>CM067844.1:49577399-50205256 GCA_034509565.1 Triticum monococcum
CTGAGGCTAGATCATAGGAATGGCAGACAGGAGAATGGCATTGGGCACAACTATCACAAGAATCAAACACCTGAGGACACAAGCTATCACCCACAGCAAGAAACATGCTGAAGATGCTAGCTTTATAGTGAGAAACACCCTAAGAAGACACGACGGGTAATCAAGCAACGAAACCACCAGGACGGGCCAGAACTCGCGTAGACCACCGTCTCTATCCACCATTGCACCCTAGTTACCGTAGAGGGGACTAGGATATGGCGGCAGATGAAAATGCAATGTTTTTTTCTATGTAGCAGTGGCGTGGAATTCACTTTGTGGGACTAATTTATGCAATTGACGGAATGAATTTCAGGTGTTTTTATTTTACATGTGATGTTTGATATGTGTTATATAGTAAATGAAAAGTGAATTGCAGGGCTGGTTGTAAACAGAATGTAATTTATGTATTTCAGAGGTGGATGCTATAACATCGTGTAGTTATTGGGTGCTTGCATATAAGACGTTGTTAATATGTGTCATGAGCCATCAGACCACAAATAATACAAACTATTCATCTTCTATGTTTTTTTATCGTATATAACTTCGTTCACATTTTAGGAACGTATATGTGTGGATTAATTTACACGGGTAGCAAAAGCAGGATCAGATGAAATATGTATCTGAAATTTGACATTATTGATATTTAGCCAATATTTTTTCTTAAGAATTCATAATTAGCAGTAGATGCATCATGCGCCGATATGGTGAGAAAGGTTGGGGCTAGCTAGGCTTAGACTTTAGAGAGTCTGCGCAGCTTCGTTATAGCCTTATAGGAGGTGAATACTACAGCCCACCATTTGAGCGCAGATTATTGCAATTCTGCTTACAAAACATGGTTTTTCAGTGGGGAAAAAAAATCATAGCCCGCATTCCCTAGAACTTCACAATCTCACTGATGCAAGAATTCAATAGCTCTTGAAAAGGCGGTGAAGAGGCGTACAGAATAGCTCTTGAAAAGGCGGTGAAGAAGCGTACAGAGATGGAGAATTAGCAAGAAGTAGTCAGAACCTTCGATGCTATCTTTTCTCATGCATTTTTGCATAGGCAGCAGCAGTGCAACGCGCACGTACCGAAATGTATGCACAGGCCCGTTGGCAGGTATAGATATCAGTGTATCCGCGTAAGAGCTAGGTCGGCCGGACGAGAAGCAGCACAGAAAGTCTAGAGATTCCATTCCAAGATGCCAATATAAATGATTAACAATTGAGCTTGCGCCTCACGTGTGCATGCATGGACTAACTAAGTGAACAAAGTATCAATAATCTCTTGGGAAAATGTACTAGCATGCAATGCAAGAAGTTTTTGTGCAAGAAGTTGCGAGGGTGCTGCAACACAATGTGTCCCAGCTTGCAAAGCTCATGGAAATAACAGAAGATGCGAACAAAGCCGTTGACCGTGTGCATGTCCATGACGTAATCACTAGACGTGGACGGGATCTCAGCAAGGCTTGCGTCACCGGCCGGCCGTCTCACCGATTGCTGTAGCGACGAAGTTGCCAGGCTGCTGCAACACAGCTTGTCCCAGCTTGGAAAGCTACCTTGCATGATCGAACGTCAAAAAAAGTCACAGTACTGAAACTCATGATGATACAAGAGAAGATGGGAACATAAGCTGTTGAATTGCGCTAGTGACTTGAACATGAGACTTGGACCCCGATCTCAGCAATGGTCACGCCATCAGTCGTCCCACCGAGATTGCTGTAGCGACGAAGACCATCGCCTCGCCATTTTCCATGAGTGTCGATCTGTACACACCGATACTGATACACGTCTAGGGTCAGGGGTGTGGTTGCTCCATTGTGTATATATATCTGCATGCACGGGCACATGCATAGCTATCCCATATTCCCATCGCACCATCACGATCTGATCGCTAGCTACGAACAAACGAAAGCACTACGCGTAGATCTGAGAGAGAGAGAGAGAGAGAGAGAGAGAGAGAGAGAGAGTTCGACGACCAAAACTGTTTAGCTGCAACCAAAATCATCATGGCTTTGCTCAAGTTTCTGTGCACATCGGTAGTGGCGATTCTTGTGATCTTGTCGACCGGAGATCCCCTTGCTGCTGCGGCGGCGAGGCCGGTACGGATCCACGGTGCAGGCACGGAGGCATTGCTCGGTGAATTGACCGGTCGGCGGCTGGCGGTGTCGCCATGGTCGACGACAAGGAGGGATGCTGACAAGTTAAGAGTGACGAAAGGCGAAGCTGCACCTTCCCGTCGTTCTAACAACCCCAACACCCCGGGAAAGAAGCAGCCATGATGGTCGCTACGTACTCGGGCGGGGTTGGCTCAACACTTACTTGCATATGGTTATGCAGTATATATCCAGCTTAACTACTTGCCTACGTATATATGCATGCATGCAAGCTCATATAGCATTTACATAAAGCATATGTACTGTATATTGTGTGTTGGTTTAGCTTCATGTATGATCACGCATGCATGGACATGTATACACATATACTAGTAGCACGCCATGCAAAAAAGAAAAGATACTAGTAGCACGCGTATGTGTACACGCATGCGTGTTTCATTATTGCCTGTACAGTTTGAGATTGAGATTAGTTTCTAAGATGAACTTAGTCGAGTTAAGTTCGGTGTAATATTGCTGGCAAGTTCAGCAATCATCTGATGTAATGATCATGCCATTCAAATTAAAAATACGTGCTGTATTTAGATCAATGACATTTTTTTGAGTTGTCGTTCAATGATATTTTAAGCGTCACTGCTACAAATTTCAGTATTAGAGGTGACCCACAGAGGTGGTTCCGACTGTTAAAATATATAGGTCGCCTCTAACAAGTGTGCTTTAGAAAAAGTAAATCTGTCTCGAATGAGCCGACACGCTATCGAAGTCGGTTCCAAATACCAAACCACTTATGATTTAGATGTATTGGAGGGGTTTCAAGGCAAACCTCGGATACCAACCCACCGCACCACCTCCGCTTCATATGTGTTTCTCGCGTCGCCACCACCGTTGTTTTTCTTCACCATCAGCAAATTCATGGCGGGGTTCCCTGATCTGCCAGGGTGAGGGCCAGGTTGGTGGCACATGGGCTTGCGTCTCCCGAGTGGACGATTCCTCCTCGTAGCCACCACCACCGTCTTTGCTGCCGATCCTTGCTGCCAACCCCAAGAGACCGCCACTACCACCACAACTGCAACAAAGAAAACAAGGTGGAGCCACCCATTTTACCACGTGTGCCGGTATGCGGCCATTCTCTGTAAGATCTTGCCAAAGGCTCCATCACCACCATCACCTCCCTATCGGGGGGAGTGGGAACGGAGGTTCCGTTACCACCGTCATCGATCCCACTCTCCGACCCCGAGGCTAGATCATAGGAATGGCAGGCAGGAGAATGGCATCGGGCACAACTACCACAAGAATCAAACACCCGAGGACACAAGCTTCTGCCCACAACAAGAAACATGCCGAATATGCTAGCTTTATAGTGGGAAACACCCTAAAAAGAAACGGCGGGTAATCAAGCAACAAAACCACCAGGAGGGGCCAGAACTCACGTAGACCATTGTGTCTCTCATCCACCGTCGTGTCCTAGTTGCTGTAGAGGGGACTAGGAGTCTAGGACGCGATGGCAGATGAAAATGCATGTAACAGTGGCATGGAATTCACTTTGTGGGAATAATTTATGCAATTGATGGAATGAATTTCAGGTGTTTTTATTTTACATGTGATGTTTGATATGTGTTATATAGTTAAATAAAAAGTGAATTGCAGGGCTGGTTGTAAACAGAATGTAATTTAGCCAATAATTTATGTTGTTTAGAGGTGGATGCTATAACATCTTGTAGTTTTTTTTTTGCCGGAAAAACTTCCGATCTATTCACCATATGTCAAGGTACGTAGTACAAAGAACACCAGAAGTAAAAATTATATTCAGGTCCGTAGACCACCTAGCGACGACTACAAGCACTGGAGCGAGTCAAAGATGCACTACGGTCATATAAGACGTTGTTAATATGTGTCATGAGCCATCAGATCACAAATAATACTCTTAACTATACTATGGGAAAAGATAACTATCACCCGACGGATTCTAGCGCTCCATCCGCCACCTCAGACGCACACCAGGCGTCCCATAGCCATCACCGTGTATCCTTTTTCCTTCTTATCTTCACCGCGAGCCACTCGTTCCCTTTTTCCCCCTCATTCATCCTCCACATCTAGCTCTGTAGTCACAAGATGCCTCCATGCCATGTGTCTTTTCAGCGAAGTATTGATCTTGTCTATGACGAGAAGCGCTCCATGGCCGGTGATGGTTGCAGCAACCCACGGCTAGTGCGTAGATGCTGGAAACCGGCCACCACAGTGCTGCCTGCCGGCTACGCCTGCGCTGGAAGCCGCCGGACCGGACCGCCCGCCTTTGGAGCTGCATCTGCCGTCGCTCGCCATTCAATGTCGCCGCCGTCCTGGAGGAGTGCCGGCGTCCATGGCTCTTGTCTCCTCGAGCTCATACGCAACAACAGATTTGTTACGATTTTTGCAACAAAGGTCTTGTTGCAGAAAATAGACGCGGCAGGAGGTCTTGTTGCAGAAAATAGACGCGGCAGGAGGTCTTGTTGCAGAAAATTAGACGCGACAGAAGATGTTGTTGCAATTTTTGCAACAAGATCTTGTTGCAGAAAATTAGATGCGGCGGAAGATGTTGTTGCGGAAAATTAGAAGCGGCAGAAGATGTTATTGCAATTTTTGCAAAGACCTTGTTGCAGAAAATTAGAGAAGAAGAGGTTTTGCAATATGAGTCTTGTTGCAGGAAATTATAGAAGATGAGATTTCGCAACAAAGGTCTTGTTGCAGGAAATCATTCTAGAGCAGATCTTGCAATAAGAGCATCGTTGCGGGAAATTAGACAAGATAATTGAACGGCTCGTATCACACAATCGAATGGCTCATGAGGCGGTGAATCTTCTAAAAAGATATCTGCTGCAAAAAATAAAAACTGCAGGCTCGAGTAATTGCAACAAGCAAACTGTTGTAGAAATACCACTCTTGTTGCAAAGGGTTGCTGCTTACGTTGCGTGGGTAGATCGGGCGGTAATTAATGTATCAATCCAATGGTTAGCAAGGTGGCGGATCCTTTCTGAATTTTCGCTGGCGGACACGTAGCGTAGCCCTTATACTATTCATCTTCTGTGCTTTTTTGTCGTATGCAACTTCATTTAAATTAATTTATACTGTTAGCAAAATCAGGATCAGATAAAATATGTACTCTAAAATTTGACATTATTGATATTTAGCCAATATCTTTTCTTAACAATTCATAGTTAGCAGTACATGTATCATGCGCCGAGATGGTAAGAAAGGTTGGGGCTAGGTTTAGACTTTATAGTCTGCACAGCTTCGTTATAGCCTTATAGGAGGTGAATACTACAGCCCACCATTTGAGTGCAGATTACTGCAATTCTGCTTACAAAACATGGTTTTTCAGCGGGAAAAAAAGTCAAAGCCCACATTCCCTAGAACTTCACAATCTCACTGATGAAAGAATTCGATAGCTTTTGAAAAGGCGGTGAAGAGGCGTACAAAGATGGAGAATTAGCAAGAAGTAGTCAAAACCTTCGGTGCTATATTTTCTCATGCATTTTTGCATAAGCAGCAGCAATGCAACACGCACTTACCGAAATGTATGTGCAGGCGCGTTGCCAGTAGACCTGGGAAAAGTTTGTAATCCAAACCAAATCGAGACCAATCCATACATGTACACGTGTACCAATCAAACTAAACCAATCCAAACTATAAGTGCTAGAAACCAAACCAAACTGAACTGCTCATGTTTTCAAACCAAACCAATCCAGCCCATTTCCTATTAATTGGTTTCTGTCCAAATTTTCAAACTATGGGCATTCGCACATGCGGACGTGGATAGCTCCTGAATCCTGATGCATGAATACTACTTGCCATCACTGAACACCGTGGCTGTTTATGCATGCATGAACAACGTGGCTGTTTTTTTTGTTTTTCTTTGCGGGGAACAACGTGGCTGTTGATGCAGCTTGCTGCAGTCAGCGAAGTAGCAGACACGCCGGCTAACCTCGGGTGCACTCACTAGTAGAAAAAGGGCCTTCAGTCCCGGTTCATAAGGGTCTTTAGTCTCGATTCTAAAGGGTCGGTACTAATGCTTATCCCTTTAGTCCCGATTCAATCCAGAACCGAGATTAAAGAGCGCGGCCACGTGGAGCTCCACCTTTAGTCCCGGTTGGTAACACCATACCAACCGGGACTAAAGGAAATTTTATGATTTTTTTTGAAATTTTTTTCGATTTTTTTTGAATTTCAAATTTCTGAATTATTTTAGCCTCTAGTCTGTAATCACCACCCCTCATCACTTCTCAATTTATCCTCTAATCACCCCTCATCATTTCAAATCATCTAACTTCCCGAACGGTCACCCATCCTCCCACTCCCCCAGCCTGAGCACGCTTAACTTCCGGGTTCTATTCTCCCTCACTCCAAGTCTGCACTTGTTGTTTTCCTGACAATACTAAGATGTCAATCCTATTAACCTTCAGGAATTTTGCTTGAGCATGAAGTGACACATTTCATAGTTTTATTTTGAAACTATTGTTTTAAAAAACAATAATTATTTAGTAACACTAATATTTCTTGAATAATTAGTTTGACCATTGTTTGACCACAGTTTGACTAAAATTGAAATAACAGAAATAATTATTTAGTAACACTAATATTCTAGAATAATTAGTTTGACCATAGTTTGCCTACTGTTTGAATTTTTTTCGATTTTTTCACTCTAGATCTTAAAAGCCCCGTAACTTTTTTCTATTAGGTTTTTGAGGATTTTGAAAATATTTAACGGGATTACCCCCGTTAAATTCGGATGTAACTTTTTGAGTAGATGATTTTTCATATAAAAAACTTTTTCATCCAGCACATGGACAAGGCATAAAACCATCCGCCCGCTTGTTTGCCTCGGCCACAAGCAGAAAAGTACGCAAGCCATTAATGAACTCGGGAGAGCATCGGTCACCGTACATCCATTGCCGGCTCATCTTCAATACACAGCATCGAAAACACCAAATTAATACAATACATAAAGTTCATACATAAAGATCATACAACATTTAAATGCAATAAACAAATAACTCTCTAGCTAAAAAATTTAAATGCAACAACAAATGCGATCAAGATCGCAACTAAGGTAACAATTGATCCAACAACATAATGATACCAAGCCTCACTATGAATGGCATATTTTCTAATCTTTCTAATCTTCAAGCACATTTTCTCCATCTTAATCTTGTGATCATCGACGACATCGGCAACATGCAACTCCAATTCCATCTTCTCCCCCTCAATTCTTTTCAATTTTTCCTTCAAATCCTCGTTTTCTCTTTCAACTAAATTTAACCTCTCGACAATAGGGTCGGTTGGAATTTCCGGTTCAACTACCTCCTACATACAAATATCTATGTCAACTTGATGGGCATAATTTGTCATAAACACGAAATGCAATGAATAGTTTTAAAAGAGAGTATACCACATCCGAATCATAACCCGGACGAGGGCCGACGGGGACGGATATCAAAACCATGGCACTATGTATAACAAACAACGTATGGGTAAGATAATTATACGAGTAACTATATATCCAAATCACACAAATATCAATTTTTTATATAAAACTTCATGAACAAGAGGCTCACCACAAGGTGGTGCCGGCGACTGGACGTTGCGAGCGATCGACGGTGGTTACGACGGAGATTTAGAAGGTACTAAGTAAACCATACCTACATATGCAAACTAAGTATTATTTTTGACCTCAAATTGCATATAAATCAAATACTAGCACATATATATAATTCCTCCCAAATTACTAAACTCAAAAATCAATCACTATATAAAGCATTGCACGAGCTAATCTAGCAATGAGAGATGAAAGGACAAAGTTGCTAACCTTTGTGATCATTTGAATGGATGGGGGCCTTCAAATCTTGACAAAATTTGGGCAAAATGTGTGATGAGCTTGAGAGGAAGAGGGAAAAGAACAGAGAGGAGAGGGGAAAGGGGAAGAACAGAGCGAGCTCGGGTGGACGAATGGTCTATGTAGGACGACTAAAGGTGCTGGAGGGGTCCCGAACTGACAACATCCTGCCACCACTCACTTTAGTACCGGTTCGTGGCACGAACCGGTGCTAAAGGTTCGCCACGAACCGGTACTAATGAGAGCGGCGGGCTAGCCGTTGGAACCCGCACTAATGCACACATTAGTGCCGGCTCAAATTCAAACCGGCACTAATGTGCTTCATATTTGATCCTTTTTCTACTAGTGAAAAATAGGGGGAGGGGGGGGGGGGTGTGTAGAGCTTAAAAAGAATTCCAGTAGAAAACCTTGAGAGCCATCATAAGTCTCTTTCAACAAACATAATGGAAGGCTTGTTCAATTTTCTAAATCTGTTATGTCTGTGCAGATGGCTAACAAAGGTTGCATGTTAAAGAAAAAAGATGCACCAAGTCGGCCTTAGAGAGTTCCACAAAATAATACACATGTAGCAAATTTGATTTGTCATAAGAAGTGAATAGTTAATCGGTGTGGTTAATGATGCCATGCAAATAAATAAATCTGTGTATACCTCATCAAACATCTCAGTAAGCGCTTGAAGTTGTCCATCATAACCCACAACAATATGAACATGGAAGAGTGGTGGAAATTAATTCTCCACCTTCTTGAAGAACTTTGAACATGTTTGAGCTGGCTTGTACTTCCTCCGTCCCATAGTATAAGATTGTTTTGCAAGTTATTTTAGCTTGCAAAACCATCTTATATTATGGGACAGAGGGATAGCTTGCAAAACCATCTTACATTACGGGACGGAGGGGGTACAATCCATCTTTCGAGAACGTTGATCTTGTGCTCCATACGACTGGAAATGTCCTCTTCAAAAGAAAAGAAAAATGTTTACATTCATCATCTTCTCCAATATATTGCAAACCGTTGCTCAAGTCATCGGGGTACTCAAACATTTCTTGCAACAAGAGTGTAACACGAAAACAAACTCAAATGACTCCGATGATATTACCAAAATTTGAGTTCCTCCCCCTACAAAATTTATTTGAGCACCTATAGATCTGGACCCCGATGTTAACATAAATTTTATTTCAATTTTTAAATAGTGTCAATTCTCTTAAACTAATTAAAATGTGTTATGTACATTTGTGTGATCTGATTTGAGTTCCTGTAATTTTATATTCGTATGGACTCACTGCCCATGCAAATTTTGAATACTACTATATATCAAGCAATTAATAAAATTAACTTCATATCATCCTATTTCTTGTTATGAATTTAACAACTTTAACAACGTATCTATGAATAAGAAGCTTAGAGCTTAATTAGATCTCCACAACCAAATGGAATCTCGAAATCATTTCCCCTCTCAACACATTTAAACCTTTCTACAAAAATCTTGCTCTAAAATAATTCCAGGATGAATGGAGCGAATAGTTTGCTTTGACCCACCATGGAATTAAATGCACATCCTTGTATGAAATTATATGTGTACCATGTTCGACAACATTGTCACCACCTCCAATATGTGGGGCACTGTCCGGTAACATGGGGCCTCCTATTGATACGATCTACATGGTTCATACCTCGGTCTAATCGGCCGAGCACACATGCGCCAACGATCTGCCTAACTCTGGGTCCAACCGAGTAATATCCAACCTCTTGAAGGTCTTACGTACGGTTATGCGAGAAACATGCATGAGATATGATTTTTTAATGGATCCACAAAAAACTGTCAAAGATTTTCTCAGAGCGTCTTCCTTCAACAAATTTTGTGATATATCACTAACCGTTATGCCCAAAAAGTTGTCTAGGATACATTGCTTATCCTTGATTATTTTCTATAAGAACCTTTGCGTGAGATACATAGATCTCAGATGGGCATTTTGTCTGGCCGTTTGGGTGACGAGTTGTCTCAACCGTTACCATGATAATAGTTCAATTGGAGGAGTACATGGCATCACCGCCACAACACCAAGTGAACCTCCAATCAATATTTTCTTGATAAAAGTGTAATATATCAGTATCATATTGATAAAAATTACACCAGGGCTCTGCAATGATATAATATCGAGACCAAGAAGAGACGTGGAGGATGGAGACGATTATAAAAATGAAAAGTAGAAAAAATGAACAAAAAGAGTCGATGCAACCAATGACTTTCACAAGCATTGCCACAAAGAAGGTGCTCGTAAACTTGAGTAAAATCATGACCACAATTACATATAACTCTGGTTGTCGATCCCTCTACATGATATGTGTGCATGTTTGCGCTTGTGAGTGGCGAGCGTGCAGGGCTAGCCTTTGGTGATCTACAATATGATGTGATAACTAAGCTCTAA
The DNA here is from genome assembly GCA_034509565.1 of Triticum monococcum. Lineage (NCBI taxonomy): Eukaryota > Viridiplantae > Streptophyta > Magnoliopsida > Poales > Poaceae > Triticum > Triticum monococcum. The sequence continues at coordinate 49,587,826 of CM067844.1, forward strand.
GATGCATGCAAATATATGCCTGTATTTAATCAGAATGAATAAGCCTGCATCAACTACTTCCCGAGTCCCGACCGCTCCCTCTACAAGCTTCTAGGCAAGGTAGTCGGAATGATGATTCTTCAGATCGGAGGTCCGATGGTAGGATCGCAAATCGCAGAATGTTAACTATCAAAATCATAGAAACGTAGATTCTACAAGCCAAAATCATAGAATCAAATATGTTAGTCTGGATCGTGATCAAGTCTCATAATTGTACAATAGCATCGTGATTCTGACTACCTTGCTCGTGGGTTTAACCAAGTTTATTTCCACGAGGCCGAGGCCCAAAGACAACATGGTGCGCCGTCGATGGATGAAGGAGGAATAAGACTTTGGAAAACCAAAGATTTAGATGTATTTTTTTCATGAAAGATGTGTTTGTAAGAACATGTGATACTTAATTATGACCTTAGCCACGGAGTCGGTGCAGGCACGGAGGCCTTGCTCGGTGAACGCGGCGGGCGGCTGGCAGTGTCGCCATGGTCGACGACGACGAGGGCTGCTGACAGGTTCACGGTGTCCAAAGGCTCCAAACCTGGACCTTCCGGGGGTTCGAACAGCCCCAACAACCCGCCAACAAAGAAGCAGCCATGATCGGCTATCATGGAAATCGGTGGGCGCAACGATTACACGCATCATGATTCACTTTATCCAGCTTAATTCTTGCGTACGTATATCATCGTACTAGGCAAGTTGGCATGCATTTACGTACTAGCTGATATAGTAACATTTCATCGTACTAGGCAAGTCGGCATGCATTTACGTAGAGTATATGTACTGTATTTTGTCGCTTAGTTTTATGTGTGATCACACATGCATGGACAAACTACATGTGTACGCAACATGAACTTACTATTTAATTTGAGTTCAGTTCAGTTCCATGTAATATTGCTGGCTAAGTAATTAATCTATAATAATTTGTATGGTGTTCATGAGATGCATGAACTATAGTATTTGTTATATGTACATTGTACATGTGTGTGTGTGTGTGTGTGTATTGAGATTAGTTTGTAACATGAAGCTACTTTAGTTCAGTTCCATGTAATATTGCTGGCAGGTTAATTAAACTAGCTATCTGTACGGTCCATATGTATGTCCGTCCAGTTTCATTGGGAGCATGGGCGCACTAGTACTTGTTATATGTACACTAATTACATGCATGTAGTTTCGCAAATAGAAGTGGGGATATGTTGCAAACACTAGTGCAGAACCGGGCAATAGCACCGATTCGTAAGGCCCTTTAGTGCCGGTTCGGTAACCGGCACTAAAGTGTGGGCACTAAAGCCCCCCCCTCCTAGTACCGGTTCAGCACGAACCGGTGCTAAAGGGCAACCACGTGGCACGAGTCAGCTTCGGGGGCAAGGAGCCCTTTAGTACCAACCGGTATTAAAAGGTTGGGGGAGGGGGGGGGGTGGGTTTATGATTTCTTTTTCATTTAATTCTTTTTCGTTTGCTGGTATTTTACGATACTATATATTGTACACGTTATGCATATATATAAATAGAATTTCTAGTAGAACCGATCCACACACACAATTAGCTAGCTATCTACAATTTCTCCTAATTGGTGCCTTCGGAGCCAGTGCCATTAGCCTAATTGGTGCCTTCGGAGCACGATAACAATTGGAAGTGGTTCATGAGGGCGGTAGCGGGTAATAGTATTCTCTTTTGGGATCTATGACCTGGTCGAGCAAAAATCCCGCTATTTCCTCTTGAATTGCTTCTATGCGGTCCTCTGGTAGGAGCTTCTTCCGCACCTCTTTAAACTGTTAAGAAGGAGATCAATATGCATGTGTATTAGTTGTGTGACTAGATATTGATAATGGTATAAAAATTGTGAATAGTGTTTTGACAAACGTACCCACTCCTGTCTTTGAGATCTGCTCCTTTCGGACGCCATCATGCGAATGTTCTCGCAAACGTAGTATGCACACAGATTATTCCCCGGCGCCTGCTTCAGGGCCTTTACGAGAATGTAATTTGATCAGATAATAATTAATCAAGCATGACAATTAAAAAGATGGCAGCTGGCTAGTACTACTTAATTACTTACCTGGGGTCGACACCATTTCAGATTTTGTTTCCATGGGCCTGGAGTGGCCCTGATGAACTTTGCCCAAACCCTACCCGCCGACAAAGAAAATGAATAAATGAGTTATAAAATAGTTGTTATCAGGAAATGACGAACTAATTAAATAGGCCGAGATATAGTTAATAATGATTAAAATTACCTATTGACTATCCCTTCACGATGGTGTAGTCAGTTGGTTTCTTAAGTAGTGAGTCTAGTACTTCAACTATTCCTTCATCAACTTTAATGATTATCAAGATCCAGTGAAATTTCTATGCACACACGTTTGCATGTCTTAATTAAGCGGGCATATGTAAGCAAAAACATGTAGCTAGCTAGTAGGCGAAAACAGAATTTGTAGTACAAGACAGTGTGACTCACTCGAAGTTGTAAGGAAGTAGTATATCTTCATTGTATTTGAGGCGCTTGAAGAACTCTAGCATGCTTTCCTCTACACTTTTTTCGTGATATGGATCTAATTTTCATGTGTATTCATTAATGGTATTTGGGTCAACGAACCCAATGCCATAGCGTCCACAGAAAAGAATATAGTGAGGATAATTACAGATAATGATTGATCAAAATGATCACTACAGCTAGCTTCAGACTTAAATTACAGAAAGAAATCACTTACAGACAATAGCAACTGACGATAGATTTGTCGAGTGCGTCTTGATTGTATAGCTGAAATAGTTCTGAATACTCAAAGGACACAACTTTCTCATGGTAGTAATGATCCTTCTTGACATTCACCATGAGGGACTCTCGATTGAAAATCTTGGTAATGTCCATGTGCCATTGATGCAATTCATACATTTTCGTTGGGAGCTTCTTGACCTCGTCTGGCTCGACCAAAGGTTGGCCATGGACATATTCCCGTTTTATTTCCTCCTCTCTAGTCGGAGACATGGGCTCGATATCGAGGAGTTGTCCAACAGTGATCATGAGCATTTCAGCCTGCTCAATATGCTCCTCGGTTATTACCACATCGCCCAGCCCGGGAACGTTAACGGTTTACCCACAATAATATTGGGCGCGCCTACTCTCATGTGTTGTTGGCACAACAAGCGGGGGGATTGATTGCGCCGCCTGTTCTCCCAGCTGGGGAACGGTTTTACCGCTCCTTTTGCCAGCTGATTTGCTCGAGCTCGAGCTCGCCTCTTTCTGTAGACGTGCTCGATTTAACTTCTTGATGTGGCGCTCATAGTCTGTGTCAACAGGCTTGGGAGCTGGTGCTCTAGCCATACGAATGAAGTGGTGAATCTTTTCCTCATGTACTTTCTCCCTTGGCGGCGGTGGCGGTTTCGGTGCAAAATGGGCTTCCACCTCAGCCTTCGATATGGCTATGTTTTCCTCCTCGGACTTGTCGTAAGGCCTCTGCGGAAGAGGTGCGAGGCTTGGACCATATTGAAATCGCTTGCCTCCGCCTGTACCTCCAGTACTACCTCGACTTGTACCGCTACGCACCATAGCTGAGGCGGCTCTCTTCCGTGATTGCTGAGGCGGCGAAGACGGCTGACGTGGCTGAGTTGGAGGAGGAGAAGTGGCCTGAAGCTGTGCTGGACTTGGAGGAGGAGTGGCCTGAAGCTGTGCCGGACTTGGAGGAGGAGTGGCCTGACACTTTGCCGAACTTGGAGGAGGAGGACTGGCCTGAAGCTGTGCCGGACTTGGAGGAGGAGTGGCTTGACGCGTTGGTGGACTTGGAGGAGCGGGAGTCTGCTGACTCGGTGGCGGACTTCGACGAGGAGTCGGATGACGCGGTGTCGGTGGCCTTCGAAAGATGATGCAATCCTTTCTCCATAGGATGATATGATGGTTGGCCTCTCCCAGTGTGCGCTCATCGTCACCTCCAGAAATGTCAAGCTCTAGCCCCGAATATTGGTCCACCACCTCATCAACCAAGACACGAGCATAGCCCGCTGGAATCGGGTTGCAATGGAAGGTTGCCTCGGAGGGATTTGTAAAAGCAAGGGCGTCCGCCACCTTCATGGATATGTTCTTCATTTTGAAGTGTAGCTCGCAGTTAGTGTTCTCCATGATGTCATCCACTGGGTAGCTATCCAGCAATGCGTCGCTCGGGGCGGAACCCACGCTGCTTCTCGGCATGGATGGGACGGTGCTATCCAATGTTGGATCATCCGCTAGCTGCTGCAGCTGCTGAGACCCCCTTTGCTGGCTAAGTGAGTCGATCTGCTCCTGCTGCCGCTGGAATTTGACTGCCAAGTCCGCGTGCGCTGATTCTAGGCCTTGAAGGCGTTCATAGTCTAGCTTACTCTGCTCCTCCTCCATCTTCCTCTTCTTCTCCTCCACAATCTTCTTTCTCGCACGGGTTCTGTAGTCGGTGTTCTACTCCGAAAACCCCTCATACCACGGAATAGCGCCCATGCCTCGTGTTCTTCCCGGGTGTTCAGGATTTCCCAGGGCACGCGTAAGCTCGTCGTTCTCTCTGTTGGGCTGGAACACCCCCAATCGAGCCTCTTCTATTGCAACAAGTAGCTTATCTTCGGCTCCGTCCAGACATGCCTTCTTCGAAACTTTGCCTGTCTTCGGGTCCAACTCCCCCATGCGCATAGAACCAAGTCCTGCACCTGGGAGGCCAGCTCAATGTTTCTGGAGTGACACCTGCATCCTCCATCTCTTTCTCAGACTTATCCCACTTAGGCATTCCCACCGCATAGCCACCTGGCCCCAGCTTATGGAACTTATCCTTTTTTGCGGCATTGTCCTTGTTTATTCTCGACCGTTCCTTAGATAATTCCGAATCCTTGAATTTCACGAAATCGTCCCAATGAGCACTTTGCTTCTCTAGTGTTTCCTCGAATACTAGAGTCTTCCTTCCTCCCTTGACGTACTTGGCCCATTCACGATTCTTGTGGTTGTTGAATGCAACCGCCATCTTCCTAAGAGCAGCGTCCTTGACTTTCTCCACATATGCATCTGTGAAATGATCTGGTAGGGTGAAATGTTCCATGAGCGTTTCCCAAAGCAGAAGTTTTTGTCTGTCGTCGACAAAAGTAACTCCTGGACATGGCTTTGCTGGCTCTCTCCATTCTTGAAGGGAGATCGGGAGTTGGTCCTTCACAAGAACTCCGCACTGACGAATGAACTTGTCCGCAATCTTCTTAGACGCTAATGGTTCGCCATTAGGTTTAATGGCCTCGATATTGTACTTTACGCCCTCCTTCAACTTTTTGTTCGGGCCTCGTTTCCTGTTGCCTGAAGATTTGCTCGATCCGGATGGCTGAAAGAAGAAAGATCGATTCGTTAATATATCTTCAAGTCATTTAAAACATGTGATGATCACCAGATGCCTGCTTATATAAATATATATACCTCGCCGGTCTTTGTTCTTTCAAGATCAACATTTTCTTCGTCATGTTATAGTTCATGACTTCATCAATTCGGTCGTCGCGATCGAATATCATATCACCCTCCCCGGTGTTGTTTAGATATTTGGAGCCGTCATAATCTTCTTCATTCTGGTCATCATCTGGCCCGCGAGGATTGCGTATGATATTGAACAGGGCCTCTTCTCCCTCTCTGCCGGTATTGTCCGCCATAGGTTTTGTTTAACTAATCCAAAAGAAATATATTCAAATTACAATGCATGGATGCAATCAATTAATAAGAAAAAACTGAATCAATCAAAGTACATAATAAGCATCATCGAATATAATCTCGAATACGTCGTCTCGAATAATAGACATAATCTCGAATACATCGTCTTGAATAATATATATAATCTCGAATAAATCATCTCGAATATTATATATCGAATACATCACTAGCTAGCTAGCTAATAAAGATCGAATACTAGAGAGTAATCTAGGCGGTGGACAACCAAAGTGAAGGAAACATCACTGGATCATAGCTCGGGTGATCTCCCCAAAGAACCTGCCAGGTATTGGAGAACCTGACGTCCATAGCAGCCATGTAGCGATGGACGTGCTTGTCCTCCTCCCTGACACGGCGACGTACCACCTCCGGCGGGGCCGGCTCCCTCCGCACCGAAAATGGCCCACGCGAACGCCACCAAAGGAGATGAGGGTCGACGACGGGACCCGGGACTGGGTTCCTCACCAAGTGTCGCGCCCCTGAAGGTAGCACCTCCCAGTGCCAGCCCGGCGGAGCCCAGTCCCGGACATGGATCCTCTGAAGCAGGACGTCGTCGCGAACGGGTCGACGGCGAGGATGCGGGCCGGGCATCGTCGACAACAAATACTATATGCCGCAAAATTAAAGTAACATTTTTTAAATGATGGATTGTGATTTCATATATGCAAATTCTAAATTTTATAACTAAAACTAACATTTCTAATATTTCTATAACTAAAACTAACATTTCTAACATTTCTATAATTAAAAAACATTTCTATATAACTAACATTTCTAATATAACTAACATTTCTATATAACTAACATTTCTAATATTTTTATATAACTAACATTTCTATATAACTAACATTTATAATATTTCTATAACTAAAAAACATTTCTATATAACTAACATTTCTAATAATTCTATAACTAAAAAACAGAAAGATTGTGTGTGTGTGTGGTACATGGTGGCTGGGGCAGGAGCTCACCGGAGAGGCGCGATGACGGGGGGCGGCGACGGGGACGGGGACGGAGACGGAGACGGCGACGGGGACGGGGCGGGGACAACGGGGACGGGGCGGGGCGCGGCGACGGGGACGGGGACGGCGACGGTGACGGACGGCGACGAGGGGCGGCGGCGACGGGGCAGAGGGACAGATGAGAAACTGACAATTTTTTTGAAGTGTTTTCTTATATAGAACAACCTTTAGTACCGGTTGGAGTCACCAACCGGTACTAAAGGTCTGTTTTGGCCAGACCAAGCGGCGGGAATGACACCCCTTTAGTACCGGGTGGTGGCTCCAACCGGTACTAAAGACCCCCCTTTAGTACCAGTTTGAGCCACCACCCGGTACTAAAGGGGGTGCGCCGGCGCAGGTGCGGTGCGAAATGTTTAGTCCCACCTCGCTAGTCGAGGGGCGTCCGCACTGGTTTATAAGCCCCAGTGCGGTAGCTCCCTCGAGCTCCTTTCCAAAGCAGGCCTACTGGGCCTAAATGTTCTGTGCTGCCCTGTGGGCCTACTGGGCCTTTGGGGGCCTGCATCCTGGCCCAACAACAGGTTGGGTTTTTAGTCGTATGTAGGCCGCTGTGGCGCAGTAGGTGGGCTTTTTTTCTTCTTATTTTCTTGCTTTATTTATTTTTTGTTTTATTTATTTTTGAGTTGTTTTTTTGCTGTATTTAGAGTTTCTTTGTGAATATTTTTGCTTTAGGTACAAAAAATTACAAGTTTTCTGTTAGTACCGATAGTTTACAAATTTGAATAGTTTAAATTTTGAATTATTTGAAATTTGTGTGAATCACTAGTTTGTGAATAACTTAACTTTGAAAATAGATTTTCCAGTGATTCTTTTTTCTTATGTTTAATATTAGTGTGTTTTATCATTATATTCAATTTGGTAATGCTTAGGTTATTTAAAAAATGAAATGCCTTTGTAACGGATGAGTTTTCGTCCGAAACCCTGATATTTCGAAAGAGATTGTCCATTTTGTATACGAAGTGCATCCAGTTTTTGCGGTAACCCTCTCTACTTTTTTGCACATGCTATGTGGGGTGAAATTATGATACCATGCCAACTTTTAACTTTTTCTGAGTTCATTTGAAATGCTTTTCAATTTCAGGTTCATTTAGCTGAAAAAATCAGTAAATGCATGAAAGAATTTGCTTGCACATAAAATTTCTTCGCGTTTCAAATGTCAAAACACATAACTAGCTACCCTAACTATTACAGAGATTCCCTCCTGGGTGTGAAACACAGAAGAAAGTGATGATAGTGAAGCCGATCACATCTCAGATCTTTGGGTGTGAAACTTTTTCTTCGTGTGTGTCCCTTTGCGTCGTAGCCATGGAAAATCTTCATCATTTAACTGGATGCTCGGGTCAATATTCACTGTGAATGGAGCAATTTCATCAAACTTTTCATAATCTCCTAACATGTCTGTCTTGTCATCCACTCCCATGATGTTTCTCTTCCCAGAAAGAACTATGTGCCGCTTTGGCTCATCGTACGATGCATTCGCTTCCTTATCTTTTCTTTTTCTCGGCTTGGTAGACATGTCCTTCACATAGAAAACCTGTGCCACATCATTGGCTAGGACGAATGGTTCGTCTGCATACGCAAGATTGTTGAGATCCACTATTGTCATTCCGTACTGCGGGTCTTCCGTTACTCCGCCTCGTGTCATATTGACCCATTTGCACCGAAACAAAGGGACCTTGAAAACGCGTCGATAGTCAAGTTTCCATATGTCCTGTATATAACCATAATATGTTTCCTTTTCCGTCTTGGTTTCTGCATCAAAGCGAACACCACTATTTTGGTTGGTGCTCTTCTTATGTTGGGCGATCGTGTAAAATGTATTACCATTTATCTCGTACCCTTTGAAAGTCATTATATTCGAAGATGGTAACTGAGACAGTAAGTACAGGTCATCTTCAATAGAGGCGTCATGCATGGTACGTGTCTGCAACCAGCTGGCGAAAATCCTGGTTTGTTCACGTGTAATCCAGTGATCAGACCGCTCCGGGTGTTTGGAGCGTAGCAAATTCTTGTGTTCATCCATATACGGAGCCACCAAGGCGGAATTCTGTAGAACTGTGTAGTGTGCATCAGTGAGAGAATGTCTGTCCATACATATTATTTGTTCCCCTCCTAATGTGACTTTTCCATCCAGTCTGCCCTTATCCCGCGATTCAGGAACACCAATCGGCTTAAGGTCAGGAATAAAGTCAATACAAAACTCAATGACCTCCTCATTTTCATGGCCCTTGGAGATGCTTCCTTCTGGCCTAGCACGGTTATGAACATATTTCTTTAAGACTCCCATGAACCTCTTAAAGGGGAACATATTGTGTAGAAATACAGGACCCAAAACGTTAATCTCTTCACATAAGTGAACTAGGACGTGCGTCATGATGTTGAAGAAGGATGGTGGGAACACTAACTCGAAACTGACAAGACATTGCACCAAATCATTCTCTAACCTTGGTATGATTTCTGGATCGATTACCTTCTGAGAGATTGCATTGAGGAATGCACATAGCTTCACAATGGCTAATCGAACGTTTTCCGGTAGAAGCCCCCTCAATGCAACCGGAAGCAGTTGTGTCATAATCACGTGGCAGTCATGAGACTTTAGGTTCTGGAACTTTTTCTCTGCCATATTTATTATTCCCTTTATATTCGACGAGAAGCCAGACGGTACCTTAATACTGAACATGCATTCAAAGAAGATTACCTTCTCTTCTTTGGTAAGAGCGTAGCTTGCATGACCCTGATGTATGCCGTCTTTTCCGTGCATACGTTGCTGGTCCTCCCGTGCCTCAGGTGTATCTTTTGTCTTCCCATACGCGCCCAAGAAGCCAAGCAGGGTCACACAAAGATTCTTCGTCACATGCATCACGTTGATTGCGGAGCGGACCTCTAGGTCTTTCCAATAGGGCAGGTCCCAAAATATAGATTTCTTCTTCCACATGGGTGCGCGTCCGTCAGCGTCATTCGGAACAGGTTGTCCACCAGGACCCTTTCCAAAGACCACCTTCAAATCCTTGACCATATCATGTACATCAGCACCAGTACGGTGGCGAGGCTTCGTCCGGTGATCCGCCTCACCTTTGAAATTCTTGCCTTTCTTTCTTACGGGATGCCTGCTCGGAAGAAATCGACGATGTCCTAGGTACACATTCTTCTTACAATTAGCCAAATGTATACTGTCGGTATCGTCCAAACAGTGCGTGCATGCGCGGTATCCCTTGTTTGTCTGTCCTGAAAGGTTACTGAGAGCATGCCAATCATTGATGGTCACGAACGGCAACGCCTTTAGGTCAAATTCTTCCCCGATGTGCTCATCCCATGCTTGTACACCTGTTCCATTCCACAGTTGTAAGAGTTCTTCAACTAATGGCCTTAGGTACACATCAATGTCGTTGCCGGGTTGCTTAGGGCCTTGGATGAGCACTGGCATCATAATGAACTTCCGCTTCATGCACAACCAAGGAGGAAGGTTATACAAACATAGAGTCACAGGCCAGGTGCTATGGTTGCTGCTCTGCTCCCCAAAAGGATTAATGCCATCTGCGCTTAGACCAAACCATACGTTCCTTGCGTCATCTGCAAACTCCTTCCCGTACTTTCTTTCGATTTTTCTCCACCGCGACCCGTCAGCGGGTACTCTCAACTTTCCGTCTTTCTTACGGTCTTCTCTGTGCGATCGCATCGCCTTGGCATGCTCTTTGTTTTGGAACAAACGTTTCAACTGTGGTATTAAAGGAGCATACCACATCACCTTGGCAGGAATCTTCTTCCTAGGGCGCTCCCCCTCGACACCACCAGGGTCATCGCGGCTAATCTTATAGCGCAATGCACCGCATACTGGGCAAGCGTTCAAATCCTCGTACTCACTGCGGTAGAGGATACAATCATTAGGGCTTGCATGTATCTTCTGCTCCTCTAACCCTAGAGGACAGACATCCTTCTTTGCTTCGTACGTACTCTCGGGCAATTCGTTGTCCTTTAGAAGCATATTCTTTATCATTACCAGCAACTTTCCAAATTCCTTGTCAGATGCACCATTCTCTGCCTTCCATTGTAGCAATTCCAGTGTGGTGCCCAACTTTTTCTTGTCACCTACGCAATTCGGGTACAACAATTTTTTATGATCCTCTAACATGCGCTGCAACTTATTCTTCTCCAAATCACTTGCGCAGTTTCTCTTTGCATCGGCAATGGCTCGACTGTTGGGTAACGTAGTAATTTCAAAATTTTCCTACGCACACGCAAGATCATGGTGATGCATAGCAACGAGGGGAGAGTGTGATCTACGTACCCTTGTAGATCGACAACGGAAGCGTTTGGTTGATGTAGTCGTACGTCTTCATGGCTCGACCGATCAAGCACCGAAACTACGGCACCTCTGAGTTTTAGCACACGTTCAGCTCGATGACGATCCCTGGACTCCGATCCAGAAAAGTGTCGGGGAAGAGTTCCGTCAGCACGACGGCGTGGTGACGATCTTGATGTACTACTATCGCAGGGCTTCGCCTAAGCACCGCTACAATATTATCGAGGACTATGGTGGCAGGGGGCGCCGCACACGGCTAAGAATAAGATCACGTGGATCAACTTGTGGGTCTCTGGGGTTCCCCTGCCTCCGTATATAAAGGATCAAGGGGGGGGGGGGTGCGGCCGGCCTAGGAGAGGCGCGCCAGGAGGAGTCCTACTCCCTCTGGGAGTAGGATCCCCACCAATCCTAGTTGGAATAGGATTCGCGGAGGGGGGAAAAGAGAGAGGGGGGCCGGCCCCCTCTGCTTGTCCTATTCGGACCAAGGGAGGGGAGGGGCGCGCGGCCCATCTTGGGCTGCCCCTTCTCTTTTCCACTAAGGCCCACTAAGGCCCATATAGCTCCCCGGGGGTTCCGGTAACCACCCGGTACTCCGGTAAAATCCCGATTTCACCCGGAACACTTCCGATATCCAAACATAGGCTTCCAATATATCAATCTTTATGTCTCGACCATTTCGAGACTCCTCGTCATGTCCGTGATCACATCCGGGACTCCGAACAACCTTCGGTACATCAAAACGTATAAACTCATAATATAACTATCATCGAAACCTTAAGCGTGCGGACCCTACGGGTTCGAGAACAATGTAGACATGACCGAGACATGTCTCCGGTCAATAACCAATAGCGGGACCTGGATGCCCATATTGGCTCCTACATATTCTATGAAGATCTTTATTGGTCAGACCGCATAACAACATACGTTGTTCCCTTTGTCATCGGTATGTTACTTGCCCGAGATTCGATCGTCGGTATCCAATACCTAGTTCAATCTCGTTACCGGCAAGTCTCTTTACTCGTTTCGTAATACATCATCTCACAACTAACTCATTAGTTGCATTGCTTGCAAGGCTTAAGTGATGTGCATTACCGAGAGGGCCCAGAGATACCTCTCCGACGATCGGAGTGACAAATCCTAATCTCGAAATACGTCAACCCAACATGTACCTTTGGAGACACCTGTAGAGTACCTTTATAATCACCCAGTTACGTTGTGACGTTTGGTAGCACACAAAGTGTTCCTCCGGCACACGGGAGTTACATAATCTCATAGTCATAGGAACATGTATAAGTCATGAAGAAAGCAATAGCAACATACTAAACGATCGGGTGCTAAGCTAATAGAATGGGTCATGTCAAACAGATCATTCAACTAATGATGTGATCCCGTTAATCAAATGACAACTCTTTTTCCATGGTTAGGAAACATAACCATCTTTGATTAACGAGCTAGTCAAGTAGAGGCATACTAGTGACACTCTGTTTGTCTATGTATTCACACATGTATTATGTTTCCGGTTAATACAACTCTAGCATGAATAATAAACCTTTATCATGATATAAGGAAATAAATAATAACTTTATTATTGCCTCTAGGGCATATTTCCTTTAGTCTCCCACTTGCACTAGAGTCAATAATCTAGATTACACAGTAATGATTCTAACACCCATGGAGCTTTGGTGCTGATCATGTTTTGCTCGTGGAAGAGGCATAGTCAACGGGTCTGCTACATTCAGCTCCGTATGTATCTTGAAAATCTCTATGTCTCCCACCTGGACTAGATCCCGGATGGAATTGAAGCGTCTCTTGATGTGTTTGGTCCTCTTGTGAAATCTAGATTCCTTTGCCAAGGCAATTGCACCAGTATTGTCACAAAAGATTTTCATTGGACCCGATGCACTAGGTATGACACCTAGATCGGATATGAACTCCTTCATCCAGACTCCTTTGTTTGCTGCTTCCGAAGCAGCTATGTACTCTGCTTCACATGTAGATCCCGCCACGACGCTTTGTTTAGAACTGCACCAACTGACAGCTCCACCGTTTAATGTAAATACGTATCCGGTTTGCGATTTAAAATCGTCCGGATCAGTGTCGAAGCTTGCATCAACGTAACCGTTTAAGATGAGCTCTTTGTCACCTCCATATACGAGAAACATATCCTTAGTCCTTTTCAGGTATTTCAGGATGTTCTTGACCGCTGTCCAGTGATCCACTCCTGGATTACTTTGGTACCTCCCTGCTAAACTTATAGCAAGGCTCACATCAGCTCTGGTACACAGCATTGCATACATGATAGAGCCTATGGCTGAAGCATAGGGAACATCTTTCATTTTCTCTCTATCTTCTGCAGTGGTCGGGCATTGAGTCTGACTCAACTTTAAACCTTGTAACACAGGCAAGAACCCTTTCTTTGCTTGATCCATTTTGAACTTCTTCAAAATCTTGTCAAGGTATGTGCTTTGTGAAAGTCCAATTAAGCGTCTTGATCTATCTCTATAGATCTTTATGCCTAATATGTAAGCAGCTTCACCGAGGTCTTTCATTGAAAAACTCTTATTCAAGTATCCCTTTATGCTGTCCAGAAATTCTATATTATTTCCAATCAGTAATATGTCATCCATATATAATATCAGAAATGCTACAGAGCTCCCACTCACTTTCTTGTAAATACAGGCTTCTCCGAAAGTCTGTATAAAACCAAATGCTTTGATCACACTATGAAAGTGTTTATTCCAACTCCGAGAGGCTTGCACCAGTCCATAAATGGATCGCTGGAGCTTGCACACTTTATTAGCTCCCTTTGCATCGACAAAACCTTCCGGTTGCATCATATACAACTCTTCTTCCAGAAATCCATTCAGGAATGCAGTTTTGACATCCATCTGCCAAATTTCATAATCATAAAATGCGGCAATTGCTAACATGATTCGGACAGACTTAAGCATCGCTACGGGTGAGAAGGTCTCATCGTAGTCAACTCCTTGAACTTGTCAAAAACCTTTTGCGACAAGTCGAGCTTTGTAGACAGTAATATTACCGTCAGCGTCAGTCTTCTTCTTGAAGATCCATTTATTCTCATTTGCTTGCCGATCATCGGGCAAGTCAACCAAAGTCCATACTTTGTTCTCATACATGGATCCCATCTCAGATTTCATGGCTTCAAGCCATTTTGCGGAATCTGGGCTCACCATCGCTTCTTCATAGTTCGTAGGTTCATCATGATCTAGCAGCATGATTTCCAGAACAGGATTACCGTACCACTCTGGCGCGGATCTCACTCTGGTTGATCTACGAGGTTCAGTAGTATCTTGTCCTGAAGTTTCATGATCAGTATCATTAGCTTCCTCACTAATTAGGGTAGGTGTCGCAGAAACAGTTTTCTGTGATGTACTACTTTCCAATAAGGGAGTAGGTACAGTTACCTCATCAAGTTCTACTTTCCTCCCACTCACATCTTTTGAGAGAAACTCTTTCTCCAGAAAGTTTCCGAATTTAGCAACAAAAGTCTTGCCTTCGGATCTGTGATAGAAGGTGTATCCAATAGTTTGCTTTGGATATCCTATGAAGACACATTTCTCCGATTTGGGTTCGAGCTTATCAGGTTGAAGCTTTTTCACATAAGCATCGTAGCCCCAAACTTTCAGAAACGACAACTTTGGTTTCTTGCCAAACCATAGTTCATAAGGCGTCGTCTCAACGGATTTTGATGGTGCCCTATTTAACGTGAATGCGGCCGTCTCTAAAGCACAACCCCAAAATGATAGCGGTAAATCAGTAAGAGACATCATAGATCGCACCATATCTAGTAAAGTACGATTACGACGTTCGGACACACCATTACGTTGTGGTGTTCCGAGTGGCGTGAGTTGCGAAACTATTCCGCATTGTTTCAAATGTACACCAAACTCGTAACTCAAATATTCTCCTCCACGATCAGATCGTGGAAACTTTATTTTCTTGTTACGATGATTTTCAACTTCACTCTGAAATTCTTTGAACTTTTCAAATGTTTCATTAAGTAGATATACCCATATCTGCTTAAGTCATCTGTGAATGTGAGAAAATAACGATATCCGCCACGAGCCTCAATATTCATTGGACCACATACATCTATATGTATGATTTCCAACAAATCTGTTGCTCTCTCCATAGTACCGGAGAACGGTGTTTTAGTCACCCATGAGGCACGGTTCGCAAGTACCAAGTGATTCATGATCAAGTGGTTCCAAAAGTCCATCAGTATGGAGTTTCTTCATGCGCTTTACACCGATATGACCTAAACGGCAGTGCCACAAATAAGTTGCACCATCATTATCAACTCTGCATCTTTTGGCTTCAACATTATGAATATGTGTGTCACTACTATCGAGATTCAATAAAAACAGACCACTCTTCAAGGGTGCATGACCATAAAAGATATTACTCATATAAATAGAACAACCATTATTCTCTGATTTAAATGAATAACCGTCTCGCATCAAACAAGATCCAGATATAATGTTCATGCTCGACGCTGGCACCAAATAACAATTATTTAGGTCTAAAACTAATCCCGAAGGTAGATGTAGAGGTAGCATGCCGACCGCGATCACATCGACTTTGGAACCGTTTCCCACGCGCAACGTCACCTCGTCCTTAGCCAATCTTCGCTTAATCCGTAGTCCCTGTTTCGAGTTGCAAATATTAGCAACAGAACCAGTATCAAATACCCAGGTGCTACTGCAAGCATTTAGTAAGATACACATCAATAACATGTATATCACATATACCTTTGTTCACCTTGCCATCCTTCTTATCCGCCAAATACTTGGGGCAGTTCCGCTTCCAGTGACCAGTCAGCTTGCAGTAGAAGCACTCAGTTTCAGGCTTAGGTCCAGACTTGGGTTTCTTCTCTTGAGCAGCAACTTGCTTGCTGTTCTTCTTGAAGTTCCCCTTCTTCTTCCCTTTGCCCCTTTTCTTGAAACTAGTGGTCTTGTTGACCATCAACACTTGATGCTCCTTTTTGATTTCTACCTCCGCAGCTTTCAGCATTGCGAAGAGCTCGGGAATAGCCTTATTCATCCCTTACATATTATAGTTCATCACGAAGCTCTTGTAGCTTGGTGGCAGTGATTGGAGAATTCTGTCAATGACGCAATCATCTGGAAGATTAACTCCCATCTGAATCAAGTGATTATTATATCCAGACATTTTGAGTATATGCTCACTGACAGAACTGTTCTCCTCCATCTTGCAACTATAGAACTTATTGGAGACTTCATATCTCTCAATCCGGGCATTTGCTTGAAATATTAACTTCAACTCTTGGAACATCTCATATGCTCCATGACGTTCAAAACGTCGTTGAAGTCTCGATTCTAAGCCGTAAAGCATGGCACACTAAACTATCGAGTAGTCATCAGCTTTGCTCTGCCAGACGTTCATAACATCTGGTGTTGCTCCTGCAGCAGGCCTGGCACCGAGCGGTGCTTCCAGGACGTAATTCTTCTGTGCAGCAATGAGGATAATCCTCAAGTTACAGACCCAGTCCATGTAATTGCTACCATCATCTTTCAACTTTGCTTTCTCAAGGAACGCATTAAAATTCAACGGAACAACAGCACGGGCCATCTATCTATAATCAAACATACATGAGCAAGATACTATCAGGTACTAAGTTCATGATAAATTTAAGTTCAATTAGTCAAATTACTTAAAGAACTCCCACATAGATAGACATCCCTCTAATCCTCTAAGTGATCACGTGATCCAAATCAACTAAACCATGTTCGATCATCACGTGAGATGGAGCAGTTTCATTGGTGAACATCACTATGTTATATCTACTATATGATTCACGTTCGACCTTTCGGTCTCCGTGTTCCGAGGCCATATATGTATATGCTTGGCTCGTCAAGTATAACCTGAGTATTCCGCGTGTGCAACTGTTTTGCACCCGTTGTATTTGAACATAGAGCCTATCACACCCAATCATCACGTGGTGTCTTAGCACGAAAAACTTTCGCAACGGTGAATACTCAGGGAGAACACTTCTTGATAATTTAGTGAGAGATCATCTTATAATGCTACCGTCAATCAAAGCAAGATAAGATGCATAAAAGATAAACATCACATGCAATCAATATAAGTGATATGATATGGCCATCATCATCTTGTGCCTGTGATCTCCATCTCCGAAGCACCGTCATGATCACCATCGTCACCGGCGCGACACCTTGATCTCCATCGCAGCATCGTTGTCGTCTCGCCAATTTTATGCTTCCACGACTATCGCTACCGCTTAGTGATAAATTAAAGCATTACAACGCGATTGCATTGCATACAATAAAGCGACAACTATATGGCTCCTGCCAGTTACCGATAACTCGGTTACAAAACATGATCATCTCATACAATAAAATTTAGCATCATGTCTTGACCATATCACATCACAACATGCCCTGCAAAAACAAGTTAGACGTTCTCTACTTTGTTTGTTGCAAGTTTTACGTGGCTGCTACGGGCTTAAGCAAGAACCAAGCTTACCTACGCATCAAAACCACAATGATAGTTTGTCAAGTTGATGCTGTTTTAACCTTCACAAGGACTGGGCGTAGCCACACTCGGTTCAACTAAAATTGGAGAAACAGTCACCCGCAAGCCACCTATGTGCAAAGCGCGTCGGGAGAACCGGTCTCGCATAAGTGTACGCGTAATGTCGGTCCGGGCCGCTTCATCCAACAATACCGCCGAACCAAAGTATGACATGCTGGTAGGCAGTATGACTTATATCGCCCACAACTCACTTGTGTTCTACTCGTGCACATAACATCAAACCATAAAACCTAGGCTCGGATGCCACTGTTGGGTAACGTAGTAATTTCAAAATTTTCCTACGCACACGCAAGATCATGGTGATGCATAGCAATGAGGGGAGAGTGTGATCTACGTACCCTTGTAGATCGACAACGGAAGCGTTTGGTTGATGTAGTCGTACGTCTTCACGGCTCGACCGATCAAGCACCGAAACTACGGCACCTCTGAGTTTTAGCACACGTTCAGCTCGATGACTATCCCCGGACTCTGATCCAGCAAAGTGTCGGGGAAGAGTTCCGTCAGCACGACGACGTGGTGACGATCTTGATGTACTACTATCGCAGGGCTTCGCCTAAGCACCGCTACAATATTATCGAGGACTATGGTGGCAGGGGGCGCCGCACACGGCTAAGAATAAGATCACGTGGATCAACTTGTGTGTCTCTGGGGTTCCCCTGCCTCCGTATATAAAGGATCAAGGGGGGGGGGGTGCGGCCGGCCTAGGAGAGGCGCGCCAGGAGGAGTCCTACTCCCTCTGGGAGTAGGATTCCCCCCCCAATCCTAGTTGGAATAGGATTCACGGAGGGGGGGAAAGAGAGAGGGGGGCCGGCCCCCTCTCCTTGTCCTATTCGGACCAAGGGAGGGGAGGGGCGCGCGGCCCATCTTGGGCTGCCCCTTCTCTTTTCCACTAAGGCCCACTAAGGCCCATATAGCTCCCGGGGGGTTCCGGTAACCTCCCGGTACTCCGGTAAAATCCCGATTTCACCCGGAACACTTCCGATATCCAAACATAGGCTTCCAATATATCAATCTTTATGTCTCGACCATTTCGAGACTCCTCGTCATGTCCGTGATCACATCCGGGACTCCGAACAACCTTCGGTACATCAAAATGTATAAACTCATAATATAACTATCATCGAAACCTTAAGCGTGCGGACCCTACGGGTTCGAGAACAATGTAGACATGACCGAGACACGTCTCCGGTCAATAACCAATAGCGGGACCTGGATGCCCATATTGGCTCCTACATATTCTACGAAGATCTTTATCGGTCAGACCGCATAACAACATACGTTGTTCCCTTTGTCATCGGTATGTTACTTGCCCGAGATTCGATTGTCGGTATCCAATACCTCGTTCAATCTCGTTACCGGCAAGTCTCTTTACTCGTTCCGTAATACATCATCTCGCAACTAACTCATTAGTTGCATTGCTTGCAAGGCTTAAGTGATGTGCATTACCAAGAGGGCCGAGAGATACCTCTCCGACGATCGGAGTGACAAATCCTAATCTCGAAATACGTCAACCCAACATGTACCTTTGGAGACACCTGTAGAGCACCTTTATAATCACCCAGTTACGTTGTGACGTTTGGTAGCACACAAAGTGTTCCTTCGGCACACGGGAGTTACATAATCTCATAGTCATAGGAACATGTATAATTCATGAAGAAAGCAATAGCAACATACTAAACGATCGGGTGCTAAGCTAATGGAATGGGTCATGTCAATCAGATCATTCAACTAATGATGTGATCCCGTTAATCAAATGACAACTCTTTGTCCATGGTTAGGAAACATAACCATCTTTGATTAACGAGCTAGTCAAGTAGAGGCATACAGTGACACTCTGTTTGTCTATGTATTCACACATGTATTATGTTTCCGGTTAATACAATTCTAGCATGAATAATAAACCTTTATCATGATATAAGGAAATAAATAATAACTTTATTAATGCCTCTAGGGCATATTTCCTTCACCGACCTAGATCATCAACGGGCTCATCCGATGCCTCTTCTTCAGCTTCTTCCCGCATTGCCGGCTCAGCTTCTTCCCGTATTACCGGCTCAGCTTCTTTCCTCATTGTTGTATCATTGTATTCAGGGAACCCATGGCCAGGATAGCTGTCGTCGTCCTCTTCTTCTTCATTGTCTTCCATCATAACCCCTCTTTCTCCATGCTTGGTCCAAACATTATAGTGGGGCATGAAACTGGACTCAAATAGGTGGGCGTGAATGGTTCTTGACGTAGAGTAATTGTGACCCTTCTTACAGCCAGCACATGGACAAGGCATAAAACCATCCGCCCGCTTGTTTGCCTCAGCCACAAGCAGAAAAGTACGCAAGCCATTAATGAACTCGGGAGAGCATCGGTCACCGTACATCCATTGCCGGCTCATCTTCAATACACAACATCGAAAACACCAAATTAATACAATACATAAAGTTCATACATAAAGATCATACAACATTTAAATGCAACAAACAAATAACTCTCTAGCTAAAGAATTTAAATGCAACAACAAATGCGATCAAGATCGCAACTAAGGTAACAATTGATCCAACAACATAATGATACCAAGCCTCACTATGAATGGCATATTTTCCAATCTTTCTAATCTTCAAGCGCATTTTCTCCATCTTAATCTTGTGATCATCGACGACATCGGCAACATGCAACTCCAATTCCATCTTCTCCCCCTCAATTCTTTTCAATTTTTCCTTCAAATCCTCGTTTTCTCTTTCAACTAAATTTAACCTCTCGACAATAGGGTCGGTTGGAATTTCCGGTTCAACTACCTCCTACATACAAATATCTATGTCAACTTGATGGGCATAATTTGTCATAAACACGAAATGCAATAAATAGTTTTAAAAGAGAGTATACCACATCCGAATCATAACCCGGACGAGGGCCGACGGGGACGGATATCAAAACCATGGCACTATGTATAACAAACAACGTATGGGTAAGATAATTATACGAGTAACTATATATCCAAATCACACAAATATCAATTTTTTATATAAAACTTCATGAACAAGAGACTCACCACAAGGTGGTGCCGGCGACGGGACGTTGTGAGCGATCGACGGTGGTTACGACGGAGATTTAGAAGGTACTAAGTAAACCACACCTACATATGCAAACTAAGTGTTATTTTTGACCTCAAATTGCATATAAATCAAATACTAGCACATATATACAATTCCTCCCAAATTACTAAGCTCAAAAATCAATCACTATATAAAGCATTGCACGAGCTAATCTAGCAATGAGAGATGAAAGGACAAAGTTGCTAACCTTTGTGATCATTTGAATGGATGGGGGCCTTCAAATCTTGACAAAATTTGGGCAAAATGTGTGATGAGCTTGAGAGGAAGAGGGAAAAGAACAGAGAGGAGAGGGGAAAGGGGAAGAACAGAGCGAGCTCGGGTGGACGAAGGGTCTATGTAGGACGACTAAAGGTGCTGGAGGGGCCCCGGACTGACAACATCCTGCCACCACTCACTTTAGTACTGGTTCGTGGCACGAACCGGTGCTAAAGGTTCACCATGAACTGGTACTAAGGAGAGCGGCCGGCTAGCCGTTGGAACCCGCACTAATGCACACATTAGTGCCGGCTCAAATTCAAACCGGCACTAATGTGCTTCATATTTGATCCTTTTTCTACTAGTGAAAAATAGGGGGAGGGGGGGGGGGGGGGGTGTAGAGCTTAAAAAGAATTCCAGTAGAAAACCTTGAGAGCCATCATAAGTCTCTTTCAACAAACATAATGGAAGGCTTGTTCAATTTTCTAAATCTGTTATGTGTGTGCAGATGGCTAACAAAGGTTGCATGTTAAAGAAAAGATGCACCAAGTCAGCCTTAGAGAGTTCCACAAAATAATACACATGTAGCAAATTTGATTTGTCATAAGAAGTGAATAGTTAATCGGTGCGGTTAATGATGCCATGCAAATAAATAAATCTGTGTATACCTCATCAAACATCTCAGTAAGCGCTTGAAGTTGTCCATCATAACCCACAACAATACGAACATGGAAGAGTGGTGGAAATTAATTCTCCACCTTCTTGAAGAACTTTGAACATGTTTGAGCTGGCTTGTACTTCCTCCGTCCCATAGTATAAGATTGTTTTGCAAGTTATTTTAGCTTGCAAAACCATCTTATATTATGGGACAGAGGGATAGCTTGCAAAACCATCTTATATTACGGGACGGAGGGGGTACAATCCATCTTTCGAGAACGTTGATCTTGTGCTCCATACGACTGGAAATGTCCTCTTCAAAAGAAAAGAAAAATGTTTACATTCATCATCTTCTCCAATATATTGCAAACCGTTGCTCAAGTCATCGGGGTACCCAAACATTTCTTGCAACAAGTGTGTAACACGAAAACAAACTCAAATGACTCCGATGATATTACCAAAATTTGAGTTCCTCCCCCTACAAAATTTATTTGAGCACCTATAGATCTGGACCCCGATGTTAACATAAATTTTATTTCAATTTTTAAATAGTGTCAATTCTCTTAAACTAATTAAAATGTGTTATGTACATTTGTGTGATCTGATTTGAGTTCCTGTAATTTTATATTCGTATGGACTCACTGCCCATGCAAATTTTGAATACTACTATATATCAAGCAATTAATAAAATTAACTTCATATCATCCTATTTCTTGTTATGAATTTAACAACTTTAACAACGTATCTATGAATAAGAAGCTTAGAGCTTAATTAGATCTCCACAACCAAATGGAATCTCGAAATCATTTCCCCTCTCAACACATTTAAACCTTTCTACAAAAATCTTGCTCTAAAATAATTCCAGGATGAATGGAGCGAATAGTTTGCTTTGACCCACCATGGAATTAAATGCACATCCTTGTATGAAATTATATGTGTACCATGTTCGACAACATTGTCACCACCTCCAATATGTGGGGCACTGTCCGGTAACATGGGGCCTCCTATTGATACGATCTACATGGTTCATACCTCGGTCTAATCGGCCGAGCACACATGCGCCAACGATCTGCCTAACTCTGGGTCCAACCGAGTAATATCCAACCTCTTGAAGGTCTTACGTACGGTTATGCGAGAAACATGCATGAGATATGATTTTTTAATGGATCCACAAAAAACTGTCAAAGATGTTCTCAGAGCGTCTTCCTTCAACAAATTTTGTGATATATCACTAACCGTTATGCCCAAAAAGTTGTCTAGGATACATTGCTTATCCTTGATTATTTTCTATAAGAACCTTTGCGTGAGATACATAGATCTCAGATGGGCATTTTGTCTGGCCGTTTGGGTGACGAGTTGTCTCAACCGTTACCATGATAATAGTTCAATTGGAGGAGTACATGGCATCACCGCCACAACACCAAGTGAACCTCCAATCAATATTTTCTTGATAAAAGTGTAATATATCAGTATCATATTGATAAAAATTACACCAGGGCTCTGCAATGATATAATATCGAGACCAAGAAGAGACGTGGAGGATGGAGACGATTATAAAAATGAAAAGTAGAAAAAATGAACAAAAAGAGTCGATGCAACCAATGACTTTCACAAGCATTGCCACAAAGAAGGTGCTCGTAAACTTGAGTAAAATCATGACCACAATTACATATAACTCTGGTTGTCGATCCCTCTACATGATATGTGTGCATGTTTGCGCTTGTGAGTGGCGAGCGTGCAGGGCTAGCTTTGGTGATCTACAATATGATGTGATAACTAAGCTCTAAGATGCATGCAAATATATGCCTGTATTTAATCAGAATGAATAAGCCTGCATCAACTACTTCCCGAGTCCCGACCGCTCCCTCTACAAGCTTCTAGGCAAGGTAGTCGGAATGATGATTCTTCAGATCGGAGGTCCGATGGTAGGATCGCAAATCGCAGAATGTTAACTATCAAAATCATAGAAACGTAGATTCTACAAGCCAAAATCATAGAATCAAATATGTTAGTCTGGATCGTGATCAAGTCTCATAATTGTACAATAGCATCGTGATTCTGACTACCTTGCTCGTGGGTTTAACCAAGTTTATTTCCACGAGGCCGAGGCCCAAAGACAACATGGTGCGCCGTCGATGGATGAAGGAGGAATAAGACTTTGGAAAACCAAAGATTTAGATGTATTTTTTTCATGAAAGATGTGTTTGTAAGAACATGTGATACTTAATTATGACCTTAGCCTTTTTGAAAAAAATAACTGAATTTATGAACTAAATCATGCAGATATCTGCAATTTATTATAAAACACAAGCGTAATACTAATACACATTTGTTGCAAAAGAGCATGCAGGATTGGGTTACGGACAATATCGTAGTACAAATATAGTATTAATTTTAGGCTGATAAGAAAATTACAAGCTAATTGATGAATTTGGGGATGAAAGAGACGCGGCTTGCACCCACGCGATGCAGCACACCCTCGAAGCGTCACCGTTGCACGCGTCTTGCCCTAAGGGCTCCCTTGATTTAAACGATTTTCATTGGAATTTTAGAAGCTAGAATCCTTAGATTTTTTTGCTATGTTGGTCGTTTGATTCATAGGACTGAATCCTATAAGATTTTTTTAAGGATTTCTTTGTACTACTTCCTATAAAATTTCTAGCATCCACTCAAAACCTACTTGAAAGAATCCTTTGTTTTTTCTATGATGCAATCAAACAAACAAAATCCTGTATGGTTGAGATGACCATGACATTTCAATCCTATGTTTTTTCTTCTATCTATTTCACATTTTTAGAATTATGTGAATCAAAAAGGCTCTTATTATTTTATGGAGATCTCTTGGTCTGTTGAATGTGCTGTCTCACACACACCAGTGACTATTAACCGGCTACTCATGGGGAAGGCCAGGAGATAAGCTGGACAAAGATTTCGGCCTATCGGTAGAAGCCATGGATCGGCGGGCGGCTGGACAATGGTGTGACCCTTGACGTCAACGAGATCGGGCAGGTCCAAGTCTCGTGTTTACATCAAGCAGGCATGTCTGTCCCAACGTGCTTTAGCTTGGGTGGTCTGTTGTTTCATGATGAGTTTCAGCAAAGCTTGGTACATCCTGTGTGCAGCAGGCTGGCAACCTCACGATGCTTGGAGTAGCTGTTTTGTTGCCGATAGCGATAGCTGGTTACGCGCCCTGCCCTGTTGCTGCTTTTGCTAATTCTTCACCTCTGCACGCTCGTCCACCGCCTCTCCGCTCCGAACTTTCTCACCTTTTTCTTTGACAATAACGTGCTCCTCTCTTTATTACCATGCGATCAAGGTTACTTGTTTGACAAGAAAGAGATGAGCTCACCACGAGGCTCATCAAGGAAGCTATTACAAAAGGGACCCCTAGCCAGCTTAGAGCAACTCTAACTGATCCCCTATAACCGATTAGAAGAGTACAAATCTGATTTTACTTCTCTAACCAGGACCTAGCCGATCTCCAATAACCGTTAGTGAAGTAAAAAAAAAATTCCTCAGCTGCGCATCCCGTTTCTGTTTTCTCCACCGCTCGGCGGCCGAGTACCCACCTCTGTCTCTCCTCCCCCATCCGCGCCGCCGACGACCCCCCTCCCCCCGCCGCCGTTCCCCGACGCCCCCTCCTCCCAATCACCGAACCACATGGCCGACCCTCTCCGTCGCCGATCCGCAGCGCGGATCCGTGCCGCCACGCACGCCGCACGTCTTCAAGCGAGGCCTCCTCAAGCCGTCGCCGCCCTGTCGACGAGGTCCCTGGCCGCCGCATCGACCGCGTGACCCACAAGAGGAAGTGGATCGGGTCCTTCCACATGGAGGAGCTCGCCGCCCAAGAATACAACATCTGGCAGGTCCTGTTCCATGACGCCGAGGCGCGCCTCAACTTCCTGTGAGGGACGACGCTAGCCCACCTCATCCTGTAGCCGCTGGGGCGGGTGGATGCGGTGATGGCTCGGGAAGACCGGGAGGCGAGGGAGCGCATCACGGGTGGAGCCCGCAGACGAGGCGTACGTGGTGGACCTCCGCCGCCAATACCATGAGCTTGTGGAGGCGGAGCGGGCGATCTTTGCGGAGCACGCGGTCGACGGGGAGGTCATCGCCATCTCTAACGACGAGGAGCAAGGCGGCGACGACAACGACGAGGAAGAGGAGGAGTTTGACGTCGAAGAGTGGCGACACATCTTCCCCAACTCCGGCGACAGCAGTGGAATGTCAAGGCAAGATTGGCTTGACCTCTACCATGGTGATATGAAGAGTAGTTTATGCTGCTAATGATGAAGAGTAGTTTAATTCTAATTTTAAGTTTATGTTTAAATCGGTTGTTTAATTTTGGTTGTGAAGACAATGTGTCCAAGTGTGGTTGTTTATAAATCGAAACTAGGTTGAGCTTATGCAAATTTGATTTTTACTCAATTAAATTTACAAGTTCCGCTAGGTCCGGCGAAAGCATGGAGCACACAAAGTTTTGACCGTCTGATTGCCTCATGATTCGGAAATTGGTTTGGTCTTTGCATTGTGCTTTAGCCCTTAATTGCCTTAGATGGGGTCCATGCGTCCAACTTTTCGCACCTTTTGGCAGCTCCATAAATCTTACCTTTCATGCGTTTTCCTTTAACTTGCAAACTTCAACCTATTATATCTTTTGAACTAAAAGTTCAATTTATGTTTTGTTTACATATTCATTTTCCTTGGGACGAGGGCTTTGAAACAAGGCCACTCTTAAACACATTTTGACAAGTTTAAAACTTCATCAAGCTTCAACAAATAATACTTTATAGGAATGAATGACAGATTCACCAACGTTCAAAAGTAAAGCTTAAACCCTAAACCCTGAGCCCAAACACCCAAACCCTCAGTCCTAGACCCTAAACTCTAAGAACGAAAACAAATGAAAGTTGGTAAAAGTTAGTAAAAATTTAATGTACGACTTTGAAGATTTAATATTTGAACTTAGAGACTTAGTAAAATTTTAGATAGTTGTCAAACTGTATTCAAGAATGAACCTTTTCAAAAGTTCTCATCGCAATGAACACAAATGTGCAAGCAAAATTTAATTTGGACTTTCGGTACAAAATATAGGATAGATTCAAATTTACAGATAAAATGAAAAAGCATGAGAGGTGAGGTGGGTGAGGCATGCAACTATTTCAAGAGTAGAGATGGAGAATTAGCAAGAAGTAGTCAAAACCTTCAGTGCTAAGGGTATCTCCAACGTTGACCCGCAAATTTTCTCCGGCATCCGTCCGCGGAAAGCGGGACTAGTCCACGGACATGATGCGAGAGGCGGCCATCCAACACTGCCCGCACACATTTCAAGCCAGGTTTCAACTGACCAGACAAAATTCATGAAAACACAGTGGATTTCATCAAAGTTCAGATAGAAAATATTAGAAATCATCCGTACACAACATGCAAATAAGTCTAGTACGACAATAGTTCAAATTTAACATGATTAAGCGGATGTTCAACAAGTTTTTCATGAACGGATCATGTCGTCCCACACATACTACCCTTCAGCTTCATCCAACAGTGTATATGTGTAAATGGCCGTCCCTCTATCGCGTGGCACATCACAACAGCGCGTACGGGCTACACAATGTGTAGAGGAACATCGAATGAATGAATGAATCAATCAATAAGTTGAGCAAGAAGAAGCAAAACATACGATCTCCTCGGCTGCCACGCGGAATGGCCACCTTGCCTCCAACATATCAACCGCGCCACAAAACTTGGTGACGGTGGTCTGGATGGCGTATCATACGATAATGAGCTTACATTGCGGTCATTTATGATGTGCATGCCATAGGGCGCAATGTGCTTTCACGCGTGAAACGGATCATGCATGCGCTGCAAAAAGAGCCCCCCCTTTGCTCTTGCCTACTAAATCCGCGGATACACTAACCACGCATCGCACAACAATATGGACGGTTGCAGGTTGTGGAGGTCCAGCAATGCGTGTGTGCCAGCCGAAGAGATACAACGAAGGCGGAGGAGGAGAAGGGTGTAGATGCAAAATAAGGAGAGACGAGGGACGAATTGGAAGAAAATAAGACCAAGAGGAGGGATTTAGTGTGCTGGATGTGTCAGAGTCCTACGTGGTTGTTGTTCGGACTCCCGCAAAGCGCATCCCCTAACTTTGCTTCCACTTTACGGGAGAAAGTGTGCCTGGACCATCTGAGAGACCGATACAAACCCACGCTGGATGGCACAACACGTCGGACCGTATGGTCCGAACTTATGCGGGACGTTAGAAGGTCCCTCTTGGAGATGCCCTAACTTTTCTCATGCATTTTTGCATGAGGAGCAACAGTGCAACGCGGACGTACCGAAATGTATGCGCGTTGTCCGGGTAGCAGTATATCGGCACAAGAGCTAGGTCGGTGATGGACTAGCACAGAAACATTCCTCGAACAGTATAGTACTCCCTCCGTCCTGAAATAAGTGTCTCAATCTTAGTATAATTTTATATTAGAATTAGTACAAAAATAAGACATTTATTTTAAGACGGAGGGAGTAGATTCCAAGATGCTAAATGATTAAACAATGCAGCTCGTGCCTCACGTGTGCATGCATGGAAGGGGAAAAGCTATCGTTGTCATACAAGTACATACCCATTTACATAGAGCAAGGGAGCTACTTTAATTACCCACACAAGCGAGCAAAGTATGAAGATTCTTTTTGGAAAATGTAGCGTGCAATAAGTTGCCGGGCTGCTGCAACACAACGTGTACCAGCTAGCCTCTCGCAGATCGAACGTCAAAAGAACTTGGGTGAAGCTCATGATGAAACAACAGAAGATGGAGACGGGAACAAAAGCCGTTGAACGTGTGTCCATGACGTAATCACAAGACGTGGACCCGAGCTCATCAGTGGTCGCGTCATCGTCTCACCGACTACTGTAGCGATGAAGACCATCTCCTCGTCATTTCCCATGGAGTACGTCTGTACACACGTAGGGGCAGGCCATCGTACTACTATATATTTGCATGCACAGCACAGGCAATGGCATGCTTCCCATCGCACCTTCACGATCTGATCGATCGCAAGCTACACATAGATTCAAGCACTATCCAGATACTACTAGCTAGATCATATAGAGAGAACGATCGACGAGCAGAATCTGCTGCAATCAAGGTCGTCATGGCTTTGCTCAAGCTTCTGTGCACCTTCGTCGTGGCGATTCTTGCCATCATGTCCACCGGAGGTTCCCTTGGCGCTGTGGCGGCGAGGCCGGTACGACTCCAGGGTACAGGCACGGAGGCGTTGCTCGGTGAGCGCGGCGGCCGGAGGTTGGTGGTGTCGCCATGGTCGACGAGGAGGAGGGATGCTGACAAGTTCGGGGCGTCCAAACTCCCTAGTCATTCCGATGGTTCGAACAGCCCCGGCATCCACCCGCACCCATGATCGCCTACGTACTCTGCCGCGTGCGGTTGGCTCAACACTTACTTGCATATGGTGATTCAGTACATCCAGCTAGCTTAACTACTCGCGTACGTATATAATCGTATTATGGAGTAGTACTATGCATACATGCTAGCTCATATAGCATTTACGTAAATGCATTTGAAGCTAGAATTATGTTAAAACATAATACTCTGAAGCACATTTGTCCTATGTCAAGCTAGAATTATGTTAAAACATAATATGGTATACTTAAATTCGATAGCATAGGAAAAAAGAAATGGGAAAAGGAAGTTGCGCCTCTGCAAGGCAACTGATCGAATTTCGACGGACCATCCATGCGCATGTCACACGTGCGCCCCGGCCCGAGCCCGTACCCGACGATGTGAGCGAGCGCGCGTGTAGTTTTCTATCTCCTCAACACATCACTTAGTATGGTGGAGAACCCACTATACAAAGAGATCAAATTCTTCCTTCACTACTGTTATGGAACTAACTTTAGCACCACCACTTGTCATTTTTACATGGGCCTTTTTGAGATTTCAGAAATTGTATGTGGGCTGGGGCTATTATTTCTAAAACGTCAGACACCCCAATGTTGTGACGGAGGTGCAACTCCTTCGGTGGCGCATCTTCCTTGTCGCATCGGGCTCCGAGTCGAAGGTAAACGTCGGCAATACTCATGGCCCATCCACTACTCTGACAGGGCATGCCCGTCGTGCGAGGCAGAGGACACGCGAGACCGCGATGGCGGAGTCCCACGCCACGACGGAGCTGCTACGGGTCGACCGGCACACCCTGGCACTGCAACCACGTCGTGGCGGAGGTGCCGGGCTCCGACCACGACGGGTCTATCATGGACCTCACATCGACCGGCGACGTCCATGCCACAGGCTGCAACGAGGAAGAATAGGTATGAGATACATCGGCTCCTCGAGTCCCGTGAGCCGTCTGTGTTTCATGACCTACTCTTACTTGCCGGCGACCACACCTTCACTCAGGGGGGGGGGGGGGGTGTTAGACTGTATATGTACGTAGACTTGTGTATACGTAGACTTGTATATACACCTTGTATATTGTACCCCTTGGTACTTATATATAATGAGATAGCCGTACCCCCTTGAGGTGTCGAGCAGTCCACCAAAATATTTGTTTGACATGGTATCAAATTAGGTTACGATGTCTTCCGCTGCCGCCGCCGCCGCCGCTGCGCCGACCACCGTCGTCGCTCCCGCCGCCGCCCTGGCGCCGGCCCTTGCCTCTGCCTCACCGTTCCTCGCCTCGTGGCCCCTCGCGATGGCCTACGGTGCTTCTGCGTCAACTTCGTCTCCAGGCGATCCGATCTCCCAAGCGATCGGTGTGGATCCTGCTACGGGCAGCGCCGCTGGCCCTGTCCAGGGCGGGCCGCCGCCGCCGTCGTCCCATCCGGCTCCGCCCTATGGGGCACCGCCGCCGCTGGGACCCTACGTCGCCCCGCCACCAGGCTACGGGGCACCACCGCCGCTGGAACCCTACGTCACCCCGCCACAAGGCCACGGCACCCCGCCGCCCTACTACGGTCTCCCGCCGCCCGGATACGGCGCCTCGCCGCCACCCTACGCTGCGCCCCCGACGCACCACTACCCGGCGTCGCCCCTGCCCTACTCGGCGCTGCACCATGTCGCACGGGGCTGCGGCTGCCTCACCGTACGGGGCTCCGGGTGCAGCCTCCCTGGTGGCCGCCTCCCCAGGACACTATCCGCCCTACTCGGTGCCTTCGGCGCATCCCGGGGCGGCCTCCTCGCTGGGTCCTTATGCACCGCCGCACGCTCATACCGATCTGACTGCGATGCCGGTGCCGTTCTACTTCTCGCACCTGTTACCGGTGAAGCTCACGCCGGACAACTACTTGTCCTGGCGTGCTCAGGTGATGCCTCTTCTGCGGAGCCTCTATCTGGAAGGCTATGTTGACGGATCCATCCCGTGTCCGCCCCCTCATCACCCGACATATCACACCTGGGTGGCCCAGGATCAGGCCATCCTCTCCGCCATACAGTCCTCACTCACCCCGAGCGTCTCATCGATGGTCATCTTCGCCACTACGTCCCGAGAGGCGTGGGCGGCCCTTCACACCAGCTTCGCCTCTCAGTCTCAGGCGCGTGCTCACTCTATACGCACTGAGCTGGGTGAGACTAAGCTTGGTGACCTCAGCATCACGGACTACTTCAACAAGATGCGGGGTCTCGCCGACACGTTGGCCTCCGTTGGCCAGTCACTGCAGGATGAGGAGTTCACCACCTTCGTGCTTAACGGGCTTGATGATGACTATGACAACCTCGTTGAGAATGTCCATGGCCGTGATGATCCGCTCCCACCTCGAGAGCTCTATGCACGGCTTCTTGGTCGTGAACAGCGCATCAAGGCGCGCCGCGCCTCCCCCGGTTTCGCCTCCGCCAATGCCGCGACTCATGGTAAACCCCCACGGGCGCCATCTTCGGGGGGGGGGGGGGGTAAACCGGCGCCATCTTCACAGCCGGCCTCGTGGGGCAATGCTCCGAACATCACGGGTGGTAACCGGCCGGTGGCATGTTGCTCTTCTTGCGGGGCTCCGCAGGCCTGTCAGCTCTGTGGCATTGAGCGCCACGTTGCGTCTCGCTGTCATCGTCGTTACAAGCAAGACTTCCTGGGCCTCGGCAACAATGGCAAAGGGAATGAAAAGCAGGCCGCTGCTGCAGTGACGAGTCATGACCATGGTCGCACTCCGTCTTACTCTATTGATCCTACATGGTACATGGACACGGGAGCTACGAACCACCTCACCAACGACATGGGCAAGCTCTCCATTCAGAAGCCATATCGTGGCCATGATCAGGTGCACACCGCTAATGGAGCAGGTATGCGCATCTCTCATGTTGGTCAGGCATCCCTTCTTGCACACAACTCACGAACACTGCATCTTTCTAATGTTCTTCGTATTCCCACTGCTTCACGTAGTTTGTTATCTGTTCCACAACTTACTCGTGATAATAATGTCCTTGCTGAGTTTCACCCTTTTCGTTTCTTTATCAAGGATCGGGACACGAGGGCCGTTCTGCTTAGCGGTCGTCTTCGCGGTGGCCTGTACGCACTTGACGTGCCAACTGCACCTCCTATGCAGCTTTCTCCCCAAGTGCTCAGTGGTGTTCGTGTGTCTCCTACACATTGGCATGCGCGCCTTGGTCATCCTGCTGCTCCTATAGCTCGTCATGTGTTGCATCGCCATGAGCTACCAGTTGTGTCAAATAAAACTGCTGAAACTATTTGTCATGCCTGTCAGCAGGGCAAGAGTCACCAACTTCCGTTTTCAGAGTCTAGTCGTGTTGTGAAACATACTCTTGAGCTTGTGTTTTCCGATGTGTGGGGTCATGCCCAAACATCTGTTAGCGGGCACAATTATTATGTCAGTTTCATTGATGCTTACAGTCGGTTTACTTGGCTTTATCTTATTAAGAAAAAGTCTGATGTGTTTGATGTTTTTCTCCAGTTTCAAGCACACGTTGAGCGTCTCCTTAGTTAGAAAATTATTCATGTTCAAACCGACTGGGGGGGGGGTTGAATATCATAATCTCAACTTGTTTTTTAACAAACTTGGGATTACACATCGTGTGTCTTGTCCTCATACACATCAGCAGAATGGGATTGTTGAACGTAAGCATCATCATCTTGTAAAAACTGGCATTACTTTATTAGCTCATGCTTCCGTTCCTTTTAGGTTCTGGAGTGATGCTTTCTCCACTGCCTATTTTTTGATCAACAGGCTGCCCTCACGACCACTGAATATGAAAACTCCACTTGAACTCTTGCTCAATGAACTTCCAGACTACACTTTTCTCAAAGTTTTCAGGTGTGCTTGTTGGCCTCATTTGCGTCCATATAACAAACATAAGCTAGAGTTTCGGTCGAAAAAGTGTGTTTTTCTTGGCTATAGTTCCCTTCACAAAGGGTACAAATGCCTACATGTTCCCACCAATCGCGTTTACATCTCTCGTGACGTCGTGTTTGATGAGAATGTGTTTCCTTTTCGTGCACTTCCGAACAACTCTATCACTCCTCTACCGGACGTTTCTTCTACCACACCTTCACCTGATCAATTTGTAGATGTTGCGCATGCTCCTGTGTTGCTTCCTAACCATGCTGCAGGTGTTGGACGCGGTGCTCGTCTTGAGCTCCTTGAGGAACAGGCACCGACGGAAGCCATGGACCGGGACGTCGGTCGTCCGCATGGGCCATGCATACCGGGCGGGGCGCCCGTCTACCCGCCGGGGCTGCACCCGCAGCCGCCACACAGGCATCATCCCCGCCCCCCTCGCGGGCTTCCCCCGCTCCTGCCTCGGTGCGGGCCTCTCCCAAGCCGGCCGCTGCCTCGGTGCGGGCCTCTCCTGAGCCGGCCGCCTCTTCGCCTGGACCAGGCGCCACTCCACGGGGGCCGGGTCTGGCTTCGGATGGGCCGGTCTCGCCGGCCCCAACGCCGCCTGGCTCCGGCGTGAGCTCGGGTGCGGCCCCAACGCCGCCTAGCTCTCCATCATCAACAGGCTCTGGCGTGGGCTCGGGTGGCTTGGCCTCGCCTTTGTCGCCACCCGAGTCCAGTCCGGTGTTGCCGCCACCTGCTGCTGCTTCTCGAGCTCGCACACTCAGCCAGACAGGAGTGTTCCAGCCAAAGATTCGTACTGATGGGACTGTTGCGTGGCTCGCTGCTTGTATGGCTCATGCTGTGGAGGATCCTACTGCTGAGCCTCGCCATTTTCAGGCTGCCCTGAGCATTCCTCATTGGCGTGCTGCGATGGAACAGGAATTTCAGGCGTTGCTGCAGAATGACACATGGCAGCTTGTTCCTCCTGTATCCGGGATCAACATTATTGATTCTAAATGGGTGTTTAAAGTCAAGCGGCATGCTGATGGCTCCATTGAACGCTACAAAGCGAGGCTAGTTGTTAAGGGTTTCAAACAGAGGTATGGTCTTGATTATACAGACACATTCAGTCCAGTTATCAAGCCCACTACTATTCGTTTGCTTCTGTCCCTTGCTGTTACTCAAGGATGGTTTCTTCGCTAACTTGATGTGCAGAATGCTTTCTTACACGGAGTTTTGGAGGAGGAGGTTTATATGCGACAGCCGCCAGGGTTTGTGGATCCTGAACGTCCTCACCACCTCTGTCGTCTTGTCAAGGCGTTATATGGGCTCAAACAGGCTCCCCGTGCGTGGCATGCACGTCTTGGCTCTGTTCTGAGGGCGCTTGGTTTTATTCCCTCCACTGCTGACACATCACTATTTCTTCTTCAGCGACCTGAGGTTACGATGTATTTGCTGGTCTATGTTGATGGTATCATACTCATCAGTTCCTCAGATGCTGCTGCCGATCGTCTTGTGGCTGCCTTGAGTGGTGACTTTGCTGTCAAGGATCTTGGTGCTCTACACTTCTTCCTTGGCCTGGAGGTTTCACGGTTTTCTGCTGGGTTAACTCTTTCTCAGAAGAAGTATGCTCTTGATCTGTTGCGTCGTGCTGGTATGTTGAAGTGTAAACCTTTCGGTACTCCGATGTCTGCCACTGATCGGTTGTCTGCTCTTGATGGAGATCCTCTTTCACCTGATGATGCCACTGAGTACCGCAGTCTTGTTGGAGGTCTGCAGTATCTTACTATCACCAGACCAGATGTCTCTTATGCAATCAACCGTGTCTGTCAGTTTCTCCATGCACCCAGGACTTCTCATTGGTTAGCTGTGAAACGTATCTTGCGTTATGTCTGTCTCACTGCTTCTTATGGTTTGCTCCTCCAACCTGCGCCATCTTCTGCGATCTCAGCCTTTTCGGATGCAGACTGGGCTGGTACTCCAGATGACCGGCGATCCACGGGGGGGGGGGGGGGGGGGGGAGGGGGGGGTATGCAGTGTTTCTTGGTTCTAACTTGGTTGCTTGGAATGCTCGCAAGCAGGCTATGGTCTCTCGCAGCAGTACAGAAGCTGAGTACAAAGCAGTGGCCGATGCGACAGCTGAGATCATTTGGATTCAGTCCTTGTTGCGTGAGTTGAGAATCTCTTCAGCTCATCCTCCAGTACTTTGGTGTGATAACATTGGTGCTACATATTTGTCGTCTAACCCTGTGTTCCATGCTCGGACGAAACATATTGAGGTTGACTATCACTTCGTTCGAGAACGAGTTGCACAGAAGCTACTTAGCATCAAGTTCATCTCATCAAAGGATCAACTTGCTGACATCTTCACGAAGCCTCTTCCTCAACCACAGTTTGTAGGCTGTAGGCGCAATCTTAACTTAGTTTGTACTTCAGGCCACAATTAAGATTGAGGGAGGGTGTTAGACTGTATATGTACGTAGACTTGTGTATACGTAGACTTGTATATACATCTTGTATATTGTACCCCTTGGTACTTATATATAATGAGATAGCCGCACCCCCTTGAGGTGTCGAGCAGTCCACCAAAATATTCGTTTGACAGGGGGGGGGGGGGGGGGCTCGGTCGGCCGGCGGACAACGGACATGAAGGCGAACGAGCATCGGCAAAGATTTATACTAGGTTTTATGTTGTATGTAATTATATGAAATTGGGATTTGGCGATAAGGTATCAAGTTGTGGAAGAGGGCATTCGAGGTGTGACAGGTCACTGTCCGCGGACGTGTTCGGGCATGTCCGCGGATGTTTAAGGGGCCAGACTAGCTATATGCGGCTGTAAATGCTCTTATTTAATGGGAATTTCTTGGTCTGTTGTAACTTTGTACTCGCGCGCACACACACACACATTTGACCCTACTAATGGGAAAGCGAGAAGATAAGGGCGTCTCCAACTCCACTCATCAAACCATGCGTAAATATCTGGACTGCACGGTCCAACTTTAAACCTTTCAATGTCCTTCGTCAAACCGTGCATAAATGGTTGAACCACAGGTCCAGACACTTTGAGCCTCCAACGCCATCCATCAAATATTCATGAATCCGGCCGCATGTGTGAGATACCATAAACCAGAGGCAAATATGGGGAGGTTTGTGGGCGTTCGAACCTCCTCCACATAGGCGTTTGACTGCCTAGTTTCATCCATAGTCGTTGTCGTGGGTCTCGAGAATCATGTCCACGCATTCATGTCGGTCTGCCGCTTTAGAGTGGATGCAACTTGACGGTATGGTCAGATGGACGTGACCAGATGGGAGGGACGATGCTACTTTAATGCTCACACAATGGTCAAGAAGCCTACTTTGATCGTTGCACCGCATTGAAGCGTTGTCGGTAGGCCTGTCCTGGCTATTTACGCAGGCAGCCGGTGCCGGCCAACGCCATCCTTGCCTCTCATCTCTTCTCCGCACACCACTACATGCCCTTTCCTCTCCTCTCCTTGATCGAGTGATGGGCAATTCCGGCGGCAATGGCTGGTTCTTGGCGCCGGATGGTGGAGGGAGCTTTGGATCATGGCATCGCCGCCCATGGTCTTCGAGGCCATCGTCCTCCACCGCTACTTTGGTGAAGGACGAAGTGGTGCTCTCCTCCTCGGATGATGAAGAGCAACAGTCAC
Source organism: Triticum monococcum (assembly GCA_034509565.1). NCBI lineage: Eukaryota > Viridiplantae > Streptophyta > Magnoliopsida > Poales > Poaceae > Triticum > Triticum monococcum. The sequence goes on from CM067844.1 coordinate 49,624,382, forward strand.
CACTCCTCCTGGCCGAGGTTGCGTGGATCGATGTGGAGTTCCACCAAACTTTTTGTTCGAAACAGCAGAAATAGCTTAGTTCGAGAGAGGGTTGAGCTTCATCGGTTAGTGGATGATGGAGCTCATGACCGAGAGGTCACGCTGTAAGTGTGGCCCGGTGTTGCCCCCACAACCTTGTCGCCAGATCAAGGAGGAGCCCCTACCCCCTCTCTCGTGCCACCGCGGCATCCAAATCGGACGCCGCATCAAGGAGCCCCAATTTCTGTTGTGCAGTCGTGTCATCCAAATCAGACACCGTTTGAAGGAAGAGTCGTCGCCGCCCCGATGGCATCCGTCGACGGAGGAGGAGGAGCCCAGCAACCTCTGCTACCTCGGACATGGCGGCGGCTCATCGTCCTCACGCATGCAAGCTATGACGACCAGTAGGGTGGCTGCCCAGCAATCACACCAGTATCGTGGGAACGCGAAGCACCGGGCGGCATTCGGCACATCCTACGTCGTGTCGGACTAGGTCTTCACTGATCTAGACCTCACATTTGCCTAGGCCGAGGACCGGTCCAAGACGACTTTGGAAACATCCGTCCGACGCCCATGCCGCCTCAGTGACCAACTCGTCAAAATTGAGCTGGTCGAGTCGCAAGGCTAGGGGTGGTGGGCCTGGGCGACGTCCGCGACGAAGTAGCCGAATAGCGGCGGCCAATCAGGGCTACCACACCCCATACACGCCCTTCTGTCGCCGTCGCTGGAAGGAAAATGACGGCATCGATGGCGATGACTGAGCTGTAGCCGACAGGGAGGCCACGCATTCAAGGTCACCGTCTAGTACCTCACATAGTTTAGTTTATTTAAAAAATAATTTAAACTTCTCCAGCTTTGTCCAGTTTACATGTAATATATAAAAGTTTCTTAAATTTTTGTTCGAATTGTTCAATTTACGTTTCAGACATAGCGGATGTTTCTTGCATGCGGTTGGATGACCGGCTTTCCTAACGTTGTCCATGGATAAATCTGGACGTATCCATACATTTGGAGTGTCCATTTGAATGGATGGCGTACCCTATGGACAACGTTTTGTTTTCAGCAGCCATCCATCGACCGGCGGGCGGCTGGACCATGGCGCGGCTCCTTGACGAGATCGGGTCCAAGTCTCGTGTTTACGTCGACATCGAGCAGGCACGTCCCAACGGCTTTAGCTTGGCTGATCTTTTGATTGTTATTTCATGACTAGTAAATGCACATGTGCAACGCATGTCTAGACAAACATACATGTATTGAAACTGACTTTAGGCCATTGTATTTTTCGTTATATATACAATCGTTCAAAATTTGCAAGTCGTATTATTACAATATTATCCAATAGAAGCTGGAATCCCCTTGTTGCACAATGAATAATTTAAAGTGTTCATCACTATTCTCCATTTGCGCAGACACCCATGCAAATACCATTTCAGTACCAATAAAATTCAATGAATGACTGTAGAGATAACCAAGTCCGTCATCCACAAAAGTGAGAAGCGGCCAATGTCATCTTCTCAATGAAGACTAAAATCTGAAACAAACTGAATATCATCTTCTCAATGAGAAGGAAAAAAAAAACAACCTATCAGAACCAAAGTAGGGCGTGTCACATTTGTAATGATTATACCTCGCATCCACACTTGAATCTTGGAGTTTCTGGTTGTTGATATTGAATTCATGAATAGAGTTTTTAAGTGCAGCCTTGTTGCCCTTCTCACTATTATGCAGAATCGAAAGATTGAAACCGTTCCTGAGCATGAAATTTACGTGTAGCCTTGTCCCCTGTTACTGTTCTGCGGATCAAAAATTTGGAACGCAGAGCAACAAGATCTTGAGGTACAACATATAGCATCAGGAGAGAAAATGGCTTAAGTTTGAGAACAACACATAATCGGACATGCAATAATCCTGAAGGTGTCACATACTATTCAAGATCCCAGATTATGAGTAAGTAATGCTTCGTAACAACCTCATGAAAATGGTATCAATGTGGCTAAAGTTCAGGGAAAAAAATTCTTACATTTTACCCATATTCTCTGCGCTAAGGAAAACTGATGCATGAACGCACTCCATGTTACAACTTTAGTATTTTACTGCATAGTTTTTATCTGCACAATAAGAAGCTCTCATGTCGTTTTTATCCAAACAAATAGTCCAGTTCTAATATTCTCTTAACAAAACCGAAATGCAGCTCTGAAGACATTAAAAAAACATAAATCTTCAATTCCCAGGGAAAGAAGTATACAAAGAACTGCGATCCACATACCTGTGATCACCAAAACAGAAAGCAGGGAGGATAACATAGTGTCCTCATAGTTGTGTCATTTCTGCCAATTGTTGCCAAGTTGCGGGCCAATATTGACATAGAAGTTAATTAGCGGAGTTAAATAGAACTGCTAGCGATCAGTGGCCCTTATCTGTGAATAGAAGGTGTGTCCAAATATATCTCATATAGATCAATAACCACATACAAATTTAGAAAACCCAATTGTTGGGGATATAACTATTGAGTATAAACCGCCCTGGAGGGGCCGGGTTATGCCCATAGTGAAACACCTGTATTGAAGCCCATGAAGATGGAGCTTTACAAAGGAAACTTAATAGCAAGACACAGGCCCAGAGACGGGTTAGGGCCCATAGATGTAATCCGCCGTAAGGTGTATGACTTGTATTGTACGTTAGGAAAGAGAAGATACCGAACCGGACACGATTATGAGCCGGCCGGGATTCTGTAAACCGACTGGGCATCAACCTGTGTATATAAAGGGACGACCCGGCGGCGGTTTAGGGACAAGAAACAAGACATCGAGAGCCAGGTCAAGCGTATTCGCTCCCTGGTCATCGAAACCCTAGCAATACCACCTCAACTGGATTAGGCCTTTACCTTCACCGCAAGGGGCCGAACCAATATAAACTCCTCGTGTCCTTTGTCCTGATTAACCCCTTTAAGCTAACCTCGTTGCGATGGCTCCACGACTAAGTCCTCACACTAGGACATCTGTCGTGACAATTCCACGACAGTTGGCGCCCACCGTGGGGCCAGCGCATGGTGGTTTCGAGTTCTTAAAGGGAGGCTTTGAAGGGATCAGAGGGTACGCTGTGGGCCAGATGACTAAGAGTCATCGCGGCAAACTCTACATCGACGACGCAGGCTGGGGCCCCGAGGCCGGCTTCATTGAGTACGGGTACCGGGTCCCCTTTGGTGTAATTCACGTTTTCATCGGCAAGATTGGCGAACCGGGACCTGAGCCGGACATCTGCACTGACATCATCGAGACGGCTCAGCGTGCGAGACCCGTCCGGATTCAGCCTGCCATGAAGCGTGCCTTCGTGGGATTCATCCACGGGGCGGAATCTGAGGATAGATCGGTATCTGGTGGGGAGACCGTCGTTTACTCCGATGGCGAGTCATCTACTGGAGAAACCGAGTCGTTGTACCAACTGCAAGACGGCCAGCTTGGGGGCTATTCCGATGATAACAGTATTCCGGATCCCCACGAGCCGCCGAACCGGGTTGCAATCTTCATGGCCGCAACACAGCCGGGGCAGAATTCCTCAACTGCGGCGGCGTTGATTTCCGGGTCAGCAGCGGCAACGGCGGCCGGGACAGGAGGCCCTACGCGCACGCCGGCTCAAGTCTTGTCCGGTTTACTTGACGCTTTAGCAACACTAATGACGACCGAGGTTAGCGCGGCAAATCGGGACGAGCATAATGCGGAAGTCGCCAAGGTGAGAGACCAGATAACTCAAGCCAAGGAAGACCTGGCAGTCGAGGACGTAAGGATGGCCACGATGCGGGCCGAGTTGGAGGCTCAGGCGCATCAGGTTCAATCGGAGTCCTTCCGGCTTATGCTGGATCAGAACGCGTCGAATGATGTCATGAGGAGAAGGCATCAGACCCGCCTACCTTTGGTTTACGAGGTGAGAAACCTCTTCAACACACCCGGAGCAGGGACCAGTAACCAGCTAGTGGTAAACCGGACTGAGACACCAGGAACAGGGGCGCTGGTTCAACCACACACGATGGATCCGTCTCGTCAAGACAATAACCCACCGCAGCATCTGCCGACGCCGCAGCATGTGCCAACGCCGCCGGGTCATTACTCTAACCCCTTAGATAACATGGTCGCCGCCTCTTAACGATTGGCAACTCTCCTAGTCGAAGGCGAGTCCCCAGTAGCAGTTGAGACGCGACGGGCTAGAGAGCTCCTTCAGACAGCCTTGGCTCAGCAGCAGGCTTATTCGTACAGCCGTCAGAGGATTCATTCCACCCCCAGCCCAAGCCGGAGTTACATCAGACATATTGATGAGCCGGCCGTGTCAAGTAGTGCGCGGAATCGTAATCTGCCTCGTGGCCATAACCCGGTAGACGGTGGTGCCGATGCTCAGAATGTGGTCGACCAAGGTAGAGCACGTCGAGAAGCCAAGCTGGCGGCGCAATACGTGGCCCGTCAACCTTCTCTTGTTCGTCCGACGACTTCATTCGAGACAGGTATAACTTTCAGGTCTTTGGGTGTACCGTGTTTGGCCCCGGCTTTGCGTAACGTACAGTTGCCCAAGGATTTCAAAGGTCCCCGTAAGGTACCCAACTACACTGCGATTTACCTCCTGAAGCATGGATTGAGAGTTATGAGATGGCGATGGAACTGTTGGATGTTGATGAGGCTGCATGTGCTAAATACTTCACCATGATGTTGGAAGGGACGGCTCGTACTTGGTTAAAGCGATTAACGGCTAACTCCGTTGGGTCATGGGCCGAGTTAAAAGCCCGGTTTATCCAGAATTTCAAGAACACGTGCAAGCAGCCCATGTCAATTGTGGATTTGGCCTCCTGTGTCCAGGAAGAAGGTGATTCGACAACCCACTGTGTGCGCCGGGTTTCAATGATCCTGCACTCATCAGACTGGATCAATGCCGATTCAGCAGTCTTGATGTTGGAGAAAAATTGTCGTTTTACGCCTGTAACGCCCTCGATGCGGCTATATCTCCTACGTGTCGAGGCACGACTTAGAGGCATAACCGCATTGAAAGCAATGTCGCAAGTTAGGCAATCTTCACAACATCCCATGTAATATAAATAATAAAAGGGGAAGGAACATAGTTGGCTTACACTCGCCACGTCAATCAAAGTACATAAATAGCGTTACATCATCCAATCACTCAAGGCCCGACTACGGTGCCAAAATAAAAGATCAACCCAACATGCGACACGGTCCCGATCGCCCCAACTGGGCACCACTACTGATCATCAGGGAAAGACATATAGTAACGACGTGAGTCCTCGTCGAACTCCCACTTGAGCCCAAGTGCGTCATCTGGAACGGAGTCATCAGGCCCTACATCTGGTTTGGAAGTAATCTGTGAGCCACAGGGACTCAGCAATCTCGCACCCTCGCGATCAAGACTATTTAAGCTTATAGGTAAGGCAAAGGTAAATATACGGAGTTGCAGCAAGCGACTAGCATATATGGTGGCTATCCTGTTCGCAAAAGAGAGCGAGAAGAGAAGGCAAAGCGCGAACGAATAACTAGAGAACAACCTGCGGCAAGCATTACTCCAACACCGTGTTCACTTCCCGGACTCCGCCGAGAAGAGATCATCATGGTAACTCACACAATTGATTCATTTTAATTAAGTTAAGGTTCAAGTTATCTACAACTGGACATTAACAAATTCCCATTTGCCCATAACCGCGGGCACAGCTTTCGAAAGTTCAAATCCCTGCAGGGGAGTCCCAACTTAGCCCATGACAAGCTCTCATGGTCAACGAAGGAATAAACCTTCTCCCGAGACATTCTGATCAAACTCGGTATCCCGGTTCTACAAGACACTTCGACAAGTTAAAACAAATCCAGCAACACCGCCCGAATGTGCCGACAAATCCCGATAGGAGCGGCACATATCTCGTTCTTAGGGAACAATCGGATAAGCAATCCGTACAACTAAAACCAGCCCTCGAGTTTCCCCGAGGTGGCGCTGCAAGGGGCTCTAGGTTGGACCAACGCTCAGAGGAGCACTGGCCCGGGGGGTTTAAATAAGATGACCCTCGGGCTCCGGAAACCCAAGGGAAAAAGAGGCTAGGTGGCAAATGGGAAAACCAAGGTTGGGCATTGCTGGAGAAGCTTTATTCAAGGCGAACTATCAAGGGGTTCCCATTATCACCCAACCGCGTAAGGAACGCAAAATCCGGGAACATAACACCGATATGACGGAAAACTAGGGCGGCAAGAGTGGAACAAAACACTAGGCGAGAGGCCGAGCCTTCCACCCTTTACCAAGTATATATATGCAGTAAGATAACAAGATAATATAATGATATCCCAAGGAACAGTCTCCAATCTTCACCTGCAACTAGCAATGCTATAAGAGGGGCTGAGCAAAGCGGTAACATAGCCAATCAACGGTTTGCTAGGACATGGTGGGTTAGAGGTTTGACATGGCATTTTGGGAGGCATGATAAGCAAGTGGTAGGCATCGTAGCATAGGCATAGCAAAAGAGCGAGCATCTAGCAAAGCAAAGATAGAAGTGATTTCGAGGGTATGATCATCTTGCTTGCAAAGTCGTCAGAGTTGACTGGATCCTCAAAAGCAAACTCAACGGGCTCCTCATTAGCGAACTCGTCTCCCGGCTCTACCCAAACAAGACAAACAAGCAAACGGAACACAATCAACCACGTGCAAAGCTCAAACAACATGATGCAAACATGGTATGCTATGCGGGATGCGATATGTGATGCATATGCAAGACTTGACAAGGAATGAATGAACCTGGCCTCAACTTGGAAATCCAAGTGTGCCACTGGAAAGGTGATATGATTTCGCTTGAAAACGATATAAAGATCACCGGAATCGGAGTCACGGTTTGGAAATGGCAAGCAATTCAAATATGGCACCGGTCTGCGATTTACAGCAAGTAGCCATCTAAATGCAACAAGATGAGCATGCTACAGCACCCAAACATGGCATCAAAATACATGGCAGGGATCCATTCATGATGCTTAACAAAAGATGAACACTGAGCTACGGCCAATTCATCCATTAACAGGTTCAAACAAGCATGGCAAAAATGCATTTGGTAAACAGATTTCAGACTTAGTGAAATTAACACTTGTCTAGAATTTTCAGATCAGGTAGCACACTTTGGATCATGAAAACTATATGCTACAGGGCCTGAACATGGCAAAGTAAAGCATGGCATGTAGCTACTCAAAGAGCTTAACAAAAATCCCTTAGTGACCTTGAGCCAAAAGGGATCATAAAATACATTTGCAAGCATGTGAACATGGCAAAAACATAATCAGATCACAGACTTAGTAAAAACTGGAGCATGCAAAATCAGATATCAAGTAGGCATGTTTACAAGCTCGATGCACTCACTACAGAGCAAGTCATGCCAATCTAAGCATACACCCATCAAGAATACACATTATAGAAGCTAGACATGGCAAGAACAATAACATAGCATGCAACGATCAACTACAACATCCTCGGCAAAATCGCTAACAAGTAGACAATCTGCCCAGATTCATGAAATAGCAAAAGTAGAGCTCGACTGACTCAAGCTAGGTTACTCCATAATTGCAAACAAAGACATGGATGGATAGAGCACTACAATATTAACAAAACATCCTTACTGATCATTCTCAAAAGAGGCACGGATCACTAGGAAACAACATGAACATATGGCATATTGATATAAACAGATCTAGGACTTAGTGGAATTGCTAAGACCCTGAAATCAGCATTAACGAATGCACCACTTTGCAAGCTTGTGCTTGTCACCACACACATCACAAAAATACATGGATTGCACCTCTGCAAAGATGGCAAAGCATATAACAAAACACATGTAGAGCTCAGGGGCATATCATGCACACAATAATCATGGCAAAAATGACAAATATCTAATTGGAGCAGCAGATCTGACAATTATCCCAAATAGCACTCTTCCAAGAGCTTTTCGGGCATCAAGATGAACTCAAATGAAAATGATGCAATGAGATGAAATAATGTACTCTCTGAGGTGAACATTTACATATGCTATATGCCTAAAACGGAGCTACGAATGCGGAGATACGATGTGATGAAAAACGCAAAATAGTTAGGGTTTCGCGAGGAAAGTCAACCGAGATATTTTGAGATCTGAGATTTGCACGCAATCCGAGGTTCGTCCTCGAGCTCGCCGGAGAGGGAGTTGGCCGCCGGAGGAGGAGGGACGCTCGCTGGGGTTGCTGGGACCGGCAAGGAGCGCGACGGTGGTGGCCGGCGCCGAAGTAGGGCGGCGCTAGGCGGCGGCGACCGGAGATGGTGAGGCGGCGGCGGTGTCGGCTCCGGCTGGCGAGGAGCTCGGCGAGGGCAGCGGTCGGCGACGGACGGGGCCGGCGAGGCAGCGCTGGGACGCCGGCAGGGCGGCGGGGCGAAGGCACGGGCGGCGCGCGGCGGCCTCGGCCCGGGGAGGGCTGGCCACGGGCTGCGGCGGGCCGCGGTGGTGAGGAGCCGGCTGGGACACGTGGCGGCTTTCGATAGGCCAGGGCGCGGCGGCGGATGTGTCCGGCGGCCGGCGGACGTGTGCGGCCGCGCGGAGGAGCTGGATCTAGGGTTAGGGGGGGAGGAGACCCGGGATTTCGGATGGGGGAGGTATATATAGGCATAGAGGGAGCTAGGAGTGTCCAAATGAGGTGCCGTTTTCGGCCACGAGATCATGATCGAACGCTCTAGATGGTGGAGAGGGTTTTGGGCCAAAATGGAGGGGTGTTGGGCTGCAACACACACGAGGCCTTCTCGGTCCCTCGGTTAACCGTTGGAGCATCAAACGAAGCCCAAATGGTACGAAACTTGACAGGCGGTCTACCGGTAGTAAACCAAGGCCGCTTGGAAAGTCTCGGTCCAATCCGGAAATGTTTAATCCCCACACATGAAAGAAAGGTAGAAATGACCACCGGAGGAGAACGGAGCGCCGGAATGCAAAACGGACAACGGGGAAAATGCTCGAACACATGAGATGAACACGTATGCAAATGCAATGCACATGATGACATGATACGAGATGCATGACAACGACAACAACACACGGAGACAAAAACCCGAACCCGAGAAAATAAAATAACTTAACGCCGGAAACGGCAAGAGTTGGATTACATATTAGGTAAATCATATCCTGGGTGTTACAACACTCCATCACTACGAAAGGATCTCGTCCCGAGATCTAGGACTGGAAGAACGCCGGGTATTCAGAACGGAGGTGATCCTCGCGTTCCCAGGTGGCTTCATGGTCGGAATGGTGTGACCACTTGACTTTGAGGAACTTGATTGACTTATTGCGAGTCTTGCGTTCAGTCTCTTCAAGAATAGAAACGGGGTGCTCACGATAAGAGAGATCTTCTTGGAGCTCAATGTCTTCGAAGTTGACGGTGCGGTCAGGAGTCTTGAAGCACTTGCAGCGCTGAGAGACATGGAACACTTCATGCACATTTGCAAAGTTTGAAGGAAGCTCGAGTTGATAGGCGAGATCGCCTCTCTTGCTGAAGATCTTGAAAGGTCCCACGTATATAGGGGCAAGCTTCTCTTTGATACCGAAGCGACGAGTACCTTTCATAGGAGAGACGCGGAGGTAAACATGATCTCCGATCTCGAAAGCCAAATCACGGTGCTTACTATCATAGTAGCTCTTCTGGCGGGATTGGGCTGCTTTGAGGTTATATCGAATGACTTTACACATTTCCTCTACCTCTGTGATTAAGTCATTTCCCAGAAGTTGACGTTCGCCGGTTTCAGACCAGTTGAGAGGGGTACGACACTTCCTGCCATACAAAATTTCGAATGGGGCCTTGCCCGAACTTGCTTGAAAACTATTGTTGTAGGAGAATTCCGCATATGGAAGGCAATCCTCCCACTTCATGCCGAAGGAGATCACACAAGCCCTGAGCATATCTTCAAGAATCTGGTTGACACGCTCGACTTGACCGCTAGTTTGAGGATGGAAAGTTGTGCTGAAGAGGATGTTGGTGCCCATGGCCTTCTGAAAAGAATCCCAAAACTTGGAGGTAAAGATGCTGCCACGGTCGAAAGAGATCACCTATGGAATACCGTGCAGATAGACAATTCGAGAGGTATAGAGCTCCGCCAATTGAGTTGCAGTGATAGACTCTTTGATAGGCAGAAAGTGATCCACTTCAGTGAGTTTGTCGATGACAACGAATATAGCATCATTGCCACGTTTGGACTTTGGAAACCCAGTCACGAAGTCCATCTCAATGTGGTCAAACTTCCATTCTGGAATGGCAAGAGGTTGGAGGAGACCAGCTGGCCTTTGGTGTTCTGCCTTCACTCTTCTGCAGACATCACATTCATTCATGAACTGAGCAATCTCGCGCTTCATTCGAGTCCACCAATAAGCCTGCTTGAGGTCCTGATACATCTTCATGCTCCTAGGGTGGATGGAGAGGAGAGAATTGTGAGCCTCGTTCATGATCACTTTACGAAGATCACCTTTGGGCACAACAATACGATCCTAGAAGAAGAGAGTATCCTTGTCATCAAGGCGGTAGCACTTGTACTTGGGTTGACTCTTGGCAATCCCAATATTCACCTTCTTCACCATAGCATCAAGAAGCTGGGCTTGGCGAATCTGGTCTTCCAAGGTAGGAGAGACTTGAAGGTTGGTGAGGAAACCTTGAGGAACAACTTGCAGATTAAGTTTGCGGAAAGCTTCACAAAGCTCGGGTTGATAAGGCTTGAGAATCAGACTGTTGCAATAAGCCTTCCTGCTCAATGCGTCAGCAATCACATTGGCCTTGCCTGGAGTATACTCGATACTTGGATTATACTATTGAATCATTTCGACCCATCGAGTCTGCCTGAGGTTGAGATTAGGCTGAGTGAAGATGTACCTGAGACTCTTGTGGTCAGTGAAGATGTCCACTTTTCTTCCCAATAAGAGATGTCTCCAAGTCAAAAGAGCATGCACAACTGCCGCCAACTCGAGGTCATGAGTGGGGTAGTTCTTCTCGTTGGGCTTTAACTGGCGAGAGGTATAAGCCACAACTTTCTTCTCTTGCATCAACACTGCACCGAGACCTTGGAGAGAGGCATCGCGAAAGACCTCGTACGGTTTGGATTCATCAGGAGGAGTCAGAACTGGAGCAGTGACCAATTTCTCTTTCAAAGTGTTGAAAACAATGTCACACTCCGGAGACCAAACGTACTTGACGTGCTTCTGGACAATATCTGAGAGAGGCTTCGCGATCTTTGAAAAGTTTTCAACGAATCTTCGACAGTAGCTTGCGAGACCGAGGAAGCTATGGAGTTGCTTCACGTTCTGAGGTGGTTCCCAATTCACAATTGCAGACACCTTCTCAGGATTCACCGCAATGCCCTTGGCAGAGATGATATGCCCAAGATAAAGAACCTCATCAAGACAAAACTCTTACTTTGAGAACTTGGCGTAGAACTGGTGTTCCCTGAGCTTATCGAGTACCAAACACAAGTGCTTGGCATGATCTTCCTTGTTCTTCGAAAATACCAGAATGTTGTCGAGATAGACCAAAACAAAGTCATTGGTGTAGGCATTGAAGATGAAGTTCATCATGCGAGAGAACGTCGGAGGAGCATTGACGAGACCAAAAGACATGACAGTGTATTCATATGAACCATAGCTTGTCCTGAAAGCCGTCTTGGGAATATCTTGCTCACGGATTCGAATCTGATGATAACCCATACGGAGATCAAGCTTGGAGAATACTTGGGCGCCTTTGAGTTGTTCGAACAGCTCGTTGATGTTGGGAAGTGGGTACTTGTTCTTGATGGTCTTCTTGTTCAATGGACGGCAATCAACACAAAGTCAGTCCGTTCCATCGTTCTTCTTCACAAAAAGAACACCACAACCCCACGGAGAAGAACTAGGTCGGATGAGACCCATTCGCTCTTGAATATCGAGTTGCTTCTTCAGCTCCTTCAACTCTTCAGGTCCGAGTTTGTAAGGACGCTTGCACACGGTTCCGTGCCAGGCTCAAGATCGATGACGAATTCAACTGGCCGGTGTGGAGGCATTCCTGGAAGCTCTTCTGGAAAGACGTCTTGATATTCGCAAACGACTGGAATTTGCGAGAGAGCATCCAGTTCACCCTTCTCATTGAGAGAAAACAGACGGATTGTATCATCACGAGCGGCAAAGACAATTACATCCTCAGACGGATGAGTCAATTGAATCTGCCTGGCAGCACAATCAAGCTGAGCCTTGTGCTTAGAAAGCCAATCCATTCCGAGAATAAGATCAATATCCGAGTCGGCAAGAACATTTGGAGAAGACAAAAACTTATAGTCACCCAAAGTGATTGTAACATCCGGAACGGATACTCGAGATGTCATTCGACGGGCCGGAGAGACAATAGCCAACGGTTTCGGCAACACTTGAGTAACAAAATCATGCTTAGATGCAAAAGTTCTCGAGATGAAACAATGCGATGCACCAGTGTCAAAAAGAACTCTTGCGGGAATATCGTTAACAGGAAGGTTACCCATGATGACATTTAACGAGTCCTCTGCCTGAGCTACATTCACCATGTTAACCTTGGCATACCTGGGGTTATGCTTGACCACAGCTGTACTTGCCGATCTCACAGGAGGAGGAGGAGGGAGACGCCTCTGATTGAAGCATTTGTTGGCATAGTGACCCTTCTGTTGGCACTTGTTGCACGTGACCTCTGAAAGCGGACGGTGATACAGAGCACTCGATCTTGGAGCTTGAGACGAAGTCTTGTTCTGAAAGCCAGGGTTGGGTGGGTGGGAAGATCCACTGCCACCTTTGCTCTTCTGATACGGCTGACGGAACGGAGGAGGAGGAAGCCAATACTTCTGCTGCTTGGCCACTTGAGTAGAGGAAGAAGGAGTAGCATCTCTGACTCACTTCTTGGAAGCATCACACTTTAGTTGAGCAGCCTCTTGCTTCAATGCCATGTTGTAGAACTCATCGTACCTCAAGGACTCAAAGAGAACAAGAGCTAGCTGGATTTCTTCTCTGAGACCACCCCTGAACTGGTATATCATGCTCTTCTCGTGAGGGACGTCCTGCTTAGCAAAGCGGGCGAGCTTCTGGAACAACTTGTTGTAGTCATAGACAGACAAAGAGCCTCACTTCAGGTTGCGGAATTCCTCACGCTTGCTTTCAACCACGCTCTGAGGAATATGATGAGCTTTGAAATCTTGATGGAGTTCATCCCAGGTAATCACACGGCCTCCTCTGGAATCTTTGTACTGCTGGAACCACTCTATAGCTTGGTCTTTGAGTTGGAAGGAAGCAAACTTGACAAAGTCCTCAGGCGTGACGTTACTGCACTCGAAATGCTTGCACAAGTCCACGAGCCAATCGTCAGCATCAGTTGCCTCAACACAATTGCTGAAAGTCTTTGGCTGATTTGCAAGGAACTGGTTGAGTGTAGCAAAGTGATTCTAATTGTTGCTTTGGTTGCCTTGGTTCGCTTGATTGCGCTCTTGAAGAATTTGCATGATCAACTGCGTGTTTGCATTTGTTGCGGACATCACAGCTTGCCATGCCTCCAGAGGAGGTGGAGGTGGTGGCGGATCAGGATTCGGAGTCGTGCGCGTTGGAGGAGCCATCCTGAAGAGGTTGACATCCATTAGCACACTGATAGATAAATATTGAAGCTGAATCCAACAGAATGAAAATTGCAACATATAGTCTTCACATCCGAACAAAATGAACGAATGCATTCCACTTGAAATGGTCACATATCCATAAATTGAGAAGCCACTAGAATTTAGGTAGAGGAATAAATCAACAAGGTACGGATCAAGAACGAATACTCGGTAAGAAATCCCAATCTCAAACCAAATATCCGTGGAAGAAGAACTAGAGCTACAAGATTTCCCACCCATGAAACTCCCGAACCTTTCCGGTTATGCAATCAAGTGTTGGGGATACAGGGGAAGCATAATGTCTCACCCAAATCTAGCAATTCCTACATCCAGCTGTATCCATCCTTCAACACATAACCGAGAAAACTTCGGAAACCATCTAACTCAACCTTCGAAAAGAATCCGTTATACAAGTTATGGCAATACTCCCGAACTCCCGCCCCAGTACTGGGTGGCGTCGAGGTTATCTCACCAACAACTGCATAAAAGAGATTTTCGATGTCGCGTACTAAACTCAGGTATTCCAGAACTGCAACAATAAAATTGTGACGACAACACCTCGGACCTCAACTCCCCGGGACACTGCCACAACCCCTAAAGACAGGAGGCACCAAGAACAATGTTCTCGTCACAAAACCATCGGAACGATTCCAAGATACCCGCGTGATCCAAATTTTTTTTAGTGAAATTTGAGAAGAGAAGAGTCAAAACTCTACGTCAGGATGCCTTACCAGAGCGATGGGGAGACTGGGGAGTAAAAAGAATTCCAAAACTCTTCGATATATAATTCCTAAATGACTCAAAACTTTTTTTCTAGACTCAACAACGGCTGCTAAAAACGATCAAGCAATGGGGGCTCCTAAGGTCGGGGAAGGCTCTGATTACCAACTTGTAACGCCCTCGATGCGGCTATATCTCCTACGTGTCGAGGCACGACTTAGAGGCATAACCACATTGAAAGCAATGTCGCAAGTTAGGCAATCTTCACAACATCCCATGCAATATAAATAATAAAAGGGGAAGGAACATAGTTGGCTTACACTCGCCATGTCAATCAAAGTACATAAATAGCATTACATAATCCAATCACTCAAGGCCCAACTATGGTGCCAAAATAAAAGATCAACCCAACATGCGACACGGTCCCGATCGCCCCAACTGGGCACCACTACTGATCATCAGGGAAAGACACATAGTAACGGTGTGAGTCCTCATCGAACTCCCACTTGAGTTCAAGCGCGTCATCTGGAATGGAGTCATCAGGCCCTACATCTGGTTTGGAAGTAATCTGTGAGCCATAGGGACTCAGCAATCTCGCACCCTCGCGATCAAGACTATTTAAGCTTATAGGTAAGGCAAAGGTAAATATGTGGAGCTGCAGCAAGCGACTAGCATATATGGTGGCTATCCTGTTCGCAAAAGAGAGCGAGAAGAGAAGGCAAAGCGCGAATGAATAACTAGAGAACAACCTGCGGCAAGCATTACTCCAACACCGTGTTCACTTCCCGGACTCCGCCGAGAAGAGACCATCACGGTAACTCACACAGTTGATTCATTTTAATTAAGTTAAGGGTCAAGTTATCTACAACCAGACATTAACAAATTCCCATCTACCCATAACCGCGGGCACGGCTTTCGAAAGTTCAAATCCCTGCAGGGGAGTCCCAACTTAGCCAATGACAAGCTCTCACGGTCAACGAAGGATTAAACCTTCTCCCGAGACATTCCGATCAGACTCGGTATCCCGGTTCTACAAGACACTTTGACAAGTTAAAACAAATCCAGCAACACCGCCCGAATGTGCCGACAAATCCCGATAGGAGCTGCACATCTCGTTCTCAGGGCACAATCGGATAAGAAATCCGTACAACTAAAACCAGCCCTCGAGTTTCGCCAAGGTGGCACTCCAAGGGGCTCTAGGCTGGACCAACACTCAGAGGAGCACTGGCCCGGGGGGTTTAAATAAGATGACCCTCGGGCTCCGGAAACCCAAGGGAAAAAGAGGCTAGGTGGCAAATGGGAAAACCAAGGTTGGGCATTGCTGGAGAAGCTTTATTCAAGGCGAACTATCAAGGGGTTCCCATTATCACCCAACCGCGCAAGGAACGCAAAATTCGGGAACATAACACCGATATGACAGAAAACTAGGGCGGCAAGAGTGGAACAAAACACTAGGCGAGAGGCCGAGCCTTCCACCCTTTACCAAGTATATAGATGCATTAAGATAACAAGATAATATAATGATATCCCAACAAGTAAATAATGTTTCAACAAGGAACGGTCTCCAATCTTCACCTGCAACTAGCAACGCTATAAGAGGGGCTGAGCAAAGCGGTAACATAGCCAATCAACGGTTTGCTAGGACATGGTGGGTTAGAGGTTTGACATGGCATTTTGGGAGGCATGATAAGCAAGTGGTAGGCATCGTAGCATAGGCATAGCAAAAGAGCGAGCATCTAGCAAAGCAAAGATAGAAGTGATTTCGAGGGTATGATCATCTTACCTGCAAAGTTGTCAGAGTTGACTAGATCCTTAAAAGCAAACTCAACGAGCTCCTCGTTAGCGAACTCGTCTCCCGGCTCTACCCAAACAAGCAAACGGAACACAATCAACCACGTGCAAAGCTCAAACAACATGATGCAAACATGGTATGCTATGCGGGATGCGATATGTGATGCATATGCAAGATTTGACAAGGAATGGATGAACCTGGCCTCAACTTGGAAATCCAAGTGTGCCACTGAAAAGGTGAGATGATTTCGCTTGAAAACGATATAAGGATCACCGGAATCGGAGTCACGGTTTGGAAATGGCAAGCAATTCAAATATGGCACCGGTCTGCGATTTACAGCAAGTAGCCATCTAAATGCAACAAGATGAGCATGCTACAGCACCCAAACATGGCATCAAAATACATGGCAGGGATCCATTCATGATGCTTAACAAAAGATGAACACTGAGCTACGGCCAATTCATCCATTAACATGTTCAAACAAGCATGGCAAAAATGCATTTGGTAAACAGATTTCAGACTTAGTGAAATTAACACTTGTCTGGAATTTTCAGATCAGGTAGCACACTTTGGAGCATGAAAACTATATGCTACAGGGCCTGAACATGGCAAAGTAAAGCATGGCATGGAGCTACTCAAAGAGCTTAACAAAAGTCCCTTAGTGACCTTGAGCCAAAAGGGATCATAAAATACATTTGCAAGCATGTGAACATGGCAAAAACATAATCAGATCACAGACTTAGTGAAAACTGGAGCATGTAAAATCAGATATCAAGTAGGCATATTTACGAGCTCGATGCACCCACTACAGAGAAAGTCATGCCAATCTAAGCATACACCCATCAAGAATACACATTATACAAGCTAGACATGGCAAGAACAATAACATAGCATGCACGGATCAACTACAATATCCTCGGCAAAATCGCTAACAAGTAGACAATTTGCCCAGATTCATGAAATAGCAAAAGTAGAGCTCGATTGACTCAAGCTAGGTTACTCCATAATTGCAAACAAAGACATGGATGGATAGAGCACTGCAATATTAACAAAACATCCTTACTGATCATCCTCAAAAGTGGCACGGATCACTAGGAAACAACATGGACATATGGCATATTGATATAAACAGATCTAGGACTTAGTGGAATTGCTAAGACCCTGAAATCAGCATTAACGAATGCACCACTTTGCAAGCTTGTGCTTGTCACCACACACATCACAAAAATACATGGATTGCACCTATGGAAAGATGGCAAAGCATATAACAAAACACATGTAGAGCTCAGGGGCATATCATGCACACAATAATCATGGCAAAA
The DNA here is from genome assembly GCA_034509565.1 of Triticum monococcum. NCBI lineage: Eukaryota > Viridiplantae > Streptophyta > Magnoliopsida > Poales > Poaceae > Triticum > Triticum monococcum. The sequence goes on from CM067844.1 coordinate 49,641,887, forward strand.
ATGACAAATATCTAATTGGAGCAGCAGATCTGACAATTATCCCAAATAGCACTCTCCCAACAGCTTTTCGGGCATCAAGATGAACTTAAATGAAAATGATGCAATGAGATGAAATAATGTACTCTCTGAGGTGAACATTTAGATATGCTATATGCCTAAAACGGAGCTACGGATGCGAAGATACAACGTGATGAAAAACGCAAAATAGTTAGGGTTTCGGGAGGAAAGTCAACCGAGATATTTTTAGATCTGAGATTTGCATGCAATCCGAGGTTCATCTTCGAGCTCGCTGGAGGAGGAGGGACGCTCGCCGGGGTTGCCGGGGCCCGCGAGGAGCGCGGCGGTGGTGGCCGGCGCCGGAGTAGGGCGGCGCTGGGCGGCGACGACCGGAGATGGCGAGGCGGCGGCGGTGTCGGCTCCAGCTGGCGAGGAGCTCGGTGAGGGCGGCGGTCGGCGACGGACGGGGCCGGCGAGGTGGCGTTGGGACGCCGGCAGGCGGCGGGGCGAAGCGCGGGCAGCGCGCGGCCTCGGGCCGGGGAGGGCTGGCCACGGGCTGCGGTGGGCCACGGTGGTGAGGAGCCGGCTGGGACACGTGGCGGCGTCCGATAGGCTGGGGCGCGCCGGCGGACGTGTCCGGCCGCGCGGAGGAGCTGGATCTAGGGTTAGGGAGGGAGGAGACCCGGGATTTCGGATGGGGGAGGTATTTATAGGCATAGATGGAGCTAGGAGTGTCCAAATGAGGTGTGGTTTTCGGCCACACGATGGTGATCGAACGCTCTAGATGGTGGAGAGGGTTTTGGTGGGTTTTGGGCCAAAATGGAGGGGTGTTGGGCTGCAACACACGCGAGGCCTTCTCGGTCCCTCGGTTAACTGTTGGAGCATCAAACGAAGTCCAAATGGTACGAAACTTGACAGGCGGTCTACCGGTAGTAAACCAAGGCCGCTTGGCAAGTCTCGGTCCAATCCGGAAATGTTTAATCCCCACACACGAAAGAAAGGTAGTAATGACCACCGGAGGAGAACGGAGCGCCGGAATGCAAAACGGACAACGGGGAAAATGCTCGAATGCATGAGATGAACACGTATGCAAATGCAATGCACATGATGACATGATATGAGATGCATGACAACGACAAAAACACACAGAGACAAAAACCCAAACCCGAGAAAATAAAATAACTTAACGCCGGAAACGGCAAGAGTTGTATTACATATTAGGTAAATCATATCCGGGGTGTTACGACGCCTCTCAAGCAGAAATTAGGGCACCTAAAACGCCACTGCAATGACATGGGGACGCTCATGGCGGCTCTGGTAAATACGCTGACTCTGATGGTACCAAAGACTCCGAGTCTGGTGATGAAAAGATTGGAAAGATGGAATAGATCTAAGTTTCAAAGAATCAACATCAAGAGAAATTCTATCAACGTTCCTAGCCAACTCATCAATCTTAAGCAATTTTTCTTCAATCATAGCATTGAAATTCTTTTGCGAACTAATAAATTCTTTAATATTAGATTCAAAATCAGAGGGCATCTTATTATAATTTCCATTAGAATTGTTGTAGGAATTACCATAATTATTAGAGGAATTACTAGGAAACGACCTAGAATTAAAATCACCTCTATACGCGTTATTACCAAAATTGTTCCTACCAATAAAATTCACATCCATAGATTCATTATTATTCTCAATCAAAGTGGAAAAATGCATATCATTAGGATCAGTAGGAGCACTCTTATTAGCAACCAATTTCATAAGTTCATCCATCTTTCCACTCAAAACATTAATCTCTTCAATTGCATGCACTTTTTTATTAGTAGATCCTTCGATGTGCCATTGAGAATAAGTAACCATAATATTATCTAGGAGTTTAGTAGCTTCTCCTTAAGTGATTTCCATTAAAGTGTCTCCCGTGGCCGAATCTAAAAAATTTCTAGAAGCAAAATTCAATCCAGCATAAAAATTCTATATAATCATCCAAAGACTCAAACCATGTGTAGGGCAATTACATATCATTAATTTCATCCTCTCCCAAGATTGTGCAACATGTTCATGATCAAGTTGCTTAAAATTCATAATATCGTTTCTAAGAGAGATGATTTTAGCAGGAGGAAAATACTTAGAGATAAAAGCATCTTTGCACATATTCCATGAATCAATACTATTTTTAGGCAAAGACAAAAACCAAGCTTTAGCATGATCTCTAAGCGAAAACGGAAATAGCTTCAACTTAACAATATCATTGTCCACATCTTTCTTCTTTTGCATATCACACAAATCAACAAAGCTATTCAGATGGGTAGCGACATCTTCACTAGGAAGGCCGGCGAATTGATCTTTCATGACAAGATTCAGCAAAGCAGCATTAATTTCACAAGATTCAGCATCGGTAAGAGGAGCAATCGGAGTACTAAGAAAATCATTGTTGTTGGTATTGGTAAAGTCACACAATTTAGTATTATCTTGAGCCATCATAACAAGCAAGCAATCCAACACACAAGCAAACAAGAAACATGCAAAAAGGCAAATAGAAAAAGAGAAGGGGAAAGGAAAGGGAGGAAGAGAGGAAGAGAGGGCGAATAAAATGGAAAGGGTGAAGTGGGGGAGAGGAAAACGAGAGGCAAATGGCAAATAATGTAATGCGAGAGATAAGGGTTTGTGATGGGCACTTGGTATGTCTTGACTTAGCAATGACACCTGAATTGACTCATTGTTGGGAGTCAAATCTTGACTTGACTTGGCGCGAATCTCCCCGGCAACGGCGCCAGAAATCCTTCTTGCTACCTCTTGAGTACTGCGTTGGTTTTCCCTTGAAGAGGAAATGGTGATGCAGCAAAGTAGCGTAAGTATTTTCCTCAGTTTTTGAGAACCAAGGTATCAATCCAGTAGGAGATCACGCTCAAGTCCCGCGCACCTACACAAACAAATAAGAACCTCGCAACCAACGTGATAAAGAGGTTGTCAAGCCCTTCACGGTCACTTACGAGAGTGAGATCTGATAGATATGATAAGCTACTATTTTTGGTATTTTTTATGATAAAGATGCAAAGTAAAATAAAATGCAAAAGAAATAACTAAGAATTGGAAGATTAATATGATGGAAGATAGACCCGAGGGCCATAGGTTTCACTAGTGGCTTCTCTCAAGAGCATAAGTATTACGGTGGGTAAATGAATTACTGTCGAGCAATGGATAGAATTGAGCATAGTTATGAGAATATCTAGGAATGATCATGTATATAGGCATCACGTCTGAGACAAGTAGACCGAAATGATTCTGCATCTACTACTATTACTCCACACATCGACCGCTATCCAGCATGCATCTAGAGTATTAAGTTCATAAGAACAGAGTAATGCTTTAAGGAAGATGACATGATGTAGAGAGATAAACTCATGCAATATGATATAAAACCCATCTTTTTATCCTCGATGGAAACAATACAATACGTGTCGGTTCACTTTCTGTCACTGGATCGAGCACCGCAAGATTGAACCCAAAGCTAAGCACTTCTCCCATTGCAAGAAATATCAATCTAGTAGGCCAAACCAAATAGATAATTCGAAGAGACTTGCAAAGATAAACCAACCATACATAAAAGAATTCAAGGGAGAATCAAATATTGTTCATAGATACTCTGGATCATAAACCCAAAATTCATTGGATCTCGACAAACACACCGCAAAAGAAGATTACATTGAATAGATCTCCAAGAAGATCGAGGAGAACTTTGTATTGAGATCCAAAGAGAGAGAAGAAGCCATCTAGCTAATAACTATGGACCCGTAGGTCTGAAGTAAACTACTCACACATCACCGGAGAGGCCATGGAGTTGATGTAGAGGCCCTCTGTGATCAATGGCCCCTCCGGTGGAGCTCCGGAAAAGGCCCCAAGATGGGATCTCTCAGGTACAGAAGGTTGCGGCGATGTAATTAGGTTTTCATGGTCCTCCTGGATGTTTGGGGGGTACATGGACTTATATAGGAGGAAGAAGTACGTCGATGGAGCAACGGACGGCCCACGAGGGTGGAGGGCGCGTCTAGGGGGGTAGGCGCGCCCCCTGCCTCGTGCCTTCCTCCGTTGTTTCTTGACGCACACTCCAAGTCTCCTGGATCACGTTTGTTGATAAAATCAAGTTCCCGAAGGTTTCATTCCATTTGGACTCTGTTTGATATTCCTTTTCTTCGAAACCCTAAAATAGGCAAAAAAACAACAATTTGGGCTGGGCCTCCGGTTAGTAGGTTAGTCCCAAAATGATATAAAAGTGTAAAATAAAGCCCATTAACATCCAAAATAGATAATATAATAGCATGGAGAAATCACAAATTATAGATACGTTGGAGACGTATCAAGCACCCCCAAGATTAATTCATGCTCGTCCTCGAGTAGGTGAATGATAAAAGAAGAATTTTTGATGTGGAATGCTTTCTAACATATTTCTCAATGTAATTTTTCTTTATTGTGGCATGAATGTTCCGATCCGAAAGATTCAAGATAAAAGTTTAATATTGACATAGAAATAATAATACTTCAAGCATACTAACTAAGCAATTATGTTTTCTCAAAATAACATGACCAAAGAAAGTTATCCCTACAAAATCATATAGTCTGGCTATGCTCTACCTTCACCACACAAAATATTTAAATCATGCACAACCCCGATGACAAGCCAAGCAATTGTTTCATACTTTTGATGTTCTCAAACTTTTTCAATCGTCACGGAATATATGAGCATGAGCCATGGATATAGCACTATGGTGGAATAGAATGGTGGTTGTGGAGAAGACAAAAAGGAGAAGATAGTCTCACATCAACTAGGCGTATCAACGGGCTATGGAGATGCCCATTAATAGATATCAATGTGAGTGAGTAGGGATTGCCATGCAACGGATGCACTAGAGCTATAAGCATATGAAAGCTCAACAAAAGAAACTAAGTGGGTGTGCATCCAACTTGCTTTCTCATGAAGACCTAGGACATTTTGAGGAAGCCCATCATTGGAATATACAAGCCAAGTTCTATAATGAAAAATTCCCGCTAATATATGAAAGTGATAACATAGGAGACTCTCTATCATGAAGATCATGGTGCTACTTTGAAGCACAAGTGTGGAAAAAGGATAGTAGCATTGTCCCTTCTCTCTTTTTCTCTCATTTTTTATTAGGGCCTTCTTTCTTCTTTTTTCTTTTTGGCCTCTTTTCTCTTTCTTTTTTAATTTTTCGTCCGGAGTCTCATCCCGACTTGTGGGGGAATCATAGTCTCCATCATCCTTTCCTCACTTGGGACAATGCTCTAATAATGATGATCACCACACTTTATTCACTTGCAACTCAAGAATTACAACTCAATACTTAGAACAAAATATGACTCTATGTGAATGCCTCCGGCGGTGTATCGGGATGTGCAATGATGCATGAGTGACATGTATGAAGAATTATGAATGGTGGCTTTGCCAGAAATACGATGTCAACTACATGAGCATGCAAGCAATATGACAATGATGAAGCATGTCATAATAACGGAACGGTGGAAAGTTGCATGGCAATATATCTCGGAATGGTTCAGATGATCAACAAACACAACCACTTCACCATCCTTGGGCTCAGGAGGATTTTCTGGACCGGGGGCTCTCCAATGGATATCATTCTGCTTTGGTAAAGCGTCAGTTGCAACACATCCGTTCAGATCTTCTTCTGTAATCCGGGACGGAACCCAGCTGCAAGCATAAAATGACTTGGCCATTTGTTCGGCAACCTGAATAGAGGTTTGTACCAGTTTTAGATTTCTGATTAATCCGTTAAAGGTTAAAGGGCAGAAATTATTCAAACATACATGTATGGTAAACCGGAGATTGATATTATCAAGTTGCAGAAATAAGAAATTGGCGGTTTAAGAGGGGACTAATGGTACATGGAGGTTATTAATTTCTGAAGATAAACCGCCTACACGGATGTTGAGAGTATAGATCTGAGGTCGAAAAATGACTAAGTGATGAAAAACAGGTTTTACAGTTTCGTATTGCAATTTCAGATCTACCGTATGTCAGAAAAAGAAAAAAAACATTCAGACCTAAAGGTTAGTACTTGAGCAGTTTATGAAGTTGCAGATTGGGGTTTCCTATACAAAAGAGATGATCTGATGGCAAGAGAAAGATTATTGCTACTACCAAACAAGGATATATCAAGTTTTGAATCCACCATGTATGCTACGGTGAAGAACAAGGGAAGAACAACATCGAACCTCCATGAGTTTGTGCAAACCTTAAACAGATCTACGGAGGGGAAGAAGAAGAACTTACTGAAGCTGTTGAATGGCGGAGGTGCGCGAGCAGAGTCTGGTCCGAACAGGTTGATGCAGCGGTCAAGCATGAAGCAGAGGCGAAGTTCAACGGCGGCGGCGAAGCTCGAGCGCTAGGGCGTCGCAAGGAAGACGATGAGACGAACAGGCACGGGGGGGGGGGGGGAGTGAAAGAGACCCCCGTTCCTATTTATAAGGAAAATGGATAAGTGGCAAGCGTGGGAATTGAGGAGGTCAAAAACGGATCTGTCGATGTATAGACACCTCGATTTTCGGAGGTTCATTTAAGAAAAGAAGGCATATTAAAAGATTTGGGCTCTGTATAAAGGTAGTGGCAGGTGACATCACGGCGGATTATCATGATTCCAGAAGATGACATCATGGCGAGTTATAAGTGTTGTGAAGGTAATGAGGAAGGGATTTTTCTAAGTATTGAAGATTGATATGAACAAGTTCAAATCAACAACGGGCCTAATGTTGGGGATATAACTATTGAATATAAACCGCCCTGGAGGGGCCGGGTTATGCCCATAGCATCCGTTATACAAGTTATGGCGATACTCCCGAACTCCCGCCCCAGTACTGGGTGGCGTCGAGGTTATCTCACCAACGAACTGCATAAAAGAGATTTTCGATGTCGGCGAACATATCTCAAGTATTCCAGAATTGCAACGATAAAATTATGATGACAACACCTCAGAGCTCAACTCCCCGGGACACTTCCACTAAACCCCTGACAGGAGGCACCAAGACAGTATTCTCATCATAAGCCATCGGAACGATTCCAAGATACTCGCGTGATCCTAATTTTTTTTCGTGAAATTTGAGAAGAGAAGAGTCAAAACTCTACGTCAGGATGCCTTACCAGAGCGAAGAGGAGACTGGGAAGTAAAAAGAATTCCTAAGCTCTCCGATATATAATTCCTAAATGACTCAAAACATTTTTCTAGACCCAACTCGGCTGCTAAAAACGATCAAGCAATGGGGCTCCTAAGGTCGAGGAAGGCTCTAATTACCAACTTGTAACACCCTCGATGCGGCTATAGCTCCCACGTGCCGAGGCACAACTTAGAGACATAACCGCATTGAAAGCAATGTCGCAAGTTAGGCAATCATCACAACATCCCATGTAATATATAGAATAAAAGGGGAGATACATAGTTGGCTTACACTCGCCACGTCACATCAAAGTACATAAATAACACACATCATCCAAACACTCATGGCCCGACTACGGCACCAGAATAAAAGTCAACCCAACAAGCGACATAGGTCCCGATCACCCCAACTGGGCACCACTACTGATCATCAGGAAAAGACACATAGTAACGCTGAGAATCCTCGTCGTACTCCCACTTGAGCTCAAGCGCGCCATCTGGAGCTGTATCATCTGTCCCTGCATCTGGTGTAATAGTAATCTATGAGCCACAGGGACTCAGCAATCTCGCACCCTCGCGATCAAGACTATTTAAGCTTAATAGGTAGGAAGGGGTAAATATATGTGGAGCTGCAGCAAGCGACTAGCATATATGGTGGCTAACTTATTCGCAAAAGAGAGCGAGAAGAGGAGGCAAAGCGCGAGCGAGAAAACTAGAGAGCAACCTGCGCAAACATAACTCCAACACCGTGTCCACTTCCCGGACTCCGCCGAGAAGAGGCCATCACGGTAACACACTCAGTTGATTCATTTTAATTAATTAAGGTTCAAGTTATCTACAACCGAACATTATCAAATTCCCATCTGCCCATAACCGCGGGCACGGCTTTCGAAAGTTCAATCCCTGCAGGGGGTCCCAACTTAGCCCATAACAAGCTCTCACGGTCAACGAAGGAATAGACCTCCACCCAAGACACACCGATCAGGCTCGGTATCCCGGTACAACAAGACATTTCGACAGGTTAAAACAAGACCAGCAACACCGCCCGAATGTGCCGACAAATCCCAATAGGAGCTGCACATATCTCGTTCTCAGGGCACACTCACATGAGACTAGCTACGAGTAAAACCAACCCTCAAGTTTCCCTGAGGTGGCCCCGCAGGCAGCTCAGTTCGGACCAACACTCAGAGGAGCACTGGCCCGGGGGGGGGGGGTTAAAATAAGATGACCCTCGGGCTCCGGAAACCCAAGGGAAAAACAGGCTAGGTGGCAAATGGTAAAACCAATGTTGGGCATTGCTAGAAAAGCTTTAATCAAGGCGAACTATCAAGGGGTTCCCATTATAGCCCAACCGCGTAAGGGACGCAAAATCCGGGAACATAACACCGATATGACGGAAACTAGGGCGGCAAGAGTGGAACAAAACACTAGGCGGGAGGCCGAGCCTTCCACCCTTTACCAAGTATATAGATGCATTAAGATAACATAGCAATATAATGATATCCCAACAAGTAAATAAATGTTCCAACAAGGAACGGCTCCAATCTTCACCTGCAATTAACAACGCTATAAGAGGGGCTGAGCAAAGCGGTAACATAGCCACTCAACGGTTTGCTAGGACAATGGCGGGTTAGAGGCTGAACATGGCAATTTGGGAGGCTGACAAGCAAGAGGTAGGCATCGTAGCATTGGCATAGCAAAAGAGCGAGCAAACTAGCATAGCAAAGATAGTAGTGATTTCGAGGGTATGATCATCTTGCCTGCAAAGTTGTCAGAGTTGACTGGATCCTAAAAAGCAAACTCAGCGGGCTCCTCGTTAGCGAACTCGTCTCTTGACTCTACCCAAACAACACAAACAAGCAACAAGGATACACTCAACCACGCGCAAACTCAAACAATAAGATGCAAAGATGGTATGCTATGCGGGATGCGATGCGGGATGCAAAATGCAAGATGTGATAGGAAATGCATGAACCTGGCCTCAACTTGGAAAACCAAGTGTGCCACTGGAAAGATGGGATGAAATCGCTTGAAAACGATATAAATAACGCCGGAATCGGAGTTACGGTTTGGAAATGACAAGCGTTTTAAGAATGACACCGGTCTGCGATTTACAGCAAGTAGGCATCTAAATGCAATGAAATGAACATGCTACAGCCACCAAACATGACAACAAAATACATGGCAGGGATGCACACAAGATGCTTAACAAAACACTAGCACTGAGCCATGGCCAATTCATCCATTATGAGGTTCAAACAAGCATGGGAAAAACGCAAATGCAAAACAGATTTTAGACTTAGTGAAATTAACACTAGTCTGGAATTTCAGATCACGAAGCTCTCTTCGGAGCAGCAAAACAACATGATAAATGACCTGATTATGAAAAGTAAGAACATGGCATGGAGCTACTCAACAATCTTAACAAAAGATCCAAAGTGACCTGGGGCCAAAAGGGTTCACAAAATATATTAACAAGCTCACGAACATAGCTCAAACACAATCAGTTTTCAGAGTTAGTGAAAACTGAGACATGCTGAAATATAACTCACGAAGGCATGTAAACGAGCTCGATGCACTCACTACGGTGCAAGTCATGGCAAGGCAAGCATACATCCATTAAGAAGGCAAAAAATTCTAGCTAGACATGGCAAGAACAATGGCATAGTATGCACGGATCAACTACAATAGCATCGGCAAAATCGCAAACAAGTTGACGATCTGCCTAGATTTACCACGAAGCAAAAGTAGAGCTCGATTGACTCAAGCTAGATTACTCCACATATGCAAACAAAGACATGGATGGATAGAGCATAACAAGATTAACAAAAGTCCTTTACTGATCATCCTCAAAAGAGGCACGGATCACTAGGAAACAGCATGAACATAAGGCATCATGAACTAAATAATCCCAGACTTAGTGGACACTACTAAGTCACTGAAAACAGATTTACCAAGTGCCTCATTTTGCAAGCTTGCACAAGTCACCACATACATCCTAAGAATGCATGGGTTGCACCTCTGGAAAGAAGAAAAAAATGCTTAACAAATCATATGAAGGACTCACAGGCATAGCATGTACACAACAATCATGGCAAAACTGACAAAAGCCTAAGATGAACTAGCAGATCTGACAATTAACTCACGAAGCCTCCTTCTAGCAGCATTTCGGGCATCAAGATGAACTCAAATGAAAATGATGCAATGGAATGAAATGATGTACTCGTCGAGACGAACATTTTGATATACTATATGTCCAAAACGGAGCTATGGATGCGCAGATATGGCAGGTCAAAGTTAGCACAAAAATCAGGGTTCGGGAGAGAAAAGTCAACCGTTAGGGTTTTTAGATCTCAGATCCAAAACACTGTAGCAGGTGCGCGCATTCCGAGGTTCGTTGCCGGAGCTCGCCGGAGAAGTTGAAGCAGCGGTCCGGCGAGGGCGAGGCCGAGGTACTCGGGGCCGGGGCGGCGGAGCAGGGGCCCGCGGTTGCCGGTCCTTGCGGCGGCAAGGCGGCAGCCGCGGCGGCGGGAGGAGGCGAGGGCCGGCGCTCCTCTCCGGCAAGGTCGCGTGGCGGCCGGAGCAAGGCGCGGCGGAGGGCGGCGGGCACGGCGGCGTCGGGCGCGAGGAAGACGAAGGCCGGGCGGCGGCGCGGAGTCCTGGGCCGCGGGGGCCGGCTCCGGGCTCCGCGGGCCTCGGGCGGCGGCGGCACCGTGGTGCCATGTGGTGGCGGCTGACTGGCAGGGCGATGCGTCCGGTCGGATCGGACGTGTCCGGCCGGCGCGGGGATCCTTTTTTTGGGGTAGGGTTTCGGGTAGAGAGAGATCCAAAAACGAAGGGGGGTGTATTTATAGGCATAAGTGGAGCTAGGAGAGTCCAAATGAGGTGCGGTTTTCGGCCACGCAATCGTGATCGAACGCTCTTGATGATGGAGCAGAGTTTGGTGGGTTTTGGGGGAAAAATGGAGGGGTGTTGGGCTGCAACACACACGAGGCCTTTTCGGTCCCTCGGTTAACCGTTGGAGTGTCAAACGAAGTCCAAATGGTACGAAACTTGACAGGCGGTCTACCGGTAGAAAACCAAGGCCGCATGACAAGTCTCGGTCCAATCCGGAAATGTTTAATCCCCACACACGAAAGAAAGGTAGAAATGACCACCGGAGGAGAACGAAGCGCCGGAATGCAAAACGGACAATGGGGAAAATGGTCGAATGCATGAGATGAACACGTATGCAAATGCAATGCACGTGATGACATGATATGAGATGCATGAAAATGAAAACAACACACGGAGACAAAGACCCGAACCCGAGAAATAAATATAACTTAATGCCGGAAACGGCAAGAGTTGGAGTACAAATTGGGCAAGTTATATCTGGGGCGTTACAACACTCCGCCACTACGAAATGATCTCGTCCCGAGATCTAGGACTGAAAGAACTCCGGGTACTCAGAACGGAGGTGATCCTCGCGTTCCCAGGTAGCTTCACGGTCGGAATGGTGAGACCACTTGACTTTGAGAAATTTGATTGACTTGTTGCGAGTCCTGCGTTCAGTCTCTTCAAGGATTGCAACTGGGTGCTCACGATAGGAGAGATCTTCTTGGAGCTCAACGTCCTCGAAGTTGACGGTGCGGTCAGGCGTCTTGAAGCACTTTCGGAGCTGAGAGACATGGAACACATCATGAACGTTTGCAAAGTTTGACGGAAGTTCGAGTTGATAGGCGAGGTCGCCTCTCTTGCTGACAATCTTGAAAGGTCCCACGTATCTAGGGGCAAGCTTCCCTTTGATACCGAAGCGACGAGTCCCTTTCATAGGAGAGACGCGGAGGTAAACATGATCTCCGATCTCGAAAGCCAAATCATGGTGCTTACTATCATAGTAGCTCTTCTGGCGGGATTGGGCTGCTTTGAGGTTATCACGAATGACCTTGCACATTTCTTCTGCCTCTGTGATTAAGTCATTACCCAGCAGCTGACGTTCACCGGTTTCAGACCAATTGAGAGGGGTACGACATTTCCTACCATACAGAATTTCAAATGGGGCCTTGCCCGAACTTGCTTGAAAACTGTTGTTGTATGAGAATTTAGCATAAGGAAGACAATCCTCCCACTTCATGCCGAAGGAGATCACACAAGCCCTGAGCATATCTTCAAGAATCTGGTTGACACGCTCGACTTGACCGCTTGTTTGAGGATGGAAAGCAGTGCTGAACCGGATGTTGGTGCCCATGGCCTTCTGAAAAGAATCCCAAAACTTGGAGGTAAAGATGCTGCCATGGTCTGAAGATATCACTTGAGGAATACCGTGCAGAGAGACAATTCGAGAGGTATAGAGTTCCCCCAATTGAGCTGCAGTGATCGACTCTTTGATAGGCAGAAAATGAGCCACTTTGGTGAGCTTGTCGATGACAACGAATATCGCATCATTGCCACGCTTGGACTTTGGAAACCCAGTCACGAAGTCCATTTCAATGTGGTCAAACTTCCATTCTGGAATGGCAAGAGGTTGGAGGAGACCTGCTGGCCTTTGGTGTTCTGCCTTCACTCTTCTGCAGACATCACATTCATTCACGAATTGAGCGATCTCGCGCTTCATTCGAGTCCACCAATAAGCTTGCTTAAGATCCTGATACACCTTCGTGCTCCCAGGGTGGATGGAGAGGAGAGAGTTGTGAGCCTCGTTCATGATCACTTTACGAAGTTCACCTTTGGGCACAACAATTCGATCCTCGAAGAAGAGAGTGTCCTTGTCGTCCAGGCGGTAGCACTTGTACTTGGACTGACTCTTAGCAATCCCAATCTTCACCTTCTTCACCATAGCATCAAGAATCTGGGCTTGGCGAATCTGGTCTTCCAAGGTAGGAGAGACTTGAAGGTTGGCGAGGAAACCTTGAGGAACAATTTGCAGATTCAGTTTGCGGAAAACTTCACAAAGCTCGGGTTGATAAGGCTTGAGAATCAGACTATTACAATACGCCTTCCTGCTCAAAGCGTCAGCGATCACGTTGGCCTTGCCTGGAGTATACTCGATACTCGGATTGTACTCTTGAATCATTTCGACCCATCGAGTTTGCCTGAGGTTGAGATTAGGCTGAGTGAAGATGTACTTGAGATTCTTGTGATCAGTGAAAATGTCCACTTTTCTTCCCAATAGAAGATGTCTCCAAGTCAAAAGAGCATGCACAACTGCCGCCAACTCGAGATCATGAGTGGGGTAGTTCTTATCATTAGGCTTCAACTGGCGAGAGGTATAAGCAACAACTTTCTTCTCTTGCATCAGTACTGCACCAAGACCTTGGAGAGAGGCATCACAAAAGACCTCGTACGGCTTGGACTCATCAGGCGGAGTCAGAACTGGAGCAGTGATCAATTTCTCTTTCAAAGTGTTGAAAGCAATATCACACTCCGGAGACCAAACATACTTGACATGCTTCTAAAGAAGATTTGAGAGAGGCTTAGCGATCTTAGAAAAGTTTTCAACGAATCTTCGGCAATAGCTTGCGAGACCGAGGAAGCTACGGAGTTGCTTCACATTCTGAGGAGGTTCCTAATTAACAATTGCAGACACCTTCTCAGGATTCACGCGAATGCCCTTGGCAGAGATGATATGACCAAGATAAAGAACCTCATCGAGCCAAAATTCACACTTGGAGAACTTGGCGTAGAACTGATGTTCCCTCAGCTTGTCAAGAACCAAACGCAAGTGCTTGGCATGATCTTCCTTGTTCTTCGAGAAAACTAGAATGTCGTCGAGATAGACCAAAACGAAGTCATTGGTGTAGGGGTTGAAGATGAAGTTCATCATGTGAGAAAACGTCGGAGGAGCGTTGACGAGGCCAAAAGACATGACACTGTATTCATATGACCCATAGCTTGTCCTGAAGGCCGTCTTGGGAATATCTTGCTCACGGATTTGAATATGATGATAACCCATACGGAGATCAAGCTTGGAGAATACTTTGGCACCCTTGAGTTGTTCGAACAGTTCATTGATGTTGGGGAGTGGGTATTTGTTCTTGATGGTCTTCTTGTTCAATGGACGGTAATCCACACAAAGTCGGTCCGTTCCATCCTTCTTCTTCACAAAAAGAACACCACAACCCCACGGAGAAGAACTAGGCCGGATGAGACCCATTCTTTCTTGAATATCGAGTTGTTTCTTCAACTCCTTCAACTCTTCAGGTCCGAGCTTGTAAGGACGCTTGCACACAGATTCCGTACCGGGCTCAAGATCAATAACAAATTCAACTGGCCGGTGCGGAGGCATTCCTGGGAGCTCTTCTGGGAAGACGTCTTGATACTCGCAAACGACTGGAATTTGCGAGATAGCATCGAGTTCACCCTTCTCATTGAGAGAAAACAACCGGATGGTATTATCCCGAGCAGCAAAGACAATTACATCCTCAGACGAATGAGTCAATTGAATCTGCCTGGCAGCACAATCGAGCTGAGCCTTGTGCTTAGAGAGCCAATCCATCCCGAGAATAAGATCGATATCCGAATTACCAAGAACCATTGGAGCAGCCAGAAACTTGAAATCACCCATCATGATAGAAATATCCGGAATCATCATACTAGAACTCAGGCGCTTAGGCGGAGAGACGACTTGCATAGCTCTAGGTAATTCCTTAGTGCTAAAACTGTTCTCCGATGCAAATGGGAATGACATGAAGGAATGCGATGCACCAGAGTCAAAAAGAACTTTTGCAGGAATATCGTTAACAGGAAGGTTACCCATGATCACATCTGGCGAGTCCTTTGCCTGAGCTGCATTCAGCAATTGACCTTGGCATGCTTGGGGTTATGCTTGACCACTGCTGTACTTGCCGATCTGACAGGAGGAGGAGGAGGAAGACGCCTTTGGTTGAAACACTTGTTGGCATAGTGACCCTTCTGTTGGCACTTGTTGCACGTGACCTCTGAAAGCGGACGGTGGTACGGAGCACTCGATCTTGGAGCTTGAGACGAAGTCTTGTTCTGAAAGCCAGGGTTGGGTGGGTGGGAAGAACCACTGCCACCTTTGCTCTTCTGCTGATACGGCTGACGGAACGGAGGAGGAGGAAGCCAATACTTCTGCTGCTTGGCCACTTGAGTAGAGGAAGAAGGAGTAGCATCTCTGACTCGCTTCCTAGAAGCATCACACTTCAACTGAGCAGCCTCTTGCTTCAGTGCCATGTTGTAGAACTCATCGTATCTCAACGGCTCAAAGAGGACAAGAGCGAGCTGAATTTCTTCTCTGAGACCACCCCTGAACTGATATATCATGCTCTTCTCATCAGGTACGTCCTGCTTGGCAAAGCGGGCGAGCTTCTGGAACAACTTGTTGTAGTCATAGACAGACAAAGAGCCTTGCTTCAGGTTGCGGAATTCCTCACGTTTACTTTCAGTCACACTCCGAGGGATGTGATGAGCTCGGAAATCTTGACGGAAATCATCCCAAGTGATCAAACGTCCACCTCTGGAATCCTTGTACTGCTGGAACCACTCTGCAGCCTGATCTTTGAGTTTGAAGGAAGCGAACTTGACGAAATCCTCTGGCCTGACGTTGCTGCATTCAAAATGCTTACACAGATCCACCAGCCAATCGTCAGCATCGGTTGCCTCAACACAATTGCTGAACGTCTTCGGCCCATTAGCAAGGAACTGGTTCAGTGTAGCAAAATGATTCTGATTGTTGCCTTGATTCCCTTGACTGCCTTGATTTCGCTCTTGGAGGATTTGCATGATCAACTGTGTTTTTGCATTGGTTGCGGCCATCACGGCTTGCCAAGCCTCCGGAGGAGGTGGAGGTGGTGGCGGATCAGGATTCGGAGTGGTGCGCGTTGGAGGAGCCATCCAGAAGAGGTTGACCACCATTAGCACATTGATAGACAAATATTGAAGCTGAATCCAACGGAATTAAAATTGCAACATAAAGTCTTCACATCCGAACACAATGAACGAATGCATATCTCTTGAAGTTTTCACATATCCCTAAATTGTGAAGCCACTTAGAATGAAGGTAGAAGAAGTAAAACAACAAGGTACGGATCAAGAACGAATAATCGATAAGAAACCCCAATCTCAAACCAATATCCATGGAAGAAGAGCTAGAGCTACAAGAATTCCCACCTATGAAACTCCCGAAACTTTCCGGTTATGCAATCAGGTGTTGGGGATACAGGGGAAGCATAATATCTCACCCAAACTAGCAATACCTACATCCAGCTGTATCCATCCTTCAACACATAACCAAGAAACCTTCGGAAACCATCTACCTCAACCTTCGAAAAGCATCCGTTATACAAGTTACGGCGATACTCCCGAACTCCCACCCCAGTACTGGGTGGCGTCGAGGTTATCTCACCAACGAACTGCATAAAAGAGATTTTCGATGTCGGCGAACATATCTCAAGTATTCCAGAATTGCAACGCTAAAATTATGATGACAACACCTCAGAGCTCAACTCCCGGGGACACTTCCACTAAACCCCTGACAGGAGGCACCAAGACAGTAGTCTCGTCATAAGCCATCGGAACGATTCCAAGATACTCGCGTGATCCTAAATTTTTTTGTCGTGAAATTTGAGAAGAGAAGAGTCAAAACTCTACGTCAGGATGCCTTACCAGAGCGAAGAGGAGACTGGGAAGTAAAAAGAATTCCTAAGCTCTCCGATATATAATTCCTAAATGACTCAAAACATGTTTCTAGACACAACTCGGCTGCTAAAAACGATCAAGCAATGGGGCTCCTAAGGTCGGGGAAGGCTCTGATTACCAACTTGTAACGCCCTCGATGCGGCTATAGCTCCCACGTGTCGAGGCACGACTTAGAGACATAACCGCATTGAAAGCAATGTCGCAAGTTAGGCAATCATCACACCATCCCATGTAATATACAGAATAAAAGGGGAGATACATAGTTAGCTTACACTCGCCATGTCACATCAAAGTACATAAATAACATACATCATCCAAACACTCATGGCCCGACTACGGCGCCAAAATAAAAGACAACCCAACAAGCGACATAGGTCCCGATCACCCCAACTGGGCACCACTACTGATCATCAGGAAAAGACACATAGTAACGCTGAGAATCCTCGTCGTACTCCCACTTGAGCTCAAGCGCGCCATCTGGAGCTGTATCATCTGTCCCTGCATCTGGTGTAATAGTAATCTGTGAGCCATAGGGACTCAGCAATTTCGCACCCTCGCGATCAAGACTATTTAAGCTTAATAGGTAGGGAGGGGTAAATATATGTGGAGCTGCAGCAAGCGACTAGCATATATGGTGGCTAACTTATTCGCAAAAGAGAGCGAGAAGAGGAGGCAAAGCGCGAGCAAGAAAACTAGAGAGCAACCTGCGCAAACATAACTCCAACACCGTGTCCACTTCCCGGACTCCGCCGAGAAGAGGCCATCTCGGTAACACACTCAGTTGATTCATTTTAATTAATTAAGGTTCAAGTTATCTACAACCGGACATTATCAAATTCCCATCTGCCCGTAACCGCGGGCACGGCTTTCGAAAGTTCAATCCCTGCAGGGGGTCCCAACTTAGCCCATAACAAGCTCTCACGGTCAATGAAGGAATAGACCTCCACCCAAGACACACCGATCAGACTCGGTATCCCGGTACAATAAGACATTTCGACAGGTTAAAACAAGACCAGCAACACCGCCCGAATGTGCCGACAAATCCCGATAGGAGCTGCACATATCTCATTCTCAGGGCACACTCAGATGAGACTAGCTACGAGTAAAACCAACCCTCAAGTTTCCCCGAGGTGGCCCCGCAGGCAGCTCAATTCGGACCAACACTCAGAGGAGCACTGGCGCGGGGGGGGTTAAAATAAGATGACCCTCGGGCTCCGGAAACCCAAGGGAAAAAGAGGCTAGGTGGCAAATGGTAAAACCAATGTTGGGCATTGCTGGAAAAGCTTTAATCAAGGCGAACTATCAAGGGGTTCCCATTATAGCCCAACCGCGTAAGGGACGCAAAATCCGGGAACATAACACCGATATGACGGAAACTAGGGCGGCAAGAGTGGAACAAAACACTAGGCGAGAGGCCGAGCCTTCCACCCTTTACCAAGTATATAGATGCATTAAGATAACATAGCAATATAATGATATCCCAACAAGTAAATAAATGTTCCAACACAGAACGGCTCAAGTCTTCACCTGCAACTAACAACGCTATAAGAGGGGCTGAGCAAAGCGGTAACATAGCCAATCAACGGTTTGCTAGGACAATGGCGGGTTAGAGGCTGAACGTGGCAATTTGGGAGGCTGACAAGCAAGAGGTAGGCATCGTAGCATTGGCATAGCAAAAGAGCGAGCAAACTAGCATAGCAAAGATAGTAGTGATTTCGAGGGTATGATCATCTTGCCTGCAAAGTTGTCAGAGTTGACTGGATCCTCAAAAGCAAACTCAACAGGCTCCTCGTTAGCGAACTCGTCTCCCGCCTTTACCCAAACAAAACAAACAAGCAACAAGGATACAATCAATCACGTGCGAACTCAAACAATAAGATGCAAAGATGGTATGCTATGCGGGATGCGATGCGGGATGCAAAATGCAAGATGTGACAGGAAATGCATGAACCTGGCCTCAACTTGGAAAACCAAGTGTGCCACTGGAAAGATGGGATGAAATCGCTTGAAAACGATATAAAGAACGCCGGAATCGGAGTTGCGGTTTGGAAATGACAAGCGTTTTAAGAATGACACCGGTCTGCGATTTACAGCAAGTAGGCATCTAAATGCAATGAAATGAACATGCTACAGCCACCAAACATGACAACAAAATACATGGCAGGGATGCACACAAGATACTTAACAAAACACTAGCACTGAGCCATGGCCAATTCATCCATTATGAGGTTCGTACAAGCATGGCAAAAACGCAAATGCAAAACAGATTTCAGACTTCGTGAAATTAACACTAGTCTGGAATTTCAGATCACGAAGCTCTCTTCGGAGCAGCAAAACAACATGATACATGACCTGATTATGAAAAGTAAGAACATGGCATGGAGCTACTCAACAAGCTTAACAAAAGACCCAAAGTGACCTGGGGCCAAAAGGGTTCACAAAATATATTAACAAGCTCACGAACATAGCTCAAACACAATCAGTTTTCAGACTTGGTGAAAACTGAGACATGCTGAAATATAACTCACGAAGGCATGTAAATGAGCTCGATGCACTCACTACGGTGCAAGTCATGGCAAGGCAAGCATACATCCATTAAGAAGGCACAAAATTCTAGCTAGACATAG
This sequence comes from Triticum monococcum, assembly GCA_034509565.1. Classification (NCBI taxonomy): domain Eukaryota; kingdom Viridiplantae; phylum Streptophyta; class Magnoliopsida; order Poales; family Poaceae; genus Triticum; species Triticum monococcum. The sequence goes on from CM067844.1 coordinate 49,661,331, forward strand.
CAAGAACAATGGCATAGCATGCACGGATCAACTACAATAGCATCGGCAAAATCGCAAACAAGTTGACGATCTGCCCAGATTTACCATGAAGCAAAAGTAGAGCTCGATTGACTCAAGCTAGATTACTCCACATATGCAAACAAAGACATTGATGGATAGAGCATAACAAGATTTTACTGATCATCCTCAAAAGAGGCACGGATCACTAGGAAACAGCATGAACATAAGGCATCATGAACTAAATAATCCCAGACTTAGTGAAAACTACTAAGTCACTGAAAACAGATTTACCAAGTGCCTCACTTTGCAAGCTTGCACAAGTCACCACATACATCCTAATAATGCATGGGTTGCAGCTCTGGAAAGAAGAAAAAATTCTTAACAAATCATATGAAGGACTCACAGGCATAGCATGTACACAACAATCATGGCAAAACTGACAAAAGCCTAAGATGAACTAGCAGATCTGACAATTAACCCACGAAGCCTCCTTCTAGCAGCATTTCGGGCATCAAGATGAACTCAAATGAAAATGATGCAATGGAATGAAATGATGTACTCGTCGAGACGAACATTTTGATAAACTACATGTCCAAAACGGAGCTACGGATGTGCAGATATGGCAGGTCAAAGTTAGCACAAAAATCAGGGTTCGGGAGAGAAAAGTCAACCGTTAGGGTTTTTAGATCTCAGATCCAAAACACTGTAGCAGGTGCGCGCGTTCTGAGGTTCGTTGCCAGAGCTCGCCGGAGAAGTGGAAGCAGCGGTCCGGCGAGGGCGTGGCCGAGGTACTCGGGGCCGGGGCGGCGGAGCAGGGGCCCACGGTTGCCGGTCCTTGCGACGGCGAGGCGGCAGCCGCGGCGGCGGGAGGAGGCGAGGGCTGGCGCTCCTCTCCGGCGAGGTCGCGCGGCGGCCGGAGCAGGGCGCGGCGGAGGGCGGCAGGCACGGCTGCGTTGGGCGCGAGGAAGACAAAGGCCGGGCGGCGGCGCGGAGTCCTGGGCCGCGGGGGCCGGCTCCGGGCTCCGCGGGCTTCGGGCGGCGGCGGCGCCGTGGTGCCATGTGGCGGCGGCTGACTGGCGGGGCGATGCGTCCGATCGGATCGGACGTGTCCGGCCGGCGCGGGGGTCCTTTTTTTAGGGTAGGGTTTCGGGGAGAGAGAGATCCGAAAACGAAGGGGGGGTGTATTTATAGGCATAAGTGGAGCTAGGAGAGTCCAAATGAGGTGCGGTTTTCGGCCACGCGATCGTGATCGAACGCTCTAGATGATGGAGCAGAGTTTGGTGGGTTTTGGGGCAAAATGGAGGGGTGTTGGGCTGCAACACACACGAGACCTTTTCGGTCCCTCGGTTAACCGTTGGAGTGTCAAACGAAGTCCAAATGGTACGAAACTTGACAGGCGGTCTACCGGTAGTAAACCAAGGCCGCGTGACAAGTCTCGGTCCAATCCGGAAATGTTTAATCCCCACACACGAAAGAAAGGTAGAAATGACCACCGGAGGAGAACGAAGCACCGGAATACAAAACGGACAACGGAGAAAATGCTCGAATGCATGAGATGAACATGTATGCAAATGCAATGCACGTGATGACATGATATGAGATGCATGAAAACAAAAACAACACATGGAGACAAAGACCCGAACCCGAGAAATAAATATAACTTAATGCCGAAAACGGCAAGAGTTGGAGTACAAATTGGGAAAGTTATATCTGGGGCGTTACAAGAGGCCATAGATGTAAACCGCCGTAAGGTGTATGACTTGTATTGTGTGTTAGGAAAGAGTAGATACCGAGCCGGACACGATTATGAGCCGGCCGGGATTTTGTAAACTGACTGGGCGTCAACCTGTGTATATAAAGGGACGACCCGGCTGCGGTTTAGGGACAAGAAACAAGACATCGAGAGCCAGGTCAAGCGTATTCGGTCCCTGGTCATCGAAACCCTAGCAATACCACCTCAACTGGATTAGGCCTTTACCTTCACCACAAGGGGCCGAACCAGTATAAACTCCTCGTGTCCTTTGTCCTGATTAACCCCTTCAAGCTAACCTCATTGTGATGGCTCCACGACTAAGTCCTCACACTAGGACATCTGCCGTGACAATTCCACAACACCAACCAAACGTCAACATATAATATATTAAAGTACAGTGGAAGTACCATGAAGAGGGGCATCATTAGCACGACACCCAAACACTAAATACCAACACATCTATCATCATCTATATACGTTCCCTACCTACCAAGATAATACATCATTTCCTTCAAATAAGTTCTAGCTGAACTTGAATACATTTCATTTGCAGTGCACAATGATTGCCGAGTAAAAAAATCAGAGGTTTAGGTTCAGATATTTTGAGTACCTTCAGTCAACCTTCTAAACCTTCATAGCCATAAATGAACAGATTTTAAAAGAAAACCATTCTTGCGTCTTCTTGTCTAGGGCACATCTAGATGTGTCCTAGTTATTGCACATCTAAGTGACTCAATCAAACTAAAAAGGAAAAGAAAAGGGCAACCGAAAATGTTACATGAAACTTCACATAAAATCAATGATATATGACTTAGATGTGCAATACTTAAGGCACATCTAGATGTGCTTTAGCAAAACTATTTTATTTAAGGTGTGCTGAAGAACACTTGTTGATGTCCAGCATAAGCTATGCCAGGTCCGCCCAAGACCCTATATAGGCTTTAGGTCGAACACATGATCACCAGTATAGAGAACACATAGAAACTCCATTTAGATGACCAGTGGTCGGAACATAGATTCAACCTGAAAAAATGGATAACAATAGCTTCACCTGAGCAATAGCATTAGCAAGGAAAGTAATATGTAATTACAGAGAGGTAAACACATATATGTCCTCTCAAAATCCATATTCTAGTGAACTATCATTGTCTTACTCTCCTTCCAGTAGTATTTAGAATTCTTTTGAAGGAAAGCTTCACTAAAAAATTGACAAACTTGCAGGTACCATTCAAGAGAAAAATCAAGACATGTTTTCTTATGTATTGACTATGGCTAAATATCTCATCATTAACAAAAAATCTGAATGTGAAAATTCTGAATTTAAAAATGAATATGGAACAAGCTTATATACAACACATTGTAGTGTAAATATAACTGCAAAATGAGTTCTTGCAAACCATGCCATAGAGTGTACATGGAGATCTTCAGGTAAATCGCATGCAACATGAAAGGTGCAAGGGAAGTAGTTGTGAGCATACCAAATGCCGGGCCTCGATTAAGACACAGATGCAAGACTTGTGAGATATAATTGTAACTTCATGAGGGATCAAGGCATCTCTAGAACATCTAGGCCTTGATGACACACCTATAAGAAAAAAATAGCAATTGGGTGTAATTCAACATCACATAATCTCACCATCTTAGGAGAAAAGATAACATTTGCAGAATGGAGTTTTAATATCAGAATCTATCTTAGATGTTCCAAGTAAAAATTAACAGCATTAACATGGATGATTTATCCCCCATCACCTTAGTGAGGCCAGAAGCGGTCACTGGGTTAGAAAAGCAGGGGCTTCATCATTGTTTTGTCCCTAATAAGCAAAAAAATAGTGTGACAGCAAAGTTGGTATAGATACATTTATCTAGCTCGGCACTTAGAAACAGTGTTTACATATACTACGACAATGTGAACTGCTGATTGAAGGTGTCATGGCCTAAATTTACACCATGGTGTGATAATCTTATGGTGCTGAACACAAATGTCGAGTTAGAACGAATGCCCATTTTAGTTACATTGATACAGATGATCAATTAGCGATTCCAAATAGGCTGCCTAGCAAAATAACACCCCCACCGTAGAGCACACAAACAAATGAAGGAAGATGCTTGCATGTCATCCACACTACAAAAAAACACACACCCGTGACATTTTGGGCCGAACGAATTTTTTCTGTCATACATATGACACTTCTATGACGATAATTGTGACAAAACCCGGTATCATCATAGATGTGGTGGGCTCCTACTTCTATGACAAAAAATCATGACAGAAAATGGGCTTTTCATCCTGGGCGGGCTGGAGACGCAGCTGCATGACATTCTTTGGGCCGTCCATGATGGAAAAAACTGTGGTAGAAGAGAGGGGGAGGAAAATTTCGGGGATTTCCCGGTTACGGTGGGAGGTCGGGGGCCGAGCGATGCACGTTTCTCTCGTACACGTATGCGCGTGTGTGCGAGGCATTGGCTCTAACTGAACCCGAATGAGGCATTGGGCTCTAATTGAACCCGAGCTATTGCACTGCAGGCTACGCGTTACTGAACCCGAGCGTTGGCTGTTAACTGAACCTGATCGAGCGATTCCTTGGCCACTGCTGCTAACTGAAGCCGATCGATGGGATGAACAGTGAGTGTTGCGAGGGGGGTTTGGATGAACAGTGAGCGGTGGCGTTGCCTCTTGATGAACAGGACCCATGGTGTGGTGGAGGGTTGGATGAACAGTAGACGGTGGAGGGGTTCCCGTGGAGGGGTGGATGAACAGGACCCCGTGGTGTGGAGGGCAGGATGAACAGTAGACGGTGGAGGGGTGCCCGTGGATGGGTGGTTGAATAGGACCCCGTGGTGTGGAGGGCTGGATGAACAGTAGACAGTGGAGGGGTGGTTGAACAGTAGCCGGTGGAGTAGCGCGCGGTGGAGGCTGGATGAACAGGAGCCTTTGGAGGCTGGAGGAGGTCGACGGTGGATGAACAGTAGCTCGTGGAGGCTAGAGGGGGTCGACGGTGGAGATGAACAGTATCCCATGGAGTCCCGTTTTGTGGTACACCACACCCCTGCCGATGAACGGGACCCCCGTTTCGACCGTAGCGCTCCAACACAAGTCCGTTTCCTCCATTTTGCGGTACGCCACACCCCTCCCGATCAACAGGACCCCCGTTTCGACCGTAGAAGGTCCGTTTCCTCCGTTTTGCGGTACGCCACACCCCTCACGATCAACAGGACCCCCGTTTCGACTGTAGGAGGTCCCTTTCCTCCGTTTTGCGGTACGCCACACCCCTTCCGATCAACAGGACCCCCGTTTCGACCTTAGGAGGTCTGTTTCCTCCGTTGTGCGGGTACGCCAGGCCTCGTTTCCATCGCCTCTTCCGTCCAAGCCCTCCCGATGAACACGACCACGAATTCCGTTCCGACCCATGAACACGACGACGACACTGTTTCTCCTTTCTGACCCAGCCATGTACACGAGCCCTCGCCGTACGTATGCGCGAGTAGGCGTTCGAGACCCCGCCCGTATGTACACATACATGGCCGTATTTTCTTTCTTGCACCCTGGCCGCTGTACTTACGTGTACATGCTACGTGCGCGCCTCTACTACGACACGTCCGTGCCTCTACTACGACATGTGCATGCCTCTACATCCACCAGTATATATGTACGTACACGTTCGCGACCAGAATGACAACGCTACATACGCTTCGACCAGGTGGGTCCTGACTGAAAGTGCAACTATCCCTAGGTGGTTTTGGTAATTCATAACAACATATAGCTCATTGAGCTAATGCTATTTCAAGATGATTATTTCAGGAAAGCTCAATGATTGGCATGGCATGGATGTGAAAGTGGAACCCTCAAAATGCTAAGGACAAAGAATTGGCTCAAGCTCAAAAGTTCAAGACTCTTCATTTTATATTTTAGTGATCCAAGATCACATTGAGTCTTTAGGAAAAGCCAATACTATCAAGGAGGGATGATGTGTTGCTTAATGAGCCTCTTGCTTTATGTGCTTAATGATATGCTCCAAAATCCTCAGCTACTTTCCCATATCCACAAATGACCTAAACCCTAAGCCAAACTCGGTCATACCGATTCTTTCAATCCGGCGCCACCGAGTTTCACTTGTCATTTGCCACTGCCAAACCCTAGCAATTCGGTCCTACCGATAAGGATCTCGGTCTCATCGAGATGGGATTGCAAACTCTCTGTTTCCCTTTCGTAACTTTTCGGTCTCACCAAAAGAGCGAATCGGTCCCACCGAGATTGCAATATAAACTCTATTTCCTACTTGTAACTTTTCGGTCTCACTGAAAGAGCGAGTCGGTCCCACTGAGTTTGCCTGATCAACTCTCTGGTTAGCTTATTGCCAAACTCAGTCTCACCGAGTTTGTGCAATCGGTCTCACCGAGATTACGTTATGCCCAAACCCTAACCGAATCGGTCCTACCGAGTTGCATGTCAGTCCCACCGAAATTCCTAACGGTCAATAGGTTTACTATTTCGGTCCGACCGAGTTTTCTGATTTGGTGCCACCGAGATTGATAAATTGTGTGTAATGGTTGGATTTTGTGTGGAGGCTATAAATACCCCTCCACCTCCTCTTCACTCGTGGAGAGAGCCATCAGAACACATACACCATTCCAACTCATATGTTCTGAGAGAGAACCACCTACTCATGTGTTGAGACCAAGATATTCCATTCCAACCATATGAATCTTGATCTCTAGCCTTCCCCAAGTTGCTTTCCACTCAAATCTTCTTTCCACCAGATCCAAATCCTATGAGAGAGAGTTGAGTGTTGGGGAGACTATCATTTGAAGCACAAGAGTAAGGAGTTCATCATCAACACACCATTTGTTACTTCTTGGAGAGTGGTGTCTCCTAGATTGGCTAGGTGTCACTTGGGAGCCTCCGACAAGATTGTGGAGTTGAACCAAGGAGTTTGTAAGGGCAAGGAGATCGCCTACTTCGTGAAGATCTACCGCTAGTGAGGCAAGTCCTTCATGGGCGATGGCCATGGTGGGATAGACAAGCTTGCTTCTTCATGGACCCTTCGTGGGTGGAGCCCTCCGTGGACTCGCGCAACCGTTACCCTTCATGGGTTGAAGTCTCCATCAACGTGGATGTAGGATAGCACCACCTATCCGAACCACGGGAAAAACATCTGTGTCTCCAATTGCGTTTGAATCCTCAAAACCCTTCCCTTTATATTCTTGCAAGTTGCATGCTTTACTTTCTGCTGCCAATATACTCTTTGCATGCTTGCTTGAATTGTGTGATGATTGCTTGACTTACCCTAAGATAGGTAAAATCTGCCAAGAACTAAAATTGGGAAAAGGTTAAGTTTTTATTTGGTCAAGTAGTCTAATCACCCCCCCTCTAGACATACTTCCGATCCTATAAGTGGTATCAGAGCTTTGGTCTCCATTTGCTTTGATCTCCATAGCTTTTGGTGGTCATAGCCTTGGTTTCACAACCTAGGAGAGTATGGCGTCTAGCGAGGGAAATTATCACCGTAGAGGTCCTTACTTTGATGGTACTAATTTTGCTAGTTGGAAGCATAAAATGAAAATGCATATTCTTGGACATAACCCCGCCGTATGGGCTATTGTTTGTGTTGGTTTGCAAGGTGAGTTCTTTGATGGGAGGGAACCAAACCGTGAAGCTACCGCGGATGAGTTGAAGATGTTGCAATACAATGCTCAAGCTTGTGATATTCTCTTCAACGGATTCTGCCCCGAAGAATTCAACAAAATCAGCCGTCTTGAGAATGCAAAGGAAATTTGGGACACTTTGATTGATATGCACGAAGGTACCGACTCCGTCAAGGAATCCAAGTTGGATGTGCTCCAAAGTCAACTTGACAAGTTCAAGATGAAGGATGGTGAAGGTGTCGCCGAAATGTACTCTAGGCTTGCTCTCATCACAAATGAGATTGCCGGCTTAGGAAGTGAAGAGATGACCGATAGATTCATCATCAAGAAGATCCTAAGAGCCTTGGATGGGAAATATGATACCGTGTGCACATTGATTCAAATGATGCCCAATTACAAAGATCTCAAACCAACGGAAGTGATTGGAAGGATTGTTGCTCATGAGATGTCACTCAAGGATAAAGAGGAACTTCACAACAAATCAAGTGGTGCCTACAAAGCCTCATGTGAAGTCCCCACAACATCAAGTGAGAAACAAAACTTCAATGAAGAATTGAGCTTAATGGTGAATAACTTCAACAAGTTCTACAAGAGTAGAAGCAAAGATAGAAGCTTCAATTCAAGGTCCTACAATGACAAAAGATCTTCTAGTCGAGAGCGAAACTGCTATAATTGTGGAAGACCCGGACACTATTCCAATGAGTGTACGGCTCCCTACAAGAGAAGAGAAGATTCTCCAAAAAGAAGAAGCAAAGAATCACCACCAAGAGAGAGAAGGAGTAGAGATGATTGTTATGAACGGAGATACTCACGGAGAAGAAAGGACTCGGAAAGGAAGGAAAAATCATCAAGGAGCTACACAAAACGAAGACATCAAGCTCATGTTGGTGAATGGGTATCCGGCTCCGACTCCGACAGCCACTCCGAGAGACGTTATCACTCCGACTCCGAAGATACTCAAGATGAAGGTGTTGCCGGTCTAGCACTTGTGTCAACTAACTCCTACGACATATTTGACTCACCAAATGAAGGAATTGGAAGATGCTTCATGGCCAAAGGTCCTAAGGTAACACACCCCGAGTATGTTGATTTTAATAGTGATGAAGATGACTTGTTAGGTGATGATGACTTGCTTGTTGACAACTCTAGTGATGAGTACTATGATGAAACATCAATTAATCATGCTAAAACGAATGACAATGATAAGGAGAAGATTGAGGCTCTAACTAAAGAACTAAACACTCTTAAGTTAGCTCATGAAACTATCTTCGAAGATCATCGAGAACTTTTAAGAGCTCATGAGAAATTACGCTTTGAAAAGCTCAATCTTGAGCAAGAGCATGAGTTCTTAAAAGCAATCAATGATGATCTCTGCAAGAAAAGTTCTTCTTACATTGCCAAGCGTTTACTATTATCCACTTACATGCCTCAAGTCAAGTCTAGTAACAAGAACAAGAAAGATTCTTCCTCTAGTAGTAACAATGATCATGCTAAATCCAATATTGTTGCTTCTAGTAGTTCTCTTGATTCCACTAATGATTCTCTTAGCCAAGTTACACTTGAGCAAGAAAATAGGTTATTGAAGGGGATTATAGAGAAAGGAGTGTACAAAAGCCTTGTCGGGAGTAAGCAATTCGAGGAAATTGTGCGCAAGCAAGGAATGCACCGGAAGAATCAAGGTGTTGGTTTTGAACGAAAGTTCAATGCCAATGGAGTTGAGTGGGAAGAAGATCAATACCCCAAGACAAAGTTTGTTCCTCAACAAGAGAAGTATGACACCTCTTTCAAGGGGATACAAGCTCAAGATGATCTTCCACCACAAGACTACAAGCAAAAAGGCAAGGACAAGCTTCAAGAGGAGATTGATGCATTTGAAGAAGCTCCTAAGACCTTAGTCAAGTGGATTCCCAAGACCACGTCAAATTCCACTTCATCAAGTACAACTACAACTCCAAGGATTCCCATCAAGATGGTGTGGATCCAAAAGAAAAAGAACTAGAGAGTTCTTGAGGGTGACCCCGCCAACATATTTCACTCTCATCATTTAGGCAAGAACAAGTGCAATCAACTTCCACATCATGCACTAGTTCAAGGAGTCACAAACCCTCTTGTTGGTAAGACAAGGGACAAGGTAACCTAAAGTTTTCATGGACATCATCTTGTGTATGCATCACTCTATGTCTATGGATATCCTTGTTTGTTCCTTGTGGGACTAACCCATGTAGGTATTGAAAGTGCAATTCACTCAAATGGATAGCTCCAAGTGATCTACATCAACATTGAGCATCCACATCTTCAACATCTACATGAAGTCATCATCGACAAAACCCAAGGTTAGTTCATCCCTCTTAGGGGGGATATCACATCTAGGGGGAGCTTTACTCTAAGACTTGAGCTAAAGCAACTCTAAAGATGTGAATACAACAATGCTTTATGTAAAAATGGTAACCCCACTTGAGCTTAAACGATGAGTATGACCTACGATCAAATGTTCTCACTTGACTCCTAAGTCAATATACTCATATATAGATGACCTAGCCATCGCAAATTGCTTGATAGATGCTAGAATTGGTTGTGCATGCTTTGCCACATATTTCATTTGCCATCTTATTGTGTGAGCATGTTGGTTGCATATTTTACTCATTCGAGGACATCCATTTGTTGTTTTGATTGTTTGGCTTTATCTTCTTTTGCCAAGTGGATGGACAAGAATGCCTAAGAACCTCCTCTAGCTATCTATGCTTTTCTCGTCTCAAACTCTATTCATGCTGCATCACAAAACTTGATCAAGTCAGATTCGAACCACTCTGTGTGAGGAGCGCTCGGAGTCCCCGATTCGTCATAGACTTAAACTTCCAAAACCTCTTTGTGATTCTCGGTCTGACCGATACCATATTTTCAGTCCTACCGAGATCATTAAGTTGATCTAGGTTTTCGATCTCGGTGCAACCGATTTGAACCACTCAGTCACACCGAGTTGCAATAACTGTATGCATTTTTGCATCTCGGTGCCACCGAGTTGTTCCACTCGGTCACACCGACAGGGTCGGGCTATATATAGTGACGGGCAGAATTTTGGAAATTTCTCCAAAACCTCTTCGCCCGCTCATAGCTCGCTCTGCCTCCTGGGTCTCCGGATCGTCCTCCTCGCCGCCAGCAGCCTCCAGTCGCTGGTCTCCGTCGCCGTCAACGGAATTCTGCCCCGCCGTTGCCGCCGCAGCGAGTCTCCGCCGAACTAGGGTATGGACTCGATCTTTGTGCTATTCTCCAATCCGATTCCTAGCACATTGTGATCATCATGATTCTTGCCACATTTGATACACTCCTATCCAGTCAATGAACTCGTAGATTAGGTTTAATTCGAAAATTTTAGGGTTAGGTTTCCGCCGAAACCATCTCGGACCCACCGAGTTGAAAAACTCGGTCCCACCGATTTGGCTTATGCCATTGCACAAGTAAAACTCGGTCTGACCGAGAATTACTTATCGGTGTGACCGATTTTGGAACTCTGTGAAACCCTAGCAGTCTTGGTGCCACCGAACTGTGACTCGGTCTGACCGAGTTCACTAGTTCTGGTGCCAAAACTGCTTCGGTGTCACCGAGTTTGAAAATCGGTAGATCCGAGATGATTTCAGTGGGAAACTAAAACTAAGTTTTTGAATTATTCTTTTGCAAAAATCTCTGCATTTTGTGATGCTCATCCACTCTATCTCATCTATAATCTATTCACAGGGTCAGCAGTCAGAGTTTGCATCATGTCAGACCAGAGTGACAGCCAGAACTTGTCAGAGCAGCAAGTGCAATTGAGTGAGGGCACTAGCCCCTCAAGTTCCTCAGATGATTGCAGCAGGAGCACCCCCAGCAATCTGCCTAAAGCTGCCACACGTCAGAGAAAGAAGGGAACCTCAGATTCTGAAGATGAGGATTATGTGGCAGAGGAGGAAGCCACTTCCAAGAGAGTTGAGCCAGCAACAGTTACAAAGCCAGGGTTGAAGTTCAAAAGGCCAGCAGGCAGGCAGCCCATGTCTAAGGTTAGAGCTTCAACTGAGAAGCCTGCATCCACAGAGCTAGTTGCTACTGAAGGCAAAAAGAGGAAGGAAAGGGTCAAGAAGACTGTAGCCAGAGTGCTTGGCAAGGCCTCCATCATGGTAGATGAGGAGGAAGAAGAAGAGGTTGCTGCACCAGCACCCAAGGCACCCAAGCTAATGGGAGATGCCATAAAATCAGGGGGATCTGCTTCCAAGGCCAAGTCAGCTCCAAAGCCAAAGCCAAAGAGAAACACAAGAAGCATCCCAGCCACTGAAAAGAACAAGGCCCCAGTGCCTGAAGTTGCAGAGGACGAGAAAGAGAATGTCCTTAGAAAGCTCAAGCCCAAGATCCCAAACCACAACGATGCTCATCCTGTGGTTGAGGATATGAAGGTCAGGAGAGATTCAGGGCTGAGGAAGTGGAGAGAAGCAGATCCGTATGCTTCTAGGAGAAGGACTGCAGTTGATTACAGATTTCACACCAAGGAACAGCAGGATTTCTATGAGACAGTTTTACTTGACAAGAAGCCAATAGTATGTGACATGAGATGGGTCGACTGGACCTATATGAAGGAAAATGAGGAACACTATCCTGGAGTGTATGACAGCTTTAGTGCGTGTGGAGTTGCAAACTTTGTTGGGCAGAAGCTCACAAAGTGGAACGAGGAGGCATCTGAATATTTTCTGAAAACCAAACAAGAGCAGCTTGGTTACCTGATTGCGTCCACCCTGTGGATTGAGCAAGGACTAGCCACCCTAACTCAGAACCAGGCAAGCTTAGAGAGGATCATGGAACAGAGGTTCTATGATTTGGACATCAAGGTGACAGAGATACAGACTGCCGTGGAGCAGCTCCAGGATGACATGAATGAGAGGAGAGGCAGGACTACGACTGATGCTCTTGCTAGGGTGCCACGAGGTCCGAGGTCGTATGCAATGCCAGTTGCTGACACCAGAGCTACCACATCAGCGCCAGCCATAGCCTCAGTTCCACCAGCTCCAGCATCCACTTCAGTCTCAACTCCGACCACGTCTACCGAAGGCTTCATCCTTGGAGTGCTCCGGACTCCACCACCACCTGAAGATCAAGCCTGAGCGTCGACTTAGCACTATGCATTTTCTAGGAACTTTTTGGTAACTTGTTGCCAAAGGGGGAGAAAATGTATAGATCATAGGCTTCGAGAGAGAGTGTTGCTTTTATTCTCTCTTGTTTTATTTGGTGGTTTTTTGAACTTTATTTGCTTTTGTGTGAGATACAACGTCCTTATCTCTGTGAGACATCGATGATCATGTGTTTGATCATAAGCTACACTTAATGTTTGCTTAATGCTATTATTATTCTATCTATCGTATGTGATCACTCACTATTCTTGGTCATGAGTGTATTTTAATCTTATCATTTTTGAGCGCTCCACCAAGATGTATGTGACATGGAAGAGTAACCCATGACTCTAACTCCTTGTGCATTTGCAGTCCAAAGCAAATTTTAAATATGCACAAATTTAGGGAGAGCTCTTATTTGTCACATACTTCTCAAAGCGACGATATATTTCATGCTTATTATCATTTGTCGAAGCTTTGATCTATATGTTGTCATCAATTACCAAAAAGGGGGAGATTGAAAGTGCAACTATCCCTAGGTGGTTTTGGTAATTCATAACAACATATAGCTCATTGAGCTAATGCTATTTCAAGATGATTATTTCAGGAAAGCTCAATGATTGCTATGGCATGGATGTGAAAGTGGAACCCTCAAAATGCTAAGGACAAAGAATTGGCTCAAGCTCAAAAGTTCAAGACTCTTCATTTTATATTTTAGTGATCCAAGATCACATTGAGTCTTTAGGAAAAGCCAATACTATCAAGGAGGGATGAGGTGTTGCTTAATGAGCCTCTTGCTTTATGTGCTTAATGATATGCTCCAAAATCCTCAGCTACTTTCCCATATCCACAAATGACCTAAACCCTAAGCCAAACTCGGTCATACCGATTCTTTCAATCCAGCGCCACCGAGTTTCACTTGTCATTTGCCACTGCCAAACCCTAGCAATTCGGTCCTATCGATAAGAATCTCGGTCTCACCGAGATGGGATTGCAAACTCTCTGTTTCCCTTTCATAACTTTTCAGTCTCACCGAAAGAGCGAATCGGTCCCACCGAGATTGCAATGGTAACTCTATGTTTCCTACTTGTAACTTTTCGATCTCACCGAAAGAGCGAGTCGGTCCCACCGAGTTTGCCTGAGCAACTCTCTGGTTAGCTTATTGCCAAACTCGGTCTCACTGAGTTTGTGCAATCGGTCTCACCGAGATTACGTTGTGCCCAAACCCTAACCGAATCGGTCCTACCGAGTTGCATGTCAGTCCCACCGAAATTCTTAACGGTCACTAGGTTTACTATTTCGGTCCGACCGAGTTTTCTGATTCGGTCCCACCGAGATTGATAAATTGTGTGTAACGGTTGGGTTTTGTGTGGAGGCTATAAATACACCTCCACCTCCTCTTCACTCATGGAGAGAGCCATCAGAACACATACACCATTCCAACTCATATGTTCTAAGAGAGAACCACCTACTCATGTGTTGAGACCAAGATATTCCATTCCAACCATATGAATCTTGATCTCTAGCCTTCCCCAAGTTGCTTTCCACTCAAATCTTCTTTCCACCAGATCCAAATCCTATGAGAGAGAGTTGAGTGTTGGGGAGACTATCATTTGAAGCACAAGAGCAAGGAGTTCATCATCAACACACCATTTGTTACTTCTTGGAGAGTGGTGTCTCCTAGATTGGCTAGGTGTCGCTTGGGAGCCTCCGACAAGATTGTGGAGTTGAACCAAGGAGTTTGTAAGGGCAAGGAGATCGCCTACTTCGTGAAGATCTACCGCTAGTGAGGCAAGTCCTTCGTGGGCGATGGCCATGGTGGGATAGACAAGGTTGCTTCTTCGTGGACCCTTCGTGGGTGGAGCCCTCCGTGGACTCGCGCAACCGTTACCCTTCATGGGTTGAAGTCTCCATCAACGTGGATGTAGGATAGCACCACCTATCCGAACCACGGGAAAAACATCCGTGTCTCCAATTGCGTTTGAATGCTCAAAACCCTTCCCTTTATATTCTTGCAAGTTGCATGCTTTACTTTTCGCTGCCAATATACTCTTTGCATGCTTGCTTGAATTGTGTGATGATTGCTTAACTTACCCTAAGATAGGTAAAATCTGCCAAGAACTAAAATTGGGAAAAGGTTAAGTTTTTATTTGGTCAAGTAGTCTAATCACCCCCCCTCTAGAAATACTTCCGATCCTACACCGACTGTCAGGCACTTCCTTGCGTGCGAAGGTGTAGCTGGTGGGTCCCAGCAGTCAGGGGGGAAACGTTTTTTTCATGAAATACGGTGGCCCATCCGGTGGGTCCCTGCTGTTTGGTGGAGAAATCATTATTTTCCGCGTAATAAGGAGGCACTTCCTTGCTGCCGCCGTGGACCCAGCTGTCAGCCTGTCCACGTACAGTCCACGTCCAATGGAAGTCGTTCCTTGACCACGTTGACCATGCCACGCCGAGAGCACCAGGGCGGTGGACGACGGCGAGGCCTAGGAAGGGGACGACGGGGAGCCGGGGAAGACGTGGCAGTGGAAGCCCACGAGCGCGCGGAGAGGAGTACGAGGGTTCACTGGTTCGGTTGCGGTGTGAGGCTACCGTCGCCGCAGGGCCTGGCCAGCGATGGGAATAGTAGGGGGCGGTGAGGCCTCCGCGGCAGCACAGCCGGCCACGGGAGGCAGGAGCATGCGACATGACCGGCGCTGCTTTGGGCGGCTGGAGTAAGAAGACCAGAGGTTGAAGAAGAACTACGGCCGTTGGATGGACATCGTACGATCAGTGGAGCTAGAATTGTTCATATTGACTAAGTTGACAAAGGCCCCCGTCCCAGTCAACTTAGTAGGCCCACAAGTCAGTCTCCCACCATGGTGGGTCCCGGCTAGCAGGGGAAGTATTCATTTTTTGTGCGTAATAAGGAGGCACTTCCGGTGGGTCCGAGCTGACAGCGGGCGGAACATTTTTTTCACAAAATACGCTGGCCCGTCCGGTGGGTCCGAGCAGTCAGGGGGGAAACGTTTTTCGCGAAATAAGGTGGCCCGTCTGGTGGGTCCCTGCTGTAAGGTGGAGGAATAATTATTTTGCACGTAATAAGGAGGCACTCCCTTGCGGCCGCCTGGACCCAGCTGTCAGCCTCTCCACGCACAGTACTCTTCCGATAAAAGTCGGTCGTTGACCACGTTGACCACACCGCGCCGAGAGCACCAGGGCGGTGGTCTAGACGACGGCGAGGCCTAGGAAGGGGACGACGCGGAGCTGGGGAAGATGCAACAGTGGAAGCCCGTGCAGAGAGGAGTATGAGGGTTCATTGGTTCGGCTGCAGTGTGAGGCTGCTGTCGCCGCAGAATAACAGGGGGTGTGGGTGAGTAGAGGGATGGCCTGGCCAGCGGTGGGAGTAGTAGGGGGCGATGAAGCCTCCGCCGCATCACAGCCGGCCACGGGAGGCAGAAGCACGAGGCACGACCGGCGCTGGTTTGGACGGCTGGAGCAAGAAGACCAGAGGTTGAAGAAGCACTACGGCCGTTGGATGGACATCGTACGGTCACTGGAGTTAGAATCGTGCATATTGACTAAGTTGACAAAGCCCTCCATCCCCGTCAACTTAGTAGGCCCACAAGTCAGCCTGCCACTATACTGGGTTCCAACTAATAGGAGGGGGGGGGGTATTCATTTTTTTGTGCGTAATAAGGAGGCACTTCCTTGCGTGCGAAGAGATAGCTGGTGGGTCCGAGCTGTCAGCGGCGGTAACATTTTTTTCACGAAACACATAGGCCCTTTCGGTGGGTCCCAGATGCCAGGTGGAGGAATCATTATTTTGCGCGTAATAATCAGGCATTTCCTTGCGTGCGGCCATGGACCTAGCTGTCGGCCTCTCCACCTAAATTCCACTTCAGATGCATGTCGGTCGTTGACCATATTGACCAGGCCGCGCCGAGAGCACCAGGGCGATGGACGACGGCGAGGCCTAGGAAGGGAACGACACGGAGGCAGGGAAGACTCGGCAGTTGTTTCCCACGCGGAGGGGAGTACGACTGTACGAGGGTTTACTGGTTCGTCTGCCGTCGCCGGAGAATAATAGCAGGTGTGGGTGAGTAGAGGGATGGCTAGGCCAGCGATGAGAGTACAGTGGGGCGGTGAGGCCTCCGCGACAGCAGAGCCGGCCGTGGGGAGGAGGGAGCAGGCAGTCCCGCCGGCGCCTGTTTGAGCGGCTGGAGCAGGAAGAGCAGAGATTGAAGAAGCACGACGGCCGTTGGATGGCCATCCAACAGTCACTGCTTGTGCGTCAACCTTTTTTTAGGAAAGCTTCAAATCTGTGGGAAACAGCATACAACCCATCTGCCATTATTTCTAATAATTTACAGCCCATTTGCTAATTATTAAGGTTTTTTTGGAGCCCATATTCTTTTTTTTAGCATTACAACACATATTGTGGCCACAGTTAAAAAAGTATACAAAATTTTGCATATTTCGGTGCGGTCCGAACTGTTTTTAATCCCGAAATTTCGACTCACATTCAAACTGATTTTAAAAATAAATGTATATCAATATAAAATCCAACAAATTCTCCACGCATAAAAATTAATGTAATTTCAAATCTCGAAATGAAAAAAAAATATTTGAAACTAATTGCTGGTTTGATGTGTTTTAAAAATGTACATCCCATTTCTCATTACTGATGGGCCATTTTCTCGGCCACCCGAATGAAAGCTCTCCTTGTCTTGAAAGATTTGCAGCCCAACAGGCCTGACAAAGCGACTTGCTTGGCAAATCACAAAAAAACTGGGGTGTGGCCGTGGACCCAGCTGTCAGCCTCTCCACGTACAGTACTCTTCCGATGGAAGTCGTTCCTTGACCACGTTGACCACGCCGTGCGGAGAGCACCATGGCGGTGGACGACGACGAGGCCTAGGAAGGGGACGACGCGGCAGTGGAAGCCCGCGCGGAGAGGAGTACGAGGGTTCACTAGTTCGGCTGTGGTGTGAGGCTGCCGTCGCCACAGGGCCTGGCCAGCAGTGGGAATAGTTGGGGGTAGTGAGGCCTCCGCGGCAGCACAGCCGACCACGGGAGGCAGGAGCATGCAGCACAACCGACGCTGCTTTGGGTGGCTGGGGCAAGAAGACCAGAGGTTGAAGAAGCACTACGGCCGTTGGATGGACATCGTTGACCACGCCGCCCCGAGAGCACCAGGGCGGTGGACGACGGCGAGGCCTACGAAGGGAATGACACGGAGCCGGGGAAGACACGACAGTGGCTGCCCACGCGATGGAGAGTACGAGGGTTGACTTGTTCAGCTGCCGTCGCCGGAAAATAACAGGAGGTGTGGGTGAGTAGAGGGATAGACAGGCTAGGGATGCGAGTATGATGGGGCCGTGAGGCCTTCCCGGCAGCACTGCCGGCCACGGGAGGCGGGAGCAGGCGGTTCCGACGGTGCTGGTTTGGGCGGCTGGGGAAGGAGGATCAGAGACTGAAGAAGCACGATTGTCGTTAGATTGACATCGAACGGTCTGACGCTGGTTGAGTCGATTGTTGACTAAGTTTCTTTTTTGAGAAACCTTGTGTACGCATGAACTTAGTAGGCCCACAAGTCAGCCTCCAAATCTGTGGCAGACAACATAAAGCCCATTTGCTATTTTTTTTATAATTTGCAGCCCATTTGCTAATTCTTAAGTAATTTATTACAGCCCATTGTCTGCCTAGGACCACGGTCAAAAAGTCCAACCTTATTTTGCATATTTCGGTGGAGTCCGAACTGTTGTAATCCCTAAATGATAAACATTTTTTAAGAACTTATTGATTTGCCAAAAAAATCATTTTGTTTTTGTAAGCAAATAAGACGTGGGACAAATTTAGTTGGTTTAAGGGAAAACCAGTGGTAAAAAATCAGCGCTGGGTGGGAAAAAACAACAAAAATAAGGATGTAAATATGAAAAGGGAATTTTATGTGTTTTCAATATAATGATATGTGTATACAAACTAGTAAAACTATAGGTAGAGCTTAGAAAACGGATGTAGGACATGCGTTTCAAGAGGAAAATAGAACTGGGCTGTGTGTTTGATTCAGTAAAAAAACTGGTTGCGGATGTTGTAAGACAAAATATAACTAACGTTGGCGGGCCAGAGGCCAGTAGGTACCTATTGGATCTTTGTGCCCCGTTGTCGTCATGGGCTGGGCCTGTTAAAAACAAAACAACCCTGGCAATCTACAGCCCAGTTGAAACTTGCTCGACCTGAAAAAACAATATACGTGCTCAATAAACGAGAGAATTCTGCAAGTACAGACTGATAACTGGGATGCAGCACGGATATTTATCATGATAATAAGTGCATGCACTTGTTTTGAAAAAAAATGGAGAACCGGGAATTCGAACGGCGGGTGCTTATGCTACCCATCAAATAAAAATCAGGTGCCTGAAAATTCGTTTCGAAAAAAATGATTCAGCTTTATATCCACATCGACCCTCGGCATGATGGTTGGAAGCAAATGCAAGTTCATACCAAAAGATCATTAACAACAATACCAACTTGCGGACGACAAGGTAGTACAACTACCAATACCAAACTAACTTATAATCTTTTTACTCCTGGCCCTAGTGTTTGTCTGGTAGAAAATATTGCAGAGGACCAGCACCCGCTCCTTCTCTTGCTCCAGGTCCCCGAGGTGCTATTGGTGCATCACCCAGTTGGTCCTCTGCTGGTCAAAGTTCTTGTTGGTGTGCAACACCAAAACCTTTTTTGCTGCCCGTCTGCCGGCCGTTGACCATCACCGGAAAGGTATTGCCGGTGTTGTGCCATATCGCGTGCATTCCGCACTCCGACTGTATCTTGCGATGCGTCCACGCGCCCTTTTGAACGCCCTGGAATTGCGCTGGAAGAAATGCTTCCTTAGGCCACTCAGTGTGATACCTGCAGTATTGTGGAATACAGGTTTTAGTGTACCTAGTTGGCATTTTCATAACATCTTGGTATGTTGCAGTCACTTGTTTCACTTTTTATTAACTGTCAAATTGTATTTGCTTCACCAGGTCTGTGTGTAAAAAGAAAAATAGAGCTATAAACAAAGGAATATGTTTGTGCAAGTAGACGGCCGATCGGTGTCTTACCTGGAAGTTTTTCAGGTTGGGTATAACATATGCCGTGCTCGCTGTCGATGGTTGGTATGAACAAATCGATGAGAGACTGAAATCTCGCGCTGTCAGCACTCACTTTGGCCTCAAGTTTCTCAGGTTGGGCCAATCCTTCTTCGACATGCATCGGTAATTCCAGAATAACCGAACACGCCACCGGGATTCTTGTGTCACCTCACGCGCAGCGTGTTGTCACATCAATTCAATGTGTGGACATGATGAATAATTTGACCGACGTATACTAGTACTGCTACTATACTACTTACTAGTCGTATTTAGTGTCAGAATTTATACATAGGTATAACAAACAAGTACGCACTTGAAGCCTAACTGATATATATATTCAGTCGACCGCCTCTGGGCTCCGAGACATAGGGCTGTTACTTCCTCCGAGAAGGGCCTGAACTCGTAAAACTCATGTGTACAACTCCTCCATAGCTAGGATCTTGCCTCTACATTCCTACCCCCTATTCTACTGTCAGTCTTAGAACCACGACCGTTGGCGCCCACTGTGGGGCGAGTGTCTTAGCGACTTGTTGGAGAAGTTGCAATTTTTCCGATCCCCTTCAGCATGGTTTCAGGCGGAGGTTAGGCCGAGGGCCGCGAGATCCTTCTCGGCGCGCTCGTGTTTGTCGCCGATGACTCCGCTTGGCTTCAGGAGGCTCCACTCGACGTCGGCGCTCTCCCCGCCTGTGGGGCGACACACTTTCGCGCCTGCGTCCGCGGCGTCCTCCTGCGGAAACCATCGACCCAGTATCAGTCGACTCCAGCAGCTTTCCCCCTCCCTGCGGCCCGCCGGAGCAAACGCTCCGGTCGGTCGAGGCTTCAGCGATGGGTGAGACATGAAGTGGCCCGCTAGTCGGCCACCCCGCAAGTCGCGGCGATCGAGCCCGATGAAACTCACTACGGCCTGTTCGATCTGTCGACTGGCTCCATAGAGACCGCATCCGAGTGCGACAGCAGCGAGCCAGCGGCTGAAGTTTTGATGGTCAATGGACCACACAGTCCTCCCGGCTTCACCCGTGAAGACGAGGGCAACGGGAATGGCAATCCATCGCACGTTCATGAAGAGTACCACCCCGAACCCCTCTCTTCGCAGTAGAGGGAGGAACTTCGCCATTGGAACATGGATGCACTGCGTACTCCTATAGTTGGAGAAACCCCTGAGGCCCAGGCCTTGGAACAGGCGCGCTTGGCCAACTTGGCTGAGCGCACTCGACTGGAGAACCTCCAGCGCGCACTCGATGATCGCTCTCGGCAGCATGCTCCTGAATCCAGTCGACGCCAACTTTTTCCACCTCCGACTCAGGTATACCAAACCCCGATCTAGAATCTAGCAGTTGCTGCCCAGATAGCAGAGTCGATCCAACCTTCCCAGTCAGAAGCTGGCCAAGGTCTGGTGCAGATCCGAGCCTTGCTCCGGGCAACAGGAGAACAGAATACGGTCGTATCTCAGTCGCGGAATAGGATCCATAGCAGATCCGTGGTTGCAGACACAGTTCAGTCGGCCCATAGCCCAAGATCACCCCCGAGGCGTGAGGGACGTGGAGATCGACAAGATCAGTACAGAAACCGTGAGCAGTATGATCACCTAGCCGATCGCGATGATCGTCGTCGAGTGCCCACGCCTCCCCCAAGGAGTGGGTCGTACGTGCCTCGGCAACATGAAGACAGACGCCCTCACAGTGTCGGGCGAGGTATTCCAGTCGACCCCAGGGAGCCAGGCTTTGATGCGAGATCTATTCTCGTTCAGGGCTTGGTCGACAGAAACAGAGCTCACCGAGAGGGCCATGACAGGGATCTGCAAACCAGCAATAGGGTGCATGTCTCAGGTCCAGAGTGCTTCAGCAGAGCTATCAGAGCTGCGGTGATTCCCCCCAACTTCAGGTTGGCGACTGGAGTCAGTAAGTTCACTGGAGAGTCCAAGCCTGACACTTGGCTTGAAGACTACCGAGTGGCTATCCAGATTGGTGGCGGCAATGATGAAGTGGCCATGAAACACCTTCCTCTGATGTTGGAGGGCTTGGCTAGAGCATGGCTGAATCAGTTGGCACCTGGCAGTATTTACACTTGGGGATGTATTACGAGCTCGATGCACTCACCACAAAGCAAGACATGACAAACAAAGCATACACCCAGCAAGTAGACATGGAATAGAAGCTAAACATGGCAAGAACAACAACATAGCATGCACAGATCAACTGCAACAAGCTCAGCAAAATTGCTAAACATGTTAACAATCTGCCAGGAACATTTTATAGCAAAAGTAGAGCTCGATTGACTCAAGCTAGGGTGCTCCATAAATGCAAACAAAGACATGGATGGATATAACACCACAATATCTACAAAACATCCTTATTGGCCATGCTCAAAAGAGACACGGATCACTCGGTAGCAACATGAACCTATGTCATAAAAATTACAGTAGGACAAAGACTTAGAATATTTCTAAGTCCCTGAAATCAGCAACATTGAGAGGGCTACTTTGCATGCTTGTGCCAGTCACCACAAAGATCACAAAAATAAATGGCATACACACCTGTAAAGATGGCATGGCATACTTCAAAACTCATGTAGAGCTCAAGAGCATAGCATGCACACATTAATCATGGAAAAAATGACAAAAGTGCATTTGCTGATAATAATCTGAAACTAACATCACATAGCCCTCTTCCCACAGCATTTAGGGCATCAAGATGAGCTCAAATGGACATGATGCAATAAGATGAAATGAAGTACTCGTTGAGACAAACATTTTGATATGCTACACGCACGAATCGGAGCCACGGTGATGAAGTTATGACATGGCAAAGCTTGCATAAAAACTAGGGTTTCAGGGAGAAAAGTCAACCGAGATATTTTCAGATCTGAGATTTGCACGCAATCCGAGGTTCGTCCTCGAGCTTGCCGGAGAGGGAGTTAGCCGCCAGAGGAGGACTTGCCGGAGACGTCGGGGATCGCCCGAGAGGGGCTTGATGTCGTCGGACTTGGCGCGGAAGTCAAGGTCGGCGCTGCGGGTGGCGGAGCCGGGCGGTGGCGCGCCGGAGCGAGGCGGACGGCGGCCGAAGCGGCGAAGTGCGTCCGGAGCGGGAGGCAAGTGGATGGTCTCCTCCGTCTCGGTGGGACACATCAAAAAACTAAGGAAGGCTGGATACTTGTCTAATGACATTGCGCACCGGCTTCCCGAAGAGGGGCAGCTCATCCCCAACCCTAGGCCCCATGAGAGGGTGGTGTTCCTCCCCCATTTCCCCGCGGACTGGGCTTCCCTCTCCACCCATTTGTCCGGGGGCTCAAGTTCTACTATGGCCTAGATTTCCATGATCTGGCCCCGAACTTTGTCCTCAATATCTCGGCGTTTATCGTCGTGTGCGAGGCTTTCTTCTGCATCTGCCCCCATTTTGGCCTATGGCTCGAGACTTTCAATGTCAAGCCGAAGGTGGTGCGCGGCACCCAGGCGGAGTGCGGAGGCGCCATGGTGGGCAAGATGCCCAACGTCCTATGGCTCGAGGGCTCCTTCGTGGAGTCCCTAAAGGGGTGGCAATCGGGGTGGTTTTACGTCACCGAGCCGCGTGACCCTGAATGGGTCGCAGCCCCCAAGTTCCGATCGGGACCCCCTACGCGGCTCACCTCCTGGAAAGAGATGGGCCTGTCGTGGGGTAAAGAAGGAGAGCTGACCGGACTCCAAACATGCATCCAAACTCCACACATGACTCCAAACATGCGTACCAAATTGACCAAACCACATCGCCGCATGTTGGGTTTGCAAAAGCCATCCATCGCATGGAAGCTTGGTGCCTTTCACACACTGAAGATTATCTGGCAACAAGCTGTGTCGACGAATCTCCGGACATGGTGATTCATGAAACCCATGGTATGATGTGTAAACACAGCCCCCCCTCGCGAATGGAATTTGCATAGCACAGTAATCATCGCCGGTGATATGATCGATGATTGGTTGGATGATCGGATAATTGAGCCCGAGGAACAAGGAGTGGTTGCCGAGGCTGTAAACCCGCTTCCATTTGAATACGCCTGGCCCAACGGAGCTGGGATCTTTCTCGAACACGAAGCAGCCATAGCCATCAATGTCACGAACGCCCCACGCATTGTACTGCATGTGGTTTGATGTAATGGTTTGGTCAATTTGGTACGTGTGAATGACCATCAAATGACCGCCGTCAGCTGAACGAGCGATAAACCACCACCCATCGGCTGGTATGATTCTAGGTCCTGGAATCGTGAAGGCCAGTGCATTTGCGTCTGCTGCAACAATTCAAATTGGAGACCAAAAGGACAAAAATAAACAATCATGTTCAGAGTATGTGTGGAATTAAGATTATTGTAACAATGACACATATCATAGACAGAGAATTGCAATGCCGTGGTCATAATCATACCCCAAGTTAAAAAAATAAGCCAATGGCTTTCATATTCTAGCAATATGTCATGGTTCAAACATCATGTAACAATGAGAGGAAAACAACTATGACAGCGCCTACTCAAATTCTACCATAGCACTTACTACTACTGTTCTCATATCAACTCTAAGCAATAACATGCGTTGTTATAAAAATCTTGTAAACGAGAGTAACATATAGCAATCATGATGTTATGCTCATAATATGTATTCTAACAATCATTATATGCCAATTGTTCTCATATCAACTCTAACAATAACATGCGTGGTCATAAAAATCTAGGAAATGAGAGGAACATATAGCAATGATGTGGTTATAGACATGCTATGCATTCTAAATTTGTAACAAATGAACAGGCAGTCGTATTCATAAGGTAAATATGAGATGAGATAGAACAATTACACGATGATAGATTCCACCAGTATAGGTAGCCAATCTATGCGTCGACCGCGTAAACGATGCCATCGTGCACTATAGCATCAGACAGAAATGTTTCCTCAACAGGATTGATGATGAGCCATAACCATGTATGGCGATCGGATTCCAGATAGACTAATCCCTTGTTGAACAAGGAAATGAGCTTGTAATCCATGTAGTCTTCTGATGGTGTGGGCACTTCGCAGATTACAACTTTCTGCAAATAGAGGTTGAGCCAAAAGCCTGACGCGTCTCGTGCGTAGTAGGCAGGAGTGTCCGGCGGGCCGCGAGGCTCGATGGCGGCGGTATCCAAAGATGGAAGGGTGATCTCTCGTTGGCTGTAGATATCCACGAGATGCCATGGACTACCAGATTGGTGGATGAGGACGACCCAGTTGGCCTTCATGCCCACCCAGTAGTGGCCGCGCATGAAGGGCAGGTGGACGGGTAGTGGTAGCATGTCGAGGGGCACCACGGCAACCTCCGTAGGATCGTCAAGTCGGTGTCTGGGCCACCTGTGAGGATCGGGCATCAGCAAGCAGGGTGTCTTGAAAAGAGCCGGCCGGTTGTAGACGAGTAGACGGTACAAAGACACCGAGCATGCGGCCAGACGGACGGTGCTGAGTAGGTCCATACGACTACAGATCTGCTCCAAGAGAATATCGAGGAGAGAATTCCAATCGCGGCTCTACGTGTTAGTCGGTTCTGCCATTGGGGTTTTCGGTGCCTGCGAGCCAGCGGGGAAGTGGATTCGGGCGGGCGAGCAAAGAAGCTTCTCCTCGTGTGGTCGAGCAGTGAGCGGGGGGATATGCTACGCGCGAGCTACCAAGGAAGATGGCGTGGGCGGGCGAGCAGTGAGTGGGGGTCAATGGTGTGCGGTCGACGATGTGGAAGAGAGGAGGAAGAAGAAGAGAGGAGGAAGAAGAGTGGAAGACGGGGAAGAAAGTGCATTCAATCTCAATTCTACTAGTACTACTACCAGGATATACCGTCCATCAGAGTGTAAATAGTTACACCGATGACATGTGGTTCTACCACAACAGGGCCCATATGTCAGTTAATGGAGGACAGATGTGCGTAGGAGTATTTGCGGAAGCATGCTCTACTGGCAAAAATGATGGCAGTACTGGGTAAGGCTGATTTAGTAACACCAACACGCTGGTTCAGCTTATTAATTACGTGTCCATCTGCTGTAGCGTGTATTGTCACTTCACTACGAAGACTAGTTGAATAGTTCTTTCTGATCGAGATGGGGAATAAATGGACCGCGAGGACTTCCTTTCTACTGTATCCCTATGCATCTACGCTCACTTCACTCATTTTGCTCCGTACCTAGTCACTTGTTGAAATCTGTACAAAGACAAATACTCCGTATTTGAGAACAGAGGGAGGCATTTACTCCGTACTACTCCCTCCGTTCCAAAATAGATGACTCAACTTTGTACTATATTTGGGAACAGAGGAAGTATCACCATATGGAGGGAACAGAGGAAGCTTGAAATATGAACATGTCAATAGGAGGGAGTAAGCCCCATGCATGCATGCATGCATGCAACATGCAACACTCACACGTACACATGGACGCATGCAACACTCACGCACCCATGCGACACACAACACACGACGCAACACACACGCTCACGCTCAAGTGTATAATCGCCGCAAAACTATATATAGTGCCCGTAAAGAGTGTACTGTTACATACGTTGACCGCCAGTGTATTTTTCTCGTTTCAAATTAAGCCATATTAATCGGAAAGGACACAGTATGGACTACTACTACTAGTACTAGTACTTCTTTGATGTGTCCCGTCAACTCGCCGAACGAGGAGAAGCTTGCTTACTACGCCTCTCCCTCGCCCACGCGCGCGGTGGTTCGCAGGACGAGGAGAGAGTTTTGACTACAACGCCCTCTCCCTCTCCCTCGCCCTCGCCCTCGCGGTGGACATGTAGCAGTTCAATCGGTGTTAGATTGCCAGAAGCATATTGTACTGTAGTATCATCATTGTTGGACCTTCCGAAGAGGCGAAGAGCCAAGTGCAAGGTTCACACGAGTACGAACTGTTGAACCTCCCGAAGAGGCAAAGAGCCAAGCGCAAGGTTTTATAGGAGTTGTCGTCCTAGTAGGAGTGTACTAGTAAAAATATAGCGAACGATGCTACTGTATACTGCCGCCACGTCACGTATATCCAAAGCTGTGCCACCTTTTTTCTCAAAGAGCGTGTTGGATCCCGTGCAACAACCACACAAGTTGCACATAGACATAACACATTTACTAGTAATAAATTCTAAAGGACAAATGTAAGTATGCCACACAAGTTCATCTCCAACTCATGTGATAAATTTGTGCACGACTAGTCTACATATATTCACAGCGCTACCGTTCACAATTACCATAGTCCACTTACACGTTATAGATGGGCTACATGTCCTCCTCCAGGTTCCAGTCCCAGGTGTTCCTCATGGATGGCACGATACATAGCGGTGGGCAACGGGAATCATTGTCGCAGCTTTGTAGTCCGGTTCCACACGATGGAGACTCATCCAAGCTGAAGCGGCATAAATCAGGGATAGCGTGTCCCAGCATGTCGTTCATCCGGCGGTGCGCACTGAAGACACAACTATGCTTCATGAACGGCAGGCCTTCCGTGTCGTGCACGGAAGGTGGCATCCGCTTCACAATGGGGTAGCTGTCCTCGATGAAAAGCGAGTACTCTCCAAGAGTGTTCCTCGGCACCCACATAGCATCACGGGGGTCGATTTCGGCGCCGTTCATCTGGTACACGCGGCATCCCAGATCTGGACACATGGTGACGTACATAGTCAAGGTCCATGCATAATAATGTTGTGCTCAAATGTGGCGGTCAGTAATACGGTGCAGTAAATAGTACTACTCCGATATAGAGGAAGTAAAATAACCGACTTATTATATATAGCCACTCTTGGCTACATGGATGAGATAGTAAGACATGGAAAAACAAAAATGGTGGCAGCTAGTGGGTTCAAGTCTTCAAGGGCCTAGCTAGCTATACGCGTCCTCCAAGGTAAAAAGTACTCCTACTAGTACTACAAAGTATACTACTAGTACAACAATGAAACAGAAGGCGAGCGGGTTAAAAATGGAATACCTGGGTAGATGGTGACGGTCCGATCGTGGTAGATTATGTGACCATGTTACACATCAGTGGTACCATGGGTAACGACTGCTAAGATAGTTGATCCCAATATGCCAAAGTAAGCTACAAGGTTCAAGGTTAGACCAAATCGCGGATGCAAATGCACATCTAGGATCGGCGATCTTATTTTGATCGGGGGATGACTGGTCCCTGCAAAATAATGTAGTACCGTTAGGGATGCAAATGATGGTTTGTGCATTCCATTTGTAATCTCCCGTACCGTAGGATGTCAACCAGATGAAACAAGTCCCCTGGCTTGTCACCGTGAAGATCCGGCCTAGATGGCGCACGGCGTATTCGAACGTGTAGGGGTACAAATCTGCCGCCGCCAACATGCGCCAGCCTCTATCGTTACTGCCTCCTGCATTGATGGCAATCCTTATGTCGGACACCGCCGTGAGATAGTAATCTTCGTAGCCGCGTCGCTTTGTCGGCGGGTCCGCAATTGCTATCTTCTTCAATCTCATGTAGGCATCATCATACGTATTCTTGCCCAGCCAGTCCAGAAGGCTGATCCCAATGGTGGAGAAGGGGTCTATCGGAACGGCCTCACTGCTGTGGATGTTGTGCAAAATCATGGTGGTATCCGGCCGGAGGTATGCAAGACAATCTTCGTTGGTACCGACCCAGACCTATATATAAGACGGTGGGCAGCGGAGAAATTACGGGATGGGAATGGAATAACTAAGTACTACATGATCAAACTCCATTACTGGCCTACTCATCGGACAAAATCCGACTCCTCTCAACGTCATCAACTCTAGCGGAGTCAACGTGCAACCATGGCTAGGGAGCGGTGGACTGTTCGAAGAATTGTCCCATAGAAGAACCTTCTCCTCAAGGACGCATGGAAGACCAACAAGCATGGCCTTTTCCCAAGCCTGTTTAAGCAGCGTCTTGAAAAAGTTGGTGCAGGAAGCACTGAGTCTTGCGGCAGTGAGGACGTCGGAGCGGCGTGTGATTTCTCCCAGAGAATCATCGTCCAAGGTCTCCCAGCCCCGACGAGGAGGAGAACCTCCTGGCAAATCCATGGGAGCAGTGACGAACTGCCTTCTCTTCGGGGGGAGGGGAACTGGCGAGGAGGAGATAAGGGCGTAGTAACCGCAGGGCCTCGTCCCTTCCAACTTTAGATTGTTCCTCAGCGAAGGGGTGAGGCTATTATTTACTACTATAAATAATAGCACTAGTAAGAAATTTTGGCACTAGGTAGTAGTTTTTGGTACCATGGAGTACTAGTACTAGCATTATGGAACGTTATGGGATTGCATTATACTGGAAATAATAGCACTAGTAAGAAATTTTTGGCACTAGGTAGTAGTTTTTGGCGTGGATTAAGAAATTTTGGGTATGTTTTTGCCATTTTTTGTACATGCCAACAAGTGTCAAAAAACGTCGTACATTATGTGACGGAGGAGTACATGCTCGTACTGTAGCAGTACTAGCACTACTTTTCTCAACTACTCCTCAAAAAAGCACCCAATCAATGCTCTTGTTTTCCTCAAAAAAGTATGTTTACCAATGCATTAATTGCAATGCATGCATGCATAAATTACATTCATTGGTCAATTTTCTCTTAATACTTGCATGTAATGATTTAATGCACCTTGGAATCTGAACATGTGATGGGAAACAACCAAATTGAGCCTTATAAAATGGAAAAACTAAAATTTTGAGATGAGCCCTATAAACCGGAAAGGAGGGAGTACTGTACTTCTAGTCTAGTCTTGTATAGTGCACCAGTTTTGAACTCTTGAATCTTAGGGCCAAGAAGCTACAGTTGGAAGTCGAGGGTACTACTATTCTCTAGAACCATCGTTGTACTATCAATGCAGGGGAAGTACACCTGCGTAGTGGCCTAGTGGGTACTCTCGGTGCTCTATTTAGCCGCTCCTCTCACATAGCTGGCCTACTCAGCCCCTCCTCTCACGCACACACTAGCAGCCAGTTTATTAGCGACGATTACTGCGGGGGCAGAACATTTGAGTTATTTGATACAGCGAGACTAGGCTTTTCGCTTCCATTTGTGGAGGTGTACTGGATCTCGTCGAACTTTGTTAGTAGTTCCTTCTTTATGAATGAGATGAAGCAAAGCTTTTGCCTCCGTTTAAAAAAAACACGTCAAGAGGAATTTCTTTTATAGTAGAGCCGATAATGGAGTGAAGTCCATGCATGCAATGCCACAAGCTATAGAGTAGTAGTAGAGCACTTTATGTACAGAGCCATATTGCATAGTTCCCAATGCCCCGCCAGGCTTTTCCGGCTCCTCAGGCTTAATTGGGAGGCGCTAGTTTAAATATGCTACTAGCTGGATGTAACGCCCTCGATGCGACTATATCTCCCACGTGTCGAGGCACGACTTAGAGGCATAGGCGCATTGAAAGCAATGTCGCAAGTCGGGAAATCATCACACATCCCATGTACATAAATAATATAAAGGGGAATAACATAGTTGGCTTACACTCGCCACGTCACATCAAAGTACATAAATAACATCCATCATACAATTCACTCATGGCCCGACTATGGTGCCAAAATAGAAAAAGACCCCCAACATGCGACAAGGCCCTGAATCTAACCCCGAATAGGCACCACTACTAATCATCAGGAAAAGACACATAGTAACGCTGAGAGTCTTCGTTGTACTCCCACTTGAGCTCGAGCGCGCCATCTGGAGCTGTATCATCTGTCCCTGCATCTGGTGTAATAGTAATCTGTGAGCCACAGGGACTCAGCAATCTCGCACCCTCGCGATCAAGACTATTTAAGCTTAATAGGTAGGAAAGGGGTAATGTATAAGTGGAGCTGCAGCAAGCGACTAGCATATATGGTGGCTAACTTATTCGCAAAAGAGAGCGAGGAGAGGAGGCAAAGCACGAGCGAGAAGCTAGAGAGCAACCTGCGCAAACATAACTCCAACGCCGTGTCCACTTCCCGGACTCCGCCGAGAAGAGGCCATCACGGCAACACACTCAGTTGATCCATTTTAATTTAATTAAGGTTCAAGTTATCTACAATCGGACATTAACAAATTCCCATCTGCCCATAACCGCGGGCATGGCTTTCGAAAGATCAATCCCTGCAGGGGGTCCCAACTTAGCCCATAACAAGCTCTCACGGTCAACGAAGGAATAGACCTCCACCCAAGACACACCGATCAGACTCGGTACCTCGGTACAACAAGATGATTCGATAGGTTAAAACTAGTCCAGCAACACCGCCCGAATGTGCCGACAAATCCCGATAGGAGCTGCACATATCTCTTTCTCAGGGCACACTCAGATTGTCCTAGGTACGGGTAGGCCAGCCCAGAGTTGCCCCTGGTGGCCACCGGCAGCTGACAGTTGGACCAACACTCAGAGGAGCACTGGCCCGGGGGGGGGGGGGGGGGGTTAAAATAAGATGACCCTTGGGCTCCGGAAACCCAAGGGAAAAAGAGGCTAGGTGGAAAATGGTAAAACCAATGTTGGGCATTGCTGGAAAAGCTTTAATCAAGGCGAACTATCAAGGGGTTCCCATTATAGCCCAACCGCGTAAGGGACGCAACAATCCGGGAACATAACACCGATATGACGGAAACTAGGGCGGCAAGAGGGGAACAAAACACTAGGCGAGAGGCCGAGCCTTCCACCCTTTACCAAGTATATAGATGAATTAAGATAACATAGCAATATAATGATATCCCAACAAGTAAATAAATGTTCCAACAAGGAACGGCTCCAATCTTCACCTGCAACTAGCAACCGCTATAAGAAGGGGCTGAGCAAAGCGGTAACATAGCCAATCAACGGTTTGCTAGGACAAAGGTGGGTCAGAGGCTCAATCATGGCAATTGGGAGGCTAACAAGCAAGTGGTAGGCATCGTAGCATTGGCAAAGCAAAAGAGCGAGCAAACTAGCATAGCAAAGATAGTAGTGATTTCGAGGGTATGATCATCTTGCCTGCACAGTTGTCAGAGTTGACTGGATCCTCAAAAGCAAACTCAACGGGCTCCTCGTTAGCGAACTCGTCACCCGGCTCTACCCAACAACACAAACAAGCAACAATGATACAATCAACCACGTGCAAGGGCAACCAATAATATGCAAGGATGGTATGCTATGCGGGATGCGATGCGGGATGCAAAATGCAAGACGTGACAGGAAATGCATGAAGCTGGCCTCAACTTGGAAAAACCAAGTGTGCCACTGGATAGAGGGGAAGAAATCCCCTGAAAACGATATAAAGTTCAAAGGAATCGGAGCTACGGTTTGGGAATGGCAAGCGTTTTACGAAACGGTCCCATCTGCAATTTACAGCAAGTAGGCTCCTAAATGCAACGAAATGAACATGCTACAGCCACCAAACATGAAAACAAAATGCATGGCAGGGATGTACACAAGATGCTTAACAAATCACTAGGACTGAGCCATAGGCAAATTCATCCATTAAGGGGTTCAAACAAGCATGGCAAAACTGAATAAGCAAAACAGATTTCAGACTTAGTGAAATTAACACTAGTCTGAAATTTCAGACCACGATGCTCTCTTCGGAGCAGCAAAACAACATGAAACATAACCTGAACATGACAAGTAAGAGCATGGCATGGAGCTACTCAACAAGCTTAACAAAACACCCAAAATGACCTGGGGCCAAAAGGGTTCACAAAATGCTCTAACGAGCACACGAACATAGATGAAACACAATCAGTTTTCAGACTTAGTGAAAACTGAGACATGCTGAAATTATAACTCCCGGAGGCATGTAAACGAGCTCGATGCACTCACTACGGTGCAAGTCATGGCAAGGCAAGCATATATCCATAAAGCAGGCACACAATGCTAGCTAGACATGGCAAGAACAATGGCATAGCATGCACAGATCACTAGCAATAGCACCGGCAAAATCGCAAAAGAGTTCACGATCTGCCTAAATTAACAACGATGCAAAAGTTGAGCTCGATTGAGTCAACCTAGGGTGCTCCAACATAACAAGTAAAGACATGGATGGATAAAGCACAACAAGCATAACAAATCACTCTTACTGATCATCCTCAAAGGAGGCATGGATCACTAGGAAACAAGCTGGACATATAGCATCATGAACTAAAACATCCCAGACTTAGTGAAAATCACTGTCCCTGAAATCAGCAAATCTCAGGTACCCCTCTTTGCAAGCTTGCACAAGACACCACACACATCCTAAAAATGCATGGGTGGCACCTCTGGAAAGAAGACAAAATGCTTAACAATTCATACCATAATCATGGCAAAAATGACAAAAATGACAAAAGTCAATGATGAGCTAACGGATCTGCAATTTAACTCATGATGCCTCCTTCTAACAGCATTTTGGGCATCAAGATGAACTCAAATGCAAATGATGCAATGGAATGAAATGATGTACTCGTCGAGACGAAGATTTTGATATATCATATGTCCAAAACGGAGCTACATATGCGGAGATGTGAGCAGTCAAACTAGGCACGAAAATTAGGGTTTGGGGGAGCGAAAGTCAACCCAGAAGTTCAGATCCAGATCAGGATCGGCCGGCACGGATCCCGAGGTGGCGCCGGAGATCACTGTTCGCCGGAGAGGAGAGGGGCGCCGGGCTCCGGGGAAGAGGGGAGGCGAGGCCGGGGCGGCTCCGGCCGGCGCGGTGGCGGCGGCGCGGCGCGGAGGCGGCGGCGGCAGCGCGGAGGCGGCGGCGGGCGGCTGACGGTGAGGCGGCGGCGGCAGCCGGTGGCGCGGGCGGCGCAAGGCGGCGGAGGGAGGCGGCCCGCGGGGCGGCGTCGGGGGCCAGATCCGGGCCTTCGGGCCCGGCGGCGGCGGAGATGGCCGGCGCCACGTGGCGCGACGCGGTTGGCGGAGGCGGGCGGCGGCGGACGCGTCCGGCCAGGGGCGGATGTGTCCGTCGGCGGTGGGAAGATGTTTTTTTAGGGTTTTGGACGGGGGAAGGAGAGATCGGAATGGAGGGGGTATATATAGGCATAGAGGGAGCTAGGAGAGTCCAAATGAGGTGCGGTTTTCGCCCACACGATCGTGATCGAACGACCGAGACGATGGAGCAGAGTTTAGTAGGTTTTGGGCCAAATTGGAGGGGTGTTGGGCTGCAACACACATGAGGCCTTTTCGGTCCCTCGGTTAACCGTTGGAGTATCAAACGAAGTCCAAATGACCCGAAACTTGACAGGCGGTCTACCGGTGGTAAACCAAGGCTGCATGGCAAGTCTCGGTCCAATCTGGAAATGTTTAATCCCACACACGAAAGAAAGCTAGAAATGGCCACCGGAGGAGAACGAAGTGCCGGAATGAAAAATGGACAACGGGAAAAACGCTCGAATGCACGAGATGAACAAGTATGCAAATGCAATGCACGTGATGACATGATATGAGATGCACGAAAAAGAAAACCACACACAGAGACAAAGACCCGAACCCGAGGAATAAATATAACTTAATGCCGGAAACGGCAAGAGTTGGAGTACAAATTGGGAAAGTTATATCTGGGGCGTTACAACACTCCACCACTACGAAAAGATCTCGTCCCGAGATCTAGGACTGAAAGAACTCCGGGTACTCAGAACGGAGGTGATCCTCGCGTTCCCAGGTAGCTTCACGGTCGGAATGGTGTGACCACTTGACTTTGAGAAATTTGATTGACTTGTTGCGAGTTCTGCGTTCAGTCTCTTCAAGGATTGCAACTGGGTGCTCACGATAGGAGAGATCTTCTTAGAGCTCAATGTCCTCGAAGTTGACGGTGCGTTCGGGCATCTTGAAGCACTTTCGGAGTTGGGAGACATGGAACACATCATGAACATTGGCAAAGTTTGAAGGAAGCTCGAGTTGATAGGCGAGGTCACCTCTCTTGCTGACAATCTTGAAAGGCCCGACGTATCTGGGGGCAAGCTTCCCTTTGATACCGAAGCGACGAGTCCCTTTCATAGGAGAGACGCGGAGGTAGACATGATCTCCAATCTCGAAAGCCAAATCACGGTGCTTACTGTCATAGTAGCTCTTCTGGCGGGATTGGGCTGCTTTGAGGTTATCACGAATGACCTTGCACATTTCTTCTTCCTTTGTGATTAGGTCATTACCCAGCAGCTGACGTTCACCGGTTTCAGACCAGTTGAGAGGTGTACGACACTTCCTACCATACAGAATTTCAAATGGGGCCTTGCCCGAACTTGCTTGAAAACTGTTGTTGTATGAGAATTCAGCATAAGAAAGACAATCCTCCCACTTCATGCCGAAGGAGATAACACAAGCCCTGAGCATATCTTCAAGAATTTGGTTGACACGCTCGACTTGACCGCTTGTTTGAGGATGGAAAGCAGTGCTGAAGCGAATGTTGGTGCCCATGGCCTTCTGAAAAGAATCCCAAAACTTGGAGGTAAAGATGCTGCCACGGTCTGAAGATATCACTTGAGGAATACCGTGCAGAGAGACAATTCGAGAGGTGTAGAGTTCCGCCAATTGAGCTGTAGTGATCGACTCTTTGATAGGCAGAAAGTGAGCCACTTTGGTGAGCTTGTCGATGACAACGAATATAGCATCATTGCCACGCTTGGACTTTGGAAACCCAGTCACGAAGTCCATTTCAATGTGGTCAAACTTCCATTCTGGAATGGCAAGAGCTTGGAGAAGACCTGCTGGCCTATGGTGTTCTGCCTTCACTCTTCTGCAGACATCACATTCATTCACGAATTAAGCGATCTCGCGCTTCATTCGAGTCCACCAATAGGGTTGCTTCAGATCCTGATACATCTTCGTGCTACCAGGGTGGATGGAGAGGAGAGAGTTGTGAGCCTCGTTCATGATCACCTTACGAAGTTCACTGTTGGGCACTACAATTCGATCCTCGAAGAAGAGAGTGTCCTTGTCATCAAGTCGGTAGCACTTGTACTTGGACTGACTCTTTGCAATACCAATCTTCACCTTTTTCACCGTAGCATCAAGAAGCTGGGCTTGGCGAATCTGGTCTTCCAAGGTAGGAGAGACTTGAAGGTTGGCGAGGAAACCTTGAGGAAAAACTTGCAGATTAAGTTTGCGGAAAGCTTCACAAAGGTCGGGTTGATAGGGCTTGAGAATCAGACTGTTGCAATATGCTATTCTGCTCAAAGCGTCAGCAATCACATTAGCCTTGCTTGGAGTATACTCAATACTCGGATTGTACTCTTGAATCATTTCGACCCATCGAGTCTGCCTGAGGTTGTGATTAGGCCGAGTGAAGATGTACTTGAGACTCTTGTGATCAGTGAAAATGTCCACTTTCCTTCCCAAGAGAAGATGTCTCCAAGTCAACAAAGCATGCACAACTGCCGCCAACTCGAGATCATGAGTGGGTAGTTGTTCTCATTAGGCTTCAACTGGCGAGAAGTATAAGCAACAACTTTCTTCTCTTGCATCAGAATAGCACCTAGACCTTGGAGAGAGGCATCACAAAAGATCTCGTACGACTTGGTTTCATCAGGTGGAGTCAGAACTGGAGCAGTGATCAATTTCTCTTTCAATGAGTTGAAAGCAATATCACACTCCGGAGACCAAACGTACTTGACGTGCTTCTGAAGAAGATTTGAGAGAGGCTTCGCGATCTTGGAAAAGTTTTCAACGAATCTTCGGCAGTAGCTTGCAAGACCGAGGAAGCTACGGAGTTGCTTCACGTTCTGAGGAGGTTCCCAATTAACAATTGCAGACACCTTCTCAGGATCCACGGAAATGCCCTTGGCAGAGATGATATGGCCAAGATAAAGCACCTCATCGAGCCAAAATTCACACTTGGAGAACTTGGCGTAGAACTGATGTTCCCTGAGCTTGTCAAGAACCAAACGCAAGTGCTTGGCATGATCTTCCTTGTTCTTCAAGAACACCAGAATGTCGTCGAGATAGACCAAAACGAAGTCATTGGTGTAGGGGTTGAAGATGAAGTTCATCATGCGAGAGAAAGTCGGAGGAGCGTTAGCGAGGCCAAAAGACATGACAGTGTATTCATATGACCCATAGCTTGTCCTGAACGCCGTCTTGGGAATATCTTGCTCACGAATGCGAATTTGATGATAACCCATACGAAGATCAAGCTTGGAGAATACTTGGGCACCCTTGAGTTGTTCAAACAGCTCATTAATGTTGGGAAGTGGGTATTTGTTCGTGATGGTCTTCTTGTTCAATGGACGATAATCAACACAAAGTCGGTCCGTTCCATCCTTCTTCTTCACAAAAAGAACACCACAACCCCACGGAGAAGTACTAGGCCGAATGAGACCCATTCTTTCTTGAACATCGAGTTGTTTCTTCAACTCCTTCAACTCTTCGGGGCCGAGCTTGTAGGGACGTTTGCACACAGGTTCCGTACCGGGCTCAAGTTCAATAACAAATTCAACCGGCCGGTGCGGAGGCATTCCTGGGAGTTCTTCTGGGAAGATGTCTTGATACTCACAAACAACCGGAATCTGCGAAATAGCATCCAATTCACCCTTCTCGTTGAGAGAAAACAATCGGATAGTATTATCTCGAGTAGCAAAGACAATGACATCCTCAGACGAATGAGTCAGTTGAATCTGCCTGGCTGCACAATCGAGGTGAGCCTTGTGCTTCGAGAGCCAGTCCATCCCAAGAATAAGATCGATATCAGAATCACCAAGAACCGTTGGAGAAGCCAAGAACTTATAATCGCCCAATGTGATAGTGACATCCGGAACGATGGAGTTAGCCTGCATGCGCTTACCAGGAGAAACAACTGCTAATGGGCTAGGCAGAACTTGTGAAACCAATTCATGCCTAGATGTAAATGGCCTCGAGATGAAACAATGCGATGCACCCGAATCAAAAAGAACTTTTGCAGGAATATCATTAACAGGAAGGTTACCCATGATCACATCTGACGAATCCTCTGCCTGAGCTGGGTTCATCAAGTTGACCTTGGCGGACTTGGGGTTATGCTTGACCACAACTGTACTTGCTGATCTGACAGGAGGAGGAGGAGGAAGACGCCTCTGGTTGAAACACTTGTTGGCGTAGTGACCCTTCTGTTGGCACTTGTTGCACATGACCTCAGAGAGCGGGCGGTGGTACGGAGCACTTGATCTCGGAGCTTGAGACGAAGTCTTGTTCTGAAAGCCTGGGTTGGGTGGGTGGGATGAACCACTACCACCTTTGCTCTTCTGCTGATACGGCTGACAAAACGGAGGAGGAGGAAGCCAATACTTCTGCTGCTTGGCCACTTGAGTAGAGGAAGAAGGCGTAGTGTCTCTGACTCGCTTCCTGGAAGCATCACACCTCAACTGAACAGCCTCTTGCTTCAGTGCCATGTTGTAGAACTCATCGTATCTCAGCGGCTCGAAGAGGACAAGAGCGAGCTGAATTTCTTCACGGAGACCACCCCTGAAATGATAGATCATGCTCTTCTCACCAGGAACATCCTGCTTGGCAAAACGGGCGAGCTTCTGGAACAACTTGTTGTAGTCATAGACAGACAAAGAGCCTTGCTTCAGATTGCGGAATTCCACACGTTTGCTTTCAGTCACACTCTGAGGGATGTGATGAGCTCGGAAATCACGACGGAAATCATCCCAAGTGATCAAACGTCCACCTCTGGAATCCTAGTACTGCTGGAACCACTCTGCGGCCTGATCTTTGAGCTGGAAAGAAGCAAACTTGACAAAATCTTCAGGTCTGACGTTGCTGCATTCAAAATGCTTGCCCAGATCGACTAGCCAATCGTCAGCATCGGTAGCCTCAACACAGTTGCTGAACGTTTTTGGACCATTTGCGAGGAACTGGTTCAGAGTTGCAAAATGGTTTTGATTGTTGCCTTGATTCCCTTGACTGCCTTGATTCCTCTCTTGGATGATTTGCATGATCAACTGTGTATTTGCATTAGTAGCGGCCATCACAGCTTGCCATGCTTCCGGAGGAGGCGGAGGTGGTGGCGGATCTTGATTCTGGTTCTGACTGGTGCTCTTAGCGGGAGCCATCCTGAAGAGGTTGACCACCGTTAGCATATAGGCGGATAAATGATGCTGAAACCAACGGAATGAAAATTGCAACAAAAAGTCTTCACATCCGAACAAAATGAACGAATGCACTTCTCTTGAAGTGGTCACATATCCCTAAATTGCGAAGCCATGAAGAATCAGGTAGAATGGGTACATCAACGAGGGATGGAATCAACATATGATGTCGAAGGAACTTGAATATCGCAACTCGAAAATAAAACCAAGGGTTGGCTTGCGGAATAAGCCGGAACAAACACATGATAGAAATTTCGTCCGAAGTTTTTGTGGTGGGACCTACACGGGCTCGATCGTACAGCACCATCATGTACAAGGCAGTGCACATGACATACGAAGCGTCCCCGAGTCAGCATAGCCAAGGACTCTTTAAGACACAATGAGACCACTTTAAAATCGACCGTGAATAGGCGAACCACTAGACGTCGAACCCCAATTTCATACCATACACCTATTGGAAAGATATCCTAAGAGCTACTTGAATTCCCACCTGTGAAACTCCCGAAACTTTCCGGTTATGCAATCAGGTGTTGGGGATACAGGGGAAGCATAATATCTCACCCAAGCTAGCAAATCCTACATCCAGCTGTATCCATCCTTCAACAAATAACCAAGAAACCTTCGGAAACCATCTACCTCAACCTTCGAAAAGCATCCGTTATACAAGTTATGGCGATACTCCCGAACTCCCGCCCCAGTACTGGGTGGCGTCGAGGTTATCTCACCAACGAACTGCATAAAGGAGATTTTCGATGTCGCGCACATATCTCAAGTATACCAGAATTGCAACGATAAAATTATGATGACAACACCTCAGAGCTCAACTCCTCGGGACACTTCCACTAAACCCCTGACAGGAGGCACCAAGACAGTATTCTCATCATATGCCACCGGAACAAAACCAAGATACTCGCGTGATCCTAAATTTTTTTAGAGAAATTTGAGAAGAGAAGAGTCAAAACTCTACGCCAGGATGCCTTACCAGAGCGATGAGGAGACTGGGAAGTAAAAAGAATTCCTAAACTCTCCGATATATAATTCCTAAGGACTCAAAACATTTTTCTAGACACAACTCGGCTGCTAAAAACGATCAAGCAATGGGGGCTCCTAGGGTCGGGGAAGGCTCTGATTACCAACTTATAACGCCCTCGATGCGACTATATCTCCCACGTGTCGAGGCACGACTTAGAGGCATAGGCGCATTGAAAGCAATGTCGCAAGTCGGGAAATCATCACACATCCCATGTACATAAATAATATAAAGGGGAATAACATAGTTGGCTTACACTGGCCACGTCACATCAAAGTACATAAATAACATCCATCATACAATTCACTCATGGCCCGACTACGGCGCCAAAATAGAAAAATACCCCCAACATGCGACAAGGCCCTGAATCTAACCCCGAATAGACACCACTACTGATCATCAGGAAAAGACACATAGTAACGCTGAGAGTCCTCGTCGTACTCCCACTTGAGCTCGAGCGCGCCATCTGGAGCTGTATCATCTGTCCCTGCATCTGGTGTAATAGTAACCTGTGAGCCACAGAGACTCAGCAATCTCGCACCCTCGCGATCAAGACTATTTAAGCTTAATAGGTAGGAAAGGGGTAATGTATAAGTGGAGCTGCAGCAAGCGACTAGCATATATGGTGGCTAACTTATTCGCAAAAGAGAGCGAGGAGAGGAGGCAAAGCACGAGCGAGAAGCTAGAGAGCAACCTACGCAAACATAACTCCAATGCCGTGTCCACTTCCCGGACTCCGCCGAGAAGAGGCCATCACGGCAACACACTTAGTTGATCCATTTTAATTTAATTAAGGTTCAAGTTATCTACAACCAGACATTAACAAATTCCCATCTGCCCATAACCGCGGGCACGGCTTTCGAAAGATCAATCCCTGCAGGGGTCCCAACTTAGCCCATAACAAGCTCTCACGGTCAACGAAGGAATAGACCTCCACCCAAGACACACCGATCAGACTCGGTACCTCGGTACAACAAGATGATTCGACAGGTTAAAACTAGTCCAGCAACACCGCCCGAATGTGCCGACATATCCCGATAGGAGCTGCACATATCTCTTTCTCAGGGAACACTCAGATTGTCCTAGGTACGGGTAGGCCAGCCCAGAGTTGCCCCTGGTGGCCACCAGCAGCTGACAGTTGGAACAACACTCAGAGGAGCACTGGCCCGAGGGGGGGGTTAAAATAAGATGACCCTCGGGCTCCGGAAACCCAAGGGAAAAAGAGGCTAGGTGGCAAATGGTAAAACCAATGTTGGGCATTGCTGGAAAAGCTTTAATCAAGGCGAACTATCAAGGGGTTCCCATTATAGCCCAACCGCGTAAGGGACGCAACAATCCGGGAACATAACACCGATATGACGAAAACTAGGGCGGCAAGAGTGGAACAAAACACTAGGCGAGAGGCCGAGCCTTCCACCCTTTACCAAGTATATAGATGAATTAAGATAACATAGCAATATAATTATATCCCAACAAGTAAATAAATGTTCGAACAAGGAACGGCTCCAATCTTCACCTGCAACTAGCAACCGCTATAAGAAGGGGCTGAGCAAAGCGGTAACATAGCCAATCAACGGTTTGCTAGGACAAAGGTGGGTCAGAGGCTCAATCATGGAAATTTGGAGGCTGACAAGCAAGTGGTAGGTATCGTAGCATTGGCAAAGCAAAAGAGCGAGCAAACTAGCATAGCAAAGATAGTAGTGATTTCGAGGGTATGATCATCTTGCCTGCACAGTTGTCAGAGTTGACTGGATCCTCAAAAGCAAACTCAACGGGCTCCTCGTTAGCGAACTCGTCTCCTGGCTCTACCCAACAACACAAACAAGCAACAATGATACAATCAACCACGTGCAAGGGCAACCAATAATATGCAAGGATGGTATGCTATGCGGGATGCGATGCGGGATGCAAAATGCAAGACGTGACAGGAAATGCATGAAGTTGGCCTCAACTTGGAAAACCAAGTGTGCCACTGGATAGAGGGGAAGAAATCCCCTGAAAACGATATAAAGATCAAAGGAATCGGAGCTACGGTTTGGGAATGGCAAGCGTTTTACGAAACGAACTGATCTGCAATTTACAGCAAGTAGGCTCCTAAATGCAACGAAATGAACATGCTACAGCCACCAAACACGAAAAGAAAATGCATGGAAGGGATGTACACAAGATGCTTAACAAATCACTAGGACTGAGCCATAGGCAAATTCATCCATTAAGGGGTTCAAACAAGCATGGCAAAACTGAATAAGCAAAACAAATTTCAGACTTAGTGAAATTAACACCAGTCTGAAATTTCAGACCACGATGCTCTCTTCGGAGCAGAAAAACAACATGAAACGTAACCTGAACATGACAAGTAAGAGCATGGCATGGAGCTACTCAACAAGCTTAACAAAACACGCAAAATTACCTGGGGTCAAAAGGGTTCACAAAATGCTCTAACGAGCACACGAACATAGATGAAACACAATCAGTTTTCAGACTTAGTGAAAACTGAGACATGCTGAAATTATAACTCACGGAGGCATGTAAACAGGCTCGATGCACTCACTACGGTGCAAGTCATGGCAAGGCAAGCATATATCCATAACGAAGGCACAAAATTCTAGCTAGACATGGCAAGAACAATGGCATAGCATGCACAGATCACTAGCAATAGCACCGGCAAAATCGCAAAAGACTTCACGATCTGCCCAAATTAACAACGATGCAAAAGTTGAGCTCGATTGAGTCAACCTAGGGTGCTCCAATATAACAAGTAAAGACATGGATGGATAAAGCACAACAAGCATAACAAATCACTCTTACTGATCATCCTCAAAAGAGGCACGGATCACTAGGAAACAAGCTGGACATATAGCATCATGAACTAAAACATCCCAGACTTAGTGAAAATCACTAAGTCCCTGAAATCAGCAAATCTCAGGTACCCCTCTTTGCAAGCTTGCACAAGACACCGCACACATCCTAAAAATGCATGGGTGGCACCTCTGGAAATAAGACAAAATGCTTAACAATTCATACCAAAGGGGCACAGGCATATCATGCACACAATAATCATGGCAAAAATGACAAAAGTCAATGACGAGCTAACGGATCTGTAATTTAACTCATGATGCCTCCTTCTAACAGCATTTTGGGCATCAATATGAACTCAAATGCAAATGATGCAATGGAATGAAATGATGTACTCGTCGAGGCGAAGATTTTGATATATCATATGTCCAAAACGGAGCTACAGATGCGGAGATATGAGCAGTCAAAGTAGGCACGAAAATTAGGGTTTGGGGGAGAGAGAGTCAACCCAGAAGTTCAGATCCAGATCTGGATCGGCCGGCATGGATCCCGAGGTGGCGCCGGAGTTCACTGTTCGCCGGAGAGGATAGGGGCACCGGGCTCCGGGGAAGAGGGGAGGCGAGGCCGGGGCGGCTCCGGCCGGCGCGGTGGCGGCGGCGCGGCGTGGAGGCGGCGGCGGCAGCGGGCAGAGGCGGCGGCGCCAGCGCGGAGGCGGCGGTGGGCGGCTGACGGTGAGGCGGCGGCGGCGGCAGCCGGTGGCGCGGGCGGCGCAAGGCGGCGGAGGGAGGCGGCCCGCGGGGCGGCGTCGGGGGCCAGATCCGGGCCTTCGGGCCCGGCGGCGGCGGAGATGGCCGGCGCCACGTGGCGCGACGCGGTTGGCGGAGGCGGGCGGCGGCGGACGCGTCCGGCCAGGGGCGGATGTGTCCGTCGGCGGTGGGAAGATGTTTTTTTAGGGTTTTGGACGGGGGAAGGAGAGATCGGAATGGAGGGGGTATATATAGGCATAGAGGGAGCTAGGAGAGTCCAAATGAGGTGCGGTTTTCGCCCACACGATCGTGATCGAACGACCGAGACGATGGAGTAGAGTTTAGTGGGTTTTGGG
Organism: Triticum monococcum; assembly: GCA_034509565.1. Classification (NCBI taxonomy): domain Eukaryota; kingdom Viridiplantae; phylum Streptophyta; class Magnoliopsida; order Poales; family Poaceae; genus Triticum; species Triticum monococcum. Next base: position 49,704,890 of record CM067844.1, read on the forward strand.
CCAAATTGGAGGGGTGTTGGGCTGCAACACACACGCGGCCTTTTCGGTCCCTCGGTTAACCGTTGGAGTATCAAACGAGTCCAAATGACCCGAAACTTGACAGGCGGTCTACCGGTGGTAAACCAAGGCTGCATGGCAAGTCTCGGTCCAATCCGGAAATGTTTAATCCCCACACACGAAAGAAAGCTAGAAATGGCCACCGGAGGAGAACGAAGCGCCGGAATGAAAAACGGACAACGGGAAAAACGCTCGAATGCACGAGATGAACAAGTATGCAAATGCAATGCACGTGATGACATGATATGAGATGCACGAAAAAGAAAACAACACACGGAGACAAAGACCCGAACCCGAGGAATAAATATAACTTAATGCCGGAAACGGCAAGAGTTGGAGTACAAATTGGGAAAGTTATATCTGGGGCGTTACACTGGAAGCTGCAAGCGAGGTGCGGCTAGGGCAAGCACCCGAGCCACAGGATGCTGAGAAGGAAAACCCGTTCACGTGGCTGTGCGTTCGGCCGGGATCGAACCCACAAAACGAGGTATACACTCCCGCGACCACTAGTAGTACTCGTTGGAGTACAACGCAACCTAGAATCGCCTTTTGTCGCTAGTAGTACGTACATTGTTCCTTACAAGAAACCCCTAAGAGCATGGTTAATAGTATAGCCAGCTGCTGGCTATAAGCCAGTGCCATGTCATCTACAACCCATCTTATAGCCAACATGTAGTAGTAGTTTATTTCTTATAGCCCGCTGACTCAGCTCTATTGTACTTGCTCTAATAATGCAAGAAACCACTAAAATGCCAAGAAACTACTACCACTTGCATATGTGGCAGACTTAAGATAAGACTACCTTATCAACCATTGTACTCCTCTTACTAAAAAATATCCTCGAGTGACCTCCTACCTTCGGCCCGTCCACCTAGTCATCCTCGGCCATGGGACGCAGCTACCGCTGCCGGCAGAAGGCGAGGTCAAAATCGCCAGTGGTGCGGAGCCCATATTGCGGCAGCCTGGATGCCAGCTCCGTCCGGCTCTCGCGGCCGCTAGCTAGCCAAGATAGCTCTGTCCAGCCGCTTGTCTGCAAGGTTTGCTAGCTAGATTGGCATGGTAACGCGGCGGCTTGCTCGTGCGCGCCGCGCTAAGGCCAGCCATATGGCTCGAGCGAAGGCCAGCGCGGCGGCTTGCTCGCTCGTGAGTCACGCTCGGGCCAGCCTGCCAACCCGTGCGGAGGCCAGCGCGGCGTCCGGCCTGTCCGGTGGAGCGGCGGCTAACTCGCTCATCACCGGTGCCACCGATGAACATGCATCAGTACTGTTTGAAGTAATGTTCAGGAAAAATAATGATTTGAGGGGGAATAACAGGATAGAAGGTCAGATGTGGGTCCCTCGTGTCAACGGTGAAACAAAATGTGTTGGTTTAAGCTGCCTCGTCAGCACGGACATGTGGGCCAACCCTGTCATAAATGGGTTTAAACGAACCTAATCGGTAGGAGTATTAGGTAGTTTTTGGCGTGGATTAAGAAATTTTGGGTATGTTTTTGCTATTTTTTGTACAATAGATTCCTCCTAGGGCTGGTTGAAAGTGGTAGTTTTTTGTTAAATACTCTACATATTGTAAGTAGGAGTGAAAGTTAAGCTTTGGAAGCCAATAAGCAAGGCTAGTTACATAGTGCATATGTGTACATGATTGAAAGTAAATATCAACCATGAATGACTAATATCTTGATGGAAAACTCGAAACTATGGAATACCAGGAAAAGAAATGCATGGTTGGAAATACTAGCAATGTTCATGTCCGTTGCAACGAATCACAATTAGAATAATACTTATTCACAAACTTGGTACAAAACACTCTAATTTTGATATACATATGTCACTAGAGATATATTATGTTTCAATTAGAATATATTCCTTGGGCTGTTTTGGTGAGGCGAGGGAGGGATGTGGTTGGTTTTAAGATACTAATTATGGGTTTTTCTGCAAATTGGTAGACAACTTACCTCACAATCGTTATATGTAGATCTAATGGTCAGAAATGACGGATGGCAGACACACCAGCGTCACCAACTTAGTCTTGTGTAGGAGTACTAGCAAGATCCGTGCATTGCACGGAACATCAAGATGCATTTTTTATAAAACACTTGTTGTGATTGACCCTTGCGGGAGTAATCCCATGTGTAAAAACTAATGATATCTCGAGAAATATGAGATAAGGTGAAGAGGAGTGGGGTGTGGTGGTGGTTGGTGGTCAGACTGAGCGGAGGCATGGGGATTGACGACGTCAGCAGCGGCCACCAGGCCAGTTTGTTCCAGAGGCTTCCTTTATTAATTGCTCAACAATGAGGTTTGTTGGAGATAAGGATGAACGAGGGAAGGCCTTGTCTGCAAATGTGGAGAGGGGTGCGGGTATCTTTTAGTTTAATTTCCATCCGTCAGATATAGATCGGACGGTCTATATTGCAAGATGGCACAAGTACCATCATCACCAACTCGGTTTTTTATAAGAGAAGAAATATAAGTACTGAGATACAAACGTATTATCGATACCTGCTTCCGTAAACTAGCATCTACATTCTATTCAACGCCTCGACATGTGGGGCCTTAGCACAATGACTTTTCGACTGTGTAAAACAAAGATTTTCCCGTCGCGGACAAGGAGGGGGTGACGGTGGCGCGCTTTTTGGCTTTCTCTAGTCCTAGTAGTCATACTAGGTGGTCTAAGCACGTGTAGATTTATTCTTTTTCACGTCTCGTGTTCGCCATACTGCCACGACTGTTCATGAATAGACGGTAAGTTATTAACGGGGAAACCCTTGTTGAGCATGTTTGCGAGAGAGAGAGAGAGAGAGCGTGTGTGATATGTTAGAGACTGAGGCAATGATAATAGATTCTTTATGTCTATGTGTGTGGAGGATAGAGAGAGACATGTACATGGGGATTTGTGTTGTGTAACGTGGAGACACATATACATAATTAGAGAGTGAGTGTGTGAGATACACATGCAGACATGAGGAGAGATGAGGATCCAGGTAAATGGGTGTTTGTGCGTGTCTGTGTGTGTTTGTGCACGTGTTTGTGTGTGAGAGGCAGAGAGTGTATGTGGAGTAGAGAGACCACTGATGATGTAAACCTAGTATAAGGGAAGGGGGGATGGTGTGACATGTGTAGTAGCGAGATAGCACGGGTGCGGGGGGGGGGGGGGGGGAGCAGACTATTTGGAAGAGACATCGAGTATGTGTGTGGGAGAGGGGTGTGAGAGCGAGAGAAAGAGAGAGCTAGCGATGGAGTGAGAGAGAGTGAGAGGAAGAGAGGGGCGAGAGGGGTTGTTTGTGTCCATAAATGGCGTATAGATAGGGAGACAATGTTGATGTTGTCCGAAATTGGCCTATGAACGGAGACGCAAGGGAAGCAAGTCATCGTGTGTGTGATAGGGACTTCATGAGAGATCTAGAATAGATGGTGTAGAGAACAATGTGTGAAATCGAGAACGATTATACATTAGGGAGCTATGCAAAGAGTCACGACATATATGTATACGGGGAAAGAGTTGGGGCGGGTCCGCATGTGGGAGAGATAGAAAGAGGAGAGTGGTGCACAAGGAGACAAAGTGTGCTTGTTTGCAGTGGGGGTGGTGTGTGAGGTGAGTGCGCGAGAACCACATAACTAGGGAGATAGACGTTTGGGGGTGACGTTTTGTGTGTATGGGAAATATACACTCTACATAGTGCGTGTGCTTGGGTAAGAGAGATAGCGGGAGACCTAGAGAGTGAGGGAAGAGATGTGTGCATGCCCGAGAGACAAAGTGATAGAGACCTATGTTGGGGTCCGGACTTTACAAGAGAGAGGGGTGTTAATGTGCTCGTGTGTTGGTGTTTGGGGGAGAGAACGACTTCTCTCTCTCTCTCTCTCTCTCTCTGTGTGTGTGTGTGTGGTGGGGGGGGGGTTGACTTCAGATAAAGAGTGAGGTGTCTATATTTGAGGGACTTTAGCGTAATTGAGATATTGTGCACTCATGGTTGGTCAATTTGTTTCACAGTTTGTACTATGAGATAACGATACTTTTGAACATGCGTGATATACCTTGATGTACCAGAATTACAAACCTAAGATTGGAATTTTGGAATTCGACTCCATCATTAGCTTTTGTAATTCATTTAAACGGAGGTACATTTTTTAACCCGGGATTTCGTGATTTCAAATTCATATATCAAACCTAGAGATATACACATACCGGCATGTTCAAACTTTATAATCATCCACTTTATTCATACACATACACATTTTTGCTTTTGTCATCATATTTAGGATAAACACGTTTGGAATTTCATTTGAATTGGACCGCATGATGGTATTTGCTTGTAGTAGCTCAATGATCCATATTTGAATTGAATGGACAATCTAAGTTTCGAGTGGGAGACATTGATTTTCAAAACTTGCACATATTTTTGCGTGCAAAACAAACAAATTGTCGACCATGATATCATAGTCGGCCATACGAGAGCAGAATACTTATAATTTTAGGCGCCAAAAGCTTTCAAACTTCCCGCTCACATCGAAATATCACGCGCCCGAAAGTTTAGCCATGCGATATTCCTGTTTTACCCCTGCCACATGAACGAAAAAGGGCTGCTTTGGTAACTCCATTGTTTTCCCCTCTTTGCCCCCAACATTCTTCCCAGAGCCCCTCCCTTCCCCTCCCCAACCCCCAACCACGGCAAGCCGCCGAATCTAGTCCTCCGCCGCAGCGGTGGACTTCACACCCCGCCGGATCTACCTTCCGCACCTTGGAACCCCAAACTGCCAACTCACCACTTCACCGGAGCCGCTTCAGCGACTGGCTTGTCCACCGCTCCAGATCTCCTTGACCGCCATCATGGTCCACCGCACTGGATCTGCTTAAACGGCGCCCTCGTCCACCACAACGTAGGCCCTTCACTGACTCCCTCGTCTGTTCCTTCGCTGGCCCTTCATACAAGCCCTCGTCCGCCGCAACAGATCCGCCTCACCGAAAGCACTGTACAACGTGCCCGCCGAAGCCTTCGTCCACTGCACCGGACCCACTCCACGGACGCCATATTCAACTCCACCGGCCCTGCTTTACCGACGCCGCAGCCTCATCAGGTTATTTCGATTTGTACTCCTTTCGGTTTTTCTCTTTATCGTGCAACTGTTCACTTACCACAAATGAGCTTTCTTGTGTGTCGACAGGCGCCGCAACCGTAGCACCGGAGCCGCTTCAGCGACGGCGACAGCCGGCCCAAACTCAACCGCAACACGAGCACCATCGACGATCCTTAGCTATCAAGTATGACAACGATACCCATACGCCGCCGAGAATCAGGTACTATTATCCAATGGCCGGCGCCTACGTTCCCTTTTCTAGCATAAGCAGCGCACCTTTGAATTTCTTCAGGGCATCATTCAGTTTTTCATGAGAGACGCGTTATTCTGCTTGCACCTGTAGGGCCATACTTCTGGCAGTGAACATGTGACATGTGCTAAATTACATACCGGTGCACATATAGTTAATATGCTTTAGTTTTGTTCTGATGCCACCTGTTGGTTCCATCAGACTTCTTAATGTTCTCTATGCTTAATTACACATCAGCAAACTAGCATGTGGTTCCGCTGCTTTTTGTTCGTTTTACCCAACATTTTCTGATGCTAGCTATTACATCACTACTCCGAGCCACTGTTCATTACTTGTTTGTGTGTTCTTGATCTTCCCAAGTTGCATGACTAATTTGATGCTTCTATTAATTATGGAGCTTGTCACATCCCTAGCTTTACCTTGGCCTTGGACTAGCTTGGTTGTTGCATCATGTTTAAATTCAAATGAAATTTGAATTGGGGAATTTTCAAAGCCTCAGAATCCTTTTAAAAATGATCAAGATAAAATTTCTTCAAATAAGTCCAAGAAAATGTTCTTGTTATCCTCTGGAAATATTGGCAAGAGGTAAAATCCAAACCAATATTTTTGGTGTCTCAGAAACATTTATTTTGGGCATTTGAATTAAATCAATAATTAATTGAATTGGATTTATATCTACTATTAAATAAATATAGGTCCAATAATTCTGAAATATTTTATGGAGTTTTGGTTTAATTCTTTTAGCTTCTAAAAATATTTCCAGAAGCAACAAAATTGAATTGGTTTCAAAACCAAATTCAAAAATAACCTGCAAAATAGAAAACAGAACATAATTAGAAAAAACAGAGAGAGAGGGCACTGTACCTGGCTTACCTGTCCAGCCCAGCTGCGGCCCACCACTGTAGCGGCCCAGCCACAGCACCGCCTCCTTCAACCTCGTGCCAGAAGGCACGAGGGCGTGTGCTCGCCACGCGCGCGCCACCTCCACCTTGCTCTAGCCACCTCCTGCTTCCCCGACCCCTTCTAGCGACGCCACGGAGATGCCCCGAAGCCCCTGTCCCCTCTCCCTCACTCGCCGCTCTCTCCCCTCCCCTGGCTCTCTCCCTCTAGCTCAACCGAGCGAAACCGTCGCCGCCGACCAGTGCTCGCGCGGCCACAGCCACCCCCTTGCTCCCCTGGCGCGTCCGAGAGCTCCGCCTCGACCCCCTCTTCCTCCTCACCGAGTCACATGATGCAGGGAGCCCTATGACGTCGTCCTCGAGCTCGCCATCGCCCTCTGCATCCGACGGCCACCGTCCTCGATTCTCCATCGTCAGGACCTCCCCCGAGCCGCTGAGCCTACCCGTCAACCCGCCGTGAGCTCCTGGTCCGAACCCCTCTCTTCCCCGTGTCTATCTCGTCCCCTAACTAGCTTTCCAACCATGGCCGAGCGCCGCCGTCCGCCATGGCCGCCGGGAACCTAGATGGCGTGCTCTGTTGCTCGAACCATCGAGTCTCGCGTACTCCCGGAGGCATGCGGAGTCCGCCCAGCACCTCATCCCGCTCGCTAACGCACCGTAGCAACCAACCCGTCATTGGCCGAACGCCGGCCGCCGCACAAGTCGTCGTCGCCGTCAACCTAGGCCATCCCAGCTGCTACCACTGCCACCACTAGATGCGCGAGAGCGCCAGCAAGCCGTAGCAACAAACCACGCTCAAAACGGTGCCCTGTAGAGCATTCCCGAGCTGCCCCGCCGTCTCTGTCGTCGTCGGCGGCTAAACGCCGACGACCGCAGACCCGTTGACCGGCGTGGGTTGACCGCACTGCCCGGTTTGACCTCCCTCTCTCTCTCACTGACTCACGGGCCCCACCCGACTAATTACTCTAGTTAGCCCTAATTAGCTAGTTAGGTTAGTTACTACAGTCGCTGACCAGTGGGCCCAGGCTAGTTAGTTAGGGCTAACTAACTTAGTTAGTTGACTGGGTCACTGACCAGTGGGTCCCACTGGTCAGGTTTGACCTGGTCGACGCCTTTGACATGATGACATCACCTTGACATCATGCTGATGCCGTAATACATTTTCTGGATTTAGTTTAAATTATAATAATTCAGAAAATGCCCAAAACTTCTAAAAATCAAAGAAAGTCAACCGTAACTCCAAATGAAATAAATTATATATGAAAAATTATCAGAAAAAAAATCAAGGAATCTGTTTATGGCATTTTCATGCATGTTTGAACAATGTTTGTCCTCTGTTTTGGACAAAACAAATAAATGGCATCTAACTAATCATATATGGAGTTTGAATTCGAATCTTGTATTCAAACCAACTTCATTTAATTGTGTTGCTAGTTGCATTAGCTCAATCAACAACATATTGCCATGTCATTATCATGCATCATGTTGTGCATTGCATTGATTGTGCTCTTCCTTGTTTGCCGGTAATTGTCCCCTCTCGGTAGACGCTGCTCCGACGCTGTGATCGTTGACACTGATGAAGGCTCAATGTTATCTTCAGAAGTGACAGGCAAGCAAAACCCCCTTGTTCATTCCGATACAAACCCACTCTCTTGCTCCTGCTCTCTTTTACTGCATTAGGACAACAACGATTCAACTGTTACATGCTGCGGTAGTTGAACCCCTTTCCTTTGCATGACCTGTCATTGCCACGGTAAATAGATGAAACCCACTAGCATGAGTAGGAGTTGTTTGAGCCCTGATGTGCCTACTCATTCATGTTTGCTGGTCATGCCTGCTATTGCTTAGAGTTGTGTGAGGCCTGATTCATCGGGGATGAATTGGAAAGTTGTGAACATGTCCTACTGTGTGTGAGCTAAGAGTGTGAACACGATTTGGTAAAGGTAGCGGTGAGAGGCCATGTAGGAGACATGGTGGGTTGTCTCATTGCAGCCGTCCTCAGGAACTGAGTTCTGTGTCTATGATCCATGAACAGCTACTACCACTCATTGGGATCCTTAATTAACCCTCTCGGCTTCTTAATCACCCTAGTACTCTGTCCAGGAGTTGCAACTAGTTTCTGGTGTTTGTAGGTTATGTGTTGGCGGACGTGCGTAGCGCTGACCCTAGGGGTGGGCTATGTTGCTATAGATACACCGTGGCAAGGTGTACCGGGCGCCCGTTTGGTGTCTCGGGAACCCTGTTGACATCGTTCGGGGCCGTATGTGGAAACCTCAGCCGGACTCCCTGCGAATGGAACCTGGATAGGCGATAAACCTAGACTAGAGACTTAAGTGTTTAGGTAGGCCGTGGTTGACACCCTCGCCAGGCTTCCGCTTGAAGGTTGCCGAGATACATGACGTGTATATGGTGGTAAGTGGTGGGAGCGTGTGTGAAGAAGTACACCCCTGCAGGGTTATCATTATCTATTTGAATAGCCGGATTCCTCGGATATGGAAACTTGGACCCCTTGCATAGTTCATAGACAAGTGAAAGTGGATACTCTAAAACTCGCAAGATAAGTGTGAGTGCTATGGATGGCCTTCTCGTAGGGAGACGGGAGCGGATCCATAGTGGTGTATTGGATGGTGAATATGTGGACTCGTGTGCGCCACCTCAAAGAGTTGCTTGTAGTCGTGGTTCAGGATAGCCACCGAGTCAAAGCTGGCTTGCTGCAGTCAAACTCCACCACTCCTTTATTGATACCGATGCATATGTAGATAGTTCTGATGTAAGTCTTGCTGGGTACATTTGTACTCACGTTTGACTAATTTATGTTTTTGCAGAGAGACGTCAGTCTCGCTAGTAGTTCCGTGTGGACTCCGACATTAGCTTGATACCTCAGCTACGATCTTGTGCCCTCGGCAGGATCTGGTAGATAGTCAGGCTTCTCAGCCTTCTTCATTTGTAGCTGTCTGTACTCAGACAAGTTAAGCTTCCGCATGTGCTTGTTGCTTGTATGCTCTGTATGTTGGGTCATGAGACCCATGTTTGTAATATCTCGCTCCTTGGAGCCTAATGAATAAATACTTTGAGTCGTAGAGTTATGTTGTGATGCCATGTTGTATTTACACATATCGAGCATATTGTGTGTATGATTGAAATGCTTGGTATGTGTGGGATCCGACAATCTAGTTGTTTATCCTTGGCAGCCTATCATATGGGGAAATGTAGTCTAGTGCTTTCTGAGCATAGTAGTCCGCTACAGCCCGGTTCACCGGAGTCCTGCTAGCCCAGCACTACTGCTCATGACACTTGACTGGCTGGCATGTGTTTCATTTTGTTCTTGTGTCTGTCCCTTCAGGGAAATGTCACGCGGTGACATCCGGAGTCCTGCCTAGCCTGCTACAGCCCGGGTTCCCGGAGTCCTGTTAGCCCAGTGCTACAGCCCGGATTCACACGCTGCTGACCGACATGCTCGATGTGATTCATGTATGCCTGTCCCCATAGGTTAGTGCCGCTTTGGGTTCACGACTAGCCATGTCGGCCCGGGTTCTCTGTCATATGGATGCTAGCGACACTATCATATACGTGAGCCAAAAGGTGCAAACGGTCCCGGGCCATGGTAAGGCGACACCCGTGGGAATACCGTGCATGAGGCCACAAAGTGATATGAGGTGTTACCGGCTAGATCGATGTGACTTGGAATCGGGGTCCTGACAGCTTTGGTATCAGAGCCTGACTGCATGTAGGATTACCAAGCCAAACTGGTTGAAGTCGAGTCTAGAAATGCTTTAGTTATGTAAGGGAATTGATTGTGGGATGGAACGTCAGGCTCTTTTTACTCCTTATACCTCATGGCCTTATGATCTGAGTCATCCTCTTCCTTTCTACGGGGATTAAGAACTAGGCCTTCTCATCTATCTATCAGGATGACGAGTTACTATGATATAGACTTGTAGGATTGATGTATTCAAGCCTCTGTTCAGTTTCTACTACTTCTAGGTGTTCTCAATTGATCTCAGAACATTGATATTTTGATGTTGAGTGATTATGCCACCATTTTGCAGGATGTCTCAAATCATTTTGAGCATTACATCCGTTATGCCGTCCGAGTCATCCCAGGTGTCTAAATAGTCTGATGTATTTGCAAATCCCTTCTTCCCGTTCCCAATGTTTCTTCAGGCCAGTTTAACCACACTAATCGGTGAGTTGAGGTACTCCGTTGCCTTGACATATATGTTGGAGCTATTATTACGACCCTAGGTGTCTTAGGGAGTCATCTAGTAATCTAGCAATGCTATGTGTTCCCGGTGTGATGATTCTGGCCACCATTCTCGAAATTATTCCGTGTTGCCATTTAGTTAGTAGGTATTCTATTCCTGGGTTCTTGAACCCGAGATTCACCCTACTTACCTCATGTTGATAGTGTTGCTAGTTCCTTTAGGATATTTGTAACCTTTGCGACAGTCCTCGAGGTCTGTGGTATTTCCTTCTTCCAAATACTATGAACCACCTATGGCAGGAGTTCTTTTGAACCAAAAGGTCACGACAGAGTGCTCCTGATGAGTTCTCCATTCTATGTTGTGACTCTGCCAACCCTACCTTTCTGCATGGGTTATCCGGAATAAATATGTTGAACTCGTTCGACATACTAATCTATGCATCCACAACTCAGAAAGTTATATGTACCTTTGAGTTCTCCCCCTTCCGTTATATTCCGATCTTCGTCTATCAATTGAAAGTGAGGAGTATGTATGCATTCGTGTTCATCGATGGCTAGTGTTCTTGTGGTTCATCAAGCCGTTCTATTTCAGAATGACTAGGAGAAACAAACTCCAGTACCTCATCCATATCTAGGATTGGGTCAAAGCAATTGTACTTCGCAAATCAAAATGCCAATCCAGCTTTTGTTCTGTTCTACCTCGGAGTATTACCCCCTTTATGTCAGGATTGTCATGAGAATTGCACCATCTCTCATGAATTTTTTACGTAGTGATACTTCTCGCCATCATTATTCATTCCTCGGTCTCTGTGTTGTTGTGACCGGAATGCCGACAAGTGAACCGTGATGTGTGAAATCAATACTCCTAGCAACTAGTTGCTAGGTAACTAATGGACAATACTTTCTTTCTTAGCGTGTTGGTTATTGAATCATCATCCTAAGATTGATCGTGCTACCTAGTCCATTTTCTCTGGTGCACTCTTCGATCAATGAGTTAGGATTGGGTCAGTCCCTCACTCTCTTAATCATATCGTCTTGCTCTGAAAAGCAAGATTGTTCTCGAGCTTAGTAACATATCGGTGGTTCGTGATTTTCTGGATATCTTCCCAGAAGTGTTACCAGGTTGTCACCTGACCGTTATGTTGAGTTCGTGATCAAGTTGGTTTTCCGATAAACCACTTTTCCCCAAGAACCTGTGTCAGATAACCCTGGACTAATTGGTTAAGCTAAAACAACAACTTGGAGAGTTGGAAGATAAAAGCTTGTCTGACTTAGTTCATGTTAAGGGATATCTTTTTACTGTGTGTGTGTGTTGAAAAAAGATGATATATCCATCGATTGGTCCTCGTGATTAGTTGTTGGATCTATTGCCTTGTCAAAACTTGGACTTGAGTATGGGCTATCGTCAAGTCAAATCAGAACCAACGATGTTCGTAATGTTGCCTTACTCGTGGATGATCCCTCGAGCATACACCATTACATCTTTGGTCTGACCAATGCTATCACCGTGTTCACATGATGGTGGAAGACTAGTGATATCGAAATTCCGATGAGTTGCTGTTGAGCCCATCAGCAGCATTTTGTCTCCCCCAATGATTCATGTTGAACATCAACCTAGTGTTGGAAAACTTTTGTAAGCATTATCTTTGTGCCCCGCTCATGAAGAATATGTTTGGATGAAAGAAGTGACTTCCTCTAGTTCATGTGCATTTGAAGCAAGTTGCCACCGTGAATTCGAGAAAGATTGTTTTTGCTTTCTCCGGGATCATCCCAAGTCAAGTCATGCATGTGCGAAGTATTCCATGGTTTGATAGGCTCGCTACCTCCACTCCGTGTGTAATCCCTAGCACACCAAGCCACTGACTGATTTGTTCTAGGAAAAGGAGTTTTTGCACAAATCCTAGGTCATGCACAAGACTTCGTTACCCTAGATGATGGTTCCCCATCTGCACTCAGTAGTGTTTTATTATAAGACTACTATGTGGTCATGCTTGTCTGGGACAGCGTGTTCACAGGTTTGTAGCAAAACCGGCTCATGTTTTGGAGCTTACTATCGTAGTTCATTTCCTGAGAATCTCACAATGACATCTCATCGATTTGTGTTGCAAACTTTCATTTTCTTTCTAGACTCGATGAGTCTGGAATATCGTAACACCAACCAGATCTGAATATCGGGCAGATATGATGGTTGGAACATACTCCAAGAACTATATTGTTGGTCCCTCTGTAACCGGTAACGTGGATGTCGTGGCCAACACACCTAACCGGAAGGCCTATTATTGTAGTATCCTGGTTGAAGAAGTTAGTCACCTCCCCATAAGGATCTCGCAGGATCTGCCTCTGTAGTTATTCCTTACGGATTCTTGAGCTTCCGAAGTCCGACCTTTTACCTGATGTTCTAGATGTCAAACCATATCCATGAAAGGATTACGCTAGCACATCAAGGAGAACATTAGAGGCGGAGTGCTAAATGTCTCTCGGTCGATCATCCAGATTCTGATCCCTTGGCCTCGCTAAGGTGAAATCTGAGAAAGTGTTATCTTTCTTTGCATCTGCATCTTCCACCATTATTCATCATGGTAGCATGTTGTGTTGCCAGGATCCTTGACACGGATATTGGCAGAACCTTGATGAATATGGAAATGCTCAAGTTCTTGAGAGCACGCGCAAGCACTAGGATTTATCGTCGGCATTAATTGGGATCCGTTGTTAGTTTCTTCGATTATGCCATAACCTTTCAAACAGTGGAATCTCTCTCTACTGTTGGGTTTCTCCCCAGTTACTTGAATCATTCCTAGCATTTGCATTTTGTTCCCAGCTTGCACCGCCATTGTGTCATCCTACTATGGACTACCCTTCTCAGCAATTACTGTTTAGGATCATTTTCAAAAGTGGTCCTATCATGATCCCATCCATTTCCGGTGATAAGCAAGAGTCATCCATTGTGTTGTCTTCAACAAGGTAGTCCACATCATCCATTCTAGTCCGGGTATGCCATCCCTTCGTACTCCGCCAAACGATTGTTGTGGTTTTCCTTAGGCTGGTATAAAGAGTGTCAATGATCTCTGAATCAAAAGTAATTGTTTTTGCCACTTATGGTAATAATTCTACGTGTCACCCTTCTCGAAGGTGTCTTGTTGTGGTATCATGGCTACCCAACTCCTCGCTATGTTGAAAACCGTTCACCACCCCCTTAGGTGTCAAATTGTTGTTATCTAGTGAACCTTCATCACCTGTTTCACTCCATCCCTCTAGATGTATGCTTCGTGTCTCGTCTTGAGAGATGTTGCTATGTCTCGTTCTGTGAGCTAATCGTCAGTTGCTCGATCTTTGAGGAGATCGGTTCCATAGAATTTCTCTCTGTCATCGTCGTGTTGGATGAAGTTCTCAGAGCATGACGCCGAGACAAGATCGTGATCAGATCAACATACTTATGAGGCGCAACCTGGATCGTGAAGATTGTGTTAGTTTGGGTTCCCCCTTCCATCTTACCCTACGCTTGAATCTCGGGACGAGATTCTTGTTTTAGTGGGGGTGAGTTGTCACATCCCTAGCTTTACCTTGGCCTTGGACTAGCTTGGTTGTTGCATCATGTTTAAATTCAAATGAAATTTGAATTGCAGAATTTTCAAAGCCTCAGAATCCTTTTAAAAATGATCAAGATAAAATTTCTTCAAATAAGTCCAAGAAAATGTTCTTGTTATCCTCTGGAAATATTGGCAAGAGGTAAAATCCAAACCAATATTTTTGGTGTCTCAGAAACATTTATTTTGGGCATTTGAATTAAATCAATAATTATTTGAATTGGATTTATATCTACTATTAAATAAATATAGGTCCAATAATTCTGAAATATTTTATGGAGTTTTGGTTTAATTCTTTTAGCTTCTAAAAATATTTCCAGAAGCAACAAAATTGAATTGGTTTCTAAACCAAATTCAAAACAAACCTGCAAAATAGAAAACAGAACATAATTAGAAAAAAAACAGAGAGAGAGGGCACTATACCTGGCTTACCTGTCCAACCCAGCTGCGGCCCACCACTGTAGCGGCCCAGCCACAGCACCGCCTCCTTCAACCTCGTGCCAGAAGGCACGAGGGCGTGTGCTCGCCACGCGCGCGCCACCTCCACCCTGCTCTGGCCACCTCCTGCTTCCCCGACCCCTTCTAGCGACACCACAGAGATGCCCCGAAGCCCCTGTCCCCTCTCCTTTCTCGCCGCTCTCTCTCCCCTCCCCTGGCTCTCTCCCTCTAGCTCAACCGAGCGAAACCGTCGCCGCCGACCAGCGCTCGCGCGGCCACAGCCACCCCCTTGCTCCCCTGGCGCATCCGAGAGCTCCGCCTCGACCCCCTCTTCCTCCTCACCGAGTCACATGATGTAGGGAGCCCTATGACGTCGTCCTCGAGCTCGCCATCGCCCTCTGAATCCGACGGCCGCCGTCCTCGATTCTCCGTCGTCAGGACCTCCCCCGAGCCGCTGAGCCTACCCGTCAACCCGCCCTGAGCTCCATGTCCAAACCCCTGTCTTCCCCGTGTCTATCTCGTCCCCTAACTAGCTTTCCCACCATGGCCGAGCGCCGCCGTCCGCCATGGCTGCCGGGAACCTAGATGTCGTGCTATGTTGCTTGAACCATTGAGTCCCGCGTGCTCCCGGAGCCATGCTTAGTCCGCCCAGCACCTCATCCCGCTCGCTAACGCACCGTAGCAACCAACCCGTCGTTGGCCGAACGTCGGCCACCGCACAAGTCATCGTCGCCGTCAACCTAGGCCATCCCAGCTGCTACCGTTGCCACCACTAGATGCGCGAGAGCGCCAGCAAGCCGTAGCAACAAACCACGCTCAAAACGGTGCCCTATAGAGCATTCCCGAGCTGCCCCGCCGTCTCTGTCGTCGGCGGCTAAACGCCGGCGACCGCTGACCCGTTAACCGGCGTGGGTTGACCGCACTGCCCGGTTTGACCTCCCCCTCTCTCTCACTGACTCACGGGCCCCGCCCGACTAATTACTCTAGTTAGCGCTAATTAGCTAGTTAGGTTAGTTACTACAGTCGCTGACCAGTTGGCCCAGGCTAGTTAGTTAGGGCTAACTAACTTAGTTAGTTGACTGGGTCACTGACCAGTGGGTCCCACTGGTCAGGTTTGACCTGGTCGACGCCTTTGACCTGCTGACATCACCTTGACGTCATGCTGATGTAGTAATACATTTTCTGGATTTAGTTTAAATTATAATAATTCAGAAAATTCCAGAAAATGCCCAACACTTCTAAAAATCATAGAAAATCAACCGTAACTCCAAATGAAATAAATTATATATGAAAAATTATCAGAAAAATTCAAGGAATCTGTTCATGGCATGTTCATGCATGTTTGAACAATGTTTGTCCTCTGTTTTGGACAAAACAAATAAATGGCATCTAACTAATCATATATGGAGTTTGAATTCGAATCTTGTATTCAAACCAACTTCATTTAATTGTGTTGCTAGTTGCATTAGCTCAATCAATAACATATTGCCATGTCATTATCATGCATCATGTTGTGCATTGCATTGATTGTGTTCTTCCTTGTTTGCCAGTAATTGTCCCCTCTCGGTAGACGCTGCTCCGACGCTGTGATCGTTGACACTGATGAAGGCTCAATGTTATCTTCAGAAGTGCCAGGCAAGCAAAACCCCCTTGTTCATTCCAATACAAACCCACTCTCTCGCTCCTGCTCTCTTTTACTGCATTAGGACAACAACGATTCAACTATTACATGCTGCGGTAGTTGAACCCCTTTCCTTTGCATGACCTGTCATTGCCACGGTAAATAGATGAAACCCACTAGCATGAGTAGGAGTTGTTTGAGCCCTGATGTGCCTACTCATTCATGTTTGCTTGTCATGCCTGCTATTGCTTAGAGTTGTGTCAGGCCTTATTCATCGGGGATGAATTGGAAAGTTGTGAACATGTCCTACTGTGTGTGAGCTAAGTGTGTGAACACGATTTGGTAAAGGTAGCGGCGAGAGGCCATGTAGGAGTACATGGTGGGTTGTCTCATTGCAGCCGTCCTCAGGAACTGAGTTCTGTGTCTATGATCCATGAACAGCTACTACCACTCATTGGGATCCTTAATTGACCCTCTCGGCTTCTTAATCACCCTAGTACTCTGTCCAGGAGTTGCAACTAGTTTCTGGTGTTTGTAGGTTATGTGTTGGCGGACGTGCGTAGCTCTGACCCTAGGGGTGGGCTATGCTGCGGTAGATACACCTTGGCACGGTGTACCGGGTGCCCGTTTGGTGTCTCGGGAACCCTGTTCACATTGTTCGGGGCCGTATGTGGAAACCTCAGCCCGACTCCCTGCGGATGGAACCTGGATAGGCGATAAACCTGGACTAGAGACTTAAGTGTTTAGGTAGGCTGTGGCCGACACCCTCGCTAGCTTCCGCTTGAAGGTTGCCGAGATACATGACGTGTATATGGTGGTAAGTGGTGGGAGCGTGTGTGAAGAAGTACACCCCTGCAGGGTTATCATTATCTATTCGAATAGCCGGATTCCTCGGATATGGAAACTTGGACCCCTTGCATAGTTCATAGACAAGTGAAAGTGGATACTCTAAAACTCGCAAGATAAGTGTGAGTGCTATGGATGGCCTTCTCGTAGGGAGACGGGAGCGGATCCATAGTGGTGTATTGGATGGTGAATATGTGGACTCGTGTGCGCCACCTCAAAGAGTTGCTTGTAGTCGTGGTTCAGGATAGCCACCGAGTCAAAGCTGGCTTGCTGCAGTCAAACTCCACCACTCCTTTATTGATACCGATGCATATGTAGATAGTTCTGATGTAAGTCTTGCTGGGTACATTTGTACTCACGTTTGCCTAATTTATGTTTTTGCAGAGAGACGTCAGTCTCGCTAGTAGTTCCGTGTGGACTCCAACGTTAGCTTGATACCTCAGCTACGATCTTGTGCCCTCGGCAGGATCTGGTAGATAGTCAGGCTTCTCAGCCTTCTTCATTTGTAGCTGTTTGTACTCAGACAAGTTAAGCTTCCGCATGTGCTTGTTGCTTGTATGCTCCATATGTTGGGTCATGAGACCCATGTTTGTAATATCTCGGTCCTCGGAGCCTAATGAATAAATACTTTGAGTCGTAGAGTTATGTTGTGATGCCATGTTGTATTTACACATATTGAGCATATTGTGTGTATGATTGAAATACTTGGTATGTGTGGGATCCGACAATCTAGTTGTTTATCCTTGGTAGCCTATCATATGGGGAAATGTAGTCTAGTGCTTTCTGAGCATAGTAGTCCACTACAGCCCGGTCCACCGGAGTCCTGCTAGCCCAGCACTACTGCTCATGACACTTGACTGGCCGGCATGTGTTTCACTTTGTTCCTGTGTCTATCCCTTCGGGGAAATGTCACGCGGTGACATCCGGAGTCCTGCCTAGCCTGCTATAGCCCGGGTTCTCGGAGTCCTGTTAGCCCAGTGCTACAGCCCGGATTCACACGCTGCTGACCGACATGCTCGATGTGATTCATGTATGCCTGTCCCCATAGGTTAGTGCCGCTTTGGGTTCACGACTAGCCATGTCGGCCCGGGTACTCTGTCATATGGATGCTAGCGACACTATCATATACATGAGCCAAAAGGCGCAAACGGTCCCGGGACATGGTAAGGCCACACCCGTGGGAATACCGTGCGTGAGGCCACAAAGTGATATGAGGTGTTACCGGCTAGATCGATGTGACTTGGAATCGGGTTCCTGACAGAGCTGCCAACCCCATCAAGCAAAATATTTGTTCTTTCGGGGCTGGCACCTCGAACAAGCATAAAAATATAGGGAAGCAGATATACTCCCTCCGATTCTATTTACTCTACGCATAACTCTTGACCTGCATACCAAGGAGGGCACTGGTTTAATTTTTCTGGACTAATTTGCCAATTAATTAGGGCAGAGGCGGATGGGGCGGGGCACAAAAGGAAACCAGCGCTAGGAATCGGCAACGCGCAGACTAATACGAGAAAACTTAGAAAAAGTTATACGCAAAGTAAAAAGAATCAGAGGGAGTATTGTCGTGTATGCACACACCCTTCTTTCATTAGTTTAGATGAACCATTGATGATCAATTCGGACCAGTGCATGCGATTAAAATTAATTTTACCTAAATAGATGGTGCAGAATAAACTACAACAACTAGATTTGCAACCACGGGATGCTGACGATATCTTCAAAGAACATTGCAACAGCAGCTAGGCTTCATAGCAACATATGGTAAGCCAGTGTGTTTTAGTACATGTGAAATGTAATGCGAGTGGGCTGCTTTCTTGGCTTGTGCCCTCAACGTTTAATCTTACCGAATTACAAATAGTTCAGTTGTCTGCTTTGCTGTATTGCTTGATTCGAATGCTTATTTGTTGTTACGCTATACATGAGTTGGCCAATATGTCAGCAGTGCCTGCTGTACTATCGTAAAGAAATGCATGCCTATTTCATTTGAGTCCTTAATTTTTCCTCTCAACTTCATCACAAGACTATCTTTGTAGTTTATATGAGGCCACACTGTTACGTGCTTTCTCAGATTATTTCAACTGCTTAGATGCCTTGGCAACTTAAATATTGCGGCTGTACACTCCCTTTCAACTAGGGATGTCAACTAGGTCCGGTTTAATCCCGATTAAAGTCCACTAGTGGTATGATAGTTCAAAAGAGTTTTTGTTTTTTGAGGAAAATGAACTAGGGAGGTAGAAAAAACTAACTAGATGGGACTAGCGGATTTCGTTTATTTGCCACTTACATCCCTAGTTTCATCTTACCATTTTAATTTCTTTTTGGCTGATGTTGCTTCGAACCATTTAAATATAGTTTGCCATGCTCGGCAATAATTCGTCTGTCGTTTACCATGTAAGCTTACTACCTAGATCATACGATAACTGTCTCTTACTAATGTCCAGCGGAAACCTTTCAGGATGCCGTTCACACTAGGACACATTGTACAACCCCAGAATCTATTTGTGGAAGCAGTGCGCCATCCATGTTACCAGATGGAAGCAGTTCAGAGGCAACACCGCCGGAGAGCAGTCTAAGCACAGATATTATAGTGCTTGAGGCTCTACTAGAGGCAGAAAGAGATGGTGTGGCTGCCATGAATGAGGTAATCTTTATCTTGAGGCTGGAAATTACGGAATTAGCGGCACGCATTATGCAAGCAACCCAGGAATTGGAGGAAGTAAGAATGTTGCATTTGAAGACGGAGGAGGTCCTGCTGTTTCTGCTATCTGAAGCCCAAGATAATCTCGGTTCTTCTTTAGATACCAGTTGAAATTTTCATTAGATTATTATACTTGCATATTGTGTCATGTCTCTGAATGGATTATGTAGCAAGACCCCCTATGTTGTCCATGTGTTGTAATGATCCAATTTTTTTAGGCGAGGAATTCCTCAGTACTTGTATGATTGACATAAGGTGAAATGTTTTTCATGTGAGCATATTGTATTGGATGAAATAACTGTTTGACTCAGAGTGTATCCAACCTACTGAATTCGAAGATCACGACATTTCTAAATCATAATCATATATAAAGGTGGAATAAATCTTTGTTGTGGTTTTGAAGAAATAAATAACAAAACGTATAATTATCTGTGGATATTCGTAATCGAATACAAATTGGATTTGAATTTAGTTTGCCAGGTCCCAGGGCAAACATGAATGCTAATTCTCCCAAGTTTTGAACGAAGCGGCTAAACACCCACTATAATTTGTGGGCTGCCCAAAGCAAGTGTTTGCGAGATGGAAATTACTGTCTACCCCTAACACTTGACATCCTTATCGACAGGATTTACACTACTGTCGATAGGGGTAGACCAGTAACTTCAACCAGACATGACACGACGGCCTCTAAGCCCATTCAGACACGGTGGGCGCCGAACATGGGCGGCAAAACACTTTGATTCAAGCTCGTCCGAAAGACATGTGTCTCTTCCTCCATTTCCCCATTCATACACGGTGGGCGGCAAAACAAACTCTCCTCGTCCGAAATCAATGTAGGCTTATATTTTAAATAGGGGCAGATGTGTAACTTCCATCAGACGTGACACAACCGCCCTACCTGTCATCCCCGTTCATACACCGTGGGCGGCAAAACACCCTCTCCTTGCCCGAAATAGTTACCAACAAATATTTGGGAGATGCGAGATTACCGTCCTATCCCCAACCGATGCGATGTCCGAAATTTTAAACGGGGGATAAGTTCATAACTTTCCCCCATTTCAGAGAAGCGCGTCCCAAAGTTTGAGATCCCCCTCCCCTCCATTTCCCCATTCATACACCGTCGGCGGCACGAAAACCTCCGCACTGCGGCCAGCCTCCTCCGTCCGCCACCCCATCCTCCACCTTGCCGGAGCCGCTACCCCCACCCCGTCGTCCACTTCAAGAGATGGACGTCTCTCATCCACAACGCTGGACCAGGACCCTTTCATCGCCCCCTCTTGCTTCATCGGCGCCGTCGTCCACCTTGCCGTTGCCGCTCCTACGACCGCCTCGTCCTCGGCAATGGGATATATCCCCCGACCTGGCCATCTACCGTCTAAACTCTTCTTCCTCGCCGCCGATAGCCATCGCACCCGCAAAACCCTCAACGTATCAGCATAGGCCTACACGGCGTCGCAAGAGAGCTGGTACTCTTCCATATGTGCTTAAGTTATTGATCTCACCCGGAAAATAGATCGTAATTTGTTTACTGCACTTTTCTTGTCCGTACCAAATTGTAGTGGCTAGTTGAAAGCAAACATTGGTTGTGAAGTAGCTTTGTTCGGTTTGCACCTTTAGATCCGCCATGGCACGGGCACTATACTCGTAAAGCTTATGGTTTCCCCCCTTCATATTCACTACCATCATCGTAGGTGCTTCGTGTTGTGCTAGCACTGCTCGTCAAGACCTCAACACAAAGCTTACGTGTTGAAATATGAATCTGATATGATGCTAATATAACTAAAACAGAGAACGTTTAATTGGTCACCTAATGTTTCTATATTCGTTTCGAAAAGCATGTGCGCCACCCACTGGTCCAGCTAGTTCCAATTTCCTGATTTTTCTCTTGATGCTTAGGGTTTTCCCCTTTTATATATTCTACTATGATCTGCGTAGGTGCTTTCTGTCGTACTAGCATTACTCCACCCTTGAAGCTAAACAAAACAACACTCAGAATTCGAAAGCTTAGTTGTTCAAATATGATTGTGATATGATACTGATATTAGTTAACCGACACATTTAATTGGTTAGCTAAAGGTCCCACTTGAGTTTCCAAATGCATGTCGCGACATATAGAGAGACGGCATCATTGCATTTCTTTGTCACTTGTTGACCGTACTTTCTTGTCCATACCAAATCTTAGTTTCTATTTCAAAGCAAACATCGGTAGCTAACTACCCTTTGCGCGGATTGCAGCTTTAGATCTGCCATCCCACTGCCACGGTCAACACTGTACTCATCATGCTTATGTTTTCCCCATTTTATGATGGCCAGAATCAGCCTACGTGGTTCGTGTCGTAATAGCACTGCTCCACCCATCGAGCTAAACAAGCTTAGTTGTACAAATTCATATCTGATATTATTGCTGATATTAGTAAAACTGAGAGATGTTTAATTGGTTAGCTAAATGTTCCTACTTTAGTTTCGAAATGTATGTGAGCCACATATGGAGAGACCGGAAAGAATAGTATTTCTCTGTGCACTCTGGTTCATCATGGGTGGCCAACCGACATTCTATTAAAAGACTTGTAATATCTTCAATCTGCTTGCTCTTCTGCTCTTCTTTAAGATGATACTCTTCTCTTGCGGTCCACTGGTCAGGCCGAGTTGTTCTCCCTTAGTATATTTTGAATCTGTCAGGTCAGGTCGACTTATTCTTCTTTACTATATGTTGAAGCTATCATCTGCGAAGTGTCATCACTTCTGGAGCTCTCATATTTTGAGTAGGATGCCACATTATATTAATGCACACAACAAATTACAGCATGCATGGCATCTTTTAAAAGAATTGCAGAGATAGCACAAAGGGTTTTACAGGGAGGCAGTATTGGATTAGAATCACTTCTACATTACAAAGAAAATCTCACTTGTTTTTATGTTTTCATGCATGTCAGATATTGAACATTATCAAAATGAATATGAGAATGGGCGCACGAGAGGAATATTGAGGAATGATCCACTAGCTATCAAACTTGGCATGGTGAAGGATGGCCTATCTTATTCACCCATCAAGGTGCTTGCTCTAACTTTGCAAAGTTGTATTGGTCGCACATATTTTGCATCTGACCTCTTGCATTACTTCTACTTTGTTACACCATCTACTTAGTTTAAGCATCATATATGAGTATATGCCATACCTATCCATTTTCTGTACCTATTCCATGTGTCGTCACACTATGTTTTTCTAGCCAGATGTTGTTCTTTCGTAATAGGTGTCCAAATGGAAGAGGGTGAGTGCAGGTCGTCAAGGAGTAAAAACTAGGTATTTGGAAAAGGTAGTGATACCTGTTAAATCAGATAGATCAGCAGCCATAGAAAACACAGGCCCAACTGTACCACACTTTACCCCTACTCCAGTGGCCAGACCCCTATTAGAACTGCTGGGAGCCCAGCGTTAGGTACTGTCTATGATATCAATTCAAAATTTGAACTCCTAAATTTCTGCTTGTGCCTTACCTTCTCTCTTGTATGAAAACTAATTTTAGATGAATCTCCTTGCTCAAAGGATCATATGATCTCAAACCAATAATGGGCTCTACATTGCTCTTGTCAGTACCTCTCTCCCTTTTGCCTTGTGACGCTGTACTTAATTAATTGCTATTTGATTATGTATCATCAATCTGCACCTGAGCTTCATTATCCTCTGTTTCTTCCAATATTATTTGATATATATTTACTCTTTGCAAAATGTAGAATAATGGCAACACTTATAAAGAATTTTCTTTGGGGAATTTATTGAATTATCCTTCCATCAACATGGAGAAGGGCTTTGTCCAGCCCGTGTTAACATGTAATGTAAGTTCATCCTTCTCAAGCCTTCAAACTTTGTTCTAGTATAGAATAGGATAGGCATCATTTCCTCCACTGCTGTTTGCTTTGCTGTTTACATCTGATTGGATGTTTGCAACAACTACCAGTTTCAAATTGTAGTTGTAAAAACATGTTCCTTATGCAGAACAGCTCCATTTATTTGCTTATATAATTGTGAAACCTGTTATGTGTCTCCTTGTTTCTCTTTCAGACTCGTATCTCTTACGCCAGGCAGAACTTTAGGGAAGATAGTGAGCCAAACCATTTTGAGGACAGTGAGATGACCCCAAGGTCCTGTCTTGATGAAGACAGTGAGTTGAAGCTACGCACCAGTAGGTGTGAGACAACCTCTGTGCAGTCGCTACCTCAATCAGTTCAACTTCTTCAGTCTCAACTTAAAGCGGAAAGGCTTGCTTCAGCTCAGCTCTGACTTGAAGTCAAAGATGCAATGAAGATGTCAGAGGATTGCCGTGCGCACCATCATGCCTTAAATCTAGTGTTGATGCATCTGTCGTTGACACAACTGAGGTCTACTCAGCTTCTTCAACTGTTTGGGGGGGGGGGGCCCAACCTGGCCAGGCCTAGTGCCTTCTGAAGTGCTCTCAGTTTTGTATATTCTTTTGTCGGTGCGTTTATTTGCACTGGTGGCGAACTTTGATGCCAAGTGGATGTAGTATGTGTGATAGCCGTGATAGCCTAGCGTAAGTTGCTTGCTTATTTATTTCCTTGTTTTCTTGTTTATTTGTTTGCTTCTAGTCATTGCAGTTCTTTTTCCGCGGTTTGCTAGTGGCTGCATTAACCTATTTTTAAAAACTAGGCCACAATAACCATGGGCTAATATTTACTGTAGTGACACTGGGCCTTCTACGGGCCGTAGAAACAGTGGGCCTTCTACGGGCCATAGAAACAATGGGCCTTCTACGGGCCGTAGAAACAATGGGCCTTCTACGGGTCGTATCATCAATGGGCCTTATACGGGCAGTATGATCGATGGCCAAACATGGGCCAAACAGACCGCATTCTGGCCGTAAACGGGCTAGAGTTGGAATTGTCCATTCATGGGCCGACCATAACGGGCCATCGTTACTAGGCCGTATTTGATGACGCTCTGAAAATGGCCCAACGTATTAACAAACCACAAACGGGCCGACTGTAACCACGGGCTGAATTTGGCCCACAAGCAGAAAATGACAGTAACGGGTCGTAAGTAAACGAATGCTGGAAAATAGCCCAAGAATAAATGGGCTCTGAGAAGGCCGAAAGATAACATGGGCTGGAAACGGCCCAACGGAATAACGGGACGTTAATGGGTATAAAGTGATACACTGTTCTTTACGGGCCAGCTTCACCATGGGTCGTTAATGGGTGTAAAGTGATACACTGTTCATTACGGGCCAGTTTCACCACGAGCCGTTAATGGGCCAAGAGTTACAATGGGCCTCATATGGGCCCAAAGACGTCATGGTCCATACATGGGCCAGAAGTGAAAACGGGATGGAATCATATTGGATGGCCCAGATGACGCTACTGGGCCTAATTCGAATAGGGCGTAATGGGCCTTGGGTTAGCGGGCTGTAAATGGGCTATATTCGAACAGGCCGTTAATAGGCTTTCCATGGGCTGGCCCGCCAGCTTTTGACCAAGTCAAACGGGCCGGCCTTTACACAGGAATGGGCCTCAATTGGGCCGTGCCACATGTCGACGTATCATAGGCGCCTATCTGACCCACTGACGAGCTGACACGTGTTTCGTCCGGCCAATAAGAATTTTACATGTGGAAATTTCCCATTGGTCGGGGCTGTTAACGGGTTATCGGATCCAAAACCCGACCCGACAGCTTAACGGCATTCCGTTACAGTGGATGCCACGTGTCGGTCACCCTTGACGAATGCACTTCTTTGACGTGCGATTTATCGTCATGGAAGTCAACACTTCCGTGATGATATTTTGGTAATGTCATGGAACACTTCTACGACAGCACAGGTATGACTATCTTGATTCTGTCATAAATTTGTCATGGATGTACATGCATGACAAAAAAGCGACCTACTGTGACAAACACGTATAATCACGGAAGTGTATTTTTTTTGTAGTGCCAATATTCTGATCTTGCATGTCATATAAAAGTTTCTTAAATTTTTGTTCGAATTGTTCAATTTACATTTCAGACATAGCGGATGTTTCTTGCATGCGGTTGGATGACCGGCATCACTAACGTTGTCCACGGACACATCTGGACGTATCCATACGTTTGGAGTGTCCATCTGAATGGATGGCGTACCCTATGGACAAAGTTTTGTTTTCAGCAGCCATCCATCGACTGGCGGGCGGCTGGACCATGGCGCGTCTCCTTGACGAGATCGGGTCCAAGTCTCATGTTTACTTCAACGTCGAGCAGGCACGTCCTAACGGCTTTAGCTCGGCTGATCTTTTGATTGTTATTTCATGATGAGTTTCAGCAAGCCTATTTGACCATTCTACAGCTAAAGTAACCGCCGCGAAGCCATGGTACATGCATCTTGCATAATTGTGTGCAGAAGGCTAGCAACTTCTTGCATGCATGCTCCGACTCGTTTCCCAGAGATTCATGTTTTTTCTTTCTTTTATCACACTAGGGATCAAAATAGAGTAGTAGATTGGCTGGTATTGCAGAGTCGTACTGAGTGTAACGCTACGCTATGACTGCAAAGACGATAACCCTGTACTAAGAAACTTTTGCCTCTTGACTGTAACCCCATAATTATAGATGTAAAATCTATTCCCCTTGAAGAAAAATGAGATTCTTTTTAAAAAAATCTAGATTTACTATAAAACTACAAAGCATCTTTTATTTTTGCTGGGGAAAAAGTACAAGTCACCTCGAACATAATAAACATTACATCGAGGTCTATAAACTACCGAACAACCACTACTTCCGGCAGAATGAGCCGCCAACACGTCACTGTCACAGCTCCCCTATTAGAGTTGGCTTGAAATTTTCAATACAATCGGAAATTCTTTGTGCACATGCCTGAAGGACATGCGCCCTGAAGCCATAGTCATAGTTTTTGAACCATTGAATAAATCTAAATCAACTAACATCAAATCTCACCATCGCGCACAAACAACAATAAACCCTAATCTGACGGTCCAAAGAGATGGTAGGAATCAAAGGGGCTAGTAATGAAGTTAAAGTAGCTTACTTGCTATTTGTGCACACAGGTATGTACGTGTGTGGCAGGGATCACATATAATAATTAAAGTTCATGTGCTTTTTTAGCTTAGCTAGGGCATATGCAGGCAGAAAATGAGTCACGCTTTGAATTGTTAATCGTTTCAGCACTCTGTGATCCCTAATCTCGCTCCTTTGCCGGTAAGCATAGCTGGCCACGCTCGCCCTACCTTTTTGTTTGTGGGGCTGGACAGCAAAGATGCATTGTACAAATTCATCGACACGATAAATATGCACACTATACAGCCTCCTCTACTTGTAATGAACTTTGAGTGCAGCTTCGACCAACAAGTAAGCAGCGGAATAACATAAACAACATACACATATGACACGGGATTTAATGTGAAAAAACTCCTCAACTTGAGGAGTAAACAACCACAGTTGTGGACAGACCGGTCCACAAAATTTCACTATGAGCACTGATACGTCTCCAACGTATCTATAATTTTTGATTGTTCCATGCTATTATATTATAAAACTTGGATGTTTTATATGCATTTATATGCTATTTTATATGATTTTTGGGACTAACCTATTAACCTAGAGCCCAGTGCCAGTTTCTGTTTTTTCCTTGTTTTAGAGTATCGCAAAAAAGGAAAATAAAACGGAGTCCAATTGACCTTAAACTTCAGGGAACTTATTTCTGGACCAGAAGAAGCCCACGAAGTATCGGAGATGGACCAGGAGAGTCCCGGGCTGCCCATGAGGGTGGGGGGGGGTGTGTTTGGGGAACGTAGTAATTTCGAAAATTTTCCAACGCACACGCAAGATCATGGTGATGCATAGCAACGAGGGGGAGAGTATTGTCTACGTACCAACGCAGACCGACTGCGGAAGCGATCTCACAACGTAGAGGAAGTAGTCGTACGTCTTCTTCCCGATCCGACCGATCCAAGCACCGTTACTCCGGCACCTCCGAGTTCTTAGCACACGTTCAGCTCGATGACGATCCTCGGGATCCGATCCAGCAAAGCGTCGAGGAAGAGTTCCGTCAGCACAACGGTGTGGTGACGATCTTGATGTACTACCGACGCAGGGCTTCGCCTAAGCACTACAACGGTATGATCGAGGTGGAATTTGGTGGCAGGGGGCACCGCACACGGCTAAGGAACGATCTCAAGGATCAACTTGTGTGTCTTGGGGTGTCCCCTGCCCCCGTATATAAAGGTTGGAGGGAGTGGGGCTGGCCGGCCAAAGAGAGGGAGGCGCAAGAGGAGTCCTACTCCTACCGGGAGTAAGACTCCCCCCTCCAATCCTAGTCCAACTAGGAATCCTTTAAAGGAGAGAGAGAGAGAGGTGGCCGGCCCCTCTCCTAGTCCTAATAGGACTAGGGAGAGGGGGGAGGCGCAGCCCTATGTGGGCTGTCCTCTCACCTTTCCACTAAGGCCCATGTTGGCCCATTTGGCTCCCGGGGGGTTCCGATAACCCTCCCGGTAATCCGGTAAAATCCCGATTTCACCCGGAACACTTCCAATGTCCAAACATAGGCTTCCAATATATCAATCTTTACGTCTCGACCATTTCGAGACTCCTCGTCATGTCCGTGATCTCATCCGGGACTCCGAACAACCTTCGGTACATCAAAATGCATAAACTCATAATAACTGTCATCGTAACGTTAAGCGTGCGGACCCTACGGTTCGAGAACAATGTAGACATGACCGAGACACGTCTCCGGTCAATAACCAATAGCGGGACCTGGATGCCCATATTGGCTCCTACATATTCTACGAAGATCTTTATCGGTCAGACCGCATAACAACATACGTTGTTCCCTTTGTCATCGGTATGTTACTTGCCCGAGATTCGATCGTCGGTATCCAATACCTAGTTCAATCTCGTTACCGGCAAGTCTCTTTACTCGTTCCGTAATACATCATCTCACAACTAACATATTAGTTGCAGTGCTTGCAAGGCTTATGTGATGTGCATTACCGAGAGGGCCCAGAGATACCTCTCCGACAATCGGAGTGACAAATCCTAATCTCGAAATACGCCAACCCAACATCTACCATTGGAGACACCTGTAGTACTCCTTTATAATCACCCAGTTACGTTGTGACGTTTGGTAGCACCCAAAGTGTTCCTCCGGTAAACGGGAGTTGCATAATCTCATAGTCATAGGAACATGTATAAGTCATGAAGAATAGCAACAGCAACATACTCAACGATCGGGTGCTAAGCTAATGAAATGGGTCATGTCAATCAGATCATTCAACTAATGATGTGACCTCGTTAATCAAATAACAACTCTTTGTTCATGGTTAGGAAACATAACCATCTTTGATTAACGAGCTAGTCAAGTAGAGGCAAACTAGTGACACTCTGTTTGTCTATGTATTCACACATGTATTATGTTTCTGGTTAATACAATTCTAGCATGAATAATAAACATTTATCATGATATAAGGAAATAAATAATAACTTTATTATTGCCTCTAGGGCATATTTCCTTCAGTCTCCCACTTGCACTAGAGTCAATAATCTAGTTCACATCGCCATGTGATTTAGCAGCAATAGTTCACATCACCATGTGATTAACACCCATAGTTCACATCGTCATGTGACCAACACTCAAAAGGTTTACTAGAGTCAGTAATCTAGTTCACATCTCTATGTGATTAACACCCAAAGAGTACTAAGGTGTGATCATGTTTTGCTTGTGAGATAATTTTAGTCAACGGGTCTGTCACATTCAGATCCGTAAGTATTTTGCAAAATTCTTTGTCTATAATGCTCTGCACGGAGCTACTCTAGCTAATTGCTCCCACTTTCAATATGTATCCAGATTGAGACTTTAGATTCATCTGGATCAGTGTCAAAAACTTGCATCGACGTAACCCTTTATGACGAACCTTTTTGTCACGTCCATAATCGAGAAACATATCCTTATTTCACTAATGATAATTCTGACCGCTGTCCAGTGATCTACTCCTAGATCACTATTGTACTCCCTTGCCAAATCAGTGCAGGGTATACAATAGATCTGGTACATAGCATGGCATACTTTATAGAACCTATGAATGAGGCATAGGGAATGACTTTCATTCTCTTTCTATCTTCTGCCGTGGTCGGGCTTTGAGTCTTTACTCAACTTCACACCTTGTAACACAGGCAAGAAACTTTTTCTTTGACTGTTCCATTTTGAACTACTTCAAAATCTTGTCAAGGTATGTACTTATTGAAAAACTTATCAAGCGTCTTGATCTATCTCTATAGATCTTGAAGCTCAATATGTAAGCAGCTTTACCGAAGTCTTTCTTTGAAAAACTCCTTTCAAACACTCCTTTTATGCTTTACAGAATAATTCTACATTATTTCTGATCAACAATATGTCATTCACATATACTTGTCAGAAACGCTGTAGTGCTCCCACTCACTTTCTCGTAAATACAGGCTTCACCGCAAGTCTGTATAAAACTATATGCTTTGATCAACTCATCAAAGCGTATATTCCAACTCTGAGATGCTTGCACCAGTCCACAGATAGATCGCTGGAGCTTGCATATTTAGTTAACACCTTTAGGATCGACAAAACCTTCTAGTTGCATTGTATACAACTCTTCTTTAGCAAATCCATTAAGGAATGCAGTTTTGTTTATCCCTTTGCCAGATTTCATAAAATGCGGCAATTGCTAACATGATTCGGACAGACTTAAGCATAGATACGAGTGAGAAAATCTCATCGTAGTCAACACCTTGAACTTGTCGAAAACCTTTTGCGACAATTCTAGCTTTGTAGATAGTAACACTACTATCAGCGTCCGTCTTCCTCTTGAAGATCCATTTATTTTCTATGGCTTGCTGATCAATGGGCAAGTCAACCAAAGTCCAAACTTTGTTCTCATACATGGATCCCATCTCAGATTTCATGGCTTCAAGCCACTTTGCGGAATCTGGGCTCACCATCGCTTCTTCATAGTTCGTAGGCTCGTCATGGTCAAGTAACATGACCTCCAGAACAGGATTACCGTACCACTCTGGTGCGGTTCTCACTCTGGTTTACCTACGAGATTCGGTAGTAACTTGATCTGAAGTTACATGATCATCATCATTAGCTTCCTCACTAATTGGTGTAGTAGTCACAGGAACAGATTTCTGTGATGAACTACTTTCCAATAAGGGAGAAGGTACAATTACCTTATCAAGTTCTATTTTCTTCCCACTCACTTCTTTCGAGAGAAACTCCTTCTCCAGAAAGTTTCCGAATTTAGCAACAAAAGTCTTGCCTTCGGATCTGTGATAGAAGGTGTATCCAATAGTTTCCTTTGGATATCCTATGAAGATGCACTTCTCCGATTTGAGTTTTGAGCTTATCGGGATGAAGCTTTTTCATATAAGCATCGCAACCCCAAACTTTAAGAAACGACAACTTTGGTTTCTTGCCAGACCATAGTTCATAAGGCGTCGTCTCGACGGATATAGATGGTGCCCCTTTTTAATGTGAATGCAGCTGTCTCTAATGCATGACCCCAAAAACAATAGTGGTAAATCGGTAAGAGACATCATAGATTGCACTATATCCAATAAAGTACGGTTATGACGTTCGGACACACCATTATGCTGTGGTGTTCCAGGTGGCGTGAGTAGTGAAACTATTTCACATTGTTTTTACCTGAAGGCCAAACTCGTAACTCAAATACTTTTCTCTACGATCAGATCATAGAAACTTTATTTTCTTGTTACGATGATTTTTCACTTCACTCTGAAATTCTTTGAACTTTTCAAATGTTTCAGACTTATGTTTCATCAAGTAGATATACTCATATCTGCTCAAATCATCTGTGAAGATCAGAAAATAATGATACCTGTCGCGAGCCTCAATATTCATCGGACCACATACATCAGTATGTATGATTTCCAATAAATCTGTTGCTCGCTCCATTGTTTCGAAGAACAGAGTCTTAGTCATCTTGCCCATGAGGCATGGTTCGCAAGCATCAACTGATTCATAATCAAGTGATTCCAAAAGCCCATCAGCATGGAGTTTCTTCATGCGCTTTACACCAATATGACCTAAACGGCAGTGCTACAAATAAGTTGCACTATCATTATTAACTTTGCATCTTTTGGTTTCAATATTATGATTATGTGTATCACTATGATCGAGATCCAACGAACTATTTTCATTGGGTGTGTAACCATATAAGGTTTTATTCATGTAAACAGAACAACAATTTATTCTCTTACTTAAATGAATAACCGTATTACAATAAACATGATCAAATCATATTCATGCTCAACGCAAACACCAAATAACACTTATTTAGGTTCAACACTAATCCCGAAATTATGGGGAGTGTGCGATGATGATCATATCAATCTTGGAACCACTTCCAACACACATCGTCACTTTACCCTTAACTAGTCTCTGTTTATTCTGCAACTCCCGTTTCGAGTTACTAATCTTAGCAACTGAACTAGTATCAAATACTGAGGGTTTGCTATAAACACTAGTAAAGTACACATCGATAACATGTATATCAAATATACTTATGTTCACTCTGCCATCCTTCTTATCCACCAATCACTTGGGGTAATTCCACTTCCAGTGACCAGTCCCTTTGTAGTAGAAGCACTTAGTCTCAGGCTTAGGATCAGACTTGGGCTTCTTCACTTGAGCAGGAACTTGCTTGCCGTTCTTCTTGAAGTTACCCTTCTTCCCTTTGCCCTTTTCTTGAAACTAGTGGTCTTGTCAACCATCAACACTTGATGTTTTTCTTGATTTCTACCTTCGTTGATTTCAGCATCACGAAGAGCTTAGGAATTACTTTTGTCATCCCTTGCATATTATAGTTCATCACGAAGTTCTACTAACTTGGTCATGGTGACTAGAGAATTCTGTCAATCACTATCTTATCTGGAAGATTAACTCCCACTTGATTCAAGCGATTGTAGTACCCAGACAATCTGAGCACATACTCACTAGTTGAGCGATTCTCCTCCATCTTTTAGCTACAGAACTTATTGGAGACTTCATATCTCTCAACTCGGGTATTTGCTTGAAATATTATCTTCAACTCCTGGAACATCTCATATGGTCCATGACGTTCAAAACGTCTTTGAAGTCCCGATTCTAAGCCATTAAGCATGGTGCACTAAACTATCAAGTAGTCATCATATTGAGCTAGCCAAACGTTCATAACGTCTGCATCTGCTCCTGCAATAGGTCTGTCACCTAGCGGTGCATCAAGGACATATTTTTTCTGTGCAGCAATGAGGATAAACCTCAGATCACGGATCCAATCCGCATCATTGCTACTAACATCTTTCAACATAATTTTCTCTAGGAACATATCAAAATAAAGCGCAGGGAAGCAACAACGCGAGCTATTGATCTACAACATGATTTGCAAAATACTACTAGGACTAAGTTCATGATAAATTTAAGTTCAATTTAATCATATTACTTAAGAACTCCCACTTAGATAGACATCCCTCTAATCCTCTAAGTGATCACGTGATCCAAATCAACTAAACCATGACCGATCATCACGTGAGATGGAGTAGTTTTCAATGGTGAACATCGTCATGTTGATCATATCTACTATATGATTCACGCTCGACCTTTCGGTCTCTGTGTTCCGAGGCCATATCTGCATATGCTAGGCTCGTCAAGTTTAACCTGAGTATTCTGCGTGTGCAACTGTTTTGCACCCGTTGTATTTGAACATAGAGCCTATCACACCCGATCATCACGTGGTGTCTCAGCACGAAGAACTTTTGCAACGGTGCATACTCAGGGAGAACACTTCTTGATAATTTAGTGAGAGATCATCTTATAATGCTACCGTCAATCAAAGCAAGATAAGATGCATAAAAGGATAAACATCACATGCAATCAATATAAGTGATATGATATGGCCATCATCATCTTGTGCTTGCGATCTCCATCTCCGAAGCACCGTCATGATCACCATCGTCACCGGCGCGACACCTTGATCTCCATCGTAGCATCGTTGTCGTCTTGCCAATCTTATGCTTCCACGACTATCACTACCGCTTAGTAATAAAGTAAAGCATTACATCGCGATTGCATTGCATACAATAAAGCGACAACCATATGGCTCCTGCCAGTTGCCGATAACTCGGTTACAAAACATGATCATCTCATACAATAAAATCAGCATCATGCCTTACCATATCACATCACAACATGCCCT
Organism: Triticum monococcum; assembly: GCA_034509565.1. Taxonomy (NCBI): domain Eukaryota; kingdom Viridiplantae; phylum Streptophyta; class Magnoliopsida; order Poales; family Poaceae; genus Triticum; species Triticum monococcum. The sequence goes on from CM067844.1 coordinate 49,738,785, forward strand.
GCAAAAACAAGTTAGACGTCCTCTACTTTGTTGTTGCAAGTTTTACGTGGCTGCTACGGGCTTAAGTAAGAACTCATCTCACCTACGCATCAAAACCACAACGATAGTTCGTCAAATAGACTCCGTTTTAACCTTCTCAAGGACCGGGCGTAGTCACACTTGGTTCAACTAAAGTTGGAGAGACAGTCTTCCGCAAGCCATCTATGTGCAAAGCACGTCGAGGGAACCGGTCTCGCGTAAGAGTACGCGTAAGGTTGGTCCGGATCGTCTCGTCCAACAATACCGCCGAACCAAAGTATGACATGCTGGTAGGCAGTATGACTTGTATCGCCCACAACTCACTTGTGTTCTACTCGTGCAATTAACATCAAACCATAAAACCTAGGCTCGGATGCCACTGTTTGGGGAACGTAGTAATTTCGAAAATTTTCCTACGCACATGCAAGATCATGGTGATGCATAGCAACGAGGGGGAGAGTATTGTCTACGTACCAACGCAGACCGACTGCGGAAGTGATCTCACAACGTAGAGGAAGTAGTCGTACGTCTTCTTCCCGATCCGACCGATCCAAGCACCGTTACTCCGGCACCTCCGAGTTCTTAGCACACGTTCAGCTCGATGACGATCCTCGGGCTCCGATCCAGCAAAGCGTCGAGGAAGAGTTCCGTCAGCACAACGGCGTGGTGACGATCTTGATGTACTACCGACGCAGGGCTTCGCCTAAGCACTACAACGGTATGATCGAGGTGGAATTTGGTGGCAGGGGGCACCGCACACGGCTAAGGAACGATCTCAAGGATCAACTTGTGTGTCTTGGGGTGTCCCCTGCCCCCGTATATAAAGGTTGGAGGGAGGGGGGCTGGCCGTCCAAAGAGAGGGAGGCGCAGGAGGAGTCCTACTCCTACCGGGAGTAGGACTCCCCCCTCCAATCCTAGTCCAACTAGGAATCCTTTAAAGGAGAGAGAGAGAGAGAGAGGTGGCCGGCCCCTCTCCTAGTCCTAATAGGACTAGGGAGAGGGGGGAGGCGCAGCCCTATGTGGGCTGCCCTCTCACCTTTCCACTAAGGCCCATGTTGGCCCATTTGGCTCCCGGGGGGTTCCGGTAACCCTCCCGGTAATCCGGTAAAATCCCGATTTCACCCGGAACACTTCCGATGTCCAAACATAGGCTTCCAATATATCAATCTTTACGTCTCGACCATTTCGAGACTCCTCGTCATGTCCGTGATCTCATCCGGGACTCCGAACAACCTTCGGTACATCAAAATGCATAAACTCATAATAACTGTCATCGTAACGTTAAGCGTGCGGACCCTACGGTTCGAGAACAATGTAGACATGACCGAGACACGTCTCCGGTCAATAACCAATAGCGGGACCTGGATGCCCATATTGGCTCCTACATATTCTACGAAGATCTTTATCGGTCAGACCGCATAACAACATACGTTGTTCCCTTTGTCATCGGTATGTTACTTGCCCGAGATTCGATCGTCGGTATCCAATACCTAGTTCAATCTCGTTACCGGCAAGTCTCTTTACTCGTTCCGTAATACATCATCTCACAACTAACATATTAGTTGCAGTGCTTGCAAGGCTTATGTGATGTGCATTACCGAGAGGGCCCAGAGATACCTCTCCGACAATCGGAGTGACAAATCCTAATCTCGAAATACGCCAACCCAACATCTACCATTGGAGACACCTGTAGTACTCATTTATAATCACCCAGTTACGTTGTGACGTTTGGTAGCACCCAAAGTGTTCCTCCGGTAAACGGGAGTTGCATAATCTCATAGTCATAGGAACATGTATAAGTCATGAAGAATAGCAACAGCAACATACTTAACGATCGGGTGCTAAGCTAATGAAATGGGTCATGTCAATCAGATCATTCAACTAATGATGTGACCTCGTTAATCAAATAACAACTCTTTGTTCATGGTTAGGAAACATAACCATCTTTGATTAACGAGCTAGTCAAGTAGAGGCATACTAGTGACACTCTGTTTGTCTATGTATTCACACATGTATTATGTTTCTGGTTAATACAATTCTAGCATGAATAATAAACATTTATCATGATATAAGGAAATAAATAATAACTTTATTATTGCCTCTAGGGCATATTTCCTTCAGTGTGCCCACCCCCTGGGCGCACCCCATGCCTCGTGGACAGCCCGGAGGTCCACCGACATACTTCTTCCTCCCATATATACCCATATACCCTAAAAACTTCGAGGAGGACAATAAATCAGGAGTTCCGCCGCCAGAAGCCTCCGTAGCCACCGAAAACCAATCTAGACCCGTTCCGGCACCCTGTCGGAGGGGGCAATCCTTCTCCGATGGCCATCTTCATCATCCCGGCACCCTGTCGGGGCTGAGGGTATGTACCAGTAGCTATGTGTTTGATCTCTCTCTCTCTCTCTCTCGTGTTCTTGAGGTGGTACAATCTTGATGTATCACGAGCTTTGCTATTATAGTTGGATCTTATGATGTTTCTCCCCCTCTACTCTCTTGTAATGGACTGAGTTTTCCCTTTGAAGTTATCTTATCGGATTGAGTCTTTAAGGATTTGAGAACACTTGATGTATGTCTTGCATGGGATACCCGTGGTGACAATGGGATATTCTATTGATCCACTTTATGTATGTTTTGGTGATCAACTTGCGGGTTCCGCCCATGAACCTATGCATAGGGGTTGGCACACATTTTCGTCTTGACTCTCCGGTAGAAACTTTGGGGCACTCTTTGAGGTTCTATGTGTTGGTTGAATAGATGAATCTGAGATTGTGTGATGCATATCATATAATCATACCCACGGATACTTGAGGTGAAATTGGAGTATATAGGTGACATTAGGGTTTTGGTTGATTTGTGTCTTAAGGTGTTATTCTAGTACGAACTCTAGGGCTGTTTGTGACACTTATAGGAATAGCCCAACGGATTGATGGGAAAGAATAACTTTGAGGTGGTTTCGTACCCTACCATAATCTCTTCGTTCGTTCTCCGCTATTAGTGACTTTGGAGTGACTCTTTGTTGCATGTTGAGGGGTAGTTATGTGATCCAATTATGTTATTATTGTTGAGAGGACTTGCACTAGTGAAAGTATGAACCCTAGGCCTTGTTTCAACGCATTGCAATACCATTTACGCTCACTTTATCATTAGTTACCTTGCTGTTTTTATATTTTCAGATTACAAAAGCCTTTATCTACTATCCATATACCACTTGTATCACCATCTCTTCGCTGAACTAGTGCACCTATACAATTTACCATTGTATTGGGAGTGTTGGGGACACAAGAGACTCTTTGTTATTTGGTTGTAGGGTTGCTTGAGAGAGACCATGTTCATCCTACGCCTCCTACGGATTGATAAACCTTAGGTCATCCACTTGAGGGAAATTTTCTACTGTCGTACAAACCTCTGCACTTGGAGGCCCAACAACGTCTACAAGAAGAAGGTTGTGTAGTTGACGTCAAGCTATTTTCTGGCGCTGTTGCCGGGGAGGTTAGCGCTTGAAGGTATATCTTTAGATCTTGCAATCAAATCTTTTAGTTTCTTGTTTTAGAACTAGTTTATTTTATAAAAGAAAACTAAAAAAATATGGAATTGAGTTTGCCTCATACGCTTCATATTTTTAATATCTTTCATGAGTATGATGGAAAGGAAAATTATGCCAAAGTGTTAGAAGAAGAATGCATTAAAATGTTTGGCACTAAATCTTTGAATGATGAGCATGATTGCAGTGTTGTTAGTATAAATTCCTTGAATATCTATGATGCTAATGATATGCAAAGCCACAAGCTTGGGGATGCTATGTTTTATGAAGATGATATTTTTTGTCCCCCAAGTTTTGATGAGCAAATTTATTATGATGATAGCATGCCTCCTATTTATGATGGTTATATGGATGAAAGTGGGTTTGGAAGAGTGTCAACTTTAGGAAGTAATGATCCCACTATTTTGGAGGATGTTGAATCTTATTTTGACAATTATGAAAGTGGATTTGGAGAGGTCATGACTTTAATTAGTAATTATTCCACTATTTCGGAAGAGGTTCCAATTGATTGTGAGAACAAAGTTCCTATCTATGAAGATTATTGTGATGAAATGTATGCTATAAAGAATAATGATATCCATGAAACTTGTCATCATGATTTTAACTTTCAATTGGATTATGCCTCACATGATAGTTATTTTGTTGAGTTTGCTCCCACTATTATGAATGAGAAGAATTTAGCTTATATGGAGAGTAATAAAATTTCTATGCGTGTAGATCATGAAAAGATTGCTTTATGTGATAGTTATATTGTTGAATTTATTCATGATGCTACTGAAAATTATTATGAGGGAGGAATATATTCTTGTAGGAATTGCAATAATATCAAGTTTCCTCTCTATGTGCTTAAAATCTTGAAGTTAAGCTTGTTTTGCTTTCCTATGCAAGTTGATTCTTATTCCCACTAGTTATTTGCTCACAAAATCCCTATGCATAGGAAGTGGGTTAGACTTAAATGTGCTGGTCATATTCTTCATGATGCTCTCTTTATGTTTCAATTTTTATCCTTTATGTGAGCATCATTGAAATCGTCATGCCTAGCTAGGGGCGTTAAACGATAGCGCTTGTTGGGAGGCAACCCAACTTTATTTTTATTCCTTGCTTTTTGGTCCTGTTTGGTAATAAATAATTTATATATCCTCTGTTATGATTGAGTTTTTATGTTTTAATTAGTGTTTGTGCCAAGTAGAACCGTTGGGAAGACTTGGGGAAAGTCTTTGCGATCATGTTGTAAAAAACAGAAACTTTAGCGCTCACGAGAATTGCTGCCATTTTTTATTGGCGAGTGATATGTAGTTAATTATTTTTGATTATTAATAGATAAATTCCTCACGTTCAGAAATTTATTTTAGAACTTTTGGGGTTCCAGAAGTTTGCGTTAGTTACATATTACTACAGACTGTTCTGTTTTTGACAGATTCTGTTTTCTATGTGTTGTTTGCTTATTTTGATGAATCTATGGCTAGTAAAATAGTTTATAAACCATAGAGAAGTTGTAATACAGTAGGTTTAACACCAATATAAATAAAGAATGAGTTCATTACAGTACCTTGAAGTGGTGTTTTGTTTTCTTTCGCTAACGGAGTTTACGAGTTTTCAGTTAAGTTTTGTGTTGTGAACACTAGTAGAAAAAGGGCCTATTGTCCCGGTTCGTAAGGGCATTTTGTCCCGGTTCCTAAACCGAGACTAAAGGGTCGGTATTAATGCCCTGTCCCTTTAGTCCCGGTTCAATCTAGAACCGGGACAGATGGGCCTCCACATGGCCTGTGCGCGGAGCCAAGGCAGGAGGGCCTTTGGTCCCGGTTGGTGGCACCAACCGGGATCAATAGGCATCCACGCGTCAGCATTTTTGTGGCTGGGGTTTTTGTTTTTTTGAGGGGGGGGGGGGGTTGGGGGCTTTGGGGGGTTAATTTAGGTGTTTCATATATTGTGTTAGCTAGCTATAATTAATAGAGAGAAGTGTCCTCTCTTATGTCTGTGCTTGGTCGACGCTACGTACTATACATACGTATAGAGAGGACTAGACATGCTAGCTAGCTAGTAAGAAAACGAAGGAAACATAAGATCATCATGAACATATATGCATACAGAGAGAAGTGATATCGACCACCTCTCCTTCTCCGAGAGATTGGTCGAACAACAAGTTCTCGTATATCTATCCGACACTACCGGCTACATATATACAATAATTATCTCTTACAAATATAATCTCCTAACATACGGACTCATGGTCCACATAGTATTCTCTGTCTTCAGCGATCACGTGGTCAAGAAAGAATGCCACCAATTCCTCTTGAATTGCTCGCATGCGAGCTGGTGCTAGGAGTTCATCCCGCTTCCGAAACATCTAATTTGAAGAAGGGGGTCAATACATATATATATGAATGAATGAAACTCAACACAAATGATGGTAATAAAATAAAATTGTGAATGTTGTTATTTACGCACTTCATATTGTTCGTCAGAGTAGCCCCGCTCACAGGTCGTGTGGCGGATGGACTCGCAAATGTAGTATCCATAGAAATCATTCCCTTGTTCCTGCCGCAACCACTTTACAAGAAATAGAGGTCAATCAAACTGATAAGCAAGAATGCCAAATGGTATTGATGAAACTAACGCTTGAATCACTAGGAGATGCGCAGAACATGCTACTATAGTACTTATTTTCGAGTGTCTAAATTGCAGCTTCTTCGGGAGTCCCGGAGCTTTTTTGGTGAATTTTCTCCAAACCCTGCCAGACAAAGAAAACAATTACTTGATATATCAGGAAATGAACAAAGTTGCTGATATGGTGGATAATGATCGATTTAACTTACTTCTCGAGCATTTGAGTCATGTCCGCATAGTCCTGGGGATCTTTTCGTCTTGAGTCTAAGACGGTTAGTAGTCCCTGCTCAAGCTTAATCTCTAGGAGAATATAGTGGAAACTGCACACGCATGCATAACTCATCAATTACATTACTATAACCTTGACTAATATGTAAGGGAAACCGAATATGCATAAGACAGTAACACTCACTTGAAGTTGTAACGAAAGAGTATTATATCTTTGTTTTCATTTATTACCAACGATCGTAGCAAGTTGGCCTCGGTATCTGCGGCATGAAATTTAACCTGAGTTGCATCTATGAGATTTGTGTTAATGAACCCAATATCACCGATTTGTCTTTTCTTCAATTCGACGATCTTCAATCTGCATAATATAGTGAGGATAATTATAAATACATGCAATGAAAGAGCTGAGCTATATAGAGAGACTTAATGACAGAAGTAGTACTACTTATAGACAGTAGCAGGTGACCGTTGCTTTATCGAAGGCCAATTGATTGAAAAACTAAAAGAACTCCTCAAATGGAACATGCAACAATTCAATTCCAACGAGGTCATGCTCCTTTTTAACTCTCACATACAAAGTACTCCTCCCCCAAGACTCTCTGCAGATTTTCAAGTACCAATCATGCAATCTTCGCATCATCGTTGATAGAGACCTTTCATCTTTGACGAGAGTCTTCCCGTACTCGTATCTTTGTATCTGCACCTCCATGAAATCATAATGTACATCATCAGGCAGGTAATCTCCAAGATTGCTATAACCGGGCACCATCCTTGGATCATTAGCATCGATGTCGCTAGGCGCCTTGAGCGGGGGGCACGATTGCTTCGCTTGTTCACTGAGCTGGGCAATTTGTTTCCCAGCTCGTCGTTCTTCCAGCCTTTGATCACTGACAGTACTTCCCGACCGCTCTGCTTCGACAAATTCCTTTCCAATAATGCGCTCATAGTTGCCTTTCGGCAGAGTCTTGGGTGGTTTTGTCAAGGAAGCCAGAGTGCGCTTCGCTTTCACCGGATCTACCTTCTCCTCCGGAGGTTGATGTTTCTTTGCTTTCACCCCTTCAAAGAAGTTCCTCACTTCTTCTTGCGCGATCTCGGCATTCTCCTCCGGGGTCCTCTCGTATGGTAACTTCTCTAGAGTCTTCAGAGAAGGACCGAATCTGTATGTCCTCCCGCCTTTGGCTGTACTGCTAGACACTGGCAGAGCAGACGGAGCGGTTGTCTTGTTTACTTTCTTACGAGGCAGAGGAGAAGTACTACGACGCGCCGGAGCAGCCGGAGCGGCGGCAGGTCTCTTCCGCCCTTGCTGACGAGGCGGAGAAGGAGGAGGCTGGCTGCTCGGGCACGCCGGCGCAGGCGGAGAAGGAGGCGGAGTGCCGGCACGTGCCGGAGAAGGAGCCGGCCGAGTGCCCTGATTGTCACTCGCCAGGGGACGAGGCGGTGGAGGAGGCGGAGTGCCCTGACTCACTAGAGGAGGAGGAGGAGGCGGAGGCGTCCAGTTCGGAAGGTTGATGAGCTCCTTCCGCCATAGGCATGGAGTCTTCAGAGCAGAACCCCGCCGAGTCTCCCCTTCACCGGTAGGGTCGTCAAGCTGGAGGTCCTCAAATCCCTCCGTTATTTCATCCACCATCACCCTAGCATATCCTTCTGGAATCGGCCGGCAGTGAAAAGTTGCGCCGGGTTCAATAGGAAAAACAGAGCCAACAGCCGCCTTGACCTTCATATTAATCCATTGCGTCATAAGGTGGCAATTTTGAGACTCCGTGATAGCATCCACGGGATAGCTGGAAGGAGCCGTCAAGACATGCTCCGGCTGAAGCAGCTCGGTGGAAGCCACGCTGCTTCTCCGCTGAGATGGCGGGGTAGCTTCGGGGGAAGCTTCGGCAGTTTGTTTGCTGTGATTTGCTTCTCGTTCCTCTATCGCTTGTACCCTAGCGTGCATCGCCTGCAGTTGGGTCTGCTCCACTTTCTTCCTCCTCTCGTGGCATTTGTAACCGCTTGCGTCTAGAAACCCAACCTTCCACGAAATGGAGCCTGGCGTGCCTCGTGTCCGTCCAGGGTGCTCAGGATTCCCGAGGGCCATTGTGAGCTCGTCGTTCTCTCTGTCTAGAACAAACGTCCCTTGCTGCGCTGCTTCGATATACTGCCGAAGCTTCTTGAATGGTATGTCCATTTGATCGTTTGTCCAAATGCACTTCCCTGATACAGGGTCCAAGGTTCCGCCAGCCCCGAAGAACCAAGTCCGGCAACGGTCTGGCCAGTTAATTGTCTCTGGTTCGATCCCTTTATCAACCAGATCATTCTCAGTCTTGGCCCACTTAGGCCGGGCCATGAGGTAGCCACCTGACCCCGTGCGATGGTGATGCTTCTTCTTTGCAGCATTTTGCTTGTTTGTCGCCGACATCTTCTTACTCTTTTCCGATGTCTTGTGGGCCACAAATGCGGGCCAGTGATCTCTAATCTCATATCTGCCCTTGAATTCTGGTGTCTCTTTATTTTCGACAAACTTATTGAGCTCTTTCTTCCACCTCCTGAATAGTTCTGCCATCCTCTTAAGAGCAAAAGACTTGATTAATTGCTCTTTGACTGGCTTCTCCGGATCATCCTCTGGCGGTAGGGTGAAATTTGACTTCAGCTCAGTCCAAAGATCATTTTTATGCATATCATTGACATAAGACACCTCAGGGTCTTCTGTAGCCGGCTTTAACCATTGCTGGATGCTGATCGGGATCTTGTCCCTAACCAGAACCCCGCATTGAGCAACAAATGCGCTCTTTGTCCGGAGGGCTTCAATTGGTTGGCCGTCGGGCGCGATTGCTATGATCTCAAACTTTTCATCCGAGCTCAACTTTTTCTTCGGGCCTCGTCTCTTTACCGAAGTTGTGCTCGATCCGGAGGGCTAGAAAAAAGAACAAAGACTTAATTAATATGTGTACATACCAAAATAATGAATGCATCAATTAGCTAGCCAGCACAAGCTTAACTAATATATATACCTGGCCGGACTCGGTTCGGTCACTGGAGATGTCATCACAGTCTCCTTCTTGCACCGGCATTGGGTCACCGGAGCCGTCCTCGCGGTCTCCTTCTTGCACCGGCATTAGGTCACCGGAGCCATCATAATCATAGCCAGTTGCTTCCAGACCATCGTTGTCGTTGAGAAACAACGAGCAGAGGGCATCACTTCCTCATGCGATTATGTCCCCCAACAACTCTTCTTGTACTTCGTCTCGGGCGGTGTCCATAGTTTCTACAAATATTTACAACATGGCAATTATTATTCAAACATGACAGATGGATATATTAGTGCAAATGTAGAACTAATATTAATTAGTGGCCTCGACGCTGCTTCTCTAGGGTTTGGGGTGGCCTCGACGCTGCTTCTCTAGGGTTTGGGGTGGCCTCGACAACGCTTCAAGGATAAAAAAGAAGAGGAAGAAGAAAAAAAGAGGAGAAGAAAGAATAGAGGAGTTCTTACTCCTCTATTATTTCTTCTTCCTCTTTTTTTATCAGGAACGAGGGTCGTTGAGGGTCGCCGAGCGGTAGAGGAAACCCTAAATAGCAGGTATCGTGGGTGTGAGATACATGTGGCCGTCGGTGTCGGACACTACATCCACGTCCCACAAGTGACGCGGGCTTCGACGCCCACGTCACTTGTGGGACGTGGATGTAGTGTCTGACACCGACGGCCACATGTATCTCACATCGACGATACTTGCTATTTAGGGTTTCCTCTATCGCTCGGCAACCCTGACCCTCGACGACCCTCGTTCCCGATAAAAAAAGAGGAAGAAGAAGAAAAAAAGAGATGAGAAGAAAGAGGGTCAGGGTCGCCGAGCGGTAGAGGAAACCCTAAATAGCAAGTATCGTGGGTGCGAGATACATGTGGCCGTCGGTGTCGGACACTACATCCACGTCCCACAAGTGACGCGGGTCGACGCCCGCGTCACTTTTGGGACGTGGATGTAGTGTCCGACACCGACGGCCACATGTATCTCACACCGACAATACTTGCTATTTAGGGTTTCCTCTACCGCTCGGTGACCCTGGACGACCCTCGTTCCCGATAAAAAAAAGAGGAAGAAGAAGACAAAAAAGAGGAGAAGAACTCCTCTACTCTTTCTTCTCCTCTTTTTTTCTTCTTCCTCTTCTTTTTCTATCCTCTTCTTCCTCTCATGTTCGACGACCCTCGACCCCTCGGTGACCCTAGACCCCCTCTCGACCCTCGACACCTCGGCGACCGTCGACCCCCTCTCGACCCTCGACCCCTCGGCGACCCTAGACCCCCTCTCGACCCTCGTTCCCGATAAAAAAAGAGGAAGAAGAAGAAAAAAAGAGGAGAAGAAAGAATAGAGGAGTTCTTCTCCTCTAGTCTTTCTTCTCCTCTAGAACTCCTCTATTCTTTCTTCTCCTCTTTTTTTTCTTCTTCCTCTTCTTTTTTTATCCTCTTCTTCCTCTCATGTTCGACGACCCTCGACCCCTCGGCGACCCTAGACCCCCTCTCGACCCTCGTTCCCGATAAAAAAAGAGGAAGAAGAAGAAAAAGAGAGAGGAGAAGAAAGAATAGAGGAGAAGAACTCCTCTATTCTTTCTTCTCCTCTTTTTTTCTTCTTCCTCTTCTTTTTTATACTCTTCTTCCTCTCATGTTCGACGACCCTCGACCCCTCGGTGAACCTAGACCCCCTCTCGACCCTCGACACCTCGGCGACTGTCGACCCCCTCTCGACCCTCGACCCCTCGGTGACCCTAGACCCCCTCTCGACCCTCGACACCTCGGCGACCATCGACCCCCTCTCGACCCTCGACCCCTCGGCGACCCTAGACCCCCTCTCGACCCTCGTTCCCGATAAAAAAAGAGGAAGAAGAAGACAAAAAGAGGAGAAGAAAGAATAGAGGAGAAGAACTCCTCTATTCTTTCTTCTCCTCTTTTTTTCTTCTCCCTCTTCTTTTTTTATCCTCTTCTTCCTCTCATGTTCGACGACCCTCGACCCCTCGGCGACCCTAGACCCCCTCTCGACCCTCGACACCTCGGCGACCGTCGACCCCCTCTCGACCCTCGACCCCTCGGCGACGCTAGACCCCCTCTCGACCCTTGACCCCTCGGCGACCGTCGACCCCGTCGAATGAACAAAAATTAAACTAATAAAAATAAAAAAAACATATAGCAACATATGAACAAAAACATATATCCACATACATACACATATACATTATATATATATATATGAAAAAATGAAACTAATAAAAAAACAGAGCCAGGCGGCGGCTCACAGCGCGGGGGCAGGCGAGGGCGCCGGCGCGCGGGGCCAGGGCGGCGACGGCGACGAGGAGCGGGCGGCGACGGCGACGGCGACGAGGCAGGGGCTCTGGGCGCCGGGGCGGCGCGTGCGAGCAGGGGAGCTCGAGGCGACGGCGGGGCGGCGAGGGCGCCGGTGCGCGGGGGCGGGACGGGGCAGGGGCAGGGCGACGGCGACGAGGAGCGGGCGGCGATGGCGAGCACGGGGCAGGGGCGCTGGGCGACAGCGACGGCGAGCACGGGCAGCCTGGCGGCGTCGAGGAGGTCGACGTCGTCGGGGGCAACTGGCGAGGGAAATCTAAAAATTTCCCAAGTGTTGCTTATATAGCAAAGGCTTTGGTCCCGGTTCGTGGCACAAACCGGGACCAATGCCCCCTTTAGTCCCGGTTGGTGCCACCAACCGAGACCAAAGGCCTCTTTTCAGCAGCCCAAAGGGCGGGAAGCGGCGGCCTTTGGTCCCGGTTGGTGGCACCAACCGGGACTAAAGGGGGGCATTGGTCCCGGTTGGTGCCACGAACCATGACCAATGCACCCCTTTAGTCCCGGTTGGTGGCACCAACCGGGACCAAATGTTGTGTGCTAGAACTGGCGCAGTGCGGTGGGATGTTTAGTCCCACCTCGCTAGCCGAGAGGGGCTTGGATTGGTTTATAAGCTCTGCCGAGCCGACCACTTCGAGCTCCTCTCTACTGCAGGCTTACGGGCCTAAATCCACTGTCTGTGCCTGTGGGCCTACTGGGTCTCCTGCGGGTCTGAATCCTGGCCCATGGTAGGGTTTCTACTCCTATTCAGGCCGTGGGGGCTCAGTAGGAGGCACTTTTTTTGTTTTTTTTGTTTTCTTTACTTATTGTTGCTATTTTTAATATTTTTCCAGTTTTTTTGTTTTGTTTTCTGCATTATTTATTTTCTTTTGTTTTTTGCTTTATTTTTTAATTCTTTTTTACTTTTAGTTTTAGAAAAATTATAAACTTTCTGTTAGTGCCATTAGTTTTCAAATTTAAAAACACTTTTTTAGTTTTTTTGCTTTTAGTGCCTATTTTTTCCGGTTTTTTTGTTTTGTTTTGTGCCTTATTTATTTTCTTTTGTTTTTTTCTTTATTTTTTAATTCTTTTTTATGTTAGTTTTAGAAAAATTATAAACTTTCTGTTAGTGTCATTAGTTTTCAAATTTGAAAACACTTTTTTAGTTTTTTTGTTTTCATTGTTGCTTTATTTATTTTATTTTGTTTCTACTTACAACAAAATACTTATTGTTGCTATTTTTATTTTTTCAGTTTTTTTGTTTTGTTTTCTGTATTATTTATTTTATTTTGTTTTTTGCTTTTAGGTCAGCAAAATTATAAACTTTCTGTTAGTGCCATTAGTTTTAGAAAAATTATAAACTTTCTGTTAGTGCCATTAGTTTTCAAATTTGAATAGTTAAAATTTGAATTCTTTGAAATTTGTGTGAATCACAAGTTTGTGATTAACTTTACTAAAAAATGAATATAGATGCACCTATAGAGAAAATTCGACCTAAATTCATAGTTTTCAAATGAACTCTGAAAAAGTTGGCATAGCATACTCGTGTGTTACAAAGTTGGCATGGTATCATCATAATAGTTGCAGGAGAAAGTCTTCACATTTTCTTCGCTTGTGTCATTTGCTTATTGCGCCGTAACCATGGATAATCTTCATCGTTTATGAGGATGCTTGGGTCAGCCTTGACATTGAAGGGAGGAATTTCATGAAACTTTTCATAATCTTCAGACATATCTGTCTTGCCCTCCACTCCCAGGATATCCCTTTTTCCTGAAAGAACTATGTGGCGCTTTGGCTCATCGTATGATGTATTCGCTAACTTATCTTTTCTTTTTCTCGGTTTGGTAGACATGTCCTTCACATAGATAACATGTGCCACATCATTGGCTACGACGAACGGTTCGTCAGTGTACCCAAGATTTTTCAGACCCACTGTTGTCATTCCGTACTGTGGGTCTACCTGTATCCCGCCTCCTGACAGATTGACCCATTTGCACTTAAACAAAGCGACCTTAAAATCATGTCCGTAGTCAAGTTCCCATATGTCCACTATGTAACCATAATATGTGTCCTTTCCGCTCTTGGTTGCTGCATCAAAGCGGACACTGCTGTTTTGGTTGGTGCTCTTTTGATCTTGGGCGATCATGTAAAATGTATTCCCATTTATCTCGTATCCATTGTAAGTCAATACAGTCAAAGATGGTCCCCTGGACAACAAGTACAGCTCATCACAAACAGTGTTGTCACCTCTGAGACGTGTTTCCAACCAACTGCTAAAAGTCCTGATGTGTTCACATGTAATCCCGTCGTCGCACTGCTTCGGGTGTTTGGAGCACAAACTGTTCTTGTGTTCATCGACATACGGGGTCACCAAGGTAGAGTTCTGTAGAACTGTGTAGTGTGCTTGAGACCAAGAATATTCGTCCCTGCATATTATTGAGTCACTTCCAAGAGTGCCTTTTCCAATCAGTCTCCCCTCATACCGCGATTTAGGGAGACCTATCTTCTTAAGGCCGGGAATGAAGTCAACACAAAACCCGATAACATCCTCTGTTTGATGGCCCATGGAGATGCTTCCTTCTGGCCTAGCACGGTTACGGGCATATTTCTTTAGGACTCACATGAACCTCTCAAAGGGGAACATATTGTGTAGAAATACGGGCCCCAGGATGACAATCTCGTCGACTAGATGAACTAGGACGTGCGTCATGATATTGAAGAAGGATGGTGGGAACACCAGCTCGAAACTGACAAGACATTGCGCCACATCACTCCCTAGCCTTGGTATGATTTCTGGATCGATCACCTTCTGAGAGATTGCATTGAGGAATGCACATAGCTTCACAATGGCTAATCGGACGTTTTCTGGTAGAAGCCCCCTCAATGCAACCGAAAGCACTTGCGTCATAATCACGCGGCAGTCATGAGACTTTAGGTTCTGAAACTTTTTCTCTGGCATATTTATTATTCCCTTTATATTCGACGAGAAGCCAGTCGTGATCTTCCTACTGAGCAAGCATTCAAAGAAGATTTCTTTCTCTTCTTTCGTAAGAGCGTAGCTGGTAGGACCTTTATACTGCTTCGGAGTCATGTCGTCTTTTTCCTGCAAACATTGCAGGTCCTCCCGTGCCTCAAGTGTATCTTTTGTCTTTCCATACACGCCCAAGAAGCCTAGCAGGTTCAGGCAAAGGTTCTTCGTCACGTGCATCACGTCGATTGAAGAGCGGACCTCTAGGTCTTTCCAGTAGGGTAGGTCCCAAAATATAGATTTCTTCTTCCACATGGGTGCGTGTCCCTCAGCGTCTTTCGGAACAGCTAGTCCGCCGGGACCCTTTCCAAAGATTACGTGTAAATCATTGACCATAGCAAGTACGTGATCACCGGTACGCATGGCAGGCTTCTTTCGGTGATCTTCCTCGCCTTTGAAATGCTTGCCTTTCTTTCGACATTGATGGTTGGTTAGAAGAAATCGACGATGGCCCAGGTACACATTCTTCCTACATTTGTCCAGGTATATACTTTCAGTGTCATCTAAACAGTGCGTGCAAGCGTGGTATCCTTTGTTTGTCTGTCCTGAAAGGTTACTGAGAGCGGGCCAATCGTTGATGGTCACGAACAGCAACGCCTTTAGGTTAAATTCCTCCTATCTGTGCTCATCCCACGTACGTACATCGTTTCCATTCCACAGCTGTAAAAGTTCTTCAACTAATGGCCTTAGGTACACATCAATGTCGTTGTCGGGTTGCTTAGGGCCTTGGATGAGAACTGGCATCATAATGAACTTCCGCTTCATGCACATCCAAGGAGGAAGGTTATAGATACATAGAGTCACGGGCCAGATGCTGTGATTGCTTCTCTGCTCCCCGAAAGGATTAATGCCATCCGCGCTTAAAGCAAACCATACATTCCTTGGGTCCTTTGCAAACTCATCCCAGTACTTTCTCTTGATTTTTCTCCACTGCGACCCGTCAGCGGGTGCTCTCAACTTCCCGTCTTTCTTCCGGTCCTCACTGTGCCATCGCATCAACTTGGCATGTTCTTCGTTTCTGAACAGACGTTTCAACCGTGGTATTATAGGAGCATACCACATCACCTTCGCAGGAACCCTCTTCCTGGGGGGCTCACCGTCAACATCACCAGGGTCATCTCATCTGATCTTATACCGCAATGCACCGCATACCGGGCATGCGTTCAGATCCTTGTATGCACCGCGGTAGAGGATGCAGTCATTAGGGCATGCATGTATCTTCTCCACCTCCAATCCTAGAGGGCATACGACCTTCTTTGCTGCGTATGTACTGTCGGGCAATTTGTTATCCTTTGGAAGCTTCTTCTTCAATATTTTCAGTAGCTTCTCAAATCCTTTGTCAGCCACAGCATTCTCTGCCTTCCACCGCAGCAATTCCAGTACGGTACCGAGCTTTGTGTTGCCATCTTTGCAATTGGGGTACAACCCTTTTTTGTGATCCTCTAACATGCGATCGAACTTCAGCTTCTCCTTTTGACTTTCGCATTGCGTCCTTGCATCGACAATGACCCGGCGGAGATCATCATCATCGGGCACATCGTATGGTTCCTCTTGATCTTCAGCAGCTTCACCCATTGCAGCATCATTGGGCACATCGTCTGGTTCATCTTGATCTTCACCAGCTCCCCCCGTTACAGCATAACCGTATTCAGGGGGCACATAGTTGTCATCGTACTCTTCTTCTTCGCCATCTTCCATCGTAACCCCTATTTCTCCGTGCCTCATCCAAACATTATAGGGTGGCATGAAACCCTTGTAAAGCAGGTGGGAGTGAAGGATTTTCCGGTTAGATTAAGACCTCGTATTCCCACATTCAGTGCATGGACAACACATAAAACCATTCTGCTTGTTTGCCTCAACCGCATCGAGAAACTCATGCACGCCTTTAATGTACTTAGAGGTGTGTCTGTCACCATACATCCATTGTCGGTTCATCTGCGTGCGTTATATATAATTAAGTGTCCAAATTAATAGAAGTTCATCATCACATTAAAACCAAAGTACATACATAGTTCTCATCTAACAACATATAGCTCTCCAGAGCATCTAATTAATTAAACCATACATTGAAACTATGTAAAACATTTCAATGCGAAAACAAATGCGATCATAATCACAACCAATGTAATAATTGATCCAACGGCATAATGATACCAAGCCTCGGTATGAATGGCATATTTTCTAATATTTTTAATCTTCAAGCGCATTGCATCCATCTTGATCTTGTGATCATCGATGACATCCGCAACATGCAACTCCAATATCATCTTCTCCTCCTCAATTTTTTTTATTTTTTCCTTCAACAAATTGTTTTCTTCTTCGACTAAATTTAACCTCTCGACAATAGGGTCGGTTGGAATTTCCGATTCACATACATCCTACATAAATAAAATCTATGTCACGTTGGTCGGCATAATTTTCATAAACAATAAATGAACCAATAGTTATAAAGATAATATATATACCACATCCGAATCATAGACAAGACGAGGGCCGACGGGGCAGATACCAAAACCATCGCACTATATAAGATGCAATAATAAAAGTAAGAAAATAATACAAGTATCTATGTAAACATACACGTAAGAATATTTCTTCCTTTCAAAAAGAAGATAAGAACAAGAGGTTCACCACGGTGGTCCCGGCGATGAGCTCGGCGCGGGTGATCGACGGCGGTGAAGACGGGGACGGGGCGTGACGGACCGCTAAACCTAGACAAATATTGAGGAAAATGGAGCTTGAAGGTCGAGCTTGGAGATGAGAAAGCTTAAGTATTGTGGCTCGGGCATTCCATCGAACACATTGTGTGCATAGGAGGTGAGCTAGAGCACCACCAAGCCCTCTCCCCCTCGGCCAGAAAAAAACAGAGCAGTGTGCTCTGCTCTTACGCGAGGGGGTATATATAGGCACCTCATTGGTCCCGGTTGGTGGCATGAATCGGGACTAAAGGGGAGCCTTTGGACCCGGTTCATGCCACCAACCGGGACCAATGGTGGTGGGCCAGGAGCGAGGCCATTGTTCCCGGTTCGTCCCACTAACCGGGACCAAAAGGTCCAGACGAACCGGGACCAATGGCCCACGTGGACCGGCCGGCCCCCTGGGCTCACGAACCGGGTCCAATGCCCCCATGGGTCCCGGTTCTAGACTGAACCGGGACTAATGGGCTGACCCGGCCTGGACCGTTGCCCCCTTTTCTACTAGTGGAAGTTTTCAAGTTTTGGGTAAAGATTCGACGGACTATGGAATAAGGAGTGGCAAGGGCCTAAGCTTGGGGATGCCCAAGGCACCCCAAGGTAATAATCAAGGACAACCAAGAGCCTAAGCTTGGGGATGCCCCGGAAGGCATCCCCTCTTTCGTCTTTGTTCATCGGTAACTTTACTTGGAGCTATATTTTTATTTACCACATGATATGTGTTTTTCTTGGAGTGTCATTTTATTTTATTTAGTTTTGCTTGCTGCTTGAATAAAATACCAAGATCTGAAATTCTTTAATGTTAGAGAGTCTTCATATAGTTGCATAATTATTCGACTACTCATTGATCTTCACTTATATCTTTCGGAGTAGTTTTTTGCTGCTCTAGTGCTTCACTTATATCTTTTTAGAGCACGGCGGTGGTTTTATTTTGAAGAAATAGATGAACTCTCATGCTTCACTTATATCATTTTGAGAGTCTCTAAACAGCATGGTAATTTTCTTTGGTTATGAAATTAGTCCTAATATGATGGGCATCCAAGAGGGATATAATAAAAACTTTCATATAAAGTGCATTGAATACTATGAGAAGTTTGATACTTGATGATTGTTTTGAGATATGGAGATGGTGATATTAGAGTCATGCTAGTTGAGTAGTTGTGAATTTGAGAAATTCTTGTGTTGAAGTTTGTGATTCCCGTAGCATGCACGTATGGTGAACCATTATGTTAAGAAGTCGGAGCATGATGTATTTATTGATTGTCCTCCTTATGAGTGGCGGTCAGGGATGGGCGATGGTCTTTTCCTACCAATCTATCCCCCTAGGAGCATGCGCATAGTACTTTGCTTCGATAACTAATAGATTTTTGCAATAAGTATGTGAGTTCTTTATGACTAATGTTGAGTTCATGGATTATACGCACTCTCACCCTTCCACCATTGCTAGCCTCTCTAATACCGCGCACCTTTCGCCGGTATCATACACCCACCATATACCTTCCTCAAAATAGCCACCATACCTACCTATCATGGCATTTCCATAGCCATTCCGAGATATATTGCCATGCAACTTTCCACCGTTCTGTTTATTATGACACATTTCATCATTGTCATATTGCTTTGCATGATCATGTAGTTGACATTGTATTTGTGGCAAAGCCACCATTCATAATTATTTCATACATGTCACTCATGAGTCATTGCACATCCTGGTACACCGCCGGAGGCATTCACATAAATTCATACTTTGTTCTAGTATCAAGTTGTAATCATTGAGTTGTAAATAAATAGAAGTGTGATGATCATCATTTAATAGAGCATTGTCCCCAAAAAAAGAAAGGCCAAAAAAGGAAAGGCAAAAAAAAGGGAAAGGCCAAATAAAAAATATAAAAATATAAAATAAAAGGGACAATGCTACTATCCTTTTTTCCACACTTGTGCTTCAAAGTAGCACCATGATCTTCATGATAGAGAGCCTCTTGTCTTGTCACTTCCATATACTAGTGGGAAATTTTCATTATAGAACTTGGCTTGTATATTCCAACAATGGGCCTCCTCAAGTGCCCTAGGTCTTCATGAGAAAGCAAGTTGGATGCACACCCCCTTAGTTTGTTTTGTTGAGCTTTCATACATTTATAGCTCTAGTGCATCCGTTGCATGGAAATCCCTACTCACTCACATTGATTTCTATTGATGGGCATCTCCATAACCTGTTGATACGCCTAGTTGATGTGAGACTATCTTCTCCTTTTTTATCTTCTCCGCAACCACCATTCTATTCCACCTATAGTGCTATGTCCATGGCTCACGCAAATGTATTGCGTGAAGATTGAAAAAGTTTGAGAACATCAAAAGTATGAAACAATTGCTTGGCTTGTCATCGGGGTTGTGCATGATTTGAATACGTTGTGTGGTGAAGATGGAGCATAGCTAGACTATATGATTTTGTAGGGATAACTTTCTTTGGCCATGTTATTTTGAAGAGACATAATTGCTTAGTTAGTATGCTTGAAGTATTATTATTTCTATGTCCATATTAAACCTTTGTCTTGAATCTTATGGATCTGAATATTCTTGCCACAATAAAGAAGAATTACTTAGAGAAATATGTTAGGTAGCATTCCACATCAAAAATTCTGTTTTTATCATTTACCTACTCGAGGACAAGCATGAATTAAGCTTGGGGATGCTGATACGTCTCCAACGTATCTATAATTTTTGATTGTTCCATGATATTGTATTATCAACCTTGGATGTTTTATATGCTATTATATATGATTTTTTGGACTAACCGATTAACCTAGAGCCTAGTGCCAGTTTCTGTTTTTTCCTTGTTTTAGAGTATCGCAAAAAAGGAAATTCAAACGAAGTCCAATTGACCTGAAACTTCACGGAACTTATTTTTGGACCAGAAGAAGCCCACGGAGTATCGGAGATGGACCAGGAGAGTCCCGGGTTGCCCACGAGGGTGGGGGCGTGCCCACCCCCTGGGCGCGCCCCCTGCCTCGTGGACAGCCCGGAGGTCCACCGACGTACTTCTTCCTCCCATATATACCCATATACCCTAAAAACTTCGGGGAGCACAATGGATCAGGAGTTCCGCTACCAGAAGCCTCCATAGCCACCGAAAACAAATCTAGACCCATTCCGGCACCCTGACGGAGGGAGCAATCCTTCTCCGGTGGCCATCTTCATCATCCCGGTGCTCTCCATGACGAGGAGGGAGTAGTTCTCCCTCGGGGTTGAGGGTATGTACCAGTAGCTATGTGTTTGATCTCTCTCTCTCTCTCTCTCGTGTTCTTGAGGTGGTACGATCTTGATGTATCGCGAGCTTTGCTATTATAGTTGGATCTTATGATGTTTCTCCCCCTCTACTCTCTTGTAATGGATTGAGTTTTCCCTTTGAAGTTATCTTATCGGATTGAGTCTTTAAGGATTTGAGAACACTTGATGTATGTCTTGCGTCGGATCCCCGTGGTGACAATGGGGTATTCTATTGATCCACTTGATGTATGTTTTGGTGATCAACTTGCGGGTTCTGCCCATTAACCTATGCATAGGGGTTGGCACACGTTTTCGTCTTGACACTCCGGTAGAAACTTTGGGGCACTCTTTGAGGTTCTATGTGTTGGTTGAATAGATGAATATGAGATTGTGTGATGCATATCATATAATCATACCCACGAATACTTGAGGTGACATTGGAGTATCTAGGTGACATTAGGGTTTTGGTTGATTTGTGTCTTAAGGTGTTATTCTAGTACGAACTCTAGGGCTGTTCGTGACACTTATAGGAATAGCCCAACGGATTGATTGGAAATAATAACTTTGAGGTGGTTTCGTACCCTACCATAATCTCTTCATTCGTTCTCCGCTATTAGTGACTTTGGAGTGACTCTTTGTTGCATGTTGATGGATAGTTATGTGATCCAATTATGTTATTATTGTTGAGAGGACTTGCACTAGTGAAAGTATGAACCCTAGGCCTTGTTTCAATGCATTGCAATACCATTTACACTCACTTTTATCATTAGTTACCTTGATGTTTTTATATTTTCAGATTACAAAAACCTTTATCTACTATCCATATACCACTTGTATCACCATCTCTTCACCGAACTAGTGCACCTATACAATTTACCATTGTATTGGGTGTGTTGGGGACACAAGAGACTCTTTGTTATTTGGTTGCAGGGTTGCTTGAGAGAGTCCATCTTCATCCTACGCCTCCTACGGATTGATAAACCTTAGGTCATCCACTTGAGGGAAATTTGCTACTGTCCTACAAACCTCCGCACTTGGAGGCCCAACAACGTCTACAAGAAGAAGGTTGGGTAGTAGACATCAAGAACGGTGAGTATAAAGGTTTCTCTAGAACCTCTAGAGAGATTTATAACACACTCTTCATGTTGCCAACCGGCAACAACAACAACAACAACCACAAAGAGGCAAGATTTCGGCAAAACAGAGTTTACACAGCTTCTGTCCCCTTCATTGTATTGTAAACTACACTTAGAATGCCGAAGCACACATCACCAAATATGGAAGATGAGTAGACACACGAGTTCCCAAGACCCCTCAAAATTTCATCTCAATCGAATATTGTTTGCCTACCCAAACTTTTTGTCTCCCAAAACTACTCTCTTCTAAAACTACAACAGTCTGAGCTGACAAAATCACTACCAAATCTGATGCTCCACTGACTCAATCCTCAAACCAGCTAAGCAGATCGAAGTACTCAAAGTAAGGAATAAGCTCACCAAGTTTGGGTCAATCCAAGCATATTTGAGCC
Organism: Triticum monococcum; assembly: GCA_034509565.1. Classification (NCBI taxonomy): domain Eukaryota; kingdom Viridiplantae; phylum Streptophyta; class Magnoliopsida; order Poales; family Poaceae; genus Triticum; species Triticum monococcum. Next base: position 49,761,009 of record CM067844.1, read on the forward strand.
TCCAATCACCAGCTTCAACCATGTCTAGTATGATGCGGCTGATCTGGGCAAAACCTCCTCTTCCTCTTCTTCCTCTCTCTCACAAGTTTTGTTTTTCTTCGTATGCTTTCACATTCACAATGGCAGCCACCACCAACAGAGGTGGAGTGGGTAGGTGACACGTCTCCGTCGAATCTACTTTTCCAAACACTTTTGCCCTTGTTTTGGACTCTAACTTGCATGATTTGAATGGAACTAACCCGGACTGACACTGTTTTCAGCAGAATTGCCATGGTATTATTTTTGTGCAGAAATAAAAGTTCTTGGAATGACCTGAAAATCAACGGAGAATTATTTTGGAATATATAAAAATACTGGAAGAAGAATCCACGTCAGGGGGGCCTCCACCTGTCCACGAGGGTGGGGCCGCGCCTACCCCCCTGGGCGCACCCCTGCCTCGTGGGACCCCTGACGCTCCACCGACCTCAACTCCAACTCCATATATTCACTTTCGGGGAGAAAAAATCAAAGAGAAGGATTCATCGCGTTTTACAATACGGAGCCGCCGCCAAGCCCTAAACTCTCCCGGGAGGGCTGATCTGGAGTCTGTTCGGGGCTCCGAAGAGGGGAATCCGTCGCCATCGTCGTCATCAACCTTCCTCCATCACCAATTTCATGATGCTCACCGTCGTGTGTGAGTAATTCCATCGTAGGCTTGCTGGACGATGATGGGTTGGATGAGATTTATCATGTAATCGAGTTAGTTTTGTTAGGGTTTGATCCCTAGTATCCATTATGTTCTGAGATTGATGTTTCTATGACTTTGCTATGCTTAATGCTTGTCACTAGGGCCCGAGTGCCATGATTTCAGATCTGAACCTATTATGTTTTCATAAATATATGAGAGCTCTTGATCCTATCTTGCAAGTCTATAGTCACCTATTATGTGTTATGATCCGTTAACCCCGAAGTGAAAATAATTGGGGCCACTACCGGTGATGACCGTAGTTTGAGGAGTTCATGTATTCACTATGTGTTAATGCTTTGGTCTGGTACTCTATTAAAAGGAGGCCTTAATATCCCTTAGTTTCTAATAGGACCCCGCTAGCACGGGAGGGTAGGACAAAAGATGTCATGCAAGTTCTTTTCCATAAGCATGTATGGCTATATTCAGAATACATGGCTACATTACATTGATGAACTAGAGCTAGTTCTGTGTCACCCTAGGTTATGACTGTTACATGATACTAAGTTCTTTGCTACTAAATACCTTGCTACAGATATTAAGTTTCCAGGTGTGGTTGAATTGACAACTCAGCTGCTAATACTTGCGAATATTCTTTGGCTCCCCTTGTCTCGAATCAATAAATTTGGGTTGAATACTCTACCCTCGAAAAAGGTTGCGATCCCCTATACTTGTGGGTTATCAAGACTATTTTCTGGCGCCGTTGCCGGGGAGCATAGCTCTATTCTTTGAGTCACTTGGGATTTGTATCTGCTTATCACTATGAAGATCTTGAAAGATCCAAGAACTAAAATTTATTCCTCAACTACGAGGGGAGGTAAGGAACTGTCATCTAGCTCTGCACTTGATTCACCTTCTGTTTTGAGTAAGCTTGCGACACCTAAACCTGCTTCTGCTATTAATTCTGATATGTCGCATGTTATTGATGATGCCACTTCTACTTTGCATGATACTTATGATGAAACTACTTCTATGCTTGATACTACTGTGCCACTAGGTGAATTTCTTGATGAACAACTTGCTAGGGCTAGAGAGAATGAAATTATTGAAACTGATAATAATGATGAAAGTGATGATGAAGATTCTCCCCCTAGATATGAATTACCTGTTGTGCCTGAGGGCTATGTTATGGATGAAGAAACTGCTAGAGACTTTCTTGCTTGCAATGATAGGAGTGATCTTAAGAAACTATTAGCTAAGCTGAAACAAAAATCTCTAAATGCTAGAATGAAATATGATCTTGCTTATGCTACTTCACCTATCTTTGTTACTGATAAGGATTATGATTTCTCTGTTGATTTAATTACTTTGGTTGAATCTGATCCTTTTTATGGCTATGAATCTGAAACTGTTGTGGCACATCTTACTAAATTAAATGATATAGCTACCCTGTTCACTAATGATGAGAAAACTCGCTACTATTATATCCTTAAGTTATTTCCGTTCTCATTAAAGGGTGATGCTGAAACATGGTTTAATTCTCTTGATCCTGGTTGTGTGCGTAGTCCCCAGGATATGATGTATTACTTCTCTTCTAAATATTTCCCGCTCATAAGAAACAAGCTGCTTTAAGGGAAATATATAATTTTGTGCAAATTGAAGAAGAGAGTCTCCCACAAGGTTGGGGGAGGCCTCTCCAATTACTTAATGCTTTGCTTGATCATCCTCTCAAGAAAAATGAAATACTTGATATCTTTTATAATGGACTAACCGATTCTTCCAGAGATTACCTGGATAGTTGTGCTGGTTGTGTTTTTCAGGGAAAGAACTATTGATCAAGCTAAAATTCTATTGAATAATATGCTAACTAATGAAAATAATTGGACACTTCCTGAACCAACTCCTAAGCCAACTCCGAAGCAAATGGGTATTCTATTTCTCAGTCCTGAAGATATGCAAGAGGCAAAGAAATCTATGAAAGAAAAAGGTATTAAAGCTGAACATGTTAAGAATTTACCTCCTATTGAAGAAATACATGGTCTTAATTTGCTGCCTGTTGAAGAAATACATGGTCTTAATTTGCCACTTGTTGAAGAAATACATGGTCTTGATAACCGGACACAGGTAGTAAAGGTAAATTCTCTCTATAGATTTGATGAAGGTGATATTCCTCGTTATAAGTCTGCTAGCCAATGCTTAGATGAGTTTGATAATTTTATTGTTAAACAAGAAAACTTCAATGCTTATGTTGGTAGACAATTGAAACATAATGCTTATATGATAGAACACTTGAGTGATTATATGGCTAATGTTAATGGTGAACTTAAACTTATTAGTAAACATGCTTCTATGGTTACCACTCAAGTAGAACAAGTACTTAAAGCTCAGAATGATTTGCTCAATGAATTGAATAGTAAAAATAATAATTTTGCTATTAGAGTTGCAACTAGAGGTAAAGTGACTCAGGAACCTTTGTATCCTGAGCGCCACCCTAAGAGAATTGAGCAAGATTCTCAGAGAACTAATATAGATGCACCCAGTCCTTCTAAAAGGAAGAAAAGGAAAAATGATTGGACTTCGCATGCTTCTAGTGAACCTGTTGTTGACAAACCTAAGAATCCCAATGATATTTCTATTTCTGATGCTAAAACACAACCTGGTAATGAACATGAACCTAGTGATAATGTTCATGTTTATGCTCAACCTAGTAATGACAATGATGTAGAAATTGAACCTGCTGTTGATCTTGATAACCCACAATCAAAGAATCAACGTTACGATAGGAGAGACTTCTTTGCTAGGAAGCACGGTAAGGAAAGAGAACCATGGGTTCAGAAACCCATGCCTTTTCCTCCTAAACCATCCAAGAAAAAGGATGATGAGGATTTTGAGCGCTTTGCTGAAATGATTAGACATATCTTTTTGCGTATGCGTTTGACTGATATGCTTAAAATGAATCCTTATGCTAAGTATATGAAGGATATTGTTACAAATAGAAGAAACATACCAGAAGCTGAAATTTCCACCATGCTTGCTAATTATACTTTTAAGGGTGGAATACCAAAGAAACTTCAAGATCCAGGAGTACCAACTATACCATGCTCCATTAAAACAAACTATGTTAAAACTGCTTTATGTGATCTTGAAGCCGGTGTTAATGTTATGCCTCTCTCTTTATATCGTAGACTTGATTTGAATAAGTTGACACCTACTGAAATATCTTTGCAAATGGCTGATAAATCAACTACCATACCTATCGGTATTTGTGAGGATGTGCCTGTTGTGGTTGCAAACGTCACTATCTTAACGGACTTTGTTATTCTTGATATTCCCGACGACGATAGTATGTCTATTATTCTTGGATCACCCTTTTTTAATACTGTGGGAGCTATTATTGATTGCACCAAAGGCAGTGTCACTTTTCATGTTAATGGTAATGAGCATATGGTACACTTTCCGAGGAAACAACCTCAAGTCCACAGTATCAATTCTATCGACAAAATTCCATCAATTATTTTTGGAGGTTTTGAGTTTCCTCTACCTACTATCAAGAAGAAATATGATATTCTTATTGTTGGGGACATGCATATCCCTGTTGAGGTAACCTAGTGTTATTCGAAATTTCCCCGGTTCCATGTTATTCGGAATGAGTTTGTTAACAAGACTTGATCAACCTTGTTAGTCGATTCCTTTTGATGAGCATGAGATGGATGAAGTTAGAAAACACAACTATTTGTACCCTGTTTTTACTTTCTGTTATTTATACTAAATAAAGCAAAAATAGTATATTCGGTCTGTTTTCTGAATTCTCCATGCAATAAAAAATACCCCGAAAATAAAAGTTCTCCAAATGCCCTAAAATTTAAATATGATTTTTTGGAATATTTGAGAATATCTGGCACTGAGAACTTAGCAGGGGGAGCAAGCACCTGGCCATGAGGGTCCAGGGCGCGCCCACCCCCCTGGGCGGCCCCCTGCCTCGTGGGCCCATGGTGGCTCCCCTCCACTTATTCCAGCCACCACACACTCCTTCTTCCTCCCAAAAAAATCACCAACCAGCTCAAGCACGACTTCTAGCTCATCTTGCTGCCATTTTCGATCTCCTAGCTCAAAGCTCCATTCAGAAAACTGCTTTAGGGGATTGTTCTTTGGTATGTGCCTCCTCCAATGGTCCAATTAGTTTTTGTTCTAGTGCTTTATTCATTAGAAATTTTTGTTGCTTGGGTGACCCTGTTCTTGAGCTTGCATGTCAAATTTATATGGTCAAAAGTAGTTTCAATGCATGATATATCCTCTAGGCACCTGTGGGAGTAGTTGCTATCAATTTTGTTGAGCTTGGTTCACTTTTATTTTAAGGTTACTAAAAATTTCAGAAATTTTTCAGAGAAAGAAATATGTTTAGGAAAATGTACCAAGGTGGTCCTTCAAGGAAGCAAGGACCCAGGCTCGCAATACGCGATGCGGACGAGGAACCACCGAGGGAAGTTCAAGTGCGGGCTTGTGAATGACCGCCAGGGGACATTATGGTTCGAGCGGGAATCAAGGAGGAATTTGATGCATATGTGCGTACCACTGATCTTGAGAGCTTAGAGGCAGATAAGTGTTGTCAATACCACTATCTCACTGATTCCTTTGTGAGAAGGTTTAAATTTACATTATCCCGCAATTCTCAAACTGTCCTGCTTGATCTTTATGAAAATTCTTATACTATGTACTTAGAGGATTTTAATACTGCTTGCAAACTTCCACAATGGGGTAGCACTAGTGAACCTCGCAAATCTGAGTTTAGAGATTTTCTTGCTAGTATAACTGTGGGGGAATCTAGAGATATAACACAAGCTACCATAGGGAGCATTCATTTTCCTGCTATACATTATTTTGCTCTCTTCATAGGTATGTGCATAAATGGTAAGGATGAAGCATGTCATATGTGTGTCCCTGACCTCAGTGTTCTCAGGAGTGTTGTATTAGGAGATAAACATTATAATTTGGGAGCTATTGTTGCGCGTAGGTTGCATAATAATAGAATTAATGGGGATTTCTTTGGTGGAATTTATGCAACCCATCTAGCTATTTTTCTTGATATACCCATACGTGGGTATGATATTGAGTTGCCTCCTGTTTATTTAGATTATTAGGCTATGGTTCGTCATCAGTTTGTTGAGAGGAATGATCAGTTCCTCCAGTACCGACTAATCTTTGACTGACGACGCACCTATCACGTCGCTCTCCCTGCTTCTACTTTCTTTGAATTTCAGGCAAAAGGGAGATATGTTATAACCAGGGAGGAGGCGGACAAGTATAAGAGGAGGACGGAGACGGCTCGCCTCCAAGCGGCAGCTCATGAGGCAATAGCTGTTGCACCATAGTACGACCCAAGTTACAACTTTGGATATCTGCCAGGCCAGCCGTGGCCATAGACCAACTTAGGCCAAAAGCCTAAGCTTGGGGGAGTACGTATTTCTCATCGACATTACATTCCTGTTCACACACTCATGCTAGTTGTCTGTGCTCATACTTTTTCATTGTATCATCCATGCTAGTTTGTTTCCTTTTTATGCTTTCTTCTTGTGTTTGATAAACCTTAATAAAAATGAAAAAAATTAGTTGTAGTTTTCAGCTAGTTTACTTTTCATGCTGTAGTAGTAATAATTAAAAACAAAACCCAAAAAGATTTCCCATTCTTCTTTTGCTTGTTGGGAGCTTTCCCATGTAAATAGTTTTATTTCCTTCTTGTTCTTTGGGGGTTGAGAGGAGAAGATCATGATTAAAATGTTAAAGTGGCTCTTATATGCATTATTATTGATCTAACAAAGAGCCCATATTACCTTGTCTCCTCTCTTGAATTGAATGCTTGCAGATTCCAGCTTAGTCCAATGCACGTACACTATTATTATTATCCTCACTATTCGATCATGCAAGTGAAAGGCAATAATGATGATTATATGATGAACTTATTGAGATGAGAAAAGCTGGTATGAACTCGACCTCTCTTGTTTTTGTAAATATGATTAGTTCATCGTTCCCGATTCAGCCTATTATGAACAAACATGTTTGCAATGACAACTAGAGATTATAGTTGCTTATGCCATGCTTAATTAGCTAGGAGCTCATAATGATTTACCTTGCATGCCAACATGCTATTAAAATGGTTGTGATGTGGTATGATAGGGTGGTATCCTCTTTTGAACGATTCGAGTGGCTTGACTTGGCACATGTTCACGCATGTAGTTGAAACAAAATCAACATAGCCTCTACGATATTTATGTTCATGGTGCATTATATCCTACTCATGCTTGCATTCGGTGTTGATTAATTTTAATGCATGTTCATGACTATTGTCGCTCTCTAGCTGGTCGCTTCCCAGTCTTTTTCTAGCCTTCACTTGTACTAAGCGGGAGTACTACTTGTGCATCCAATTCCATAAACCCCAAAGTTATTCCATATGAGTCCACCATACCTGCCTATACACGGTATCTACCTGCCGTTCCAAGTAAATTTGTATGTGCCAAACTCTAAACCTTCAAAAAAACATTCTGTTTTGTATGCTCGAATAGCTCATGTATCAACTAGGGCTGTCTATATCTTCCATGCTAGGCGGGTTATTCTCAAGAGGAGTGGACTCCGCTCCTCACTCACGAGAACATGGCTGGTCATCGGGATGCCCAGTCCCATGCTTTAAGCAAATCAAATCAAAATAATTGCAAACAAAACTCCCTCCGGACTCTTGTTAGTTGGAGGCACTCATGTTTCGAGCAAGCCATGGATTGATGCTTATTGGTGGAGGGGGAGTATAAACTTTACCATTCTGTTTGGGAACCGCCAACTCACCCCGGGCATAAAAACCGAAGACCGAAGACTAAAACCGAAAAGACCGAGACCGAACCCGAAAAGACCAAAACCGAAAAGACCGAATAAAAAATGGTCTGCAGAATGCTAAGACCGAACTAAATATGGTATGTTCGGTCGTGATGTATTGAGGACCGAACAGCCCGTATAAACCGAATAGCCCAACCATGCAAGATATTTGTTAACCTAAACCCCATCTAGCAAGCCCATCTAGCTCCCGTCCTCACCTCACCTCTCAGAGACAGAGGCACAGAGACGCCTGCCGCTTCACTCGCCTCCTCTTTTCTCCCCCTCGACGAACCCTAGCCACCACCCGCCGGCCGCCGCTCTGGCCCGATGCCCCATGAGCCATGAGACGTGACGACCGCTGCAATGAGGCGCACATCGCCTGCGCCTCCCCGACCGATGAAGAATGACACCCTGAGCCACGGCCCGAGCAGGGACAGGTGACGACCGGTGCCTCGTGCGTGCCGTTGTGCCCTGTGCTGCTGTGCAGCGGGCCGCCAACCCTGACCCTCCTACTCGTTCTTCGAGGCACGTCCATCCACCGCCAGTGTAGCAGCTGGCTGCTGCTATTCATCACCACCACACCACTCGTCCTCTTCCACGCCGGTCGCCGGCTCGCCGTCTTCTGTCCTCTTCTGGTGCTCAACCTCGCAACTAAAGGTGAGCAAGCTACTACTTCTCCTTGTGTGCATCTGTGATGTACAGATTGTTGTTCATTTAAGTGCATCAATATATTGTTCATGTTGTATGATGTTCAGCTTTTGTGATGTTTAAATTCAAGTAGATGTAGCTGTTGTTTGGAATGCTCAATACCTTTAAAATGTTCTAATTTGGAGTACTTGATTATATGCACTTTATGTTCTGATTTTCTCATGTCAATGTTGTTTGACAGACCAATCTCCTCTTTTTTTGTAGATGTTTTCTATATCGGAATCTGAACATGATGAGTTGAACGAGAAAGATGACACATTTATGAGTATAGAGGCGGATGCAGAAGCAGTTGCTGCAGCAGGAGGTGACGAGTCCGTCTTACGTAGTATCATTGAAGATGAAGATGCCGAACCAAATATTGTCGAAGGTGCCAATCTAGAAGCTACTCAAGATGACAAGCCAAAAGGACGGAAGCAAATGGCGTCAAGATCAGAAATCTGGGAGCATTTCACCAAAGTTTTTGATGATAAGGGGTTAGTGAAGGAAGGAATGTGCAAGTATTGTGACCGACCAATTCAAGCTGCTACAACATGCAATGGGACAACAGCAATGCGCAGGCACTTTGGTATATGCAAGCGCAATCCGGATAGGAAATTGGATCCAAATCAGACCACTTTGCAAGCAACTCCGGGAGATGCCATTAGCACTTGGAGATATGATGCAGATGCAGTTAGGAAGGCATTTGTTGTAATGGTCATAGAGGATGAGCTACGTTTTGCATTTGGTGAAAAATCTGGATTCAGAAAATTCATTTCAGTTGCTTGCCCCCGCTTTAGTCCACCATCAAGAAGAACTTGTACCAGGGACACTGTGAAAATTTATCTAGATGAGAAGTCCAAGTTGAAAAAGTTTTTCAAAGAGAATTGTGGAAGTGTCTGTGTAACCACGGATTGTTGGACTTCTCAGCAGCAAGATGGCTATATGGTAGTGACTGCACACTTTATTGACGAACACTGGAAATATCATAAGAAGATTATAAATTTCATCATGGTGAAGGGCCACAAGGGGAAGGATCTTGGGAAGAACTTGCAGAGATGTTTGATGGAATGCGGGTTAGAGAGAGTTATGACAGTCACCGTGGATAATGCGAGCAATAATGATGGCTGCATTGTCCACTTGAGAAAGTGTTTGGTTGAGGCTAAAACTAGCATAGCTGATGGAAAGTTTCTGCATATGAGATGCGCAGCACATATTGTCAACCTTATTGTACAAGATGGCCTAAAAGAAGTTGAACTTTCAATCAAACGTGTCCGAGCTGCTGTCCGATACATCAAGAATGGGACTTCCCGGTTGGTAAAATTCAAGGAGCTAGCATTGGAAGAGAAGGTTCAGAGTAAGGCATTCTTGAACCTAGATGTATGCACTCGTTGGAACTCAACTTACATAATGTTGAAGGCTGCCATCATCTATGCAAAGGTGTTTACAAGGTATTGTGAAGATGACCCATTGTATGCATTAGACTTGTCTGAAGATAAAGGAGGATTTGGGTATCCAGATGAGATGGATTGGGAAAATGCTAGGAAAATGGCTGCCTTTCTTGGGCATTTTTATAATCTTACTGTTCGTGTGTCAGCCTCACTTCATGTCACTTCCAACAACTTTCTTTTCGAGGTTGGCAATGTACACATCTTGGTTCAAAATTGGATGAGCAGTACAGATCCTGTGCAAAAAGCTATGGCAGAGAGGATGAAAGAAAAGTTTGATAAATATTGGGGGTCTTGGCATGAGAATGAAAAGGTGAAGGAGCAGGGTCCTATTGTGAATGAAAGAGGGAAAGGGAAGAAGAAGGAGAAGGAGAAGGAGAAGGATAAGGAGAAGGAAAATCTCAACTTGCTAATTTTTGTTGCTGCAGCTCTTGATCCAAGATATAAGCTATCTGATTTCACTAGGCTGACTAATTTGGAAAATTTTGGTGCTGGGTGTGGAGAGAAGGTGTGGTTTGGTGTTAACAAATGTGTTCATGATTTGTTTGAAGAATACCGAGTAAGATTAACTACACCGGAACCAATAACACCAGCCTATAGCCAAGTACCACTAGAAGGAGGAGGAGCAAGTATGATGAAGCAACTAATTGCAAGCAGTTTGAGGCAAAATAATAGTGGAGGAAGTGCAAGTAGTAAATCTCAGCTTGAAAAATACCTTGCCGAAGACTCTGAAGACCCTGACAAAAAAATTGACATCCTAGGATGGTGGAAAGAGAATTCATCTAGATTCCCAATCTTGGCAAATATGGCTCGTGATATTATTGCTATCCCCATTACAATGGTGGCTTCCGAGTCAGCCTTTAGCACAAGTGGACGCATACTTCATGACTTTAGGACATCTCTAACTACATTTATGGTACAGGCTTTAGTTTGTACGCAAGACTGGCTGAGACGGTCAACAAATCCTGTCGACATCAAGGAGAACCTAGAAGAATTAGAAGTGCTAGAAAAAGGTAAATCAATTAGCCAACTTGTCCATACATGATAGCAGATTACTTGTACCAAACCAATCACATACTAGCAGATTACTTATATGCACGACATACTAATATATATGCATGACTTGTCAACTTTAGTAGATTGAAGATTACTTACCAACACTAAGATTATGAATTTGATTGAATCTACTTATTGCAGAGTTGATTGAAGAATTTGGTGACAAGGTGAAGCGAAAGCGCAAGGTCAATGGTGGTGTTGTTGCTTCTTCCATGGCCAAGTCGACCAACAAAGTGAGATCCATATCCACTCATGGTTGAACTGAAATCATGTGGAATGTGTACTATGTTTGTTATCTTGTGCTTGTAATTTGTGACTAGACTTGGGAATTGAGAACTGAGAGTGGGAGTACTTTGTTAACGTCAAGTACTATGTGGTTTGCTGCTTATGTCAAGTATTGAACTTATTTGGAATCTTATGTTCGATGTTTGCTGTTGCATTGAAATCATGTACTGAACTTGATTTTTATGATGCCAAGTACTATGTTGTCAAGTACTATGTGGTGGTGTTACTTGCCTGTTTGCTGCTGCTTGTTATCTTCTTACTTCCTGTCAAATATAAATGATTATGCATGCATGAATCTTGTTGCTAGACCATGAATCATGTCTTCTTACTTTGTGTCGTATGAATCTTTTTTACTTGCTGTCAAATATAAACAAGTTTTGGTACTTTGTTACTTGCTGCCAAATGTAAACATGTATTGGTATAGCCATACAGGAAGTAACATGAGGAAGTAATATGAATGTAGTGGTGCAGGAAGTAACACTGATATTAGTTGTAGCAAATTAATTTGGTCTGTTTGGTCGGGACCGAAGACCGAATAGTAAAGACCGAAGACCGAATAGTGAAGAACCGAAAAGACCGAAATTATTTCAGTCTTTAATTCTGGAAGACCGAAAAGACCGAACCGAACAAACCGAAAAGACCGAACGCCTGGGGCTACCGCCTACAATGTGTGTAGCATGGAAGGTATCGAGATATCTCGGTTGTTATGTTGACAATGAAAGTATACCGCTCAAAATATTATTCATATCTATTTCAAAACCGAGCTCTGGCACCTCTTCAAATCCCTGCTTCCCTCTGCGAAGGGCCTATCTATTTACTTTTATGTTGAGTCATCATCCTCTTATTAAGAAGCACCAATTAGAGAGCTACTGTGTCATTTGCATCCATTACTGTTAGTTTACATTGAGTATGACTTGAATGGATCTCTTTTACCATGAATTACAATGTCTAGTCAGTCCTTGATCTTTAAAGGTGCTCTGCATTTATGTTTTGCGGTCTCAGAAAGGGCTAGCGAGATACCATCTTGTTATATCATATCATGATTGTTTTGAAAAAGTGTTGTCATCCGAGATTTATTATTATTGCTCGCTAGTTGATTATTCCATTGATATGAGTAAACATGAGACCTAAGTGTTATTGTGAATATGGTTAGTTCATAATCTTTGCTGAAAGCTTGAATGCTGGCTTTACATATTTGCAACAACAAGAGCAAACAGAGTTTGTAAAAGTTTTTGTTTATCACTTTCAGTTTATCAACTGAATTGCTTGAGGACAAGCAAAGGTTTAAGCTTGGGGGAGTTGATACGTCTCCGTCGTATCTACTTTTCCAAACACTTTTGCCCTTGTTTCGGACTCTAACTTGCATGATTTGAATGGAACTAACCCGGACTGACGTTGTTTTCAGCAGAATTGCCATGGTGTTATTTTGTGCAGAAATAAAAGTTCTCGGAATGACCTGAAAATCAACGGAGAATTATTTTGGAATATATAAAAAATATTGGAAGAAGAATCCACGTCAGGCGGGCCCCCACCAGTCCACGAGGGTGGGGGCGCGCCTGCCCCCCTGGGTGAGACCCCCCTGCCTCATGGGGCCCCTGACGCTCCACCGACCTCAACTCCAACTCTATATATTCACTTTCAGGGAGAAAAAAACAATAGAGAAGGATTCATCATGTTTTACGATACGGAGCCGCCGCCAAGCCCTAAACTCTCCCGCTAGTTCTGTGTCACCCTAGGTTATGACTGTTACATGATCGATCACATCCGGCATAATTCTCCATCACTGATCTATTGCCTACGAGCTTTCCATATATTGTTCTTCGCTTATTTACTTTTCCGTTGCTATTGTTACAATCACTATAAAACACCAAAAATATTACTTTTGCTACCGTTACTTTTGCTATCATTACCACTATTATCATATTACTTTGCTACTAAATACCTTGCTGCAGATATTAAGTTTTCAGGTGTGGTTGAATTGACAACTGAGCTGCTAATACTTGAGAATATTCTTTGGCTCCCCTTGTGTCGAATCAATAAATTTGGGTTGAGTACTCTACCCTAAAAAACGGTTGCGATCTCCTATACTTGTGGGTTATCAGTAGTGTTTTCTCCTTGCTCCCTTCACCAGGGAACACTCACAACCATTGGATGCAAAATACATTAATGGTTCACATGTGTTGCATATGTGTGGGCTGATGTTGGGCTACCAACACACTTCCATATGAAGGGACATAGCCCAACAATTTTTACTTTTGCTAATTCTACGAAAATGTAAAAAAACTAACATTGGATTTAACGTTTTTTCAGTAGAGGTCCAGAATTGCCATACAAAAACAGATAAAATTGGCATGCCGTTATAAGGGATTGTCATGCTCTAAAGCAAAAATTGCCATCTAGTACAAAAAGATGACAAAAAATTGTCCCATGATCCTGTTGGGACGAATCCTTATCATGGGGCTACCCTGGGGGAGGGGAATATCGTCAATCACCAAATGGTCATGGTGCGGTTCCCTGATCCATGAGGTTGAGGGCATGGCTATAGCGTGTGGGATACCGTCGCCCAAGGAGGATGATTCCTCCTCCTGGGACCACCACTCCCTCTGCTGCCAAATCTTGACACCAACCTCAAGACCGTTGCATAGCCGCCACAATCACAACAAGAAAATGAGGTGGAGCTACCCATTTTACAATCTCTGTCGGGTATGCGGTCACTCTCTGGAGGATGTAGCGAAAGTCTTCTTTGCAATTCTCACCTTCATGTGTGTGTGTGTGTTGGTGGGTGGGGGGGTATTCCGTTAACACCACCACTGATCCTTGCCGCCGACCCCAAGGAGGCCCATGTAGTGGCCACCAGAACTATATCAAAGAAGTGAGGTGGAGAGCCCAATTATAATGGTTCTGGTGGGTATACGGCCGCTCACTGAAGGATCTTGCGATGTAACGCCCTCGATGCGGCTATATCTCCCACGTGTCGAGGCACGACTTAGAAGCATAGCCGCATTTAAAGCAATGTCGTAAGTCGGGAAATCATCACACATCCCATGTACATAAATAATATAAAGGGGAATAACATAGTTGGCTTACACTCGCCACGTCACATCAAAGTACATAAATAACATCCATCATACAATTCACTCATGGCCCGACTACGGCGCCAAAATAGAAAAGACCCCCAACATGCGACAAGGCCCTGAATCTAACCCCGAATAGGCACCACTACTGATCATTAGGAAAAGACACATAGTAACGCTGAGAGTCCTCGTCGTACTACCACTTGAGCTCGAGCGTGCCATCTGGAGCTGTATCATCTGTCCCTGCATCTGGTGTAATAGTAATCTGTGAGCCACAGGGACTCAGCAATCTCGCACCCTCGCGATCAAGACTATTTAAGCTTAATAGGTAGGAAAGGGGTAATGTAAGTGGAGCTGCAGCAAGCGACTAGCATATATGGTGGCTAACTTATTCGCAAAAGAGAGCGAGAAGAGGGGGCAAAGCACGAGCGAGAAACTAGAGAGCAACCTGCGCAAACATAACTCCAACACCGTGTCCACTTCCCGGACTCCGCCGAGAAGAGGCCATCACGGCAACACACTCGGTTGATCCATTTTAATTAATTAAGGTTCAAGTTATCTACAACCGGACATTAACAAATTCCCATCTGCCCATAACCGCGGGCACGGCTTTCGAAAGATCAATCCCTGCAGGGGGGTCCCAACTTAGCCCATAACAAGCTCTCACGTCAACGAAGGAATAGACCTCCACCCAAGACACACCGATCAGACTCGGTATCTCAGTACAACAAGATGATTCGACAGGTTAAAACAAGTCTAGCAACACCGCCTGAATGTGCCGACAAATCCCGATAGGAGCTGCACATATCTCTTTCTCAGGGCACACTCAGATTGTCCTAGGTACGGGTAGGCCAGCCCAGAGTTGCCCCTGGTGGCCACCGGTAGCTGACAGTTGGACCAACACTCAGAGGAGCACTGGCCCGGGGGGGTTAAAATAAGATGACCCTCGGGCTCCGGAAACCCAAGGGAAAAAGAGGCTAGGTGGCAAATGGTAAAACCAATGTTGGGCATTGCTGGAAAAGCTTTAATCAAGGCGAACTATCAAGGGGTTCCCATTATAGCCCAACCGCGTAAGGGACGCAACAATCCGGGAACATAACACCGATATGACGGAAACTAGGGCGGCAAGAGTGGAACAAAACACTAGGCGAGAGGCCGAGCCTTCCACCCTTTACCAAGTATATAGATGAATTAAGATAACATAGCAATATAATGATATCCCAACAAGTAAATAAATGTTCCAACAAGGAACGGCTCCAATCTTCACCTGCAACTAGCAACGCTATAAGAAGGGGCTGAGCAAAGCGGTAACATAGCCAATCAACGGTTTGCTAGGACAAAGGTGGGTTAGAGGCTCAATCATGGCAATTGGGAGGCTGACAAGCAAGTGGTAGGCATCGTAGCATTGACAAAGCAAAAGAGCGAGCAAACTAGCATAGCAAAGATAGTAGTGATTTCGAAGGTATGATCATCTTGACTGCACAGTTGTCAGAGTTGACTGGATCCTCAAAAGCAAAATCAACGGGCTCCTCGTTAGCGAACTCGTCTCCCGGCTCTACCCAACAACACAAACAAGCAACAAGGATACAATCAACCACGTGCAAGGGCAACCAATAACATGCAAAGATGGTATGCTATACGGGATGCGATGCGGGATGCAAAATGCAAGACGTGACAGGAAATGCATGAACCTGGCCTCCACTTGGAAAACCAAGTGTGCCACTGGATAGAGGGGAAGAAATCCCCTGAAAACGATATAAAGATCATAGGAATCGGAGCTACGGTTTGGAAATGGCAAGCGTTTTACGAAACGAACCGATATGCGATTTACAGCAAGTAGGCTCCTAAATGCAACGAAATGAACATGCTACAGCCACCAAACATGAAAACAAATTGCATGGCAGGGATGTACACAAGATGCTTAACAAATCACTAGGACTGAGCCATATGCAAATTCATCCATTAAGGGGTTCAAACGAGCATGGCAAAAATGAATATGCAAAACAGATTTCAGACTTAGTGAAATTAACACTAGTCTGAAATTTCAGACCACGATGCTCTCTTCGGAGCAGCAACACAACATGAAACATAACCTGAACATGGCAAGTAAGAACATGGCCTGGAGCTACTCAACAAGCTTAACAAAACACCCAAAGTGACCTGGGGCCAAAAGGGTTCATAAAATATTCTACCGAGCACACGAACATAGATGAAACACAATCAGTTTTCAGACTTGGTGAAAACTGAGACATGCTGAAATTATAACTCACGGAGACATGTAAACGAGCTCGATGCACTCACTACGGTGCAATTCATGGCAAGGCAAGCATATATCCATAAAGAAAGCACAAAATGCTAGCTAGACATGGCAAGAACAATGGCATAGCATGCATGGATCACTAGCAATAGCACCGGCAAAATCGCAAAAGAGTTCACGATCTGCCCAAAATAACAACGATGCAACAGTTGAGCTCGATTGACTCAACCTAGGGTGCTCCAACATAACAAGTAAAGACATGGATGGATAGAGCACAACAAGATTAACAAATGTCCCTTACTGAGCATACTCAAAAGGGGCACGGATCACTAGGAAACAAGCTGGACATATAGCATCATGAACTAAAACATCCCAGACTTAGTGAAAATCACTAAGTCCCTGAAATCAGCAATCTCAGGTACCCCTCTTTGCAAGCTTGCACAAGACAACACACACATCCTAAAAATGCAAGGGTGGCACCTCTGGAAAGAAGGCAAAATGCTTAACAATTCATCCCAAAGGGTCACAGGCATATCATGCACACAATAATCATGGCAAAAATGACAAAGGTCAATGATGAGCTAACGGATCTGCAATTTAACTCACGATGCCTCCTTCTAACAGCATTTTGGGCATCAAGATGAACTCAAATGCAAACGATGCACTGGAATGAAATGATGTACCCTTCGAGACGAAGATTTTGATATATCATATGTCCAAAACGGAGCTACGGATGCGGAGATATGGCAGGTCAAAGTTAGCACAAAAATTAGGGTTACGGGAAGAAAAAGTCAACCGTGATGATTTTGGATCTAGATCCAGATTTGCACACGGTTCGAGGTCGGCCGGAGAAGCTCGCCGGAGTGGAAGGAGCCGGACGTGGGGAGGAGGAGGAGGACGGCGGGGCCGGCCGGATCCGGCGAGGACGGCGGTGGCCGCGGTTGCTCCGGCCACCCGGGGACGGCGGCGACCGGTGGCGGCGAGGGCGGCCACGGGCGGTGGCGATGGAGCACGGCGGCGGCGTCTCGGTGGCGGCTGGGCGGCAATGGGGGTGAAGGGCGGCGTCGGGCGCCGGAGTTGGGCGAGGTGGCAGCGGAAGGAGACGGGGGCGCGGCGCGGGTAGACGGCGGCGGGGGCCGGACCTGGACCTCGGGCCCGGCGGCGGTGGTAGGCAGGCGGCGCCACGTGGCGCGATCCGGTTGGGCGCGGGGCGGCGGCGGACGCTGTCCGGTCCGCTCCGGACACGTCCGTCGGCGGCGGATCTGGAACTTTTTTTTAGGGTTTTGGACGGGGGAAGAAGAGATCCGAATGGAGGGGGTATATATAGGCATAAGTGGAGCTAGGAGAGTCCAAATGAGGTGCGGTTTTTGCCCACGCGATCGGGATCGAACGACCGAGACGATGGAGCAGAGTTTGGTGGGTTTTGGGCCAAATTGGAGGGGTGTTGGGCTGCAACACACACGAGGCCTTTTCGGTCCCTCGGTTAACCGTTGGAGTATCAAACGAAGTCCAAATGACCCGAAACTTGACAGGCGGTCTACCGGTAGTAAACCAAGGCCGCATGGCAAGTCTCGGTCCAATCCGGAAAGGTTTATGTAAGTGCATCTAGTGCCACCCCTAGTTGGTTTTGGAGTATTGACGACAAACCTAGTTGAGGGACTAATGTGTTTGTGAGAATTGCAGGATAACACAGGTAGAAGTCCCTCATTGATTCGGTTTAGCTACCAGAGATGACCCCCAAAAATGTACGAAGACATTGAAGACAATGGTGGTTCATGAAGACATTCATGTCGAAGACAATGACATATGAAGACTCCCCATGAAGCCTTTGGAACTCGAAGACTTAGATCCTTCGTAGTTTTACTTTATTCATGTTGTGTCATAGGAACCACCGTACTGTTAAGTGGGGTCCAAGAGAACCAGTCAGGATGACTGAAGTGATGCCTAATTCAAATCCTATGTCTTCGAGTGAAGACAATGAGAGAAAATCTTGTCCAGAGTCAGACAAGTCAGCTTTACTTGCAGCCCAAGTAAAGTTGCCGTGAGAGTTCAAAATCCGACCGTTAGTACACGTGTCAGTTCCTTAGTGACCCAGGGTCATTTCGGACAAATCAGGTCAAGGTTGCCAAGTGGCTATAAATAGTCCACCCCCCACAACCATAAACGGTGGGCTGCTCAGATTTCAGTGCACGGCTTTTGTCGTTTGAGAGCAACCCACCTCGAAGCCTTTGAGAGAAAATCCTTAGTGAGGAGAAAAGCCCTAACCACCCAGAGCCAAAGTAATTGGGCATCACTTAAGTCTTCTTGTCTGAGTGATCTGAAGACTTATTACACTTGAGGACTGTGCATCCTCCAGACGGTTAGGCGTCGCGTTCTGAGCATCCAAGAGGAATTGTGGATTGCCGGTGAACGAAGTCTGTGAAGGTTTGGGAGTCTACCTTGAAGACTTACCAGAGTGATTGGGCGGGGTCTGTGTGACCTTAGCTCAAGGAGAAAACGGTGAGGACTGGGTGTCCTGAGCTGCGTGTTCAGGACTGGGTGTCCGGGACTGTGTGTCCTTTGGTTTAAATACCTAGCCGCTCCAACCAGACGTACAGTTGTCACAGCAACTGGAACTGGTCCAACATATCATTGTCTTCAACGTGTCACTGGTTTCATCTTCACCTCCCTTTACTTACCAGTACACATTGTGAAGCTATTGCATGCCTGCTTAATCTTCTGTCTTCACAACCTGACTGTATGATCTGTTTGGCTTCATAACTTCTTCCAACCTGATCCTCATTACACTGAAGCTATTTGACTCTGTGCTTTCACTGTATTGTATATTTGACTATGGCTTGCGTTGTGTAATCTACCTTCCGCTGCATAGTGATAGGCTTGTTCACTCTGTTTGTCTTCATAACTTCCACATTTTGAAGACTTTCATAAAAGTCGCCTATTCACCCCCCCTCTAGTCGATATAACGCACTTTCAATTGGTATCAGAGCAAGGTGCTCCCTTGTTCTGTGTGATTCGGTTTAACCACCTGGAGTTTTAGCTATGTCGACTGCAGGGATAATTAAAGTCTCCGTTGCGTGCCCCGTCTTCGATGGAACTGAATATCCCTACTGGAAGAATAAGATGCGCATGCATCTTGAAGCCATTGACGTCGACCTATGGTATGTCGTCGAAAATGGCGTTCCCAAGGCTGGAGAAGGTGTCACTGCGGCTGATGTCAAGAAGTTCACTCAACTGGACTCCACTGCCAAGAATATTATCTGTGGTCATCTGACCAAGGGACAGTACGGCCGTGTGAGTGCCTTGAAGACATCCAAGCTGGTCTGGGACTGGCTCTCCAAGGTCAATGAAGGCATCTCAACCCAGAGAGATCAGAGAATCAGTGTTCTTCGCAATCTCTTCAACCGCTTCAAGCGAAATGACAATGAGAATGTCCAGCACACATTTGACCGGCTCACTGACATCACAAATGAGCTTCAAGCCCTCGGCGCCACTGAGATCACCAAACATGAAATCGTCAAGACGCTGCTAAGATCACTTGACAGTTCATTTGACATCCTAGCCCTGATGATTCAAGAACGTCCAGACTTCAAGACACTCGATCCGTCTGACATACTTGAGAGGCTCAACACACATGAGTTTCAGCTTTCTGAGAAAAGAGATATCTACGGTCCAAACTATGGGCGAACCCGTGCCCTGAAGGCAAAAGCTGTGTCATCATCTGAAGAAGAATCTGACAGCAGTTCTGATGATCCTGAAGACATTGGACGGGAACTTGCAATGCTGGTGAAGAAGTTCCAGAGATTCACCAAGAAGAAAGGCTTCAGAAAGTCTTCACGATCAAGCTCAAGGAATGATGAAGCCTCTGCGCATGACTACAAGAGGAAAACTTGTCACAAGTGCAAGAAAACTGGACACTTCATCTCTGAGTGTCCACAATGGGACAATGAGAACAGAAAGAAGAAGAAGAGCAAGGAATATGACTCTGACGATAAGAAGACGAAGAAATACTCAAAGTCTTCGTCCAAGTCTTCCTCAAAGTCTTCGTTACACAAGAAGAGTTCATCTGGCAAGGCTCGTGCGTTTGTTGGCAAGGAAATGGATTCAGAGGAGGAGTCCGCTTCTGAGGAGGCAGAGGTGGAGTCTGAGGAGGAGTCTGATTCAGGCATTGCAAGTTTGGCTACAGCCTATGTCGCCAAGTTCATCTTCAACACTGAAGACAATGACTCCATCACCATCACTGGTGCAAATGACAAGGACGACTCTACTCCCACCTACTGCTTCATGGCACGTGGTGCCAAGGTAAACACACGCACTACTCACTATCAAACATCTAGTGACGATGACTCTGATTGTGATTCAAAACCCAGTTACAAAACACTTGCTAAAATTGCAACTGAACAACAAAAGGCCATGGAACATATTCAAAAACTGTTAGACAGAAGCGATGATCTGTTGGGTGCTGAAATGACTCGTTCTGAATCCTTAATTGAAGACATAAAAAATCTTCATGTTAAGTATCAGGAACTCGAAGATCGTCTTGAGACTCTCTCAACTACTCATGAAAAGCTCTCCTATGATTATCTTCAGAAGAAGCAAGATCTTGAGAAGTTGAGAGCGGATCATGAAGATCTTCAAAAGGAAAACGAGTCACTTCGAGCCGAACAGATCAGTTCTGCTAAGGAAGGATTTGAACCACCATGCCTTAAATGCATTGAGCGTGATAATGCTATTTCTGTTGCTGAATGTTCCACTGCTACTGCTGTTGCAATATCTTCAACTGTTGAAGTGGTAACTAACCCCTCTGCTGAGGATACCACTGCTATTGCTGATGAAAATGCTAGGTTGAAGACATTGCTTGAAACAGGGATGTACAAAAGTCTCAAAGGACATCAGACACTATGTGATGTCCTCAAGAAGCAGATTCTGAACCGAAACCCTAGCAAAGAGGGTGTTGGGTTCGTGAGGAAAATTAATGCAGATGGCTCTTACTGGAAACCTGAGCAGTACCCCAAAACCACATGGGTTGCTGCAAAGGACTCCTCATCAGATCCATCCAATCTATCTGGCTTCACTTGTGCTAATTCAATTATCATTGATGAATCCTTTGATGCAAACTATAAACTGTTTAGGAATCAGAATGGTGAAGTATTTGCCAGGTACATTGGTACTAACTGCAGGAATGGACCGCCCATGAAGAAGATCTGGGTTCCAAAAACGTGTCTTGATAATCTTCCTGTGAATGTCCCCATGACACCTCATATGAAGAAGACAAACCTCAGACCAAAGACTTCATATGGTCCAAAGGCTTCATACAGGCAGAGGACTCATCTGAGCTGCACTAACGCAAATGTTTTGCAGGGAAACCATGCTCAGTCCTATGAGAACGGTTCTTCAAACCGTCATTCTCATATGACCAAAAACTATTCTGCCTATTCTTATGAGTACTACTGCCCACCTGCTAGACTGTTTGCTAGGGCTCCAAAGCCAAAATTCTCAGATGCTGCACTTAGACTTATTGCTTCTAAGCCACCCTTGAAGATGTGGGTGGTTAAGAAAGCTTAACTCTCTTTTGCAGGGAAAGGTCTCCAGCACAAAACCAAAATCTTCTGATGCTATTGCTGGGGACCTTAAAAAACTCGTGGGGCGCACGATCAAATGCCCAAATGGCATCACTATGTATTTCATATCTGAATCGCATGCTACTCTCCCTGCTTGTCCTAACCTGGATCTCAGTTTTCATAATCCACTAGTTCGTCAAATGTTTTTGCTTCACAACACTCTTGGTCAAGCCTATCCCCCTAACTGCACTGTAGGGTACGACACCAGTGACTTCAGAGTCTTCAGAATGGATTATTGACAGCGGGTGTACAAATCACATGACTGGCAAGAGAAGTCTCTTTATGGACTCAACCTTACGTCCATCTGACAAGAGCCACATCACATTCGCTGACACTGGTAAAAGTAAAGTACTGGGTCTAGGTAGAGTTGCAATCTCAAAGGATCAACACATGGATAAAGTCATGTTTGTTGAATCCCTTGGCTTCAACTTAATGTCTGTCTCAATGCTTTGCGATTTAAACATGATTGTAATCTTTGGAAAATATCGTTGTCTGGTACTAATGGAATCTGACAAGTCTCTAGTGTTTGAAGGGTATCGAAAAGATGATTTGTACGTGGTAGATTTCTCAGCAGGGCCACAGCTTGCAGTTTGTCTTCTCGCAAAGGCTTCAGAATGCTGGCTTTGGCATCGAAGACTTGGGCATGCTGGCATGAGGAACCTCCACACCCTTGCTAAGAAGAAGCATGTCATAGGCATCGAGGGTGTCAAGTTCAAGAAAGATCACTTATGCGGTGCCTATGAAGCTGGGAAGATGACAAGGGCAAAACATCCTTCGAAGACAATCATGACCACTACTCAACCCTTCGAACTGCTTCACATGGATCTCTTCGGTCCTACCCACTACTCAACTTTCTCCACTACTGCTTTCCTCTATGGATTCGTCATTGTTGATGATTACTCTAGATATACTTGGGTGCACATAATCCTTTACAAGACTGAAGTGCAGGATGTCTTCAGACGCTTCGCAAATCGGGCAATGAACAATTATGGCGCCAAGATAAAGCACATCAGAAGTGACAATGGCACAGAATTCAAGAACACCGGCCTTGACACATATCTTGATACATTGGGCATCACTCATGAATTCTCAGCTCCATACACGCCACAACAGAATGGCATCGTCGAACGCAAGAACAGAACACTCATTGAGATGGCCAGAACAATGTTAGATGAGTACAAGACACCAAGAAAATTCTGGACTGAAGCCATTGACACTGCATGCCATACTATCAACCGTGTATATCTTCACAAGCTGCTGAACAAGACATCTTATGAACTTCTGACTGGCAAGAAGCCAAATGTAAGTTACTTCAGAGTATTTGGATCAAGATGCTGGATCAAGGACCCTCACCACACCACAAAATTTGCTCCAAAAGCACATGAGGGCTTCATGCTTGGATATGGAAAGGATTCGCACTCCTACAGAGTCTTCAATCTCTTTCACTACAAAGTGGTTGAAACAGTGGATGTGCGGTTTGATGAGACCAATGGGTCACAAAGAGAGCAACTACCAGATGTACTAGATGAAGTTCCAGCCAATGAATCAATCAAGCTAATGGGAACTGGAGAAATTATACCTTCTGAAGCTCGTCCTGAAGAAGAACTTATCATCTCAGCACCTGATCCACATGAAGACAATGCTCAGCCTGAAGACATTCCTCCCCATGACAACGTAGATCAGCAAGAGCAAAGTCTTCGACCCCTACATCCTCGTGTTGCCAATGAAGTGCAAATTGACAGAATAATTGATAGCATCAATGCACCTGGTCCACTGACTCGTTCAAAGGCAACTCAACTGGCAAACTTTTGCGGACACTTCGCATTTGTTTCAATCACAGAACCCAAGAAAATTGATGAAGCCTTTATGGAACCTGAATGGATTCAAGCTATGCAAGAAGAGCTTCAACAATTTGAGCTGAACAATATATGGGAGTTAGTTAAGCGTCCTGATCCACGGAAGCATAACATAATAGGCACCAAATGGATATACCGCAACAAGCAAGATGAGCATGGCCAAGTCGTCAGAAACAAGGCTCGTCTTGTTGCTCAAGGATATACTCAAGTGGAAGGCATCGACTTCGACGAAACATTTGCTCCTGTGGCCAGACTTGAAGCCATCCGTATACTGCTGGCCTATGCAAATCATCACAACATAATCCTGTATCAAATGGATGTAAAAAGTGCCTTCCTCAATGGCAAAATTGAAGAAGAAGTGTATGTTGCGCAACCACCTGGGTTTGAAGATCCAAAACATCCTGACATGGTGTACAAGCTCAAAAAGGCACTATATGGCCTCAAACAAGCCCCTCGGGCCTGGTATGATACATTCAAATACTTCCTGAAGAGCAAAGGCTTCATACCTGGTTCCCTGGATCCCACTCTCTTCACAAAGACATATGATGGTGAACTGTTTGTGTGCCAAATATACGTGGATGACATTATCTTCGGCTGCACCAATCAGAAGTACAGTGAGGAGTTTGGATATATGATGCAAGAGCAATATCAGATGTCTATGATGGGGGAGCTGAAATTCTTCCTCGGTCTTCAGATAAGGCAACAACGCAATGGCATCTTCATATCTCAAGAGAAATACCTCAAAGACTGCCTGAAGAAGTTCGGTATGCAAGACTGCAAAGGCTTCACAACACCAATGCCAGCCAAACATCATCTGGGTCCTGACGACAATGGTAAAGAGTTCGATCAAAAGGTATACCGCTCCATGATTGGTTCTTTGCTTTATTTATGTGCATCTAGGCCAGATATTATGCTTAGTGTTTGCATGTGTGCTCGGTTTCAAGCGGCACCAAAGGAGTCGCATCACTTAGCAGTAAAGCGAATTCTTCGATATTTGGCTCACACACCAACTCTAGGGTTATGGTATCCAAAGGGCTCAGAGTTTGATCTGGTTGGATTTTCGGACGCTGATTACGCTGGTGACAAGGTTGATCGGAAGTCCACATCAGGCACATGTCATTTCCTGGGCCGATCTCTTGTTTGTTGGTCTTCAAAGAAGCAGAACTGTGTATCTCTCTCCACTGCTGAATCTGAATACATTGCTGCTGGATCCTGCTGCGCTCAGCTTCTATGGATGAAGCAAACCCTCAAGGATTATGGCATTCATCTGAAGCAAGTGCCACTTTACTGCGACAACGAAAGCGCCATCAAGATCGCCAACAACCCAGTTCAGCACTCGAAGACAAAGCACATTGAAATTCGTCATCATTTTCTCAGAGATCATGTTACAAAGGAAGACATTGATATCATACACGTCAACACTGAAGAGCAATTGGCAGATATCTTCACCAAGCCCTTGGATGAGAAGAGATTTTGCAAGTTACGGTGTGAGCTAAATATCTTGGAATCCTCAAATGTTCTGTGATCAGGCACACATCCTAACACTTATGCATGATGATGACTTAGATGTGCAACACACAAAGTAACGTATATCTTCAATCAATGAAGACATACATTCTAAGTGTGAATACATTAACGTGGAATTTGACCTCGGAGCGCCACGATAATTGTGCGCCGTGTCTGGGTCCAATACTTCCTATACGGTGGGTAGCGCCACCACCAAAAATTTTCTGCTTGAAGTGTTTTACTCATGGCATTACATTTGCTATGTCTTCACATTTGGTTTGGCTTCAATCTCAACATGTCTTCATGATTATCTTCACTATGTTGATTATATATGCACTGGTGTTCTGTCCTCTACAGCATTCACTTATAGCTATGTCTTCTTGTCTGAATCTTTTGAACTAAGTGAATGTGATCGGACCCTAACCTCTCCATGCTTCCTACCTCAAACTCTATCTCTCCAAGTCATATGCACTCTATTGAAACTGTCGAATGTCTTCACTGCATCCTTGTCAGAAGAAGACACAGAGACAAACTTTAAAACAGCTTTCAATGTTTTTCCATCAACTAGAATTCCGGAGAAGTAGGAACGACTCCCGACAAACCAGGCGTGCGTGGGGTGAAACTGCCCCCCACAATTCCGCATGCTGGCCACGTACTGATCAGATGCGAATCGCCAGGGGCACCTGAGTAATAGCGCAGTGCCGCCCATATCCCTATAAATACACGTTTCACTGCGGTCATTATCTCTTCTTCCTCCCTCGCACAAACCCTAGCGCCACCGCTAACTCTCAACGACGCCGGCGACGAAGTGCTTCACTGCCGCGACCTCTCCGACGCCGTTCTCACGCCGACAGCGGACATCAGTCTCTCCGCCGTCGCCCTAAGTGTCTTCCGTCGCCAAGTTAGGGCACGGAGGATCGAACTGCTCGGCCTCACCTCTCATCTCGTCTAAGCAGTTCCAAGTCTGGTAAATAACAAGCCTTTTTACAGCCTCTTTTGATCCTATTGATCCATCACTTTCTGCCAAAAGAGGTTTCTATTCCTTCAAGTTTCATTCCTCTTGTCTGAATCTCATAACTTGCCTAGAATATTCACTTGTTCTTCATGAAGTAGTTAGATTCCTCACTTGTACTGATCTATGGGTTCGTACAAATCTGGAACCAACTTCTTTTCTATAAAGTGAATGTCTTCGCATGATGAGGTCAATGTCTTCTACACTGATTTATCTTCAAAATCTTCTGAGAATGCATATGACCTCTTCCCCTTCCCTCGCACCTTAATGCTGTCACAGGTACATGTCCGTGGGAGAATCTTTTGGTTCTCATAGTCTGCATTCATTTGCAGAGTTCCTACAGCGTCACATCAATTCACCCGAAGCAAGTTCCTGTTGGTCAAGCAAAAGGAAGCCTTTGAAGCCTTTGAATCCTTTGAAGCCTTTGAATATTTTGAAGCCTTCCAAGTTAAGCTTCATGGCATCCGAGAAACAATCAAGGAAGGGAGGCAGACAGAGACGGGGTGACACATCTAAGGATCTGCCTGAAGATTTGGCAGAAATGTACCAAACAGATCCTGAAGAAAGCTATGGTCAGCGCAAGACACGAACCTAATGGATTCGCAGGTATTGGGCAGAGCAGTGGTTCCTATACCGCTTCGTCACCAAAGAATATGCAGAGAAGTGCGCCATCAAGAGGCCATGGGGAGATGCCTTGTACAAGAATCTCGTACCCCGAACCAGAGACGAAGCCATTGCTCAAGGCTTCTTTCCATGCATGGTCAGGGGACAACAGCCAGCTGATGCACATCCATCATCCCTTCTCTGGTGTCGTGATGACACTCTGTTCAAGCGCAACTTCCAATTTGCCCAGAACTCTGCGAAGCAAAACAAGAAGGAGTTTGGGTTGGACTTCAACCCTGGTCCCTCCAAACCAAGGGCAGATGGCACACGCGACGCTAATCCCAATGTCATCGGGCCATTTGCCAATCTCGAATGCCTCATCACTCACATTATAGTCCAAGGGACTGCCGTGAACGACCCTCCTGCAGACACTGAGTCTGATGATGCTCCTACTGCCCCAGAGCCGAAGCAGATGAAGAAGAAGCCAAAAGCTTCCAAGCCAGTCGCTTCTCCCAAGATCTCCAGAGCGAAGCCATTGGCCACTGCACCTCCTGAAGTCAATGTGCAGTCTGAAGACTTATCAAGAGTCTCCAAGCCTCAAGAAGCAAAGAAACCACAGCCACACACCAGCAAAGAGCTAACTGTCGCTGCCGTTCTTCGCTGCGAAGCCATTGATCTGTCCAGTGACGAAGATCTTGGTGATGACGCTCTTGAGCAGCTCATCAAGAGCAAGGAGGAGGCTGAAATCTTCAACAATCTGCCTCTGTTCGATGCAACAATCATCCACAACTTCATAGATGAGTGGTTTGACACACCCAACATCAGCTTTGATGATCTGCAGCTGCCTATTGGCCTCAGCGTAGCCTTCCAAGGAGCTATTGCTTCAGAACTCGCAATTGCCCAGTGCATCGTGGAACTGAAGCAAAAGATAGATTTTGAAAAGGCTCAGTTTAAGCAGAACATGGCCACGCTCAGCGTCCAAGAGATCAAAGACTTCAAAGTCATGCTGCATGAGTTGAAGGAAAACTTTATGCAGAAACGAGCAGAGGCTCAGGGTTCACGCGAGCGCATGAAGAATTCGGCTGATCTCTGTGTACAGGCCTACAATGAGGCCGAGAAGCGAAAGGCACTTGGGCGTCCCGGTATCGACCCCAGGATGGCCGCTAAGAAGAAGAAGACGCCCACCGTGGCTGAAGAAGAGGCCCCACACCAAGAAGCTGTTCCAACTGTCTTCTCCACCACCAAGCCTAGCTCGAAGCCAAAGCGCTCAACCGCTTCAGAGCTTAAGAAGACAAGGATAGCCGAAGCTAAAGCAAGGAAGAGGAAACACTCTGAAGCCTCTCCTTCAGACCCCACCATCAAAAAGCGCAAGTCCAAGAAGTCTCGGGCTGCTCCCACAGAGCCCTTGATAGTTGAACCCCTTTCCGTTCGCCGTCCTCATGAAGATCGTCAGATGACCGTCCATGAGCCTGCTCTCACCGAGGCTCAGCATGATGAAGACATTCCAGCAGCTGACCCCACCGCTGCTGAAGACATTGGTCTCCAAGACAATGTACAAGATGATGCAGTCCTTCCTCAGCTCGAATCGAGTGAATTGCTCAGCATTGGTCGTCCCCTGACGCCAATCACACAAGATGCATCGTGGGCAGATCGCCCACAGGAGGAAGAGGATGAGCCCCAGCCCACTGCAACTCCACCGGCGTCGCCTGCATTCCGTAGGCTTCGCAAAGGACCAAGGGCTCAGACTGCTGACGACATTCCGGCTGCATCAGCCGAAGAACATGTAGAAGAGCATGAAGAACCTCAAGCTCCATCTCCCCCACACCAGCAAGAAGAAGTTCTCAAGGAGGCTGACACCACTGCGGCTGCCACACATAATACTGAAGCATTTGTGGAGCCCGACCAACCAACAGCTTCAAGAGATACTGAAGCAACTGCCTCTGACCCTTCTGTGCCTGTGTCTGCTGCCGGACCACAATTCAATTATCATATTGCGCACAGGCCCCAGGTACAGAAGCCAATCCCACGACTGCCAAGGTTCCCAGGTCCAGTCACTGCTCCTGGCTCCTTCAATGTCAATAGCTTCAGGGCAGACAACACTTTCTTCAACCGCTCCAAAAACCCTTACTCAAGGGAAAAGATTGTGTCAGATAGGTTCTGGAGCTACCCACAGCGCAGCTACTACTCCTGCGTCCTTTACAACCAGAGTCGTATCTTTCCACATCAGCGCCTTGAAGTTGAAGCTTTTGCTGGTCTGCCTGGTCTGGAAGAAGCCCTGGACTGCTTCAAGCAAGTTGGCCTGCTGCCGTTTGTCACGGATGAAGAGCACTGGAACGAAGAGCTTCTGCTTCAGTTCTATGCCACATTGCACATCAAGGGCTACAACAGAGATCCGAAGACTTGGGTCCTGGAGTGGATGACCGGCAACG
Organism: Triticum monococcum; assembly: GCA_034509565.1. Lineage (NCBI taxonomy): Eukaryota > Viridiplantae > Streptophyta > Magnoliopsida > Poales > Poaceae > Triticum > Triticum monococcum. The sequence goes on from CM067844.1 coordinate 49,790,359, forward strand.
TCCATCATGAAGCCAATGCATTTGATATCATTGAGCTCACCGGCCTACCCACTCCAGGCGAACTCTTCGAAGAAGGCTGCCAACTCCATGCTGAAGCAGTTGAGAGCATATTTCAGCGACCTGAGCCAAATATGAGTCAGATGCTCTCAATGATGAAGCCATTGCCTTCTGACGCACCTTACCCAACGGAGTTCTTCGTTGAAGACTTAGAGTACCTGCCTAGAACTATCTATCACATCATCAGGCGGACTCTATGGCCCATTAAGGGGCACTCTCGATATGCCAAGGTTGAAGGTGCCATGAAGACTCTCATCTTCTGCATCCTACACGGCAAATGCTTCAATGCCCAGGATCTCTTCATACGTCAACTTGCTGCGTCTGGCTCAGATCTCTTTGGTCTGAAGATTTATGCTCCATGGGTTATGAGGCTAATCAAGCTCCACTCTGCAATATCATATCAGCCCTCAGCCCGCAACCACAGAATCTTCTTACCCGATGTGGACACCTCTGCTGAAGCTATTTATCCTGAGCCTGCCAAACAGCCACTAAGTCTTCAGAATGCAGAACACCAAAGCTTCACTCAACATGATGAAGGTGTTGAAGCCATTTCCAGAGTCTATCCAATGGCTGGCACCACACGTGCCCCTGCATCCACTGAAGCCACTGACAGCGAAGCTGGACAGAGACCCAAGAAACGCGCTCGTACACTCACTGATCGTGAACTTCTTGTGGCTCTGCATCAAAAGCAAGATAGGCATCACGACTGGCTCAAGAGGCAGATGCACAGTATCATGCAAGACGTCAATCGCATCAGGAATCTGGCCACCAAGAACGCCTTCGTCGCACATGAAACCTGTCACCGCACTTGGAAAGACCTCACTATGATGTGCACTGAAGCTGAATTGCAAGAGGATGGCTTCAAAGAGCGTTTCAAGTTTGACTCCACACCCCCCAGAAGAGCTGTGTTGCGTGGGACTCCGTCACTTGAAGAATCCGAGTTCTCTTCCTCTGCTGCCACCGTGACGGGAAAAATCATTAAGAAAGAAGACGACGCCACATCACCACCAATGTCTTCAGCGCGCGTCGTTACTGCACCAAGCTCGCCTGCACCACCAAACGTCTCCACCGACCCTGCTGCGCCTGGGAACGCATAGAAAACTCTATGTCTTCAAACCTTTTTGGTCATCACTGACAAAAGGGGGAGAAGCATATGATGTTTATAGTCTTCAAGCGGGTCAATAATATGGGCGGGTGCTTTATATTTTGCATTTTGCTTCGTGCTTACAACTCTCGTTTTGCTACATTTGGTTCTTTGAGTTGTAACACTTAAACTTGATGGTCGTCTGCTACTATGTTTGCCACTGTGTTCTTGCGAAGATAAATTCCGCATGTACGACGATAATTTCCGCACTCTTATCATTTCGCAGACGTCCATTTTTCATTATGCATATCATTATCTTCATATATATTTACGTGCATGATGGATTGTCATCATAAGTTGAAGTGGATTCCCACAAATACAACCTGCTGTGTGCATTTGCATTCCAGAAGCAAATCACTTATATGCACATCTTCAGGGGGAGCCCTTGCAGATTATGAAGACAATTCCTTTACAACTTCACAAATTATATTCCCCGTTGAAAACTTCAACTAGTTTGTCATCAATCACCAAAAAGGGGGAGATTGTAAGTGCATCTAGTGCCACCCCTAGTTGGTTTTGGAGTATTGACGACAAACCTAGTTGAGGGACTAATGTATTTGTGAGAATTGCAGGATAACACAGGTAGAAGTCCCTCATTGATTCGGTTTAGCTACCAGAGATGACCCCCAAAAATGTACGAAGACATTGAAGACAATGGTGGTTCATGAAGACATTCATGTCGAAGACAATGACATATGAAGACTCCCCATGAAGCCTTTGGAACTCGAAGACTTAGATCCTTCGTAGTTTTACTTTATTCATGTTGTGTCATAGGAACCACCGTACTGTTAAGTGGGGTCCAAGAGAACCAGTCAGGATGACTGAAGTGATGCCTAATTCAAATCCTATGTCTTCGAGTGAAGACAATGAGAGAAAATCTTGTCCAGAGTCAGACAAGTCAGCTTTACTTGCAGCCCAAGTAAAGTTGCCGTGAGAGTTCAAAATCCGACCGTTAGTACACGTGTCAGTTCCTTAGTGACCCAGGATCATTTCGGACAAATCAGGTCAGGGTTGCCAAGTGGCTATAAATAGTCCACCCCCACAACCATAAACGGTGGGCTGCTCAGATTTCAGTGCACGGCTTTTGTCGTTTGAGAGCAACCCACCTCGAAGCCTTTGAGAGAAAATCCTTAGTGAGGAGAAAAGCCCTAACCACCCAGAGCCAGAGTAATTGGGCATCACTTAAGTCTTCTTGTCTGAGTGATCTGAAGACTTATTACACTTGAGAACTGTGCACCCTCCAGACGGTTAGGCGTCGCGTTCTGAGCATCCAAGAGGAATTGTGGATTGCCGGTGAACGAAGTCTGTGAAGGTTTGGGAGTCTACCTTGAAGACTTACCAGAGTGATTGGGCGGGGTCTGTGTGACCTTAGCTCAAGGAGAAAACGGTGAGGACTGGGTGTCCTGAGCTGCGTGTTCAGGACTGGGTGTCCGGGACTGTGTGTCCTTTGGTTTAAATACCTAGCCGCTCCAACCAGACGTACAGTTGTCACAGCAACTGGAACTGGTCCAACATATCATTGTCTTCAACGTGTCACTGGTTTCATCTTCACCTCGCTTTACTTACCAGTACACATTGTGAAGCTATTGCATGCCTGCTTAATCTTCTGTCTTCACAACCTGACTGTATGATCTGTTTGGCTTCATAACTTCTTCCAACCTGATCCTCATTACACTGAAGCTATTTGACTCTGTGCTTTCACTGTATTGTATATTTGACTATGGCTTGCGTTGTGTAATCTACCTTCCGCTGCATAGTGATAGGCTTGTTCACTCTGTTTGTCTTCATAACTTCCGCATTTTGAAGACTTTCATAAAAATCGCCTATTCACCCCCCCTCTAGTCGATATAACGCACTTTCAGTTTAATCCCCACACGCGAAAGAAAGCTAGAAATGCCACCGGAGGAGAACGAAGCGCCGGAATGCAAAACGGACAACGGGAAAAATGCTCGAATGCATGAGATGAACATGTATGCAAATGCAATGCACGTGATGACATGATATGAGATGCACGAAAACAAAAACAACACACGGAGACAAAGACCCAAACCCGAGAAATAAATATAACTTAACGCCGGAAACGGCAAGAGTTGGAGTACAAATTGGGAAAGTAATATCTAGGGCGTTACATGCGATGAGCAAGAAAGCCATGACCATATCAGTAGAACATTGTTTCCCACTGCCTCTAGTATTTTCACTAGTATACTTGAACTATAATTAGCAATCTCCGAAGTTGTTATCTGATCTAAGTAAATGGTGTCTCAAAACGCAATGTCTTTTCTGATGTAACAGTGACATTGAATTCACTTTGTGAGAATAGTTTATGCAATTGATGGGATGAATTTGAGATGTCTTTGTTTTATTGTGATCTTTGATACATGTTATGTAGTTACAATGAAAATTGAATTGCAGGGCTGGCTGCAAACATAATGTAATTTAGCTATTGAAGAAATATAGGAGGTGATTTTGTACGAGAGACTGCCTCTAATCCTCCATAACACTAAGCTCCCTAGTTTTAAAGACACCACATCCAATTGAAGTCTCCAATTAAAATTGGGTCATTCGATTTTGACCGGGTTAACAATTTCGCAAAGCTCTCTCGTTCAATTGTTTTATACTACACACTATGCTTTCTAATTTTAAGGCCTTACAATTAATTGAGGTATTCAATTTAAAATTGTCTCATCTGATTTTGACCGGGTCAACAATTTCTCAAGCTCTCCCATTCAATTATTTTAATTCACCATGTTCCTAATTCTAAAGCTCTTTTATTCAATTGAGGCATTCAATTTTGGATTTGATTTATGATTTTGACCAGGCCAATAATTTTTCAAATCAATCAGCAGCAACGGACCTATAAAAACATATCAATACCACGCACCCTCTAACCACCTAGAAAAAAGAAGCGCCACCTTGTGATATTATAGCATCAATATACTCCCTCCATTCCAAAATATAGTGCGCTTGCGCTTCCCGAGATCCAACTTTGATCATAAATTTAATCAATGAGACCAACTGAGGCGGGAGAAAAATTATATAATTGAAAACTTCTTTCGAATACGAATTCGCTGATATAATTTTTGCTCCCGCCGCAATCGGTCTTGATAGTTAAATTTATGGTCAAAGTTGAAGCACGAGGATAGAGGAAGCACTATATTGTGGAATGGAGGGAGTAGTATATGTAACCACCGACACAAAAATTTCTCCCCATAAATATAGTTTGGCTAGCGGATAACATAGAATCAAACGCCCACCAAATCAATGTGTTATAAATAAAAATAAAACACACTCTTTCATCTCCCCCCCCCCCCCCCCCCGCCAAACTAAATATTCCATCAGTTCCAAAATATAAGGGGTATTAGTTTTTTAGGAAGTCAAATTTCTTTAACTTTGACCAAGTCCAAAGCAAAAATTTCGACACCGACAATATTAAACAAAAAAAGTATGAAAATTCATTTCATGATGAATCTAAAAATACTGATATGATGGATTTTGATATATTTGTCTACAAATTTGATCAAACTAAAAAGGTTTGCCTTTGCAAAAGAGTGATACACCTTATATTATGAAACATAGTGATTTTTATTAAGAAACCCAACAACACCAATGGCGCAGCAAAGCGCGCCCAAGCCTTCTAGTACTTGATTATTGGAGATGGTTACAGAGGTGGATGCATATAACTTCATGTAGTCTTTGGGTGCATGCATATAAGATGTTGTTAATATGTGTCATGAGCCATTGTATCACAAATAATACTCTCGTACTATTGATCTTCTATGCTTTTTTTGTCATATATAACTGTGTTTAAATTTTAAGAAAGTACAATATGTTCGGATTAATTTATGTCGGTAGGAAAGCATGGTCGGATGAAATATGTACTCTAAAATTTGACATTATGGAAGTTTAGCCATTGTTTTTCCTTGAGAACTCATAGTTAGCAAATCATGCATCACACGCTGAGATAAGGAGAAAGGTTTTTTCTGAACTTAGACTTAAGTGAGATTGCTCAGATTCATTATAGCCTTATAGGAGGTGAATAACTATAGCATGATTTGAACGCAAATTACTGCATTTTTGCTTACAACACATGGTTTTGCAGCGGGAAAAAAATCAAAGCCCGTGTTCCCATGAAATTCACATTCTCAGTGATGAAAGAATTTGATGGCTTTTGGAAAGGCGGTGAAGGATCGTGCAGAGATGTAGAATTAGCAAGAAGCAGTCAAAACCTTCGGTGCTATCTTTTCTCATGCATTTCAACGCGCACGTACCAAAATGTATGCACAGGCGCGTTGCCAGTTAGCTAGCAGTGTATCGGCGCAAGAGCTAGTCGGGCAATGGACTAGAAAGACTAGAGATTCCATTCCAAGATGCCTTTATAAATTATTAACAATTGAGCTCGCGCCTCACGTGTGCATGCATGGACTAACTAGGTGAACAAAGTCTCAAGAATGTCTTGGGAAAATGTACCAGCATGCAATGCAAAAGTTGCGAGGGTACTGCAACACAACGTGTCCCAGCTTGCAAAGCTCATGGAAATAACAGAAGATGCGAACAAAGCCGTTGACCGTGTGCATGTCCATGACGTAATCACTAGACGTGGACCGGAGCTCAGCAAGGTCTGCGTCACCGGCCGGCCGTCTCACCAATTGCTGTAGCGACGAAGACCGTCTCCTCGCCGTTTCCCATGATTACGTGTCTGTACGCACATACACGCGCGTACGTGTAGAGGCAGGGGCGCGGTTGCTCCATCGCACTATATATATTTGCATGCTTAGTTCTCCCATTCCACCAAGCTTGATCTAACCACAAGCTACACACAAACGCAAGCACTAAACATACTACTGTCCGTCGTAGAGAGATCGAAGACCAGAATCAGCTGTAGTTAATAAGGTCATCATGGCGTTGCTCAAGTTTCTGTGCACCTTCGTCGTGGCGATTCTTGTGATCGTGTCGAGCGGACATTCCCTTGCTTCTGTGGTGGCGAGGCCGTTGCCACTCCGCGGTGCAGGCAGGGAGGCATTGCTCGGTGAACGCGCTGGCCGCCGGCTCGTGGTGTCGCCAAGGTCGACGACCAGGAGGGATACTGACAAGCTCAGGGTATTGGCAGGCGCTGATCATTCCAAAGGTTCGCACGACCCCAACAAGGGTGGATGATCGTCGATATAGATCGTCTACGTACTTTGGCGCGGTCGGCTCAACACTTACCTGCATGATTAAGTATATTGATCCAACCTAATTACGTATATAATCGTACTATGCGTGCATGCTTAGAGTTTATATATAGTGGCATATATTGTGTTGCTTTTGCTTCACGTAAGGTCACGCTCACGCATGCATGGGCAAGTACGACTATCGGACACATTATAGTATGATTTGCTGTAAGAAACTTTGTGTGATATACATCGATCACGAATGTACATTTTGTTTGACTATTTGGGTGATGAGCTGTCTCAACCGTTACCATGATAATTGTTCGATTTGAGGAGTACATGGCATTGCCGCCACAACATCAAGTGAACCACCAATCAACATTTTTCCGACAAAAATGTATTACATTAGTATCATCAAGATGATATTAATTACACTCGGCCTCTGCGATGACAGAATATCAAGCAAAAAATGAGACATGGAGGATGCACACGAGCATAAAAATGAAAATGCAAAACAAAATACAACAAGAGTTGATGCAACCTACAGCTATTTCACAAGAATTGACACGAAGCAGGTCCTCATAAACTTGAGCAAAATCATGACCGCGATTACAGCTAACTCTGGTCATCGATCTTACTGCATGACGCGTGCATGCGCTTGTGTTAAAGTACATGGTTAGCTTCTGGTGATCTAGAATATGGTGGGATAACTGAGCTCCAAGGAGGCAAATATATACCCTTATTTAATCGGAATGAATAAGTCTACATCGCCAAATACCCGACCATTGCTTCTGCAAGCTCCTGGGCAAGGTAGTCAGAATCGCGATTCTTCAGATTGCAACTCCGATGGTACGATTACATATCATATAATGTTTACTATTACAATCGTAGAAACATAGGTTGTACTAGCCAAAGTCGTAAAATCAGAGAGGTTAGCTTGCATTGTAAAGTCGTATAATCATACGATAGGATAACAATTCTGACTACCTTGCTTCTGGATTTAAACAAGTTTGTTTCACCAAGACTGAGATCCAAAGGCGTCAACAAGCTATATCCACAACGCGCCGCTGATGGATGCATTAGGAATAAGACTTTGGCACCCGAAAAGATCTAGAGTAATTTTCTTTTTCTTGTAAAGATGTGTTTGTAGGAACATATGATAGTTAATATCTGACCTTAGTCTTTCTGAAAGAAAAACAAAACTGAATTTATGAACGGCGTACAGATATCCATGCTTTATTATGGAAAACCGAGATTAATCTCACTCACATAAGCGAAACATATATTTGCAGCAAAAGAGCAAATGGGACGGGTTTACGAACAATATCATAGTGCTAATATAGTACCGCTCCGTTCCGTAATTCTTGCTTTGTTTCATAATTTTTGTACTGGTTTTTGACTACCGAAGTATTAATTTAGGCAAGTGATAAACAAATTATGAACTACTTCTTCTATTAAAAAAATATAAAAGCGTTTAGATTACTACTTTGATGATCTAAATGTTCTTATATTTCTTTCTTTAGAGAGGGAGTACTGTTGATGCGACGCAGCCCCCTTGAAACGTGGTTGCATGGCTGTACTTATTATTTTAGGGGACCTCTTGGTCTGTTGAATGTACTCACATACACACTAAGCGAGGAGATAAGCCGGGCAATGTTTTCGTTGCAGCAGCCTATTGATAGAAGCCATCGATCGGCGGGCGGCTGGAAAATGGCGCGACCCTTCGACGTTGACGAGATCGGGCCAGTCCAAGTTTAGCGTTTACGTCAGCAACGCTTTAGCCTGGGTGGCATGTCGTTTCATGATGAGTTTCAGCAAAGCTTGTTTTCACCCTTCTTGCAAAGCCATGGTACATGCTGCGTGCAACTTCTTGCATGCTATACGCACGTCGTCTTCAAGAGATTCCATTGATACTTTGTTGATCACTGGGCTAGTTAAAGTAGCTTGCTATTTGTGAACATAGGTCTGTACGTGTGTGGCATTTCAGCTCAGGATCAGACTGGCACTTTCACGACGGATTAGTCCATGGGCTTTTTTGCTTAACTAAGGCATGCATGCACACATGAGCCACGAGCTGAATTGTTAATCATACAGCATATTCTGGAATCCCTAATCTCACGATTTTTTAGTAGCTCTTTTGTTGCCGATAACGATAGCTGGTTATGCGGCCCTGTTGGTGCCCTGTCCTGTTGCTGCTTTTGCTAATTCTCCACCTCTGCACGGCCGTCCACCGCCTCTCCGCTCCAACCTTTCTCTTTTTTTTCATGAAACATGTGTTTGTAAGAACATGTGTTACTTAATTATGACCTTAGCCTTTTTGAAAAAAATAACTGAATTTATGAACTAAATCATGCAGATATCCGCAATGTATTATAAAAAACTGAGATTAATCACACTCACACAAGCGTAACACACATTTGTTGCAAAAGAGCATGCAGGATTGAGTTACGGACAATATCGTAGTACAAATATAGTATTAATTTTAGGCTGATAAGAAAATTACGAGCTAAGTGATGAATTTGGGGATGAAACAGACGCGGCTTGCACCCATGCGATGCAGCACACCCTTGAAGCGTCACCATTGCACGTGTCTTGCCCTAAGGGCTCCTTTGATTTAAAGGATTTTCATTGGAATTTTAGAAGTTAGAATCCTTAGATTTTTTTATTCTATGTTGGTCATTTGATTCATAGGACCGAATCCTATAAGATTTTTTTAAGGATTTCTTTGTACTACTCCCTCCATTTACTTATGCAAGTCCACTATGAAATATAAATATTGCATCTATACAAGGCCACCAACAGTATTCGAGGCAAAATTAATGGTATTTTTGTCAACAATGATGAAGCGTCTCAATCACCATACAGGGAGACCCGGATGTATATATTGATTGGGTGGAGTTTGGTACAGGGTGCCGCAGCCTCTGGCTAACCATAGAGAGGATTACATGGGAGGTTACATGAGATAGAGAGATAGAGAGATAAGAGAGGACTCCTAACAAACTCAATCTTCTACATACATGACTCTAACAATACCGAACATCAATACCCAACACGTTACATGTCTAACACTCACCCTTAATCTAAACTCCGCAAGTTTAGATTACGTTTGAATTCTTTCAAATGGTCCTGTGGACAAGGCCTTTGTAAAGCCATCGACAACTTGGTCTCTGGATGGCACAAACCGTACTTCCAATTCTTTCCTAGCAACTCTTTCTCTGACAAAATGATAGTCAATCTCAATGTGCTTGGTACGAGCATGAAAGATAGGATTTGCAGAGAGATATGTAGCACCCAAATTATCGCACCAAAGACATGGAGTCTGTGTATGATATATGCCAAGTTCCTTGAGGATAGACTTAACACATATAATTTCTGCTGTTGCATTCGACAATGCCTTATACTCTGCCTCAGTACTTGATCGTGACACTGTTGCCTGCTTCTTTGCACACCATGAGATTAGATTAGGTCCATAAAACACTACAAAACCACCTGTTGATCTTCTATCATCCAAGCAGCCTGCCCAATCAGAGTCAGAAAAAGCACTGACTAGAGTAGAGGATGATTGAGTGAAAGTGATACCAACACTTAGGGTATGCTTGATATATCTCAGTATACGTTTAGCAGCAGTCTAATGACTGGAAGTGGGTGCATGAAGAAACTGACATCACTTTATTTACTGCAAAGGAGATGTCAGGCCTAGTAAGTGTCAAATACTGATGAAGTGCACCTACCAAGCTCCTATATTTTGTGCCATCTTCATGACTCAAAGGTGTACCCTCCACAAGTGATAATTTATCATAACTAGATAATGGAGTTGTGGATGGTTTACAACCTTGGAGGCCTGCCTTGCTCAGAAGATCGGTTGCATATTTTTCTTGAGAAAGATGAAGACCACCTTCTTTGTTGCGTTTGACCTCAATGCCAAGAAAATAATGCAAATATCCAAAATCTTTTAGAGCAAACTCAGAGTTCAAGTCTTTGAGCAGAGCTGTAACTGCCTCACCAGATGAGCTTGTGACAATAATATCATCAACATAAATGAGCACAAAGAGGACTGTGTTGCACTTATTGTAAATAAACAATGAGGTGCCAGATTTAGAAGAAACAAAGCCAAGTGTTTGCAACTTGGAACTCAAGCGAGAATACCATGCTCGGGGAGCCTGTTTCAAACCATAAAGTGATTTGTCAAGCCTGCAGACATGAGTTGGTTTGCCTATGGAGGAAGGTGGGCAATATATTTCAACACTTCCCCTCACGTCTAGGATATTTTAGTCCTTAGACGTGGGATCGATGTAGGCCTCAGAATTGTTTTTATTTAATACTGTGTTGGCAGGGTCTTGAACTTAAGACCTCTTGGCTCGGATACCATGTCAACAATGATGAAGCGTCTCAATCTCCATACAGGGAGACCCGCGATGTATATATTGATTGGGTGGAGTTCGGTACAGGGTGCGGCAGCCTCTGGCTAACCATAGAGAGGATTACATGGGAGGTTACATGAGATAGAGAGATAGAGAGATAAGAGAGGACTCCTAACAAACTCAATCTTCTACGTACATGACTCTAACAATACCGAACATCAATACCCAACACGTTACATGTCTAATAGTTTTCTCGTACTAGTAATCTGTTTAATACTTGGATGCATGCAGTCATAATGACAATCAGCTACCTCCTCCACTCAGTTTTCTTGCATGCATGCGGCGCATTAATGTTCCCGGTAAACAAAAAGAAAAACTGACTTGCAAAGCAGACATTAAATTTTAGATTGGTACGTACCTTTAATTTTGAGTTTGTGGCCTTGTATATAAAAATGGAGGAAGTACTTCCTATAAAATTTCTAGCATCCACTCAAACCTACTTGGAAGAATCCTTTGTTTTTTCTATGATGCAATCAAACAATCAAAATCATGTATGGTTGAGATGACCATGACATTTCAATCCTATGTTTTTTTCTTCTATCTATTTCACATTTTTAGAATTATGTGAATCAGAGGGGCTCTTATTATTTTATGGGGATCTCTTGGTCTGTTGAATGTTCTGTCTCACACACACTAGTGACTATTAACTGACTACTCATGGGGATGGCCAGGAGATAAGGTGGACAAAGTTTTCGGCCTATCGGTAGAAGCCATGGATCGGGGCGGCTGGACAATGGCGTGACCCTTGACGTGAACGAGATCGGGCAGGTCCAAGTCTCGTGTTTACATCAAGCACACATGTATGTCCCAACGTGCTTTAGCTTGGGTGTGGTCTGTTGTTTCATGATGAGTTTCAGCAAAGCTTGTTTGACCATTCTTGCAAAGCTGTGGTACACCCTGTGTGCAGCAGGCTGGCAACTTCTTGCATGCTATAAGCACGTACTCGTTTCCAAGAGATTCCATTGATACTTTGCTGATCACTTGGCTAGTTAAAGTAGCTTGCTATTTGTAAACACAGGTCTGTACGTGTGTGGCATCTGAGCTCCTTCCGCAACGGGTTAGTCCATGCGTTTTTTGGCTTAACTAAGGCATGCATGCACACATGGGCCACGAGCTGAATTGTTAATCCACTTCTGGAATCCCTAACCTCACGATGCTTGGAGTAGCTCTTTTGTTGCCGATAGCGATTGCTGGTTACGCGCCCTGCCAAGTGCCATGTTGCTGCTTTTGCTAATTCTTCACCTCTGCACGCTCGTCCACCGCCTCTTGGCTCCGACCTTTCTCACCTTTTTCTTTGACAATAACGTGCTCCTCTCTTATATTACCCTGCGATCAATACTTGTTTAACAAGAGAGAGATGAGGTCATCAGGAGGCTCATCGAGGAAGCTATTACAAAAGGGGGGAGAATATCACATGGCACCCCTTAGGTGATATCATCATACCATTTTAAAGAATCAAATTTTAAATGTTTCAAAAAATTGTGGAAAAATTGTGGATGTTCACATCACATGAATGTACAATCTCTAAAAATTTCAGATCCAAGCTTGAAATATACATTGAGAAACAAAAAAGAAAAATCCAGCATAATTTGCCTAGAGCTCGGTCCATCTGATACTCTCCCTACAAAAGGATCCCTAGCCAGCTTATCTAATCCATGTGCAATAGCATTAACTTCGTGTAGTCGTTGGGTCATGCATATAAGACGTCGTTAATATGTGTGCACTATCAGGTCACAAGTAATAATGAACAACTGTACTAGTGCACCTACGCCCTTGCCTCGACACCCAACTGCCGTTACATCTAAAAAAAAGGGCCTAGGGTTCCTCTGTCTTCCACCGGCGTCGCCGCTGACCTGCCTCGTCTTCGGTGGCCCTAGGGTCATGAAGGCGTGGTGGATCCCGGCCCTTATTAGCGGCATAACTTTGATTTTAAATGTTTTTTGAGTTTAGTCATGGTTTATGTCCAGCTCAGGAAGGCAAGACGGTGACAGGTTCCTGATGACGGAATAACATTCTCTCCACTTAGCCTCAGTTCCGGTGATGCATCTAGCATTGTCAGAGGACATGTCGAGGTGTGTCTTCAGCGGATCTCATGGGATTCGATCAGGTGGTTGTTTTTGGTGGATTCACTCGGATCCGGTCTTCGTTCGTCTATATTCATGTGACTTTAGACTTCAGAAAGACTGCGCAGATTGCGTATGGCTCTTATAGGAGGTGAGTACTATAGCAAAAATTTGAGTGCAAATTACTGCAATTCTCCTTACAAAACATGGTTTTGCAGTGGGGAAGTACAATGAAAGCCCGTGTTCCTTAGATATTTACATTCCCATATTGATGAAACAATCAGTGGTGGAGGAAAGGATCGTCTAAATTCTGATGTTGGAAAGGACTGGCTTAATGAAAAACTGGAAAACAATTACTGTTCACATGCATAATAAGCGTAAAATCATCACATTGGGGCTGGCCCTGCCCCTGCTGACCAACCTCCTGCATCCGCCCTGGAAAGAATGTGAGAATTCGATAGCTTTTGAAAAGGCGGTGAAGGGGCAGAGATGAAGAATCAGCAAGTAGTCAAAACCTTCGGTGCTATCTTTTTTCATGCATTTTTGCGTTACCAGTTAGCTAGCAGTGTATCAGCGTAAGAGCTAGTCGGCCGGTAGACTAGCACAGAATGACTCGGGATTCCATTCCAATATGCTAATATAAATTATTAACAACTCAGCTCGCGCCTCACGTGTGCATGCATGGACTAACTAAGTGTTCAATGTATCAGGAATCTCTGGGAAAATGTACTAGCATGCAAAGCAAGAAGTTGCGAGGCTGCTGTCATAATCATGATCAATTGTAAAGCACCGAGCTTTTTGTATTTTTTGAAACAGCCGACCCCTGAGTCGGTAGTTATTAGTGAAAAAATTGTAGTTTTTTGAAACTTTAACCCGAGTTATACTAGTTTTATGTTATTTACTCGGAAAATGTACGAGCATGCGATGCAAGAAGTTGCGACTTGCCAGGCTGCTGCAACACAACGTGTCCCGGCTTGCAAAGCTACCTTGCATGATGGAACGTCAAATTAATAACCTTACCGAAGCTCATGATGAAACAACAGAAGATTTGGAACAAAACCAGTTGAACGTGTGTCAATGACGTAATCACAGGACCTGGGCCCGATCTCATCAAGGCTCACGTCACCGGCTGTCTCACCGATTGCTCTGTAGCGACGAAGACCTTCTCCTCACCATTTCCCATTAGTACTTGTCTATACGCACTGATACACGTGTAGGGGCAGGGGCGTGTGGTTGCTCCATCGTGCTATATATATTTGCACCATCTTGATCTAACCACAAGCTACACACAAACGCAAGCACTACACATACTACTGTCCACCATATAGAGATATCGAAGACCAAAATCAGCTGTGGTTAAGGTCATCATGGCGTTGCTCAAGTTTCTGTTCACCTTCGTCGTGGCGATTCTTGTGATCATGTCGAGCGGAGATTTCCTTGCGGCTGTGGCGGTGAGGCCGGTGCGACTCCCGAGTGCAGGCACGGAGGCATTGCTCGGTGAACACGCCGGCCGGCAGCTCGTGGTGTCGCCATGGTCGACGACCAGGAGGGATGCTGACAAGTTCAGGGTACTGACAGGCGCTGATCATTCCAAAGGTTCGAACAACCGCAACAACGGTGGATGATCGTCGATATCGATCGGCTACTTACTTTGGCATGGTCGGCTCAACACTTACCTGCATGATTAAGTATATTGATCCAGCCTAATTACGTAATATAATCGTACCATGCATGCATGCTTAGCGTTTATATATAGTGGCATATATTGTGTTGGTTTTGCTTCATGTGAGGTGACGCATGCATTGGCAAGTACGAGTATACAGACACATTAGTAGTACTCATATTTTTCTTTTGCAAAGGAATGGTATTACACATATGTGCGTACACATGCATGTTTAAATTTCAGTGCTTGTAGCGTTGTATGGTTTGAGATTGGTTTGTAGCATGAACTTACTTGAGTTCAGTTCCATGTAATATTGCTAGCTGAGTTACTTGTAATTTGTATGGTCAATATACATGTTCCCTCCGCTTTAATGGGAGGCATGTACTACTCCCTCCATCCCATAATATAAGCTAGTGTCAAAGACGCTCTTATATTATGGGATGGAGGGAGTAGTACTTGTTATACTACTTATATGTACTACATTTAGTACATTACATGTGTGTACCGTTTGAAATTTGACCTTACTTGTGTTCAATTCCATGTACGCTTGCGAGCTAGATTTCAAATACCAGGGGTACAGAGTTAAAAAAAGAAGGCCAATACAGGTTGTTTCAGCAAGCACAATGGAAACCCCTTTCACTTTTTTGAACCTTTTCTATGCATATTATCACTACCAAATGTTTGTGTCGATTGAAAAGACGCACCAAGTCGGCGCTTGATAAATACAGATCGAAATTGAATTGTCATTTGAAGGAAATAATCAATCGGTGGGGCTAATGATTTCATGCTAATAAATATAAATCTATCTTGCCTCATCCCAACATGTCATTAAATTCTTGAAGTTGTATATCAATAAGATTTAAAAACATATCAACATGGAGAAATGGTGGAGATACTTTGTTTTCTTGAAAAACTTTGAAGATCTTTGCCCCTGCAA
This sequence comes from Triticum monococcum, assembly GCA_034509565.1. Classification (NCBI taxonomy): domain Eukaryota; kingdom Viridiplantae; phylum Streptophyta; class Magnoliopsida; order Poales; family Poaceae; genus Triticum; species Triticum monococcum. The sequence goes on from CM067844.1 coordinate 49,805,794, forward strand.
AAAAATCTTTGGAGATATTTGAACTGGCTTGTATAATCCATCTATTTCAAGAACTGTGATCTTGTACTTCAAACAAAAATAAGTTAGGTCTTAAAAAGTTTGCATTTATTATCTTCTCGCAAATCCTGCAATTGAAACAATTAAGGTAGATCAATAGCAATTACAGTGTTTTGATCTCTCTATCACAAAGCATTGCTCAAGTCATCCAAGTACTCAACTAAATGTTTCCTGCAACAGGAATGTAACACGGAAAGCAAATTCAAATGACTCCGCTGAGGTCTACAAAATTTGATCTCATATAGCTAGCTTCTACACTATGATGTCAACATAAATAATATGATTTCAAATTTTAAAGATAGTGCCAAGTGTGGAAATAATTAAATCTAAAATTTATGTATACATTTGTGTGATCTGGATTAAGTTTTCATAACTACGATTTAAGTAGCATAAAAGAAGGAAAAACTTTCACATGCATGATTACATGTTGAGATGTGCCCTTTTTCATGCATAATTAAATGTTGAAGTGTCATGTTTGGATGTATTAGTCACTACCTCTCTGTCTAGGATTTTTAGTCCCCATCATATTTTTGATCAAAATTTGACCACATATTTGACTAGCAAAATGTTAATGCATGTCACCAAATATTATATTGACTGGATTAATATTTGAATCCAATTTGCAAAAAAAATAATCAAATTCCACTGTGTCTCCGTTGTGGAGTAGTACAATATATGACGGCCATAGCACCAAGGAATCTCTGGTGGACACAATCACAAGAATTGCCGTGACGAAGGTGTCCATAAACCTGGAGAAAAAAAACATGATCTTACATCTACTATCTTGTCGGTCTGCCTGGATGATCCATCATCCATGCGTTGGTTTGTGGCTAAAGCGATCAGCAGGCCAGTCTAGCTTGTGGTGATCGATAGTGCGATGGGATAAGCTCTAAGATGCAGAATTTTTTTGTTTTCATTTAACCAGAAATAAGAAGTTGGCTAAATTTATTAATTGACTTATGGAGAATTTTGTGTGTGTATAACTGAAGTATGAAGAGTTTGCATAATTTATTAAGATTTATTTTGGAAGATCTAATTATAACAGTATATCTAGAACACCGTGAATTGATATAATTACTCTCGTATTTGTCAGTATGTTTCGCCCTTGCCTGATATATAGTTGTTGTCAAGACTGAGTGTACGATGGTCACTGTGTTTTGTGCCCTTGACATTATGAGGTAATAAAAATGGCTTTTTCTAGCGAACTGAGGCTAGCTTAGATGGTTAGGTTATCTGTGGTTGACCCAATCCATCATGGTTTAAGTCCTACATTTGGCACTGATACACACATTTTTTTGGATTTATTTCAATTGTTCGGTGGGAAGAGGCGTTCCCGTCAAATACGGAGGCGTCTGCGGTTACTTCGTCAATCCCAAGATGATGTGTGTGTGTGTGTTCATAGGGATAAGTGTATGAGTGTCTACATCTGTACTGTGTTAAAAAAATCATTTTCAAAGAAAAAAGTTTGAGATGGTCATTTCCACATGAGTTGGGCTAAAGAATTGAGCGCCCTGATAGCATCTTCAGCTGCGCCCCCAGAAAGACCTTCCCAAACGATTTTTTCGTGCCGGCGCAGAAAAATTGGCTCAGTCGCGTCCACAGGAGCCCGATTTTCGCCGGCCTGGGTCGAAATTAGCGCCGACGGATCCAGGCCGAATCCGGCGCGCTAGGGGGCGCTCGAGGACGCCGGGGCAGGCGCTTTTGGCGTGAAAGAGCCGCGGGCCGGCCGCGTCAGCGACACGGCGCGTCGTCTTCCCCCACGCCTCGGTTTCCCGCGGGGAATCAATGGCAAGGCTGCCGCCGGTCAGCCTTACCATTGATTCCTCACGGGCGGCGTGTCACGGGACGGTGTGCCGACGCCTCCCCTCCCTCGCACGCGTACACACGGGCGCGGCGCGGCTATATGAAGCCGGCGGCCTCCCTCGCCTCTGGCCACACCAGCCCTAGCCCTAGCCGCCGAGCTCTGCCTCTCCCGAGAGCCGCCGCCGAGCCCCCCTCTCCCGAGCGCCGCCGTCGAGCCCTCGCTCTCCCTCCCTCTCCCGATGGCCGAGCGTTTCCCCGGAGATTAGGTGGCGGCCAACAGCTTCGATCGCCGCTCGCTCCGAGAACAGGAGTCTTGGCTCCTGTTCCAGGCGAACATCTCGGCGCCGCCGGACATGCGCGTCGGGCCGACGGGCTGGAAGCTTAGCAACGGGGGAGTGCCCATTCCCCTGTTGCCCGACGTCATGGCCAAACCCGGGTACTTCACCAACGAGGTTGAGGTGGTGCGCGCCTCCCTCACCGACGCCCAGCTCTCCCTCCCCCAATACGCCGTCGACAACCACGCGGCTTGGGCAGCGAACTTCCAACACCGTCAGCAGCAGCGGCTGGCGTCCACCAACGGCGCGGCGGTCGTCGGCGGCATGAAGAACAGCGAGGGGCGCCGCCTGTGGTGGGGTGTCCCCAGCCGCACACTCGAGGGCGTGCTGACGCACCTCAAGGGCGGCAACAACCCGCCGTTGGCGTACCCCCCGGAGAGGGCGGCCGCCACGGCCACGGCTCACCGCCGACGCGACGGGCAATGGTTGCCCAGGAGGTTCGGCGCCTCCTCTTCTTCCTCCTCATCACGCTCTTCTTCGCACTCCTCCAGCTCTCCGGCGTTGCTCGGCGTCAAGGCCGAGCCCGCGGCAGAGACGCCGCTCGGCCGGCGCACTCGCAGCGCCGGCATCGTCATCAACGAGGGCGGCCGGCGCGCCTCCTCGTTGGCTCCTCCTCCGCGCTTCGTCAAGCCCAAGACGGAGCCGGGGCTCGCACCGGTGAAGACGGAGCCGGGCCTCCTCCCCGCGGTGAAGACGAGTGTTGTAGCTGAACCGGGAAGAACTCACGCGATGATCTCACACACACACACGAGAGAGAGGGTTTTGCGCTGCGTGCAACATCTGCAGCTTTTCTGTTTCTCCGTTTATTTAACAGCTCAAAACTGACTAACAGATTGATCATAATCTTGCGCCATCACCAAGCTATGCGGACGTGCCATCCCACGTCCCTTGACCACGCACAAGGCTCCGCCGTTACAGCCGTTGCTCGTGCCATCCCACGAGCTAGATGTAGCAACGTGCAAGCCTACCTAGCTACTACTCCGACTAGGACGTGAACACGCTCACGCTACATGGTCAGGTTTATTTGCAGAAAGCAAAAAACTACGTGACAAGAGGTGCGACAGGATTACAAGTTTTCCAACAAATCACCACCTAATCTTGTTGCCTAAGATCCCTTCACTTCGATGACACCAAGTGAAAGAACATGCGGTGCCCCCATGTTTGGTTTTGGTAATTGATGACAATCTCTATGGACTAATGGTTGCCTTGAGTTATATTTGAAGGTTTTGTCCATATGCTTTTCTTGGAGTACATGTGTTGATTTCAAGGAGAGTTTGTGTCGACCAAGGTGTTATTCAAGGAATTATCCAAAGATTGGTCATGTGAGAGTTGAGCTTATTGCAAGCATGTCTTGAAGAAGAAGATTGTGTGATCATTCATGTCTACCTTCAAGACATCATCCAAATGAAGAGAATTGGAAAGGTTCAAGGTTGATCAAGACTAAGTCAAGAGTGAATCAAGTTGATCAACTCACAAAGCGCAGAAGATGTATCGAGAGGGATCAAGTGACCCCATGGTATGGTAAGAATTGTCAATTACGCTTTGTGTACTAACCCATGGTCTTCGTGAGAGTTCTTTGTGGGGTTAGGTTGCGGTGTGCAAGTTCAAGTGGAGTATCACGAAGAGATCAAATGCTTGAAGCTTGCCGTCCTTTGTGGTGACAATGGACTTGTGAAGATGTGCGGAAGAGTGGCTCACCCATAGTGGAGTATGGGGGAGCAATCAATTAGTCTTCATCGAGTCAACCCAATCAAGAAAGGTGGTCCAACTTGAGGGAATCAAGATCGTCATCACCTAGCTCAAGTGGACCATGTGCAAGGCAAAGGTTTGCCCTTGATAGGTTTTCTATTTTACCGGTCTCATGATGGTAGTTGGGAGACCGGGTTATAGGATCGATTGCCGTACTATCAAGGGGGGCCCTCGATGAGTAGCTTGATCGTATCGTTCGTTGAGAGCTCAAACCTTTGCATCCTTGCATCATCTTTCTTGGTTCTTGTTTGGTTCTCTTTGTGAGTCTTAGAGCTTATGGTCATCTTGATGACAAGCTTGAGTTCATCGAAAACGGAGTTCGCATGCATCTTCTATGATGTTTTCGATGTTGGAGGTTTTGCCGGTTCTTCTCGGTTGGAGGTTTCACTCCTCTATTTGTTGGCATACCTCCCCTGCCTCTTCTTACTATAACCAGTCGCTGTTTTGATGCTACTCGTCGTCTTGTTTTCAACAAGCTTGAGTTTGCTCAATTCGGAGCTCATATGCAGAAGTTATGGCAGTTCTGGTTTTCTGGAGTATGGTTTTTCTTCTGGACCCAGCGGTAGTACCGCGGTCCACAGCGGTAGTGCGGCTGAGACTCCCTAAGCGGTAGTACCGCTCCCGGAGCGGTAGTACCGCTCCCCGGAGCGGTAGTACCGCTGGGTGGCCTCAGCGGCAGTACCTCTGCGGTTCCGTGCTACTACCGTCCTGTCACTGCGTCTGTAGCGGTAGTACCGCTCCTCGGAGCGGTAGTACCGCTTGCTGGGCTCAGCCGCAGTACCGTGGTGGCATGGTGCTCCTTCCGCTTCGATTCTTGCGCGCTTTTTCTCGTGTCGGGTTTTGCGGTACTAGCTGCGGCAGTAGTGGCGGTAGTACTGCTTGAGAGCGGTAGTACCGCTCTACCTCCGCGGTAGTACCGCCCTGGGCCCCTGCCCCAGCCCTTCTTTTCTGGCACTGTAGTACCGCTGAGGGGGAGCGGTAGTACCGCTTGAGGGCGGCAGTACCGCTCTACCTCAGCGGTAGTACCGCTCTCTGCGGGGCTGTGTGGGGGATAACGGTTGGATTTTCCCCCTCCTATAAAAGGGGGTCTTCTTCCCCATTGAACCTAATCTTTTGAGCTCGTGTTCTTCCCCCATTGTTGACCTTCTTCGAGCTTGCTAACTCTCAATCCCTCCATGGATTCTTGCTAGTTTTTGAGGGAAAAGAGAGAGGAGATCTAGATCCACATTTCCACCAATCACTTTCTCCTCTATGTGAGGGGAACCCCTTGGATCTAGATCTTGGAGTTCTTGGTGTTCTCTTTCTTGTTCTTCCTCTCATTTTCCTCCCTAGCATTAGTTGCTTCGGTGGGATTTGGGAGAGAAGGACTTGGGCACTCCGTGTGCCCTTGCCATTGCATTTGGTGCATCGGTTTGAGTTCTCCACGTGATACGTGGAAGTTACAAGTTGAGAAGCTTATTACTCTTGGGTGCTTGGTACCCTTGAGCTTGTTCCTCTTGGGTGCTTGGGCGCCCTAGACGGTTGTTGGTGTTCGGAGCTCAATCATTATGGTGCAAAGCTCCGGGCAAGCGTCGGAGTCTCCAATTAGGTTGTGGAGATCGCCCCGAGCAATTTGACGGGTTCGGTGACCGCCCCCAAGGGTTGCCAATTTGACGGGTTCGGTGACCGCCCCCAAGGGTTGCCAAAGTGTACGGGTTCGGTGACCGCCCCCAAGGGTTGCCATTTGTACGGGTTCGGTGACCGCCCCCAAGGGTCCCTTAGTGGAATCACGGCATCTTGCATTGTGCGAGGGCGTGAGGAGATTACGGTGGCCCTAGTGGCTTCTTGGGGAGCATTGTGCCTCCACACCGCTCCAAACGGAGATTAGCATCCGCAAGGGTGTGAACTTCGGGATACATCATCGTCTCCGCGTGCCTCGGTTATCTCTTACCCGAGCCCCTTTACTTATGCACTTTACTTTGTGATAGCCATATTGTTTCTTGTCATATATCTTGCTATCACATAGTTGCTTATCTTGCTTAGCATAGGTTGTTGGTGCACATAGGTGAGCCTAGTTGTTTTAGGTTTTGTGCTTGACAAATTAACCGCTAGGTTTATTCCGCATTTGTTCAAGCCTAAACCGTAATTATTTTAAATCGCCTATTCACCCCCCCCCCTCTAGGCGACATCCACGATCTTTCACCAAGGCACTCCCTCAGCAAACTGAACCTGACGCGCCCTAGTGCTTTGGTGAGGAGATCAGCGAGTTGTCTTTCAGTTCCAACATGATCAACCTGCACCTTTCCATCCTCGATGCATTCACGAATGAAATGGAAGCGTATGTCAATGTGCTTACTCCGATCGTGATGCACCAGGTTCTTGCTCAGCGCAATCGTTGACTTGTTGTCAATGAACAGCTTCATCGTCATGGGGTCGCTCCCGACCAGCTCGCCGTAGAGACGGCTCAGCCAGATGACCTGGCACGCCGCCGTCGCCACCGCCATGTATTCTGCTTCACAGGAGGAGAGGGCGACGACTTTCTGCTTCTGCGACGTCCAAGTGATTGGGCTGCCGTTGAGGAAGAACACCACCCCAGTTGTACTCTTGCGATCGTTGACGTCGCCGGCGAGGTCGCTGTCGCTGTATCCCACCAGCTCGGCTTCCTCCATGGTCCTTTTGTAGCAGCATCCATAGCCAGAGGTTCCTCGGACGTAGCGGAGGATCTGCTTCACCGACGCCCAGTGCGGCGCTCCGGGTGCCTCCATGTGCCGGCTGACGATGCCGACGATGTGCGTGATGTCCAGCCTAGTATTGCAGAGGTAGCGTAAGCTCCCAACAACACTCCGGTACTTGGTAATGTCGATGCCGCCGCCGGTGTCGCCCTTGATCAGCTGCAGCCGGTGCTCCATGGGCGTGTGACTCGAGTTGCAGTCCTTCATCCCTGCTTGCTCCAACACCTTTTCTGCATAGGTGCTTTGACACAGCGTGATCACGCCCTCACGCTGCTCAGCCTCGATCCCCAAGTAATAACTCAGGAGGCCAAGGTCGCTCATGTCGAACATATGATGCATCTGCTCCTTGAAGCTCTTGATTTCCTTCACGTCAGTGTCGGTGATCACCAGATCATCAACGTACACGCCGACCAGCAAGACGCCCGCTTTAGTTGCCCTTCGATACACGGCGTGCTCTAAGGGGCTTCGCTCGAAGCCTAGGTTGGTGAGCTCGCCGTCGAGCTTGGCGTTCTAGGCGCGCGGTGCCTGGCGCAGCCCATAGAGCGCCTTGCGCAGCCTGAGTACCTTGTGCTCGTTGTCAGAGTCGATGAAGCCGGGGGCTGGTGCACGTACACCTCTTCGACCAGCTCGCCATTCAAGAACGCGGACTTGACGTCCATGTGGTGCACTTGCCACCCGGAGTGTGCGGCGAGCGCGAGCAGGACGCGCACGGTCTCCATGCGCGCCACCGGAGCGAAGACCTCGTCGAAGTCCACCCCCTGCCGCTGCACATAGCCTTTCGCGACAAGTCTCGCCTTATGCTTCACAATGTTGCCAGCTGGATCCTTTTTGACCTTAAACACCCACTTGAGGCCGATGGTGACGTGACCAGGCGGGAGCTCGGCGAGCTCCCAGGTGCCATTGCTTCTGATCGCGTCCAGTTCATCCTCCATCGCGCGCCTCCAGCTGGGATCCCCCCTTGCCTCCTCAACGCCGCCTAGTTCCTCCGCAGCCAGCAAGCAGAGGTGGTTAACCTCCACCTGCTCCTCCTCCCAGGCGTCGTCGAGCTCCTGCTCGATGCTGGCCATGCGCCTGTACCGCAGCGCAGCGCCGTCCACCGCGTCATGTCGTCCTGTGTCATGCAACGGTGGCGTCGCCCAGCTGTGCGTGCGCGGGGCCGGCGTGCTCGGCGTTGCCTGCAGTGGGCTGTCCTGACCTGGTCCTTCAGGCATGGCGGGCTGCGGTGTTGCGCCCAGAACATGGTGCCTGCCGGTCGGCGGGTCACGGTACACCACCTCAAACGTGGCGCACGGCGTGGGCGTCGCGTCAGCGCCGCCGCTCCAGTCCCATCTCCGGTGCTCCTCGAACACCACGTCGCGCGTGACGCGCAGCTGCTTCGTCGCCGGGTCGTACACCCGGTAGGCCTTGGCACCGTCCTCGTAACCGACGAAGACCATGGGCGTCGAGCGATCAGCCAACTTGTCGATGCCGGGGCCGAGGCGCTTCACATGAGCTACGCATCCGAACACATGAAGATGATGTACCTTGGGCTTCCGATTGTGCCATGCCTCGTATGGAGTTCGCCCATCCAGGTTACGTGTGGGCGCGCGGTTCAGCAGATAGACCGCGGTGCGCACGGCCTCGCCCTAGGAGATCGCCGGCACGCCCATGCTCTTCAACAAACAGCGTGCCATCTCCACCACCGTCTGGTTGCGGCGCTCGACGACGCCGTTTTGCTGTGGTGTGTACGGGGCGGTGGTGCAGTGCTTGATGCCGTGCTCGTCGTAGTACTCCCGGAACGCGTCGGAGTTGAACTCGCCACCACGATCGGAGCAAAACGCCAGGAGCTTCTTACACGGCGTCGCCTCCGCGAGCGCCTTGACCCGCTTGAAGCGCTTGAACGCCTCATCCTTGGACTTGATCACCTCGATCCACATGAAATGGCTATGATCATCGACCATTAACAAGAAGTACCAGTTGCCGCCCGCCGTGGCTGGCTTGATCGGCCCGCACGGGTCGCTGTGGACCAGTTCGAGCCCACACTCAGCGCGATACTTGGACGCGTGCGGGAACGGGATGCGGTCCTGCTTCCCAAGAGCGCACCCGTCGCAGAATTCTTCGACACGCTCGATCGACGGCACGCCCTCCGCCATGCCCTTCTCAGCGAGAGCGCGGAGGGAGCGGAAGTTCAGGTGGCCGTAGCGTCCATGCCACAGCCAGGCCTCGTCCTGCATGACGGACAGGAGGCACACGGGCGCCGCCATCTTCAGCCTAATGATGTACAACCTGTTTTTCAAGCGCGTCACCCGCGCGAGCAGCGCGCGGTCGCGGTCGAACAGATCCAGCACGCCGTCTTCGACCACCGTCTTGCACCCGAGCTCGTCCAGCTTGCCGATGCTCACAATGTTGCTGCGCAGCCTCGGGATCAGGTACACATCCGTGAGCGCACGGTGGCCCTTCTGTCTGCACTTGAAGACGATCGTGCCGCGCCCGCAGATGCTGACGAGCGATCCATCGCCGAATGTCGCCGTGCCCTTGACCGACTCGTCGAGCATCGCGAACAGGTCCTTGTCGCCGGTCATGTGGTTGCTCGCGCCGGTGTCGAAGTACCACACCCCGGCGCCCACGTCCACCGGCACGATGCGCTCCACGTTGAGGTTCACCACCTCAGTCGCGCCCGGACTCTCTCCGCGGCTGCCGCTCAGCGCCAGCGCCGCACCTGTTGGGGCGGCATCGCGCCCGCTGTTCTCCTCCGGCGCCGCGTCGTGCACGACCTCGTCGCACACCTGAGCCAGCAAGATTGCTGGCTGGTCATCTTCTCCTTGGGCGAGGTGGGCCTCCTCGCCGCCTTCACGCCGCTCCTGGCGCGGCCTGTAGCACTCTCGGGCGAAGTGCCCCCAAATGCCGCAGTTGTGACACTTGCCGTTCCATTTTGGCGCCTTGCCACGCCCGCCGCCGTTGCGTCCGCCGCCACGGCCACGGGCACGGCCACGTCCGCCGTTCCCACCGGAGGAGCTGCCGCCCTGCTCCTTGTCCTTTAGGCGGGCGTACCACTCCTCCTCGGTAAGGAGTAGGCGGCCACCCAAGCCGCCGTCGTTGTTGTCCTCCTCCAGGTGATCCTCAACGACGCGCAGCCGGCCGGTGAGCTCATCCACCGACATGGTCGTGACGTCGAGCATGGTCTCGATGGCGATGGCCACATGAGAGTACTTGGCAGGAACTACACGCAGGAACTTGCGAACAATTTTTACCTCTTCAAGTGTGTCCCTGAGCGAGCGGAGAGAGCCGGCGAGCCCTGATATGCGCATGGAGAACTCATCCACCGTCTCGCCATCCCGGAACGAGATGGCCTCGAACTCCTTGCGAAGCTTCTGCGCGTTCGCCTCTCGGACGCGCTCAACGCCGACGCGCTGAATCTTGATGGTGTCCCACACCGCCTTCGCCGTCTCCTTGGTGGCGAGCGACGCGTGCATCTCCTCCGGCATGGAGCGCAGTATTGCCGCCAACGCACTGCGATCCTCGCGGACCGGGGCATCCCCCGTCTCGACCGCGTCCCAGAGCATCTTCGCCTGCAGGTTCACCATCATGACCACGGACCACTGGGCGTAGTTGGTCCGCGTCAGCATGGTCCAAACGACGTCGCCGCCGCCAGCCTCCCTGGTGCTCTCCCGGACAATCACGGCGCGGCCTCCATGCCGCGTCGGGCTCCTCCCGCGGCTCGGTCCGCGGGACCGCTGATCCGCCACCGGCGTCCCTGCCGGCGCCTGCGAACCTCGTCCGCCGGCCATGGCTCTCAGCCCTTGATCGGAGGCTCTGATGCCACTTGTTGTAGCTGAACCGGGAAGAAATCACGCGATGATCTCACACACACACACACACACGAGAGAGAGAGGGTTTTGCGCTGCGTGCAACATCTGCAGCTTTTCTGTTTCTCCATTTATTTAACAGCTCAAAACTGACTAACAGATTGATCCTAATTTTGCGCCATGACCAAGCTATGCGGACGTGCCATCCCACGTCCCTTGACCACGCACAAGGCTCCGCCGTTACAGCCGTTGCTCGTGCCATCCCACGAGCTAGATGTAGCAACGTGCAAGCCTACCTAGCTACTACTCCGACCAGGACGTGAACACGCTCACGCTACATGGTCAGGTTTATTTGCAGAAAGCAAAAAACTACGTGACAAGAGGTGCGACAGGATTACAAGTTTTCCAACAACGAGCACGGCGGCGACGTCGAACTCGACGACGAAGTGGCCCTGGAATGGGCGCGCGCAGACTCCCTGAAGATGGCGAGGGAGTGCCAGTGCGCCGCCCTGCAGCGATTCGCGCAGTGCCGTCGGGGCCGCGACGAAGGATGCGTCATCGTCATCGAGGACAACGACGACGCGCCGCCGCCACCAGCCCGCGTTGGCAACGCTGGTCAGGGGTCCACCAGGGACGCCCGCGTCAAGGAGGAGAAGTCCGACGACGGCGGCGACGATGGTGACGACGACGGCGACTACTCAGCGTTCAACCAGTTTCTTTTTTAATTAGATATATTATGTAATAAAAATCCACGACTATTATGTAATATATGCCGAACTTCACCGAACTTTGCCGAAATTTGCTATATGTTTGCCTTTTTGGACACGCCTGGGGCGGCCCGAGGGCGGGCGGCTGGGGATCAACTCGTCCCCAGGCCAATTTTTTGCGCCGGCTCACCCCCTAGGCGGCGATTTTAGGTGCCCCTGGGAGGCCAACGGCTGGAGATGCTCTAATATCACGAGAGGGGGCTTTTTGTGTAAGTGATGACCATAAATTGTAAAACTCTTCTTTCTCAATTTTATCCCTGTTCAGAAGAGAAAATAAGGCCAGTATTTTTTTCGATAAACAGGGGATCATCTCCCCGGTTCCATTTCATATAGAAAGAAACCACAGCATAACAAGTCTTACAAATCCAGGACTCAACAGAACAAAATAAAAAACGGACTCAAAGAGGAGAAGCATCATGCCTCCTCCCACAACGCCAACACTTGAAACAACAGAACCACCAAAGTAACTAGCCACCTGGAACTACAAAACTCAGGTCACCATCCTTAAGCTAACACGCACCAAGCTCAGCAACATATATGCCAAACTGCACTAAACTGGCAGAGGCCCCCACCCGATGTTGACCACGTGAATGCTGTTAGCTTCCTCGAGGTGCTGTAGTTGGTACTCCAGAGTGGTCCTCCCACCATGAGCAGCCTTTCCCACTGCATTCTTTCAGAGCCCCTCTCCAGCGTTTTGATCTTCAAACCAATTGCGACAGATCAGCCCGGCTCCAGCATCAATGGTTTTCTCAGTCGCTCCCAGATCAGTTCCTGAAACTCTTGCATTTTCCCTCCCTGGAGATCTTGGAACAGCTTGGTCCAGTCCCTTAGATAACGACAGACTCTTCCCAAGACCTGTTTCAAAGAAATCCAAGAGCGTCTGTTAAAGACTACAGAATTCCTAAAATTCCAAAGTCCCCACAGGACAGCGGAGCTCACAACATTCAGTTGCTTGCATTTCCTGGCACATAACCAGTTTTTCGCAACAGAAACAAAGCCAATAACCGAGATGTTAAAGATAGATTCCACCTCAGTCCAGACCAGCTTAGCTACTACACATTCAAAGAGCAAATGATGGACAGACTCAATCTCTTTGCAAAAAAACACACTCTAGTGGTTTTGCTATGCTTCTTTTCCTCAGATTATCACAAGTCATGATTTTATTCTGAGAAAAAAGCCACAAGAAACCTTGAACTCTAGGTGGTACTTTCACACTCCAAGCAGCAGGGAGGTAAATAGGCTACAGCCCCCTGAAATTAACAATAGCATATAGAGATTTAGAAGAATAAACTCCTTTAGACTCATACTTCCAAATCAAAGAATCTGTTCCCTGAGTAAAGTCAGTCAGGGAAAGAATTTCAATCAATTCAAACCATTGTAACATCAGTTCATCCGAGAAGGTCCTTCTAAAGGTGCATTTGAGCTCCTGCCCATCCCAGAGATCTGCAATGGTTTATTCTTCTCATTAACCAAAACATATAGGTCCCAGTACTGTGTGGCTAGGGGAGTGTTACCATACCAGGTATCTTCCCATAATCTAACCAATCTACCATCACCTATTTGCCATTTATATCCCATCTTCACTGCCTGCAGGGCCCACATAAAACTCTTCCAGAACTGGGAAGGATGTGGGTCCCTGCAGCACAGAATATTAGGATTTTTAGTATTATATTTACTATCTACAATCTTTCTCCACAGAGATCCCTCTCCAGCTATGTATCTCTTAACCCAGGAACCAATTAGGCAAAGGTTCATATCCTGGAGGTTTGGGACCCCCATCCCTCCAAACTCTTTCTTCATACAAATGGAAGGCCAGTTAGCTAAATGGATTTTGTGAGCACCATCAATGTCACTCCACAAACAATTAGCCATGTGAGAATTAATCAAATTAAGTGCCCACTTTGGAAATTTAAAAAAAGACATCAAGTAAAGAGGAATGCTGGCTAAACATATGTTTTAATAAGAATAATTTTCCCTAGGTAGGACAGCAACTTCCCTCTCGAACCAGCTATTCTGGCCAAGATCTTATCTATCAGGAACTGCAGGTCCTCCCTACTCAATTTATCAAAATTCAAGGGGATACCTAAATATTTAATTGGGAAAGCTCCCACTACACATTGAAAAATATCTACAAACTCATCTAACTCTTGAGGAGCAACATTAATAGGGATTAAAGCACTCTTATGATAGTTGATCCTCATACCAGACACCTGTTCAAAACAGGTAAGAATCCATTTAAGGTTCAAAGCCACTCTACTATCTTTTTCTAAAACTAATAGGGTATCATCAGCATATTGCAAACACATAACCCCTCCAGGCACCAATTCAGGACAGAGCCCTCTAATCAGCCCGGAGTGAGATCCTTTAACTAGCATCCTAGAGAAAACATCTACCACCAAATTAAAAAGCAAAGGAGCAACAGGATCTCCCTGTCTCAAACCTTTGCCAGTTAGGAAAAATTCACTTTAATCTCCATTTAATTTGACTCCCACAGAGCCTCTTTGGGTGATTCTCTTAATCCACCCAATCCATCTAGACCCAAACCCTCTCAGAGCCAACATCTCATAAAGGAAATCAAGGTTTACTTTATCATAGGCTTTCTCATAATCTATTTTAAACACTAACCCTTCTCTACCAGTAGAGTGCACTGCATGCACAACTTCATGGGCAGACACCACACTCTCTAAGATATATCTCCCCCTTACAAAGGCAGATTGGAAGTCAGAAATTAGTCTCCCAATAACTACAGCAAGCCTATTAGTGAGAACCTTAGTAAAAAAATTTGAACACACAATTGAGGAGACTAATAGGCCTAAATTTGCTCATAGTCCTAGCCTCATTTTCCTTAGGAATCAAGGTAATCATGGCAAAATTAAGTCTAAAAAGGTCCAGATTACCTTCAAACCAAGCATTAACCATCTCAATTAGATCACCTTTCACCAATTCCCAAAAGTTTTGGTAAAACATAAAAGGGAGCCCATCAGGCCCAGGGGCTCCATCAAAATATGAGCCAAACACAGCATTCTTAATCTCATCTTCTGAGAACTTGGCCTCTAACCTAGCATTCTCCTCAGGAGAGACCTTGTCCTGATCACTAAAAAAATCATCCTGCAGATGTATGTCAGGTTTAGGCTCCCAACCAAACAAATTCTTATAGTAATCAATAGCTATTTTCTTCATACCTACATTGTCACTAACAGGGCCATCATCCCCTTCTAAAACATGAATCATCTTCTTTCTCCTCCTCTGATTGGTTACTGCTTGAAAATAAGCAGTATTCCTATCGCCCTCTAGGATGTCTCTATCCCTAGACCTTTGTCTAGCCTTGATCTCCTCTACCTCCCACACATGTTGCAACTCCTTCAGGATGCAACACATTCTCTCCTTATCCTCCTCAATAACTACACCAGATTCAGCCTTGATGTCTAGAGAATCATATTCCTCCATAAGTTCTTTTTTATCTTTTCTCAGGGCAGCTTCTATATTCCTACTCCACCCTTTTGCTAGTTTCCTAAAGGTTCTGACCTTATGTTGCCAAATATCTATAGGGTTATTACTATCACACCTACTAGCCCAAGCTTTTTCTACTATATCTTTAAAGTCAGGCCTAGTCAACCACCATTTCTCAAACTTGAAACTACTTTTTTGGGGAATCAAATTGACCCCAGACTCCCAAACTACAGGGGTGTGATCACTACCCACCCTAGGTAAAACTCTAGCACTAGCCAGAGGATATGCAGCATCAAACTCAGTGGTGCAAAAGATTCTATCAATCTTAGACATAATCAAATTCTCCTGGTTATTACCCCAGGTGTATAATCTACCAGACATGTTGATCTCCAGCAGAGACCACATATCCACCCACACATTGAACTTATCAGCCCATCTAAAATTGATATTGCCATTATTTTTGTCTTCTGTGTACCTAACTAGGTTAAAGTCACCACCAATAATGGCAGCACCTTCCCAATCTAGAAACAAACTATGTAACTCAGAGAGAAAAGCAGCCTTGTCCTCTTCATAGGCAGGCCCATAGACTGTGGTGATTCTAGATATCAAACCTTTACTTTTCTCCTTAACTAGAACACTAACAGAAAATTGCTTGATATCCCAACTAATTACATCAAAGTAATCTAAATCTATCCCCGCTAAAATGCCTCCAGTAGAGCCATTAGAGGGTAGAAGATTCCACTCAAAATTCTTATTACCCAACAGGTTCTTGAGATAATTCCTAGTAAAACTACTTTGTTTAGTTTCCTAAAAACCAACATAAACAGGGTTTAGAGGAAGAATCAGATCTTCAATACACTTCTTTCTCCCAGGAGCCATAATGCCCCTGGCATTCCAGAAGATGTATCTCATTGACACTTCTCTCTGGGGTGCTTGCCCCATTTATGTCTAACTGAAGTCCACATAATTCCATCATCTTCAGTGGGGCCATTGCCTATACTATTATTTTGACCAAGACTACCAGAACTCATAGTAGACTCACTCAAACTACTACTAGCATTTAAAGACATTTTTTCACCAATTCTAACACCAACATTACTAGACATATCTACTAATTCATCAACAGGGAGAACACAGAAAGGATTTTTTTAAAGCAATACCTCTCATTGTAGGGATCTCAAGATTTTGCTTCATTTTCAGCATCTGGGCTTTTTCGATGGTGTTTTGATTTCCAACCACCCTGGCACTTTTTCTGGCAGCTTGCATAGGGCCTCAGTTTTTCTGTTTCCTCCTTTTTCTGCACCCCCTGTTCCTCTGGCACTTTTTGCCCTTGATGCTCCTCAGCAATCAAAACACCGTGGAGTAATCGACTACATTAATATTGTTGTCCTGCACAAATAAATAAATCGATATACATTGCTGCAAAAGAGCTTTGCGTGCTATGCGGCCCCTCAACCGTCATCATTATTGCATGTATCTAGGTCTGTACTGAGAACCTGTGTCTAGCACCGTGGTAAAGACCTCATGGTGTGGGTCTACCGACCAAAATTGAAGCCTGGTTCTCACAAAAAAATAAAGTCCCCTTGCTACATACACTCATGTTGTGCAAGCTGGCGTGTTCACTGTATATATTTATGTTGCGCCAGCTAACTGGAGTTCGATGCCTTTTTTCGATCTTACAATATAATGCCTTCGGGTTGTGTCTACCATAGGATCGTGTTTTTTCTTCTTTCCACCTAGGTCTGTACTGCACACACACGCCAGACACACTACTCTGGGAAAGCGAGGAGATAAGGTGGAAAAAGTTTTCCCTAGAGCAGTCATCCATTGATCGGCGGGCGGCTGGGCGACTGCGCGGCCCTTGACGAGATCGGGTCCAAGTCTAGTGTTTACGTCGACGTCAAGCAGGCACTTCCCGACGGCTTTAGCTCGACCGGGTGGTATGTTGACTCTTGTTTCATGACGAGTTTCAACAAGCCTGTTAGGGCATCTTCAGCCGTTGGCCCCCAGAGAACGTTTAAAAGTGCCGTCTGGGGGTAAGCCGGCGTAGAAAATGACTCTGGGGCGAGTCGGTCTTCAGCCGTCGGCTCTCGGGCGCGTATTAAAAAAACAAATGACCGTTCGGCGAAGTTATGATAAAAACTAGTTAAATTTCGGCCAAACATGGCAAATTTCGGTGAAATTCGCGCATTTTCATTACATTAACCTAATCTAAAAAAGAAAAGGGCTGAAGTCGTCACCGCCATCGTCGTCGTCGGCCTTCTCCTCCTTGACGCGGGCGCCCCTGCTGGACCCCTGCCCGGCGTCACCATGGCGGACTGGCGGCGGCGCGTCGTCGTCGTCGTCGCTGTCGCATAAGACGACGACCCCGTCTTCAACGCGGCCGCGTCGGCGCTCCTCGAAGCGGCGCAGGGCGGCGCGCTGGCGCTCCTTCTCCTTCTCCCGGCACGCCTTCTCCATCGCAATGGAGTCCTGGCGCGCCCATTCTAGGGTCGCGTCGTCGTCGTCGAACTCCGCCTCCACCGGCGCCAGTCCCGGCTCCATCTTCGGCTTGACGAAGCATGGAGGAGCCGACGAGGAGGGGGCGCGCCGGCCGCCCTCGTTGATGACGATGCCGACGCTGCGACTGCGCCGGCCGATTGGCGTCTCCGTCGCGGGCTCGGCCTTGACGCCGAGAAGCGCCGGAGAACCGGAGGAGTGGGAAGATGAGCGAGAGGAGGAAGACGAGGAGGAGGCGAACCTCCTTGGTGCCCATACGCGTCGGTGTTGCGACGGGGCGGCCCCCGTCGCAGGATAGGTCAACGGCGGGTTATTGCCGCCGTCGAGGTGCATCAGCACGCCCTCCAGTGTGCGGCCCGGGACGCCCCACCACAGGTGGCGCCCCACGCTGTTCTTCACGCCGCCGACCACCGGCGCGTCGTTGGTGGAGGCCAGGCGCTGTTGCTGGCGGCGCTGGAAGTACGCCTCCCAAGCCGCGTGATTGCCAGCGGCGTACTGGGGGAGGGAGCGCTCGTCGTCGGTCAGGGAGGCGCGCGTGACCTCGACCTCCTCGGCGAAGTACGTGGGCTTCGCCGCGGCGTCGGGTGACGGGGGAACAGGCACTCCCCCGTCGCTGAGTCGCCACCCCGTCGGCCCGGTGCGCATGTCCGGCGGCGCCGGGATGTTCGCCTGGAACAGGAGCCAGGACTCCTGTTCGCGGAGCGAACGCCGGCCGAAGCCGTTCGCGGCCGCCTCGTCTCCGGGGAAGCACTCTGCCATGGCGACGGGCTCGGCGGTGGTAGAGAGGGAGAGAGAGGGGCTGCCGGTGACGCTCGGGAGAGGAAGACGGAGACGGGGAGAGGGGGGCTGGGCGGCGGCGAGGGGCGAGTCTGGTGTGGGCACCGGCGAGAACCGCCGGCTTTTATAGCCGCTCCGCGCCGTGTGTACGCGCGCGAGGGAGGGAAGGCGTCGGCGCGCCGTCCCGAGACGCGCCGCCCGTGAGGAATCAATGGCAAGGCTGACCGAAGGCAGCCTTGCCATGATTCCCCGCGGGAACCGAGGCCGTTGGGGGAAGACGAGGCGCCGTGTCGCTGACGCGGCTGGCCCGCGGCTTTTCGCTCCAAAACAGCTCGCCCCGGCGCCCCCGGGCGCCCCCCAGCGAGCCGGGTTCGGCCTGGGTCCGCCGGCGTTGTTTTCGGCCCAGGCCAGCGAAAATCGGACTCCTGGGAACACGACTGGGCCGTTTTTTTGGCGCCGGCGCGAAAAAATCGCCTAGGAAGGCCTTCCTGAAAGCGCAGCTGGAGATGCCCTTTGACCCTTCCGCACCGCCGCAAAGCCGTGGTACATGCATGTTTGTGTGCAGCACGCTAGCAACTTCTTGCATGCTCCTACTCGTTCCCAAGAGATTCTTCATACTTTTTTTTATCACAAGAAAATGTTTTTGTTTCTCAAAAAAGATCCGGATATAGTATAAAAGTTTACAAAGCACCACATCGAGGTCTCTAGATTATTGAACAACCACTACCGCCGTCAGAATAAGCTGCCGACGTGCCGATGTCGCAGCTCACCTAACGAAGCCGGCTAGACCTTGTCAATGACTTCCGAGAAGTTTTTGTGCACATATCCCAAAGGACCAGTGCTCTAAACTCAAAGTCATAGTCATCGACACTGAACCCTTGAATAGATGTAGAGCAACTGACATCAAATCTTGTTGTCGCGCACGACACGGCAAGAAAATTTCTAACCTGACTACCCAAAGAGATGGGGGGAACTAGTCAGAAATTCGCAGGGGCATGTTAGTGCGGGGCCACTCACCTGCCAGGCCATGTTGTCTGCTCGATTTGCCTCGTGATTCACTAACTAATTGAATCCTGCACGAGGACATAGTAAAAACAAAAATCTCTCAAAAAGCTTTGAGTTTCAGCGATGAAACTTCCCGTTTTTTGCATAGAAAATGCTCAGTTTCAACAAGTTTCAGAGGTATAATTTGAAGTAACTTTTTCTGTCGATCATAGACACAAAATAATTGATTTTTATCGATCGCTCGTACTAAGTTTCATATATTAGAACTTAACATTTTTTCAAAAGTCATCAAAATGTATCTAAAATAAATCTTATTTGAAAGCACTAGTCGCGAGAAACATGAATATGAAAACAAAATTTAATTTAATTTTTTCATTTAAAAAATATGGAACTTTAAAAATTGGAAGAAAAAAATGGCACCAGAGACCTGTTAGTCCCGCACTTGCGTGCCGTAAATCTTCGTCCAGGAACTCTAGTAGGTGCTAGTTAATAAAGTTAAAGTAGCTTACTTGCTATTTGTGAACGCAGATATGGACGTGTGTGGCAACGATCACGTATGATAATTAAAGTTCATGCCCTTCTTCGCTTAGCTAAGGCACATGCATGCACACGTGAGCCACGAGCTGAATTGTTAATCGTTTCAGCACTCCGGAATCCTAATCTCGCTCCTTTGCCGATAACGATAGCTGGACACGCGCGCCCTGCCGTGTTGCTGCTTTCTCTAATTTTAAAAATATTTAAAGCAATTTTAATAGGGCGACCCATTTCGTCCGCGATCGTCTTTGGATAGCGCGGACAGAAAAGACGTCCCAACGCGCCGACCCAAACGGACGCGCGTCCGTTTTTCGTCCGCGAGCGACCCATTTCCGGTCCATTTTTTAGCCTGATTTGCGTCAGCGCGGACACGCGATGACGGACGCGTGCGCGCTCGCCTACTCCTGTCCCCGGGCCCGCTCGTCTGTGGCACATTGGCCTCCCCTCCCCCGGCCAACAAGCAACCCTCGCCCCTGCCTCCTCCGTCACCAATGCCGCCGCTCATTTTGTCGGCGACTCTTCCAGCTGCAGCCGCCTCCACATCCGCCCAGCAATGCCGCCCCTGCCCCAGTCGCCCGCCGCCGTTGTTTTGCCACCGGGGAGCAAGCTCGTTCCCACCGCCGCTTCCCCCACCACCCAGCCGCCCGCGACCAAGAAGACGCCTCGCCGCCCCCGCCACATACGACCGGCACACTCGTCGGACGCCGGCCGGGCAGCTAGCTGGTCTGTGGGCGCCGCGTCTCCCCTCGCCGGCTGTGTCCTTCTTCGACGCCCGCAAGTTGTTCGACAGTTTGCCAAGGTACGAAAATGGACTCCGCCGACGAGTTCTTTTTCCACAATTTCCTTTGCGACTCCGACGATTCGTCGTGCGACGACGAGGAGGAGATATTGGTTGCCGTGTTGGTCCATCACCACCTCAACAACCAGCGGCCGTTCTTCCGTGGCTCCATTCCGGGCCACCTTCCGGCGTTGAATCATAACCGGGAGAGCGGGCATTTCCTTCTCTGGAAGGACTACTTTGATACAACAAACCCGTTGTTCAAACATCACAAATTCCGCTGCCGGTTCCATATGAGTAGGCATGTTTTCAACCATATTAGAGAGGGAGTGGTCGGCTATGATGACTACTTTGAGTGCAAAGAGGATGCCGTCGGCAAGATTGGTTTCTCCTCTTATCAGAAATGCACTACCGCCATCCGAATGCTTGCATACGGAGTGCCCGGTGATCTCATTGACGAGTACGTCCGTATGAGTGAGTCTACATGCCTAGAGTTCCTGTATAAGTTCTGTAAGGCTGTGATTGTTGTGTTTGGCACTGCGTACTTGAGAGAGCCGACAGCTGAAGATACAGCCCGTTTGTTGGCGATGAATGCTAGCAAGGGCTTCCCGGGGATGCTTGGCAGCATAGGCTGCATGCACTGGAAGTGAAAGAACTGCCCTTCTGCTTGGCAAGGACAGTATAAGGGACATGTCATGGCTTGCATTGTCATACTAGAGGTCGTGGCGTCTCAAGATCTCTGGATCTGGCACTCTTTCTTTGGCATGGCTGGATCACACAATGATATCAACGTGCTTCAACGCTCGCCGGTGTTTGCTAGGCTTGCCGAAGGCAACAACCCACCGGTGAACTTTACTGTCAACGGCCACAACTATGACAAAGGGTACTATTTGGGTGACGGTATCTATCCTCAGTGGACCACTATTGTAAAGACAATACCCAACCCTTTCGGAGAGAAAAGGAAAAGATTTGCCCAAGAGCAAGAGAGTGCTAGAAAGGATGTCGAGCGTGCCTTTGGTGTTTTGCAATCTCGATGGTGCATCGTTCGGTATCCTGCTAATACTTGGAGCACGCAGAAACTATGGGAGGTGATGACTGCTTGTGTGATCATGCACAATATGATCGTAGAAGACGAGCGCCTGGAACGTCTGTACGATCAAGGCTTTCAGTTTCAGGGTGAGAATGTTGTGCCGGAGCATGGAGTAGCGGCAACATTTGAGCAGTTCACTCAGTTTCATGAAGACATGCGTGATTGGGAAACTCACGTGCAACTACAAAATGATTTGATTGAGAATATGTGGACTCATGTTGGCAACCAATAAATGTATCTTTTTTACTCGTTTGCAAAACTATGTAATACATTTTTATTTTTATTTGGCCTGTAAACTATACTATTTATTTGGGCGGACTATTTTGTTTGTTAAATTTTCATTTCACAATATGTTGAATGCAATGCAAAATTGGGCGGCCAGCCGGCCACGCCTGCACATATGGGTCGGCGCGTTGGGCGCGCTGCCGACCCATATGAAAAACAGGGCGGACGCCGGGCGGGCGGCCGACCCAAACAGACAAAAAGCTGACGAAATCGCCGTCCGTTTGGGTCGGCCCGTTGGAGTTGCGCTTATAGCTCGACTCCTCGAACGATTTCCTATATGCCCAGACATACAGCCCGGTGAAAAAGTTATGACCCTGACGGGCTCATATCGGCTCTAAATTCCGGGACGGACCAGCGGCCCTCATATGCAGCTTAAATCTAGGGCAAATATGAGGAGGCCCGAGCATGATTGCCACATTGGATCCAGCCCATCTGGCTTACCCTGACCCCATATATATTTGTCCCCATTCACATCCTGGACCAAACCCTAATCAGTCCACTCCACTTCGCTCCGCCCTCAAACTCCCTTTCGGCGATCTCTGGGCCTCTTCGGCATCACGAGC
This sequence comes from Triticum monococcum, assembly GCA_034509565.1. NCBI lineage: Eukaryota > Viridiplantae > Streptophyta > Magnoliopsida > Poales > Poaceae > Triticum > Triticum monococcum. Next base: position 49,827,982 of record CM067844.1, read on the forward strand.
AGTGGATCCAAGTTCTCTGTTACCTGATCTAGTAACTAGGACCTCATCCCTAACCGGAGGAGGAGGTGGCCGTCCGCATTGCGCTCCGCGGCGCCCTCGAGGAGTCTGGCGGGAAACCGGACCATGAGGAGGAGGGGCGATGTGGTCCGTCTAGCGTCCGAACGATGTGGCGAACATGAAGCACCTTCGTTGGCATGCTGAATCAGATGCCCTCCGTGACTCGTTCGCTAAGGCTATGGCATGGCATGCCCGTCGTGCAAGGAAGAGGGGGGTGGGAGGCCGCGGCAACCCTCGTAGTAGACGTCACCGAGGCGGAATCGCACTCCCCGGCGCCGGTACGGTTGGCCTCTATCCTCTCGCGCCGCAACCACATCATGGTGGACATGTGTCGGGCTCCAACCATGATGGATCCATTGTTAACCTCACATCGACCGACGACGTGCAGGTCACCGGCTCCAATGAGAAACAGTAGAGCATTGGAGACGGCGGTGCCTCGAGTCCCGTGAGCCCGTGTGTGTTCCATGTCCTACTCTACCTCGACGACGACCACACCAACACTCTCAGGGACGCACACAGCTACCGTACTTGGACACGGCAGAGCCTGGCGAGCTCCGTTCAAGATTAGGTTCATGTTGCCTATACTTGTATGGATTTGAGGATTCGTAATTGAGGTATTTGTAATTTGTAACTGAAATTGGTCTTATTGAGTACTTGTGGCCCGCCATTGATGATTATGTGATCATCTACAGAAGACATGCAGAATTAACCCGACAAAACCTACTTCATCTACCAGGTTAGGCATGGCATGTTTTGGCAGTTTCTGTTACAATTAAAGTAGTGTAAGAAAGCAACAATCATATATATTGTAAGACAAGTGTGATAAAAACATAATATTAAATATAAATCTTGCAAGGAGTTCGTTCTTAACGTTGGACTTCGTCAAGGTGTGCAGGAGTAGAACGTATGGATGATCAGGGTATCCAATTTTGTGTTTTTTAGAAACCATTAAATACGCTTAATAAACTTAATTGCACAACAATGTCTTCCTAGTTTTTAGTTGTCCCATATGTAGTATCAATCCTCCCCACAAGTTCTTAGTGTGTTTTATCTAGTTTGAAATAAGCTATGACATGTACATAAGAAAAGTTAGTTACAGAGTAAGGTGCATGTTCAGGTCAAGTAGTAATGAATGTTGAATCAGTACAAATACTAAGTAACGGTTTTACACTATACAAAGATGGATGTAATGTTGGGGAACGTAGCAGAAATTCAAAATTTTCCTACGTGTCACCAAGATCTATCTATGGAGAGACCAGCAATGAGGGGAAGAAGAATGCATCTACATACCCTTGTAGATCGCTAAGCGGAAGCGTTCAAAAGAACGGGGTTGATGGAGTCGTACTCGTCGTGATCCAAATCACCGATGATCCTAGTGCCGAACGGACGGCACCTCCGCGTTCAACACACGTACAGCCCGGTGACGTCTCCCATGCCTTGATCCAGCAAGGAGAGAGGGAGAGGTTGAGGAAGACTCCATCCAGCAGCAGCACAACGGCGTGGTGGTGGTGGAGGAGCGTGGTACTCCAGCAGGGCTTCGCCAAGCACCGCAAGACACGAGGAGGGAGATGTGTCACGGGAGGGAGAGGGAGGCGCTAGGGCTTGGATGTGGCTGCCCTCCCTTCCCCCCACTATATATAGGGCCAAGGGAGAGGGGGGCCACAGCCTTGGCCCTTCCTCCAAGGAAGGGTGCGGCTAGGGAGGAGTCCCTCCTCCCCAAGGCACCTAGGAGGTGCCTTCCCCCTTTAGGACTCTTCCTTTCCTTATCTCTTGGCGCATGGGCCTCTTGGAGCTGGTGCCCTTGGCCGATATAGGCCAAGGTGCACACCCATACAGCCCATGTGGCCCCCCGGGGCAGGTGGCCCCACCCGGTGGACCCCCGGGACCCTTCCGGTGGTCCCGGTACAATACCGGTGACCCCGAAACTTGTCCCGATGGCCGAAATAGCACTTCCTATATATAATTCTTTACCTCCGGACCATTCCGGAACTCCTCGTGACGTCCGGGATCTCATCCGGGACTCCGAACAACATTCGGGTTACCGCATACTAATATCTCTATAACCCTAGCGTCACCGAACCTTAAGTGTGTAGACCCTACGGGTTCGGGAAGCATGCAGACATGACCGTGACGTTCTCCGGTCAATAACCAATAGCGGGATCTGGATACCCATGTTGGTTCCCACATGTTCCACGATGATCTCATCGGATGAACCACGATGTCGAGGATTTGATCAATCCCGTATACAATTCCCTTTGTCTAGCGGTACGATACTTGCCCGAGATTCGATCGTCGGTATCCCGATACCTTGTTCAATCTCGTTACCGGCAAGTCTCTTTACTCGTTCCGTGACACATCATCCCGTGATCAACTCCTTGATCACATTGTGCATATTATGATGATGTCCTACCGAGTGAGCCCAGAGATACCTCTCCGTCACACGGAGTGACAAATCCCAGTCTCGATTCGTGCCAACCCAACAGACACTTTCGGAGATACATGTAGTGTACCTTTATAGCCACCCAGTTACGTTGTGACATTTGGCACACCCAAAGTATTCCTACGGTATCCGGGAGTTGCACAATCTCATGGTCTAAGGAAATGATACTTGGCATTAGAAAAGCTTTAGCATACGAACTACACAATCTTGTGCTATGCTTAGGATTGGGTCTTGTCCATCACATCATTCTCCTAATGATGTGATCCCGTTATCAACGACATCCAATGTCCATGGTCAGGAAACCGTAACCATCTATTGATCATTGAGCTAGTTAACTAGAGGCTTACTAGGGACATGGTGTTGTCTATATATCCACACATGTATCTGAGTTTCCTATCAATACAATTCTAGCATGGATAATAAACGATTATCATGAACAAGGAAATATAATAATAATCAATTTATTATTGCCTCTAGGGCATATTTCCAACAGTCTCCCACTTGCACTAGAGTCAATAATCCAGTTCACATCAATATGTGATTAACACTCAAGGTCACATCCCCATGTGACTAACACCCAAGAGTTTACTAGAGTCAGTAGTCTAGTTCACATCACTATGTGATTAACACTCAATGAGTTCTAGGTTTGATCATGTTGCTTGTGAGAGAGGTTTTAGTCAACGGGTCTGCAACATTCAGATCCGTATGTACTTCGCAAATCTCTATGTCATCTTGTAGATGTAGCTACCACGTTCTATTTGGAGCTATTCCAAATAATTGTTCTACTATACGAATCCAGTTTACTACTCAGAATAATCTGGATTAGTGCCAAAGTTTGCATCGGCGTAACCCTTTACGACGAACTCTTTTACCACCTCCATAATCGAGAAAATTCCTTAGTCCACTAGTTACTAAGGATAACTTTGACCGTTGTCCTGTGATCCATTCTTGGATAACTCTTGCACCCCTTGACTGACTCATGGCAAGGCATACTTCAGGTGCGGTACACAGCATAGCATACTGTAGAGCCTATGTCTTAAGCATAGGGGACGACCTTCGTCCTTTCTCTCTATTCTGCCGTGGTCGAGCTTTAAGTCTTAACTTCATACCTTACAACTCAGGCAAGAACTCCTTCTTTGACTGATCCATCTTGAACACCTTCAAGATCATGTCAAGGTATGTGCTCATTTGAAAGTACCATTAAGCGTTTCGATCTATCCTTATAGATCTTGATGCTCAATGTTCAAGTAGCTTAATCCAGGCTTTCCATTGAAAAACACTTTCCAAATAACCCTATATGTTGTCCAGAAATTCTACGTCATTCGATCAACAATATGTCATCCACATATACTTATCAGAAATGTCATAGTGCTCCCACTCACTTTATTGTAAATACAAGTTTCTAACAAACTTTGTATACACCCAAAATCTTTGATCATCGCATCAAAGCATACATTCCAACTCCGAGATGCTTACTCTAGTCCTCACAAGGATTGCCGGAGCTTTGCATACTTATTAGCATCTTTCAGAATTGACAAAACCTTCCGGTTGTATCACATACAACCTTTCCTCAAGAAAATCGTCGAGGAAACAATGTTTTGACATCCTATCTGCAAGATTTCATAAATAATGCAGTAATCGCTAATATAATTCCAACAGACTCTTAGCATCGCTACGAGTGAGAAAGTCTCATCGCAGTCAACTCCTTGAACTTGTTGGGAAACATCTTAACGACAAGTCGAGCTTTCTTAATGGTGATACTTACCATCATTGTTCGTCTTCCTTTTAAAATCCATATGTACCTAACAGCCTTACGACCATCAAGTAGTTCTTCCAAAGTCTACACTTTGTTTTCATACATGGATCCTCTCTCGGATTTTATGGCCTCGAGCCATTTATCGGAATCCGGGCCCACCATCGCTTCTTCATAGCTTGTAGGTTCATTGTTTTCTAGCAACATGACTTTCAAGACAGGATTACGTACCACTCTGAAGTAGTACGTATCCTTGTCATCCTACGAGAGTGACTTGATCCGAAGTTTCATGATCAATATCATAAGCTTCCACTTCAATTGGTGTAGGTGCCACAGGAACAACTCTTTGTGCCCTGCTATACACTAGTTGAAGTGACGGTTCAATAACCTCATCAAGTCTCCACCATCCTCCCACTCAATTCTTTCGAGAGAAACTTTTCCTCGAGAAAGGACCCGATTCTAGAAACAATCCCTTATTGCTTTCGGATCTGAGACAGGAGGTATACCCAACTGTTTTGGGTGTCCTATGAAGATGCATTTATCCGCTTTGGGTTCGAGCTTATCAACCTGAAACTTTTTCACATAAGCGTCGCAGCCCCAAACTTTTAAGAAATGACAGCTTAGGTTTCTCTAAACCATAGTTCATACGGTGTCATCTCATCGGAATTACGTGGTGCCCTATTTAAAGTGAATGTGGTTGTCTCTAATGCCTAACCCATAAACTATCGTGGTAATTCGATAAGAGACATCATGGTATGCATCATATCCAATAGGGTGCAGTTATGATGTTCGGACACACCATCACACTATGGTGTTTCAGGCTGTATTAGTTGTGAAACAATTTCGACAATATCTTAATTCTGTGCCAAACTCGTAATTCAGATATTCATCTCTATGATCATATCATAGATATTTTATCCTCTTATCATGACGATCTTTCAACTTCACCCTGAAATTACTTGAACCTTTCAATAATTCAGACTCGTGATTCATCAAGTAAATATACTCAACATCTACTCAAATCATCTGTAAAGCAAGAACATAACGATATCCACTACATGCCTCAGCACTTATTGGACTACACACATCAAAATGTATTACTTCCAACAAGTTGCTTTCTAGTTCCATTTTACTGAAACCGAGGCTTTCAGTCATCTTGCCCATGTGGTATGATTTGCATGTCTCAAGCGATTCAAAATCAAGTGAGTCCAAACGGTCCATCTGCATGGAGTTTCTTCATGCGTATATACCAATAGACATGGTTCTCATGTCTCAAACTTTTCAAAAACGAGTGAGCCCAAAGATCCATCAACATGGAGCTTCTTCATGCGTTTTATACCGATATGACTTACGTGGTAGTGCCACAAGTAGGTGGTACTATCATTACTATCTTATATCTTTTGGCATGAACATGTGTATCACTACGATCGAGATTCAACAAACCATTCATTTTAGGTGCAAGACCATTGAAGATATTATTTAAATAAATAGAGTAACCATTATTCTCCTTAAATGAATAACCGTATCGCGATAGACATAATCCAATCATGTCTATGCTCAACGCAAACACCAAATAACAATTATTTAGGTTTAACACCAATCTCGATGGTAGAGGGAGCGTGCGATGCTTGATCATATCAACATTGGAAACACTTCCAACACATATTGTCAGCTCACCTTTAGCTAGTCTACGTTTATTCCGTAGCTCTTTATTTCGAGTTACTAACACTTAGCAACCGAACCGGTATCTAATACCCTGGTGCTACTAGGAGTACTAGTAAAGTACACATTAACACAATGTATATCTAATATACTTCTATCGACCTCGCCAGCCTTCTCGTCTACCAAGTATCTAGGGTAATTCTGCTCCAGTGGTTGTTCCTCTTATTATAGAAGCACTTAGTCTCGGGTTTGGGTTCAACCTTGGGTTTCTTCACTAGAGCAGCAGCTGAATTGCCGTTTCATGAAGTATCCCTTCTTGCCCTTGCCCTTCTTGAAACTAGTGGTTTCACCAACCATCAACAATTGATGCTCCTTCTTGATTTCTACTTTTGTCGTGTCAAACATCGCGAATATCTCAAGGATCATCATATATGTCCCTGATATATTATAGTTCATCACGAAGCTCTAGCAGCTTGGTGGTAATGACTTCGGAGAAACATCACTATCTTATCTGGAAGATCAACTCCCACTCGATTCAAATGATTGTTGTACTCAGACAATCTGAGCACAAGCTCAACAATTGAGCTTTTCTCCCTTAGTTTGCAGGCTAAGAAAATCGTCGGAGGTCTTATACCTCTTGACGTGGGCACGAGCCCGAAATTCCAATTTCAGCCCTCAAAACATCTCATATGTTTTGCGACATTTCAAAAATGTCTTCGGTGCCTCAATTCTAAACCATTTAACATTACCGAACTATCATGTAGTCATCAAAACGTGTATGTCAGATGTTCGCAACATCCACAGACCACGTTCGAGGTTCAGCACACTGAGTGGTGCATTAAGGACATAAGCCTTCTATGAAGCAATGAGGACAATCCTCAATTTACGGACCTAGTCCGCATAATTGCTACTATCAACTTTCAACTAAATTTTCTCTAGGAACATAACTAAACAGTAGAACTGAAGCGCGAGCTACGACATAATTTGCAAGGATCTTTTGACTATGTTCAGGATAATTGAGTTCATCTTATGAACTCCCACTCAGATAGACATCCCTCCAGTCATCTAAGTGATTACATGATCCGAGTCAACTAGGCCGTGTCCGATCATCACATGAGACGGACTAGTCAACATCGGTGAACATCTTCATGTTGATCGTATCTACCATACGACTCATGCTCGACCTTTCGGTCTTCTGTGTTCCGAGGCCATGTCTGTACATGCTAGGCTCGTCAAGTCAACCTAAGTGTTTGCATGTGTTCCGAGGCCATGTCTGTACATGCTAGGCTCGTCAACACCCGTTGTATTCGAACGTAAGAATCTATCACACCCGATCATCACGTGGTGCTTCGAAACAATGAACCTTCTGCACGGTGCACAGTTAGGGGGAACACTTTCTTGAAATTTTAATGAGGGATCATCTTATTTACTACCGTCGTTCTAAGCAAATAAGATGCAAAAACATGATAAACATCACATGCAATCAAATAATAGTGACATGATATGGCCAATATCATATAGCTCCTTTGATCTCCATCTTGGGGCTCCATGATCATCTTGTCACCGGCATGACACCATGATCTCCATCATCATGATCTCCATCATCGTGTCTCCATGAAGTTGCTCGCCAACTATTACTTCTACTACTATGGCTACCGGTTAGCAATAAAGTAAAGTAATTACATGGCGTTGTTCAATGACACGCAGGTCATACAATAAATAAAGACAACTCCTATGGCTCCTGCCGGTTGTCATACTCATCGACATGCAAGTCGTGATTCCTATTACAAGAACATGATCAATCTCATACATCACATATCATTCATCACATTCTTCTTGGCCATATCACATCACATGGCATACCCTGCAAAAACAAGTTAGACGTCCTCTAATTGTTGTTTGCATGTTTTACGTGGCTGCTATGGGTTTCTAGCAAGAATGGTTCTTACCTACGCAAAACCACAACGTGATATGTCAATTGCTATTTACCCTTCATAAGGACCCTTTTCATCAAATCCGATCCAACTAAAGTGGGAGAGACCGACACCCGCTAGCCACCTTATGCAACTAGTGCATGTCAGTCGGTGGAACCAGTCTCACGTAAGAGTACGTGTAAGGTCGGTCCGGGCCGCTTCATCCCATGATGCCGCCGAATCAAGATAAGACTAGTAACGGTAAGCATATTGAACAAAATCAACGCCCACAACTACTTTGTGTTCTACTCGTGCATAGAATCTACGCAATAGACCTAGCTCATGATGCTACTGTTGGGGAACATAGCAGAAATTCAAAATTTTCCTACGTGTCACCAAGATCTATCTATGGAGAGACCAGCAACGAGGGGAAGAAGAGTGCATCTACATACCCTTGTAGATCGCTAAGCGGAAGCGTTCAAGAGAACGGGGTTGATGGAGTCGTACTCGTCGTGATCCAAATCACCGATGATCCTAGTGCCGAACGGACGGCACCTCCGCGTTCAACACACGTACAGCCCGGTGACGTCTCCCATGCCTTGATCCAGCAAGGAGAGAGTGAGAGGTTGAGGAAGACTCCATCCAGCAGCAGCACAACGGCGTGGTGGTGGTGGAGGAGCGTGGTACTCCAGCAGGGCTTCGCCAAGCACCGCAAGACACGAGGAGGGAGATGTGTCACGGGAGGGAGAGGGAGGCGCCAGGGCTTGGATGCGGCTGCCCTCCCTTCCCCCCACTATATATAGGGCCAAGGGAGAGGGGGGCGCAGCCTTGGCCCTTCCTCCAAGGAAGGGTGCGGCTAGGGAGGAGTCCCTCCTCCCCAAGGCACCTAGGAGGTGCCTTCCCCTTTTAGGACTCTTCCTTTCCTTATCTCTTGGCGCATGGGCCTCTTGGGGCTGGTGCCCTTGGCCCATATAGGCCAAGGTGCACACCCCTACAGCCCATGTGGCCCCCCGGGGCAGGTGGCCCCACCCGGTGGACCCCCGGGACCCTTCCGGTGGTCCCGGTACAATACCGGTGACCCCGAAACTTGTCCCGATGGCCGAAATAGCACTTCCTATATATAATTCTTTACCTCCGGACCATTCCGGAACTCCTCGTGATGTTCGGGATCTCATTCGGGACTCCGAACAACATTTGGGTTACCGCACACTAATATCTCTATAACCCTAGCGTCACCGAACCTTAAGTGTGTAGACCCTACGGGTTCGGGAAGCATGCAGACATGACCGAGACGTTCTCCGGTCAATAACCAATAGCGGGATCTGGATACCCATGTTGGTTCCCACATGTTCCACGATGATCTCATCGGATGAACCACGATGTCGAGAATTCGATCAATCCCGTATACAATTCCCTTTGTCTAGCTGTACGTGTTGGGGAACGTAGTAATTTCGAAAATTTTCCTACGCACACGCAAGATCATGGTGATGCATAGCAATGAGGGGGAGAGTATTGTCTAGGTACCAACGCAGACCGACTGCGGAAGCGATCTCACAACGTAGAGGAAGTAGTCGTACGTCTTCTTCCCGATCCGACCGATCCAAGCACCGTTACTCCGGCACCTCCGAGTTCTTAGCACACGTTCAGCTCGATGACGATCCTTGGGCTCCGATCCAGCAAAGCGTCGAGGAAGAGTTCCGTCAGCACAATGGCGTGGTGACGATCTTGATGTACTACCGACGCAGGGCTTCGCCTAAGCTCTACAACGATATGACCGAGGTGGAATTTGGTGGCAGGGGGCACCGCACACGGCTAAGGAACGATCAACAATGATCAACTTGTGTGTCTATGGGGTGCCCCCTGCCCCCGTATATAAAGGAGGAGGGGGAGGGGTTCGGCCGGCCAGGGAGAGAGGCGCAGGGGGAGTCCCACTCCTACCGGGAGTAGGACTCCTCCCCAATCCTATTCCTAATAGGACTCTTCAAGGAGAAGAGAGAAGAGAGGGGGGCCGGCCCCTTCTCCTAGTCCTAATAGTACTAGGGAAGGGGGGGAGGCGCGCAGCCCTTGTGGGCAGCCCCTTTTTACTTTTCCACTAAGGCCCAATAGGCCCATTTGCCTCCCGGGGGGTTCCGGTAACCCTCCCGGTATTCCGGTAAAATCCCGATTTCACCCGGAACACTTCCGGTGTCCAAACATAGGCTTCCAATATATCAATCTTTACGTCTCGACCATTTTGAGACTCCTCGTCATGTCCGTGATCACATCCAGGACTCCGAACAACCTTCGGTACATCAAAATGCATAAACTCATAATAACTGTCATCGTAACGTTAAGCGTGCGGACCCTACGGTTCGAGAACAATGTAGACATGACCGAGACACGTCTCCGGTCAATAACCAATAGCGGGACCTGGATGCCCATATTGGCTCCCACATATTCTACGAAGATCTTTATCGGTCAGACCGCATAACAACATACGTTGTTCCCTTTGTCATCGGTATGTTACTTGCCCGAGATTCGATCGTCGGTATCCAATACCTAGTTCAATCTCGTTACTGGCAAGTCTCTTTACTCGTTCCGTAATACATCATCTCATAACTAACATCTTAGTTATTATGCTTGCAAGGCTTATGTGATGTGTATTACCGAGAGGGCCCAGAGATACCTCTCCGACAATCGGAGTGACAAACCCTAATCTCGAAATACGCCAACCCAACATCTACCATTGGAGACACCTGTAGTACTCCTTTATAATCACCCAGTTACGTTGTGACGTTTGGTAGTACCCAAAGTATTCCTCCGGTAAACGGGAGTTGCATAATCTCATAGTTATAGGAACATGTATAAGTCATGAAGAAAGCAATAGCAACATACTAAACGATCGGGTGCTAAGCTAATGGAATGGGTCATGTCAATCAGATCATTCAACTAATGATGTGACCTCGTTAATCAAATAACAACTCTTTGTTCATGGTTAGGAAACATAACCATCTTTGATTAACGAGCTAGTCAAGTAGAGGCATACTAGTGACACTCTGTTGGTCTATGTATTCACACATGTATTATGTTTCCGGTTAATACAATTCTAGCATGAATAATAAACATTTATCATGATATAAGGAAATAAATAATAACTTTATTATTGCCTCTAGGGCATATTTCCTTCAGTCTCCCACTTGCACTAGAGTCAATAATCTAGATTACACAGTAATGATTTAACACCCATGGAGCCTTGGTGCTGATCATGTTTTGCTCGTGGAAGAGGCTTAGTCAATGGGTCTGCAACATTCAGATCCGTATGTATCTTGCAAATCTCTATGTCTCCCACCTGGACTAAATCCCGGATGGAGTTGAAGCGTCTCTTGATGTGTTTGGTTCTTTTGTGAAATCTGGATTCCTTTGCCAAGGCAATTGCACCAGTATTGTCACAGAAGATTTTCATTGGACCCGATGCACTAGGTATGACACCTAGATCGGATATGAACTCCTTCATCCAGACTCCTTCGTTCGCTGCTTCCGAAGCAGCTATGTATTCCGCTTCACATGTAGATCCCGCTACGACGCTTTGTTTAGAACTGCACCAACTGACAGCTCCACCGTTTAAAGTAAACATGTATCCGGTTTGCGATTTAGAATCGTCTGGATCAGTGTCAAAGCTTGCATCAACGTAACCTCTTACGGTGAGCTCTTTGTCACCTCCATATACGAGAAACATATCCTTAGTCCTTTTCAGGTATTTCAGGATGTTCTTGACCGCTGTCCAGTGATCCACTCCTGGATTACTTTGGTACCTCCCTGCTAAACTTATAGCAAGGCACACATCAGGTCTGGTACACAGCATTGCATACATGATAGAGCCTATGGCTGAAGCATAGGGAACATCTTTCATTTTCTCTCTATCTTCTGCGGTGGTCGGGCATTGAGTCTGACTCAACTTCACACCTTGTAACACAGGCAAGAACCCTTTCTTTGCTTGATCCATTTTGAACTTCTTCAAAATCTTGTCAAGGTATGTGCTTTGTGAAAGTCCAATTAAGCGTTTTGATCTATCTCTATAGATCTTTATGCCTAATATGTAAGCAGCTTCCCCGAGGTCTTTCATCGAAAAACTTTTATTCAAGTATCCCTTTATGCTATCCAGAAATTCTATATCATTTCCAATCAGCAATATGTCATCCACATATAATATCAGAAATGCTACAGAGCTCCCACTCACTTTCTTGTAAATACAGGCTTCTCCAAAAGTCTGTATAAAGCCAAATGCTTTGATCACACTATCAAAGCGTTTATTCCAACTCCGAGATGCTTGCACCAGTCCATAAATGGATCGCTCGAGTTTGCACACTTTGTTAGCTCCCTTCGGATCGACAAAACCTTCTGGTTGCATCATATACAACTCTTCTTCCAGAAATCCATTCAGGAATGCAGTTTTGACATCCATTTGCCATATTTCATAATCATAAAACGCAGCAATTGCTAACATAATTCTGACGGACTTAAGCATCGCTACGGGTGAGAAGGTCTCATCGTAGTCAACCCCTTGAACTTGTAGAAAACCTTTTGCGACAAGTTGAGCTTTATAGACAGTAATATTACCGTCAGCGTCAGTCTTTTTCTTGAAGATCCATTTATTCTCAATTGCTTGCCGATCATCGGGCAAGTCAACCAAAGTCCATACTTTGTTCTCATACATGGATCCCATCTCAGATTTCATGGCCTCAAGCCACTTTGCGGAATCTGGGCTCACCATCGCTTCTTCATAGTTCGTAGGTTCATCATGATCTAGTAGCATGACTTTCAGAACTGGATTACCGTACCACTCTGGTGCGGATCTCACTCTGGTTGATCTACGTGGTTTAGTAGTATCTTGCCCTGAAGTTTCATGATCATCATCATTAGCTTCCTCACTAATTGGTATAGGTGTCGCAGAAACAGTTTTCTGTGATGTACTATTTTCCAATAAGGGAGCAGGTACAGTTACCTCGTCAAGTTCTACTTTCCTCCCACTCACTTCTTTCGAGAGAAACTCCTCTAGAAATGATCCATTCTTAGCAACGAATGTCTTGCCTTCGGATCTGTGATAGAAGGTATACCCAACAGTTTCCTTTGGGTATCCTATGAAGACACATTTCTCCGCTTTGGGTTCGAGCTTATCAGGTTGAAGCTTTTTCACATAAGCATCGCAGCCCCAAACTTTAAGAAACGACAACTTTGGTTTCTTGCCAAACCATAGTTCATAAGGCGTCGTCTCAACGGATTTTGATGGTGCCCTATTTAACGTGAATGCGGCCGTCTCTAAAGCATAACCCCAAAACAATAGCGGTAAATCAGTAAGAGACATCATAGATCGCACCATATCTAGTAAAGTACGATTACGACGTTCGGACACACCATTACGCTGTGGTGTTCCGGGTGGCGTGAGTTGCGAAACTATTCCACAATTTTTCAAATGTATACCAAACTCGTAACTCAAATATTCTCCTCCACAATCAGATCGTAGAAACTTTATTTTCTTGTTACGATGATTTTCAACTTCACTCTGAAATTCCTTGAACTTTTCAAATGTTTCAGACTTATGTTTCATTAAGTAGATATACCCATATCTGCTTAAATCATCTGTGAAGGTGAGAAAATAACGATATCCGCCACGAGCCTCAATATTCATCGGACCACATACATCGGTATGTATGATTTCCAATAAATCTGTTGCTCTCTCCATAGTACCGGAGAACGGTGTTTTAGTCATCTTGCCTATGAGGCACGGTTCGCAAGTACCAAGTGATTCATAATCAAGTGGCTCCAAAAGCCCATCAGTATGGAGTTTCTTCATGCGCTTTACACCGATATGACCTAAACGGCAGTGCCACAAATAAGTTGCACTATCATTATCAACTCTGCATCTTTTGGCTTCTACATTATGAATATGTGTATCACTACTATCGAGATTCAATAAGAATAGACCACTCTTCAAGGGTGCATGACCATAAAAGATATTACTCATATAAATAGAACAACCATTATTCTCTGATTTAAATGAATAACCGTCTCGCATCAAACAAGATCCAGATATAATGTTCATGCTCAACGCTGGCACCAAATAACAATTATTTAGGTCTAATATTAATCCCGAAGGTAGATGTAGAGGTAGCGTGCCGACCGCGATCACATCGACTTTGGAACCGTTTCCCACGCGCATCGTCACCTCGTCCTTTGCTAGCGTCCGCTTATTCCGTAGTCCCTGTTTCGAGTTGCAAATATTAGCAACAGAACCAGTATCAAATACCCAGGTGCTACTGCGAGCTCTAGTAAGGTACACATCAATAACATGTATATCACATATACCTTTGTTCACCTTGCCATCCTTCTTATCCGCCAAATACTTGGGGCAGTTCCGCTTCCAGTGACCAGTCTGCTTGCAGTAGAAGCACTCAGTTTCAGGCTTAGGTCCAGACTTGGGTTTCTTCTCCTGAGCAGCAACTTGCTTGCTGTTCTTCTTGAAGTTCCCCTTCTTCTTCCCTTTGCCCTTTTTCTTGAAACCAGTGGTTTTGTTAACCATCAACACTTGATGCTCCTTCTTGATTTCTACCTCCGCAGCTTTTAGCATTGCGAAGAGCTCGGGAATAGTCTTGTTCATCCCTTGCATATTATAGTTCATCACGAAGCTCTTGTAGCTTGGTGGCAGTGATTGGAGAATTATGTCAATGACGCAATCATCTGGAAGATTAACTCCCATCTGAACAAGTGATTATTATACCCAGACATTTTGAGTATATGCTCACCGACAGAACTGTTCTCCTCCATCTTGCAGCTATAGAACTTATTGGAGACTTCATATCTCTCAATTCGGGCATTTGCTTGAAATATTAACTTCAACTCCTGGAACATCTCATATGCTCCATGACGTTCAAAACGTCGTTGAAGTCCCGATTCTAAGCCGTAAAGCATGGCACACTGAACTATCGAGTAGTCATCAGCTTTGCTCTGCCAGACGTTCATAACATCTGGCGTTGCTCCAGCAGCAGGCCTGGCACCCAGCGGTGCTTCCAGGACGTAATTCTTCTGTGCAGCAATGAGGATAATCCTCAGGTTACGGACCCAGTCCGTGTAATTGCTACCATCATCTTTCAACTTTGCTTTCTCAAGGAACGCATTAAAATTCAACGGAACAACAGCACGAGCCATCTATCTACAATCAACATAAACAAGCAAGATACTATCAGGTACTAAGTTCATGATAAGTTTAAGTTCAGTTAATCAAATTACTTAGGAACTCCCACTTAGATAGACATCCCTCTAATCCTCTAAGTGATCACGTGATCCAAATCAACTAAACCATAACCGATCATCACGTGAGATGGAGTAGTTTTCAATGGTGAACATCGTCATGTTGATCATATCTACTATATGATTCACGCTCGACCTTTCGGTCTCTATGTTCCGAGGCCATATCTGCATATGCTAGGCTCGTCAAGTTTAACGTGAGTATTCTGCGTGTGCAAAACTGGCTTGCACCCGTTGTAGATGGACGTAGAGCTTATCACACCCGATCATCACGTGGTGTCTGGGCACGACGAACTTTGGCAACGGTGCATACTCAGGGAGAACACTTCTTGATAATTTAGTGAGAGATCATCTTATAATGCTACCGTCAATCAAAGCAAGATAAGATGCATAAAAGGATAAACATCACATGCAATCAATATAAGTGATATGATATGGCCATCATCATCTTGTGCTTGTGATCTCCATCTCCGAAGCACCGTCATGATCACCATCGTCACCGGCGCGACACCTTGATCTCCATCATAGCATCGTTGTCGTCTCGCCAATCTTATGCTTCCACGACTATCACTACCGCTTAGTAATAAAGTAAAGCATTACATCGCGATTGCATTGCATACAATAAAGCGACAACCATATGGCTCCTGCCAGTTGCCGATAACTCGGTTACAAAACATGATCATCTCATACAATAAAATCAGCATCATGCCTTGACCATATCACATCACAACATGCCCTGCAAAAACAAGTTAGACGTCCTCTACTTTGTTGTTGCAAGTTTTACGTGGCTGCTACGGGCTTAAGTAAGAACTCATCTCACCTACGCATCAAAACCACAACGATAGTTCGTCAAATAGACTCCGTTTTAACCTTCTCAAGGACCGGGCGTAGTCACACTTGGTTCAACTAAAGTTGGAGAGACAGTCTTCCGCAAGCCATCTATGTGCAAAGCACGTCGAGGGAACCGGTCTCGCGTAAGAGTACGCGTAAGGTTGGTCCGGATCGTCTCACCCAACAATACCGCCGAACCAAAGTATCACATGCTGGTAGGCAGTATGACTTGTATCGCCCACAACTCACTTGTGTTCTACTCGTGCAAATAACATCAAACCATAAAACCTAGGCTCAGATGCCACTGTTGGGGAACGTAGTAATTTCGAAAATTTTCCTACGCACACGCAAGATCATGGTGATGCATAGCAATGAGGGGGAGAGTATTTTCTACGTACCAACGCAGACCGACTGCGGAAGCGATCTCACAACATAGAGGAAGTAGTCGTACGTCTTCTTCCCGATCCGACCGATCCAAGCACCGTTACTCCGGCACCTCCGAGTTCTTAGCACACGTTCAGCTCGATGACGATCCTCGGGCTCCGCTCCAGCAAAGCGTCGAGGAAGAGTTCCGTCAGCACAACGGCGTGGTGACGATCTTGATGTACTACCGACGCAGGGCTTCGCCTAAGCTCTACAACGATATGACCGAGGTGGAATTTGGTGGCAGGGGGCACCGCACACGGCTAAGGAACGATCAACAATTATCAACTTGTGTGTCTATGGGGTGCCCCCTGCCCCCGTATATAAAGGAGCAGGGGGAGGGGTTCGGCCGGCCAGGGAGAGAGGCGCAGGGGGAGTCCCACTCCTACCGGGAGTAGGACTCCTCCCCAATCCTATTCCTAATAGGACTCTTCAAGGAGAAGAGAGAAGAGAGGGGGGCCGGCCCCTTCTCCTAGTCCTAATAGGACTAGAGAAGGGGGGAGGCGCGCAGCCCTTGTGGGCAGCCCCTTTTTACTTTTCCACTAAGGCCCAATAGGCCCATTTGCCTCCCGGGGGGTTCCGGTAACCCTCCCGGTATTCCGGTAAAATCCCGATTTCACCCGGAACACTTCCGTGTCCAAACATAGGCTTCCAATATATCAATCTTTACGTCTCGACCATTTCGAGACTCCTCGTCATGTCCGTGATCACATCCGGGACTCCAAACAACCTTCGGTACATCAAAATGCATAAACTCATAATAACTGTCATCGTAACGTTAAGCGTGCGGACCCTACGGTTCGAAAACAATGTAGACATGACCGAGACACGTCTCCGGTCAATAACCAATAGCGGGACCTGGATGCCCATATTGGCTCCCACATATTCTACGAAGATCTTTATCGGTCAGACCGCATAACAACATACGTTGTTCCCTTTGTCATCGGTATGTTACTTGCCCGAGATTCGATCGTCGGTATCCAATACCTAGTTCAATCTCGTTACTGGCAAGTCTCTTTACTCGTTCCGTAATACATCATCTCATAACTAACATCTTAGTTATTATGCTTGCAAGGCTTATGTGATGTGTATTACCGAGAGGGCCCAGAGATACCTCTCCGACAATCGGAGTGACAAACCCTAATCTCGAAATACGCCAACCCAACATCTACCATTGGAGACACCTGTAGTACTCCTTTATAATCACGCAGTTACGTTGTGACGTTTGGTAGTACCCAAAGTATTCCTCCGGTAAACGGGAGTTGCATAATCTCATAGTTATAGGAACATGTATAAGTCATGAAGAAAGCAATAGCAACATACTAAACGATCGGGTGCTAAGCTAATGGAATGGGTCATGTCAATCAGATCATTCAACTAATGATGTGACCTCATTAATCAAATAACAACTCTTTGTTCATGGTTAGGAAACATAACCATCTTTGATTAACGAGCTAGTCAAGTAGAGGCATACTAGTGACACTCTGTTGGTCTATGTATTCACACATGTATTATGTTTCCGGTTAATACAATTCTAGCATGAATAATAAACATTTATCATGATATAAGGAAATAAATAATAACTTTATTATTGCCTCTAGGGCATATTTCCTTCAGTACGATACTTGCCCGAGATTCGATCGTCGGTATCCCGATACCTTGTTCAATCTCGTTACCGGCAAGTCTCTTTACTCGTTCCGTGACACATCATCCCGTGATCAACTCCTTGATCACATTGTGCACATTATGATGATGTCCTACCGAGTGGGCCCAAAGATACCTCTCCGTCACACGGAGTGACAAATCCCAGTCTCGATTCGTGCCAACCCAACAGACACTTTCGGAGATACCTGTAGTGTACCTTTATAGCCACCTAGTTACGTTGTGACGTTTGGCACACCCAAAGTATTCCTACGGTATCCGGGAGTTGCACAATCTCATGGTCTAAGGAAATGATACTTGGCATTAGAAAAGCTTTAGCATACGAACTACACAATCTTGTGCTATGCTTAGGATTGGGTCTTGTCCATCACATCATTCTCCTAATGATGTGATCCCGTTATCAACGACATCCAATGTCCATGGTCAGGAAACCGTAACCATCTATTGATCAATGAGCTAGTTAACTAGAGGCTTACTAGGGACATGGTGTTGTCTATATATCCACACATGTATCTGAGTTTCCTATCAATACAATTCTAGCATGGATAATAAACGATTATCATGAACAAGGAAATATAATAATAATCAATTTATTATTGCCTCTAGGGCATATTTCCAACATGTAATAGGGATGAAAATTAGATAGAATTATGGTTAAAAAGGTACATACATGGATGACTAACTAGATCATTGGGCTGCTAGAAAGATATGGAGCGATCAGGGTCAACAGCTAAAGAGAGGTGCATTTCCTTATCTACTCACACGTGATACAGTATCAAGAACTTTTTCCGAGACTTGCTAGTGAAATAGGTTTTTTCTTGTTTGTTGCAGACTTCCACAATGAAAGTGAACCCTTCTTTTGTCTCAAGCAGATTTTGTAGTGTTGATTATCTTAAGAAATCATTTCTTGCAAAATAAGGGATGACCTGAGAAAAATAAAGGAAATAAAGAAGTGTTCTTACAAAGAAATATTAAGTCAATGTTCTTATAACACTTCTTTGTTTTGAAATATTAAGTCGTCAATGACTTAATATTTTTTGTGAAAAATAGTCTCACTCTTTAAGCTGGATAATCTCACTCTTTCCAAGACTTGCTAATGAACTTTCTCAATGAGACAAGCATATGTGGCCCTAATTTTTAAATGGAAGAAGTGTGATGTTACAAAAGGTGAAAATTACACATAGGTAGATATGATAATGAAATTGGTATGCAGAACAAAATTTATGAATCGTTAGGTACCGATGCAATAGTAGGTAAAATACCGGTACGAGTAGTAGCTTCAAATATAGATGAAATGAGTATATGTTAAAGGAAATGTGTGTTGGACTAATCGGGATAATTATGCATTCATGAGCAAATAATGAAAAGCACTTAATTGAATGTTTCATATGAGTCCACATCTTGTTCAGTCAACAAGGGCCCACATAGTTGTGAATAATCTATAGCGAACTAACAAGTTAATCAATGATCTCATGAACAAGATTTGAATAATTATTTCAAACTTGGTGTAATTTCTTTGCGTCCTGTGGAGAAAAGAGGAAGAATCACTTGTTCTTCACAAAACTGTCACCGCCTCACAAGCCTCTGGAGTCATACAAATTGGGCACATCGAAAGTACCAATATTCAATTTAGTGGAAAATAATCATTTGGACGAGATTAAGATGGATACATGGTAATTTACCTCCATTTCATGAACTGCATTGAGGACTGTTGAGATTTTCTTGCGTGGGACAAGTTGGAAGGGCAATGCAGAGGATCACCGGGAGTATCTGTAGTCGGTGTCGATGGTTGGGACCGTAAACTTCCGACAACCTGTGATAGCAATGTCTGGTAGGTGTCAGAAGAGAGCAGATGTACAGGATGATAATAGAAAGGAAGAAGACGAGGGGAAAAAAACAGGGAGAAAGAAATTGATGCGTCTGCGGACTGCACACCATGAAATAAATGTTAGGTAATAACTCGGGGTGACCACCTGTTGGATGCGCGCAGAAATGAAATATTAAAAATTTAAGCAGCAAAACGAAACTAACGAAGACAGCCATGTCGCAATTTTCAAGGGATAGAACTTAAGGGGCGGAATAAGTTCACGAGGAAACAAAACTAAGTTTTATAGTATGTAACTTATCTAATAAGAACTAAAATCTTAGAAGTGAAAATGAAATCAGATGGTATGAAAATCATTGCGGTTGGAAGCACAAAATCGTAATGATACATGGTATGGAAAAAATCATAAGGAAACCATCCAAATCCGTCCAGAAATTTGGTCGTGCAAGGATGGAATAGTTGAATCGAAGAATGGATATCTGAGAGACGACATCATGTATCATAGGAACATAAAAATATTGGCACAAACAGTGTAGCAATTTTTAATGGGAAAACGATGACATGAACTTGCAAAGCGACGTAACAAGATGAACTGATGAGTTCACATCAGGTAAAAGAAATTAATTGAACACAAGGAAACCGGGTAGAGAAACAAGACGATCAATGAGTACTGAAACCTCACTTAGAGTGGAATAGTACCGAAACCAAGAAAGAAGATGGTGAACAGTGCAAGTGGACGGCTCGAACAGAGATGAAATATAAAAAGATAAACCATACGCATAGGAGGAAAGATGTACAAGAACAATCCGCCGAAGTATTGGTACAAGATAAAAAATGTATATTGTCTCGTACTGAGAGGGTTGAGTATTTGCATTCAATTTTTTAACCAATTTCTGCCGGAACAAAGAATGCACAGGCTGCGAATTTTCGGGCAATATTACATAGAACTTAACTCAAGTAAGTCCATCTTACAAAGTAATCTCAATCCCAAACCGTACAAGCAATAATGAAACACGCATGCGTACTACTAATATTTGTGTATATATTCACGTACATGTCCATGCATGCGTTGATCATACACAAAGCTAAACCAACACACGAACATATACGATATGTAAATGCTATAGTATGAGTTAGCATGCATCCATGCATGCATGCATAGTCTGATTACATACTGAATCACCATACGCAAATAAGTGTCGGCCCGACCACGCGCCACCAGAGTATAGCCGATCGATATCGGCGATCATGGGTGGCCCTTTGGCGTGTTGTTGCCGCTGTTCGAAGTATCTGATCGTGTAGCGCCTTTGGACGCCCTGAACGTCTCGGCATCCCTCCTCGCCAGCAGCAGCCTCCGGCCGCCTCGTTCACCGAGCAACGCCTCCGTGTCGGCACCGTGGAGTCGTGTCGGCCTCGCCGCCACAGCAGCAAGGGAGTCCCCGGCCGACAAGATCACAAGAATTGCCACGAGGAAGGTGCACAGAGACTTGAGCAAAGCCATGATGACCTTTGATTGCAGCTAAATAGTTTTGGTCGTCAAACTCTCTCTGTGATCTACGCGTAATGCTTGCGTTTGTGTGTATCTGGCGATGAAATCGTGATGGTGCAATGGGATAGCTAAGCATGCCCCCACGCATGCACTATTTATAGGATGGAGCAACCACACACCCTGCCCTCTACACGTGTATCAGTATCGGTGTGTACAGATCGACACTCATGAGAAATGGCGAAGGGATGGTCTTCGTCGTTGCAGCAATCGGTGAGACGATCAATGACGCGACCACTGATGAGATCGGGCACAGGTCCTGTGATTACGTCATGGACACACGTTCAACGGCTTTTGTTCCCATCTTCTGTTGTTTCATCATGAGCTTAAGTGAGGTTTTTTTTTTACGTTCGATCATTCATGCAAGGTAGCTTTGCAAGCTGCGACACGTTGCGCTGCGGCAGCCTGGCAACTTCTTGCATTACATGCTAGTATGTTTTCCCAAGAGACTCTTGATACTTTAGTCACTTAGATGGTGTTTGGTTCTCTAATCCTAGGATTTTTTTTAGTTACTGAGACTTTTTGAAAAAGACTTTTAAGGAGGTGCTTCTAAGGACTTTTAGCAAAAAGTCCCACCCTGTTTGGTTTGCTAGGGACTTTTTCTAGTCCCAACACAAAAAAGTCCCTGGAACCAAACACCCCCTTAGTTAGTCCATGCATGCACACGTGAGACACGAGCTGAATTGTTAATCATTTATATTGGCATGTTGGAATGAAATCTCTGGTCTTCCGACAGCTCTTACGCATATACATTGCGCTAACTGGCAACGCGTCTGGGCATACATTTCGGTACGTGCGCGTTGCCCTTCTGCCTTACGCAAAAATGCATGAGAAAATATAGCACCGAAGGTTTTGACTACTGGCCAATTCTCCATCTTTGCACGCTCCTTGGCAACCTTTTCAAAAGCTATCGAATTCGTTTATCAATGAGAATGTGAATTTCTAGGGAACGCGTGGGATATTTGAGTTATGGGGTTGGTCTTCATTTAAAACAATGTGAAATAGTTTCGTAACTCACACCACCTGAAACACCACAACGTAATGGTGTGTCCGAACGTCGTAACCGCACTTTATTATATATGGTGCGATCTATTATGTCTCTTACTGATTTACCGCTATCGTTTTGGGGTTATGCTTTAGAGACGGCTGCATTCACATTAAATAGGGCACCATCAAAATCCGTTGAGATGACACCATATGAACTATGGTTTGGCAAGAAAAACTCAAATTGTTGTTTCTTAAAGTTTGGCGCTGCGATGCTTATGTGAAAAATCTTTAACCTGATAAGCTCGAACCCAAATCGGAGGAATGTGTCTTCATAGGATACCCAAAAGAAACTGTTGGGCACACGTTCTATCACAGATCCGAAGGCAAGATATTCGTTGCTAAGAATGGATCCTTTCTAGAGAAGGTGTTTCTCTTGAAAGAAGTGAGTGGGAGGAAAGTATAACTTGATGAGGTAACTGTATCTTCTCCCTTATTAGAAATTAGTTCATCACAGAAATCAGTTTCAGTGATTCCTACACCAATTAGTGAGGAAGCTAATGATGATGATCATGAAACTTCTGATCAAGTTACTACCGAACCTCGTAGGTCAACCAGAACAAGATCCGCACCAGAGTGGTACAGTAATCCTGTTCCGGAGGTCATGTTACTTGACCATGAGGAATCTACAAACTATGAGGAAGCGATGATGAGCTCAGATTCCGCAAAAATGGCTTGAGGTCATGAAATCTGAGATGGGGTCCATGTATGAGAACAAAGTATGGACTTTGGTTTACTTCCCCGATGATCGGCAAGCCATAGAGAATAAATGGATCTTTAAGAAAAAGACTGGCGTTGATGGTAATGTTACTGTCTACAAAGCTCGACTTGTTGCAAAAGGTTTTTGACAAGTTCAAGGAGTTAACTACGATGAGACCTTCTCACCCGTAGCGATGCTTAAGTCCGTCTGAATCATGTTCGCAATTGGCGCATTTTATGATTATGAAATTTGGCAAATGGATGTCAAAACTGCATTCCTTAATGGATATCTTAAAAAAAGAATTGTATATGATGCAACCGGAAGGTTTTGTCGATTCAAACAGTGCTAACAAAGTGTGCAAGCTCTAGCGATCCATTTATGGACTACTGCAAGCATCTCGGAGTTGGAATATACGATTTGATAGTGCGATCAAAGCATATGGTTGTATACAGACTTTTGAAGAAGCATGTATTTACAAGAAAGTGAGTGAGAGCTCTGTAGCATTTCTGATATTATATGTGGATGACATATTGTTGATCGGAAATGACACTGAATTTCTGAATAGCATAAAAGGATACTTGAATAAGAATTTTTCAGTGAAAGACCTCGGTGAAGCTGCTTATATATTGGGCATCAAGATCTATAGAGATAGATCAAGACGCTTAATTGGACTTTCACAAAGCACATACCTTGATAAAGTTTTGAAGAAATTCAAAATGGATCAAGCAAAGAAAGGGTTCTTGCCTGTGTTAAAAGGTGTGAAGTTGAGTCAGACTCAATGCCCGACCATTTCAGAAGATAGAAAGAAAATGAAAGTCATTCCCTATGCTTCAGCCATAGGTTCTATCGTATATGCAATGATGTGTATCAGACCTGATGTGTGTCTTGCTATTAGTTTAGTAGGGAGGTACCAAAGTAATCCAGGAGTGGATCACTGGACAGCGGTTAAGAACATCCTGAAATACTTGAAAATGACTAAGGATATGTCTCTCGTTTATGGAGGTGACAAAGAGCTCGTCGTAAACGGTTACGTCGATACAAGCTTTGACACTGATCCGGATGACTCTAAGTCACAAACCGGATACATATTTTTATTAAATGGTGGAGCTGTCAGTTGGTGCAGTTCTAAGCAGAGTGTCGTGGCGGGATCTACGTGTGAAGCGGAATACATAGCTGCTTTGGAAGCAACAAATGAAGGAGTTCATATCCGACCTAGGTGTAATACCTAGTGCATCGGGTCCAATGAAAATCTTTTGTGACAATACTGGTGCAATTGCCTTGGCAAAGGAATTCAGATTTCACAAGAGAACCAAGCACATCAAGAGACGCTTCAATTCCATCCAAGATCAAGTCAAGGAGGGAGACATAGAGATTTGCAAGATACATACGGATCTGAATGTTGCAGACCCGTTAACTAAGCCTCTCTCACGAGCAAAACATGATCAGGACCAAAACTCCATGGGTGTTAGAATCATTACTATGTAATCTAGATTACTGACTCTAGTGCCAGTGCGAGACTGAAGGAAATATGCCCTAGAGGCAATAATAAAGTTGTTATTTATATTTCCTTATATCATGATAAATGTTTATTATTCATGCTAGAATTGTATTAACCGGAAACTTAGTACATATGTGAATACATAGACAAACAGAGTGCCCCTAGTATGCCTCTACTTGACTAGCTCGTTAATCAAAGATGGTTAAGTTTCCTAGCCATGGACATGTGTTGTCATTTGATAAACGGGATCACATCATTAGAGAATTATATGATGGACAAGACCCACCCGTTAGCTTAGCATTATGATCATTTAGTTTATTGCTATTGCTTTCTTCATGGCTTATACATGTTCCTATGATTATAAGATTATGCAATTCCTTATTTTATGGGTCTGCGTGTTTTGCAGGGTCTACTAGAGTTACTCTTACTTAGCGACTTACCACACCACCACAATCACTTTGCTGTGTGATATCCAAAAACACATTAATTGACCCTTGTATTACTCCTATTATCAATTCTTTGTAAAAATAAGAATTATTCTGGAAAACATTTTCAGAATTTTTAAAAGTTTATCGGTTGTTAATTTTTTTTAGAAAAATCGAAAAAAGTTCATCATTTTTTGAAAAAAGTTCACGAATATGGACAAAGTTCACCAATTTTTTTCAAAAAAATCACGGGTTTGGAAAAAGTTCACCCGGTTTTGAAAAAAAGATAACCAGATTTTGAAAAACAAAGTTCATGGATATGAAGAAAGTTCACACGATATTGAAAAAAAGTTGATGGAGTTGAAAAAAGTTCATTAGTTTTCATAAAAAAAAAGTTTGTCAAATTTACTTGTTATAGATTCAAAAAAATCACCGGATTTTGAAAAAAAAGTTCATCAATTGAGAAAAGTTCATCGATCGAAAAAAGTTCATCGACACTAAAAAAAGAGTTCACAAATTTGGAAAAGAGTTAATCGATTTAAAAAAAAAGTTCACGCATTTGAAAAATAGTTCATCGATTTTGTTTAAAATAGCGAAATTAAAAATGTTCGCGCACTTATCAAAAGAGTAAGAAAAATAGGAATAAAAAAGAAAGGCGGCTGCTACAAATCAGCCGGATGATTTCTTAGAGAAATCATCCGCATGTACAACCGTCCGATAAGCGTGCAAGGGGCCGTTGGATCAAAACAGGCAGCAGTGAGCGTGACAGCTTCAGCGCAGCCCCCGCGGAGCTCCAACCAAGCATCGACAGCTTCCGGTGAGCTCCATTACAACCCGACGAAGCTCCAATGCAGCACCAACGCTCCGGCGGAGCTCCATTGCAACTCCGGCGAGCTCGAACGCAACACGAAGGCTCCGGCGAAGCTCCATTGCAACTCCGGCCGAGCTCCATTGCAGCTTCGATGAAGCTTCAACGATCTCCGCAGTGCTTCATTGCAGCTCCGGCGCGCTTCATTGCAGCTCTGTCATGCTTCGTTGCAGCTCCGGCGGCGCTTCATTGCAGCCCCGGCGGAGCTTCGACGACCCGGAGAGCGCTCCATTGCAGCTCTGCCGCCGGCGACTTGCCGCAACCAGCCGCACCGCCCCGACGTTGCGCCGCAACACTACGGCCATGGACGAGTTGCTGCGTCGCAGCACCGATGGGTCGTCGGTGGTGCGTGGCGGAGATGCGCGGGGGGGGGGGGGGGGGGGGGGCGTCGCCAGCCGCCTCTTGGTTCGCCGCACCTGGGCGGGGTTGCCGGCGTCCGCCATGGGAGCCTATCTCCTTTCTCGCGTGTGACGACACAGAGATGGGGGAAAGGGGAAAAGCAATGCAGGAGAACGTGTGGAGAATATTGGGTTCGGAGAGATAAGGCCGGCTGGGGAGCGGTGGATGGGCCCACAAGACACGTGTCCAGCACAGCGCGCGGCTTACGTTTGTTTGTTTTCATCCGGATGAAAACAAACGTTTTCCAAAAGAAAAGGAACAAGAAGAACGGAACAAAACCGTTCAAAAATACAGTAAATAAGCGAATCAACCTGTGGTTGAGTTGTTTAGGTGGACAGTGGTATTTCCAACCCACCAGGGTTCAAATCCTGGTGCTCGCATTATTCCTGAATTTATTTCAGGATTTCCGGCGATGCGCTTTCAGTGGGAGGAGACGTTTCCGTCGATGACGAGGCGTCTATGGTGACTTCGTAAATCTCAAGATGATATGCCGGCTCATTCTCTCAGAGGTGCTCATAGGGGTAGGATGTGCGTGTGTGCGTTCATAGGGATGAGTGTATGCGCGTGTATACGAGTGCTTGTGTTTGTACTGATGCTCAAAAAAAAATACAGTAAATAATTAAAGAAAAGAAGGTAATCGGCCACGTCTAGAGAATGTGGCTTTGTGGTTACCGCTGCTTTGTAAGAACCAGCAAGTCGCCGGTTCGAATCCCAGCCAATGCTTGAAGTTTTTTGTGATCACGTCTAGAGAATGTGGCTTTGTGCTCTGCATGCGCCCCTTAGCAAAATGACCTGTAACGATCTGCTTGGCTGCCAACCGGTGATCATTGTGGAAGGCCTTGGCTGCCAACCGGTGATCGTTGAATCAGATTCACTGGAAGTTATCCAAGCTTGCAATGGCGTGATCAAAATTTGGAGCCCGGAATGCTTTCAAAAGGTCTTCCATCATAAGTGTTGTATCTTTCGCTCATTGTCCATATTTTAGCTAGACATGGTTTTGATTTAAATTTGACTTTTTGTTTGGGATGGTGATCCTCCCAGTATTTTGCTTCAGGACATTATAGATGATGTAACATTGATTTGAGTTATTAAAGTGCGCCAAGTGGCTTTCCCCTAAAAAAACAATGATTTTCCTTAAGGGAAAACTGCAACTAAATTTCAATAATGTCAGCTTTTGGAGTACATATTCCATCTAACTAGTTATTCTATCGAATGTTAGACCTGAAACCGGAGTAGCCTTTTGTGTATGGTAAGCGTCCCTGAACATCAAGAAGAGCAATAAGAAAAACAAGTCTCCCCTTAAAGAAAACAATAAATTGCGACAAACTTTATCAACAAAGGCATTTCTGCTCCGTTCAGTTCAATCCATAATATACAGTAGGAAAGTTCCCCACACAGAATACATACACAGTTAACTAAAGGGTCAAAGCAGCTTTTTTTGTACAAAAACGAAAGAAACTTTGAACATTCTGATCTACTACCAGCCCACCTAAGCTAAAGAAAAAAACATTATGAACAAAATTAACCAGCGGAATAATCGAATACAGTATGATGTATGCTTTGGAACACTACGATGGCTTCCGCCAAACCATCAGCGGGCCATTGGAAAAGCTTAACAAAGCAGTGAAACCGTCTTCTGATATTCCATCGAAGTGAAAACACTCTCAGGACTTTTATGTATCGTCAACCTGAGAGTGGAACACAAAGCTTGGAAATGTGGTGGTGATGTCCCTGCAAAGTTGACCTGATGAGTGACTAGGACTTTTATGTATCATCAACCTGAGAGTGGAACACAAAGCTTGGAAATGTGGTGGTGATGTCCCTGCAAAGTTGACCTGATGAGTGAATATAGAGTAGGGAAACAACAGCATATGCAATGGTAATGTTATGGTACAGACTGAACTGAAGAAATAAAATATTCACTTGCATCTGGTATATCCCCGTCGAAGCTAGAACTAGCACAAACCCCCTTGGTTGAACTTGAAACGGTACCACTTAACATGGCAGTCACATGTGCAAACAATATGACGTACAGTAATAGTTCACTGATGTAATGAACTTCTAATACAGAAGAAAACAATGAGTTGGTTCAGCATACTCTCCAGCCTCCAATATACAAAACTACCGTTTAACTAATCAGTGTTTCATATTCTTTTTGCTCGTTTTCACTTTATAGCTGAACAATATCATGCTTCTTTATTCCCTCACATTGTTGCTGAAGACTCGGTTCTATGAGATAATGTGCAAGTATTTTGGCAATATAATTCAAGGATGGTTGATACTATTATTCATTCTGAACCCAACAGGTTTCAATTAACTTGACCATAATAAGCTGATGAATAGTAAATAGTTAATTATCAACAAATACGTTAGCATATCTTACTTGAGATATTGGAGTGTCATGTTTTTCAGTAATGAGGGATGTCTGAGAACTAGATTGCGCCATTCTTCTTTGTCAATTTTCCCATCATGTTTTGTGTCTGCCTCCTCGAAAGTCTTTATAACAAGAAGGAAGTAATTATGAGAAAACAATGCGACCAATGCATAACAGGTCAGTCAGTTAGTGCAATGTGCCAGGGTAGCATTTGTTCAACAATGCACTGATATAAATCTGCCTTCTGCAAAACCACTGCTATAACAAGCTTTGGCACAATGACATAACTCTAAAGTTCATTACCTACTTGACAGCATTAATGAAATAGGCAGTACTAATAGCTATAGCTATAGCTATAGACACATAGTCATTTGCAAACCTCCATTCGAGCATTTGATCAAATATATTTTTAACTGAATGTAATCAAATACTGTAAGTCAAATATATGGATATCAACCTTTCTAGTTTGATCTATCAAGGGGATTGACCTCACTTTAGCACAGCATAAACAAATCTTGTGTTCAGAACAGAAAAGGGAATTGGTGCTCAACATGATTGAACAGAAATATTCGACATGGAACAGTGCATAGCCATACTAGTATGGGAAATGCAAGGAATTCAACCAGACCTTATCAATGATGCTCTCTATGACTTCATCTGAAAGATTCATTCCTGATTCAGCAAGTGTAGCAACAACCATTTGCTTAACCTAATAGCCAAACAAGAAAAATCATTGGATTATAATATGGGAAAAGATAAAAGATAAAAAATACACAAAGGAGCCTATATGCCACAATTCGTTGACTTCAGAAAATATATTCTTGCCCATACACGATCTAAAAGTAACATCAGTTCCACATTTATGCAAAAGATTGTGGCTGAGCTTTTTTCTGGAGAGTTCTTTACAAATCTATCCATGAGAAAACGATATACGGATCAGGGCTACAAGGCTACACTTGGTACAATATCAAGTTGAATAGAGGTAAGGGAACACAGACTTTGAATTGTCCTAACTAGGGTTCAAGAAAGTGGTGTAAGGCGGTAAATGGACACCTATCACCACCTGTAAGACTTACTCATAGTCAACAAGTACTCACAATGCTGGCTGGAGTTGGGTTCATTGAAGATACTTGATCATTAAGTGATTAAGGGAGATAAAAGAACATACAAAATATGGAAGAATAGAAATTAATACTGAGCTCATTGGACAATAATTTGAAACAAACTATGAGATAAATGGGATTCTTGATCCTGATCAACATGTTAACTTCACATATTACATCCTGATTAGCAACATACCTCTTGTCTTTCAATGAAACCTTGTTGCTTCAGATCATAAAGCTGGAAAGAGACTGCAAGGATTATACTGTGTAAGATTTTTTTTTTCTTTCTGCTTACAACAATCAGATAAAACACTAAAAGAGCTTAAGGGAATTAACCTATGCCAAAAAAGAAAAGATAATAGAGTTGGATCATTTTATAATCACAGTGCACCATCAAACAAGCAGAAACAGTTACAGCTTATTTATTTATTTGTCTAAGATAGAGTAACTGACCATTCCCACACAGCACCAAAGGACTCAAAAATGAAATAACAAAATGTGCTTTGGGCAAGTATGAACCTACTAATGGAAGGATATCATGAATCTTTTGTGTTCTTGCAGTTTATCCCTAAGTCCATTCAGACCAACACAAGATCAAATGCATAAACACATGTCAGAGGATCATGCAAACAAGAGGGCTGACTTGATATGTGCATATTATACATGCTTGGGCGTTACAAGAATTCTAGAAGTTATTATCATGGTAAATATGATAGATTAGTTGGTACATCATCTATTATGATTTACTTTATACTAGTGATGGTGAATTTCTCAAACCCCCTACAGAGAAATGTGAATTAAGCACAATACATGTGCATGTTACTAGTCTCCACCTTGTAACTTTGCAGGTAGACGGTGCATTATGTCATTTAAAATAATAAATATATAAAATTCTGCAGACCGGATGTGGCTACATAATGCAGTAACACATGTCATTCCTTTTATATTTACTTTCTTCCTTACTGTAAAATATAATTATTTTTATGCAATTAGCTTGTTGACTGAACCATGTAATGTAATTTTGAAAGGTATAAGAACTTT
Source organism: Triticum monococcum (assembly GCA_034509565.1). Taxonomy (NCBI): domain Eukaryota; kingdom Viridiplantae; phylum Streptophyta; class Magnoliopsida; order Poales; family Poaceae; genus Triticum; species Triticum monococcum. The sequence continues at coordinate 49,858,827 of CM067844.1, forward strand.
GAAATAGCCTTTGCAACATATCGACATGTTCAGTTCTGTTAAATAATTATCCATTTTTATTACATACTCCCTCCGTCCTGAATTATTGTCGCAGAAATGGATGTATTATACGTCTAGATACATCCATTTCTGCGACAAGTAATTAGGGATGGAGGGAGTGTTACCATACATGTAGTTGTGTCATTTTTATAGTACAAAATTTTCACTAATCTACTGCCATATTTAAAGTTAAGCTAACTATGCAAATGTCATGATTCTCTGAACTTACAGTCAATTTTCTCTTCAGGAGGGGCACTTGGATGAAATACTGATAGCGCACGGGCGAATTCTTCAAATCCTAGAATTCCGTTGTGTTTTGTGTCGAATAAATCAAAGACCTACAAGAACAGGGAAAATGTTGAGGGAAATACACTATCATATTATGTATCAACTATCAACATCATTCCCACTTCACTGTTTCTCCTATGCACACAAATTTACTAAATGGATAAATAATAGAGGTTTAAGTTATCACTGCAATGCCTGACTGGATGGTGTATATATGTGGCTTCGATGTGAGTCACTGTGAACAGCTTTTATGAAGAGTTTTTTTTTCATAAGGAACTGTTAGCATGTGCAGTGCTATGATCTTAATATATATGATCATAACTTTCAATTAAAAAGAAAGTTTTACTTCCAGTCTTAGCTAGTAAAGCTGGTGCAATTCTATTGACAATTAAGTGTCCCAAGAAAGTGGTGACTACATTTCCTTCCAGGCTTTTTAAATCATCTGTTTCTTATATTGCATATCACCATACATGTACTTGTGTACCCAAAAATCCTGCACGATTCTACAATTAGGCAGATGCCATTCGCCATATATAGCTCATGATTCCTACAGAATGTTAAACAGTGCTTCTTTCTCTCCAAGGTCCAAATAATATGTCCAAAAGGAGAGTGAGAGTGACTCCACAGTAATGACATTAGAATCAACGGCGGAGCTATGTGGAGACCTGAGGGGGCCGTGGCCCCCCCAGCCCAGATGGAATTTTTTTACTAGGTATTAGTAATCTAACTAATGGGCTAATGGCCCATCAAACCATCATGCCCGGACGCAAACTTCAGGCTCCGTCGCTCGCTCGGTGTGTAAGTGCGTAACCTGCTCGCCATGATTCCCCTTCTCCAACCACACTCCCTCCACCCCCCAGTGAACCGGCCACCATGCCGCCGCACTCGCTCGACGCGCCGGCGCCGACGCTGACTTGAAGCTCGCCCTAATCCGCGCGCGCCGCCGGCAAACATCCCAGGGCCAAGGTGGGAGGAACAAGGGCCTCATCGTCGCCTGCTCTTCGCCATTGGCCTCGGGGGTCCGGTGGTTGTCCACTTCGGCTGGCCGGCCGGCCACTCGTCGTCACCAGCTGCTCCTCCCCGGCTCCCCGTTTGCAAGTGTTCTGTGCGGCTGCGCCCACTACTTAAACTGTTGGAAACTTAGAATTTGGATCCCTTTTCGGGCCGTCCGTGTGTAGTGTTGCATCTGTACGAGTAGGAATCCTGTAGGAGTTTGTTTAGTAATTTAGCAATTAGTATGCCTATTCATCAGATCTAGTGGGGATTTTTTGTGTTTTGTATCACAGATTTGTATTTGTTCTGTTGTTATCTGTTGTTCTCAAAAGGAGATTAGACTGATCAAGTGACCATGGTTAAGGGCAGCAGCTGCAACATTCAATCATAGTTCAAAAGACAAAGGACAGAAGCAGAATATCCTCCACAAGCGCAACCTTTACCCCTGCTTCTTGAGTTGGAACAACAACTTGAAAATCAAGATGACGAGCCTCAAACAAATAATTTAGTTCCTCTTCCTGTCGTATTCAGAGGTATGGAATTCTTCGAGCGAGACCCTGCATTGCGACCACAAATTTTGCAATACCCACCAAATCAAAGAGATAGCATGAGAGATCATATTTGTTGCTAGGTCCTATGCAACCAAAACTGAAACACTATAAAGCTTCTGGTAAAAAGGGCCATCAATGTCGCTTTCAATATGGATAGAGCGGTATATCCATGTAGACAAGTCGTATATTTTGGTGTAGTTAGTTCTCTTGTGAAATATAATTGCTAATCATACATGTATTTTACAACCAATATGGATAATATAAGTATAAATTTGCCTGGAGGCTACAAGTTCTGGTTTGTGGCAGTTGGTTAATTTTTTGTGTGTCTTTGGCCCCCCCATAGATTGTTGTCAAGCTCCGCCACTGATTAGAATTATACGAAAAAGAAGAGAAAACAACAGAGAGGCATTTTCACTGTACAAACAGCAAATTCGTGTTCACATATGTAATGTGGACTTACACGATCAGCAAACAAACTCTCCTTCTTACTGGTCTTGAAAAGCGCCAACTGAAACTCCTCCTGCACCATGTCACCGCACAAGCATCACAATTCAGGTTATTCATCACTCATCATATATACACAAATACACCAAGATAGCAACATCAATTTTACTTTTGACGAAATGGGTGTTGATCCACTAACCTTGTTGATCAGCCCGTCGTCTATCACAGCACTGCTGATCTTCTTGAACAGCTCGTACAGCGCTTCGACCTCACTCACGCTAACTGCACGCAAATCACATTACACAGTCACAAGATAAACAGAGCACAATGAATCGCGGCTTGGGCTAGCAAGAGAACTATTCTTAGGTAGACGTTATTAATAGCGAGAGAGCTGGTAGCGTGGACATACACACGGTCTCCCTGGCGAGGACTTCGGGATCCTCCAGGCCCTTGGGCTGCTTGAGGTCGATGTCGCAGCACTTGAGGAGCACCCCGCCCAGGTGCCTCACCCCCTCCAGGCACTGCAACATGGTGGCAGAACCACTGCGCGCCGCAACCGTCCGTCAGCGCTCGTCTCTCTCTCCAGGGTGGGCGCCGCGCAATCCGCGGGGTTGGCCGCAAATCGGGACCCGGCGGGCGGAGGACTGGATTTGGCCGAACGAGCCGAGCGGCCACGCGGGGGGCGGCGTGGCTGGAGGATCGCGGCAGGGTTTCCCGATGCGGCGCGGAGCAGAGGGGCGGCCGGAGGGGGTCGCCGCGGGGTTCCTGTTGCTGGCGCCGCCGTCGCCGTCGATGCCGCAGTCGTCGGCTGGTGGTGCGATTGGTATGGGCTGGAACGGATTGGATCGAGGATTTCTTCTATTTATTTATTTTCCTTTTTGCGTGTGCGTGTTTCCGTTGTTGCGTTTGCGATTTTGAATTCCCCTTTTGGCGAGTCGTGACTAGCTACGTCGGCGCAATCCCCTCCCTTGCTATTCAATCCAACGGAGGACGTGCGGCCACGTTGTGTTTACAGGTTCATGCACACTAGCAAGTTTCTCATTTTATTTTGCGATATACACCAGCAAGTTGTCGGTGCTACGACACATAACCATGGGAAATTTTGGTTTACTCGATAGCCTCGTACGCCAGCTTGATTGGGCTCTGGTGGTTGACACAAATAAGATTAGCGATGAGAGAAGGCACGAGATGATCGAGGGGCGCGAGAGGATAAAAGAAGAGTGATTCGGGAAGGGTCCGTTGGGAATAGCGTACAAGCTTTTATGTTATTTTGTGATATACACTAGCAAGTTGACAGTGCTACTCCACGAAACCATGGGAGATAAGGTGGAATTTGATTTACTCAACAGCCTCGTACGCCAATTTAGATTGGGTTTGACAGTTGCACGGATGAGATTAGCGGTGGGAGAAGACACGAAATGATTGAGGGGCAAGACGTGATAAAAGAAAGGTGATTCTGGAAGGGTATATTGGACGGGCGTGCAAGTTTTTTTGTGTGATGAAATTAGTTTACTCAAGAGCCTCGTGTGTCAACTTGGATGGAGTTTGGTAGTTGGTACGGATGAGATTAGTGATGGGAGAAGGCACGGGATGATTGAATGGGTGCCAGGATAAAATGAAAAGGGTTTAGTTTGTCACGACAAAACAACCAATTCTTCGCATCTCATCTTGTATATTACAGACAAATAAGTTGTGGTAGCCAAACCACTATTTTTTGGAAGAAAAAACACTTCACTCTATTTTGAAAAGGGTTTGGTAGTTGGCGTTGATGATATTAGTGATGGAAGAAGGCACAAGATGAAAAATAGAGTAAAGTGTTTATATGGGTTTTTTATTGTGCCATCTCTGTGGGTTGATAAAAGGAAGACTAAGAGAATAGCGAACATATTAAGATCAACTCTCACAACAAAAATATAATAGTGTGCAATCTACTTGTAACGAAACAATAACTACATGCTCATATTTATGAAAAAGAGATATATCAAGTAGTGTATTCGAATATTTTGAACTGGATAATTCATAATGATGCATGAATACAAGTACACCGTGTGTTGCAAGTAGATAGACTAACTCTGCTCATACTTTTTTTTGCAAAAAGACTCTTCTCACACTTAACTCTCTTTGCCGGCAAAAAAAACACTTAACACTTTTGTTGGAAAATGCTTTCTTGAGACAATCTAGTTTGCCAGGACGAAACAATCAATTCTCGTGTCTCACCTTGTATATTACAGACAAGTAAGCCATGGTAGCCAAACCGCTATTTTTTGGAAGAGAAAACACTTCACTCTATTTTTCGTGATCTTTTACCCTCACGACCCTCCCTACCCCACCGCATGAGGTCTGGGAATATATTGGTTAGACAATGTTGATCCATTCAACATCAACTGCAATATCCATCTATGTTGGAAGAGAGTCTTGAATTTTAGCAACAAAAGCAAGTGAGCCCCTTCTATTGTAATCTATATCAATCTTGCAAAGTCTAACTTCCTTAGTTATGCTTGGCCGTGCTATGATCTCAACAACTCACGAAGCATAACTAGAATTACTTTCTTCGAGTGGGAATCATGGACAAGACCTCCCTACTATCCATCCAGAGAATAATTGGCTTTAGTGACCATTGGAGGGCCAACTGAATCCCTTTCCCGCGAGCTACTAACTACGTTCTGGGAGCATCAGGACAACTACACAACAATCTAATAGGTTGTTATAGTATCATTTTCACTATGATCATGCAATACCATACCTGCTCTTATAGTATTGTCAACATGTTATATGAGCTATAGGTATTTAGTTTCAACCAGTCTTCAAAGTGGCGGTTCCCAAGTGCGAGCCAGCTCCATCCCTAATTGTTCGCCGCTATGTTCCATTGGCTTCTTGCGCCGCACTAATAGTAGTTATCAACTACTTCTCTTTTTCTAGGTTCAATTGTGGCAAATTGCAATATGAGAAGTAAGGAATCAACCTACCTTGTCAACAATCACTCATATCCCTCTATTGATAGGGGCAACTGAAGGAAATATGCCTTAGAGGCAATAATAAAGTTATTATTTATTTCCTTATATCATATAAATGTTTATTATTCATACTAGAATTGTATTAACCGGAAACTTAGTACATGTGTGAATACATAGACAAACAGAGTGTCACTAGTATGCCTCTACTTGACTAGCTCGTTGAATCAATGATGGTTATGTTTTCTGACCATAGACATGAGTTGTCATTTGATTAACGGGGATCACATCATTGGGGAATGATGTGATTGACTTGACCCATCCGTTAGCTTAGCACGATGATCGTTTAGTTTGTTGATATTGCTTTCTTCATAACTATACATGTTCCTATGACTATGAGATTATGCAACTCCCGGATACCGGAGGAACGCTTTGTGTGCTACCAAACGTCACAACGTAACTGGGTGATTATAAAGTTTCTCTACAGGTGTCTCCGATGGTACTTGTTGAGTTGGCATAGATCGAGATTAGGATTTGTCACTCCGATTGTCGGAGAGGTATCTCTGGGCCCTCTCGGTAATGCAAGCAATGTGACTAATGAGTTAGTTGTGGGATGATGCATTACGGAACGAGTAAAGAGACTTTTTGGTAACGAGATTGAACTAGGTATTGAGATACCGACGATCGAATCTCGGGCAAGTAACATATATATAGATGACAAAGGGAACAACGTATGTTGTTATGCGGTTTGACCGATAAAGATCTTCGTAGAATATGTAGGAACCAATATGAGCATCCAGGTTCCACTATTGGTTATTGACCGGAGATGAGTCTCGGTCATGTCTACATAGTTCTCGAACTCGTAGGGTCCGCATGCTTAACGTTCTGTGACGATTTGTATTATGAGTTATGTGATTTGATGACCGAAGTTTGTTCGAAGTCCCGGATGAGATCGGGGACATGACGAGGAGTCTTGAAATGGTCGAGACGTAAAGATCGATATATTAGAAGGCTATATTCGGACATCGGAAAGGTTCCAAGTGATTTGGGTATTTTTCGGAGTACCGGAGAGTTACGGGAATTCGTATTGGGCCTTAATGGGCCATACGGGAAAGGAGAGAAAGGCCTCAAGGGTGGCCGCGCCCCTTCCCCATGGACTGGTCCGAATTGGACTAGGGAAAGGGGGCGCCCCCTTCCTTCCTTCTCCTTCTCCCTTCCCTTTTTCCTATTCCATGTGGGAGGTGGAATCCTACTAGGACTAGGGAGTCCTAGTAGGACTACACACTTTGGGCGCGCCCTATGAGGGCCGGCCTCCTCCTCCTTCCATCCTTTATATACATGGCTAGGGGACACCCCATAGACACACAAGTCGATCATTGATCCCTTAGCCGTGTGCGGTGCCCCCCTCCACCATAATCCACCTCGGTCATATCATCGTACTGCTTAGGCGAAGCCCTATGATGGTAGCATCATCATCACCGTCATCACACCATCGTGCTGACGAAGCTCTCACTCGACACTCAGCTAGATCAAGAGTTCGTGGGACGTCACCGAGCTGAAGTGTGCAGATCGCGGAGGTGTCGTACTTTCGGTACTAGGATCGGTCGACCGTGAAGACGTACGACTACATCAACCGCGTTGTCATAACGCTTCTGCTTACGGTCTACAAGGGTATGTGGACAACACTCTTCCCCTCTCGTTGCTATGCATCACCATGATCTTGCATGTGCGTAGGAACTTTTTTGAAATTACTATGTTCCCCAACAGTGACATCCGAGCCAGGTCTATGCGTAGATGTTATATGCACGAGTAGAACACAAAGGAGTTGTGGGCGTGGGTATATACATATTGCTTGTCGTCACTAGTTGTTTCTTGATTCGACGGTATTGTTGGATGAAGCGGCCCAGACCGACATTACGCGTACGCTTACGTGAGACTGGTTCTACCGACGTGCTTCGCACACAGGTGGCTGGTGGGTGTCAGTTTCTCCAACTTTAGTTGAATCAGATTCAATAAACAGGGTTCTTTCTGAAGATCAAAAAGCAATCACTATACCACGTTGTGGTTTTTGATGCATAAGTAAGAACGGTTCTTGCTCGGCCCGTAGCAGTCACGTAAAACTTGCAACAACAAAGTAGAGGGCGTCTAACTTGTTTTGCAGGGCATGTGAAAGGATCGAGAAGAGGTGTCTAGAGGGGGTGAATAGACTCTTAGCAAGAAAAGTTAAAGTTTTTCTAAAAAACTTTGAGTTGAAGTGGAGTTTTAGCACAAGTTCAAACCTTCACAATACACATCAAGCAAGCATGATAAGAGTATATGAGCAGCGGAAAGTAAATCATGCAAGTTGCAAGAATGTAAAGGGAAGGGATTGGAGTGTGCAAACACAATTGGACACACGGAGATTTTTGGCGTGGTTCTGATAGGTGGTGCTATCGTATATCCACGTTGATGGAGACTTCAACCCACGAAGGATAACGGTTGCGCGAGTCCACGAAGGACTCCACCCACGAAGGGTCCACGAAGAAGCAACCTTGTCTATCCCACCATGTCCATTGCCCACGAAGGACTTGCCTCACTAGGGTAGATCTTCATGAAGTAGGCGATCTCCTTGCCCGTACAAACTCCTTGGTTCAACTCCACAATCTTAACGGAGGCTCCCAAGTGACACCTAACTAATCTAGGAGACACCACTCTCCAAAAGGTAGTAGATGGTGTGTTGATGATGAACTCCTTGCTCTTGTGCTTCAAATGATGGTCTCCCCAACACTCAGCTCTCTCTCATAGGATTGGATTTGGTAGAAAGATGATTTGAGTGGAAAGCAACTTGGGGAAGGCTAGAGATCAAGATTTATGTGGTTGGAATGGGATATCTTGACCTCAACACAAGTGTAGGTGGTTCTCTCTTAGAAAATGTATGTTGTAAGTGTAGGCATATTCTGATGGCTCTCTCAATGAATGAAGAGTGGGTGGAGGGGTATATATAGCCTCCACACAAAATCTAACGTTACACATAAACCACCAAACTTGGTGGGACCGAATTATAAAACTCGGTCGAACCGATTAGGTTCATAATGTGACTGTTAGGCATTTTGGTGGGACCGACATGATCAACTCGGTGGGACCGATGTGCTAGGGTTAGGGTAACGCCTTATCTCGGTTTAACCGATTACACAAACTCGGTGGGACCGATTTTGGTAATAAGTTAAACAGAGAGTTGGCCAAGCAAACTCAGTGGGACCGATTGCATATTTCGGTAAGACCGAAATTAATGCAATAGGCAACAGAGAGTTTGCAAGCCCATCTCGGTGAGACCGAGATCCCATCGGTGAGACCGAATTGATTAGGTTTTCTGGCAGTGGCTATGTCAACTGAACTCGGTGGCGCCGGATAGGAAATTGCGGTGGGGCCAAGTTTGACTTTTGGTTTGGGACATATGGATGTGAGAAAGTGGTTGAGGGCTATGGAGCATATCACTAAGCACTTTGAGCAAGCAAGCCATTAAGCAACACCTCATCCCCTCTTAATAGTATTGGCTTTCCTATGGACTCAATGTGATCTTGGATCACTAAAATGAAAAATGTAGAGTCCTGAGCTTTGAGCTTGAGCCAATCCTTTGTCCTCATTATCTTGAAGGGGTTCCACATCCTCTAGTCCATGCCACTCCATTGTTGAACATATCTGAAACATACTAGATGAAAACATTAGTCCAACAAGAGATATGTTGATAATAATTACCAAAATCACCCAGGGAGCACTTGTGCTTTCAATCTCCCACTTTTTGGTAATTGATGACAACATACATCAAAGCTTTAGATAAAGATATAGAGAAAATCAAGTAAAGCTTTCGAAACACATGTAACATGCATAGGCTCCCCCTATATGTATGAAATCATGTAAATATGGAATATAAGAGCATGTGAATGCATAAGCATGACAGAGTAAGCAATGTGTTACATGTATCTTGGCTATATGCATCAGAGCAAAAGATGTGAATATAGGAAATGTACCTACATGCTCATGAGTCCTTCTTGCAAACAGTATGTACACCGGCAAGAAATCCTCATGCACATGATGTGATGCATATACTTACCTTGTGGTCTTGCGTTGGCTTAGGAAGGAATGAACCTAAGTAAACAAGGTTAGATAACACAGATAAATTTACAAGCCAGATCAACCAAAAGAAACCACAAGAGTACCAAGATTGGGATGACATGTAGAGTGTGAGTACTGGATACTCTATTAGATATAGACATGTCCCCAAAAGGTAAAGATGTGTACTGAATCCAAAGATTTCCTTCCCTAGCAGTCTTTCTCCCCCTAAATCTGGTATTGGATAATGGGAGAACGTAAGGAACCAAAATCAGAGCAAAAAAAGATCATAAACATAAACATAACATAGACATGTATTTTCCCTCTTAAAGACATGTGACTTCTCTCTTCTTGAACACCAAGCATCTGGGGCCTTTGATGAGATTAACTCTTTTTTCTCTCTCTCCCCCTTTGAAGAGAATAAGCTTTGATGTGATCTCTCTCCCCCTTTGACATCAATTTCCAAGAAGGGATCTTCTGGAGTGTGAGTCAAGAGGTTTGGTCCTTGAGATCTCTCTCCCCCTTTGATATAAAAAGTGATGCTGGTAGAGGACAAGAATCATTGAGTGGATCTGGAACAAAAGTGCAGGAACAAGTGGCAAATTGTCGTCTTTGTAGTGAAATCGGTGATACCGAGTTGTAGTCCTCGGTGATGCCGAATTGGTTCGGTGTGACCGAAAGCAACAGATCGGTATGACTGAGTTCAACATAGAGAGAACACTTGTCACCTCAGCTCGCTAGGCAAATAAGATCTCACAAAGATTTGCAAGGAATTAACTGAAGGATTTGCAATGAATTGGATGCAGGGAATGCAGAACAAAACAAAGAAAAGAAAATCTAGATGAAGATTTTTTTTTGATAAAGGAAAGGGGAATAAATATGCAAAGGGCAATATGCAAGGAAAAACTCAAAGAAACACCAGAGACCTTCATCTAGAATTGGGCGGTGACAAAGTCTCCTATGTTGGAGTATATTGAGTAAGGAGTCAAGTGAGAACACTTGATCATAAGTCATACTCATCGTTTAAGTTCAAAATGCGGTTACCATTTTTCATTTAAGCATTTGATGTATTCCCATCTTGTTGAGTTTCTTTGACCTATGACTTGAGGTAAAGCTTCTCTAAGATGAAATGACATACCTTGGGTGGTGGTGTTGATTTTGATCATGTAGTTGAACTTATGTGGGTTGCTCAAGGTTGATGTAGCTCATCAAGAGTTGGGAGCACCACTTGTAATTGGAGTTCATCTACCCACATGGGTTAGTCTTGCAAGGAAGAGCACTTGTGTATCCAAAATGACAATTATGAAATTTGATACCAAATGAAATTCAATATATAGAATTTGTCAAAGGATATGTTGAAGGGTTTCATCTTTCATGCTTCCTTGTCTTCAACCACCATTGTGTGAAGACTTGGTAATGTAGAGATTGCTCAAGATGTGAGTGAGTTGCAATCTCACAGATTTAGATTCATCCAAGTACCTACAAGGGTTAGATAACATGCAAGGGTGCAAATATATCCAAGACATATGAATATCATCATAAGAGAAATATCAAGGATTAGTCATAGATTCATGCCTTGCATGTATCCAAATAGAGTTCCTACTCCAAGTTTGAAGAATCAATGATGTTCAATTCACCTCTCAAACGGCAAAAGACTTTCTCATCAAGTGGTTTGGTGAATATATCTGCCAATTGCTTATCGGTACGAACATGCTTAAGATCAATGTCCCCTTTAGCAACATGATCTCGAATGAAATGATGATGAACTTCAATATGCTTAGTTCGAGAATGTTGCACGGGGTTGTGAGCAATCTTAATAGCACTTTCATTGTCACAAAGCAATGGAACATGTTTCACATTGATCCCATAATCTTTAAGAGTATGGGTCATCCAAAGTAATTGAGCACAACATGAACCAGCGGCAATGTATTCCGCTTCGGCGGTGGATAAGGATACCGAGTTTTGTTTCTTGGAGGACCAAGACACAAGAGACCTACCAAGAAATTGACAAGTACCCGAAGTGGACTTCCTATCAACCTTGTCTCCAGCATAGTCCGAGTCGGAATAGCCAACAAGATCAAAAGAGGACCTCTTAGGATAATACCAAATGCCAAAATTTGGTGTATGTATTAAGCATCTCACTATCCTTTTCACAGCCTTAAGATGACATTCTTTAGGGGCCGCTTGATATCGTGCACACACTTAGCATAATATCGGGACGGGAGGCACATAGATATAACAATGATCCAATTATAGAGCGGTAAACCTTTTGGTCAACCGATTTGTCGTCCTTGGTCAAATCAAGATGTCCAATAGTTGGCATGGGAGTTTTCATACCTTTGCTTTCTTGCATGTTGAACTTCTTGAATAAGTCCTTGGTGTACTTTGTGTTGAGAAACAAAGGTGCCTTCCTTAGTTTGCTTGATTTGCAAACTGATACGTCTCCGTCGTATCTATAATTTTTGATTGTTCCATGCCAATATTATTCAACTTTCGTATACTTTTGGCAACTTTTTATACTATTTTTGGGACTAACATATTGATCCAGTGCCCAGTGCTGGTTCCTGTTTGTTGCATGTTTTTTGTTTCGCAGAATATCCATATCAAACGAAGTCCAAACGGAATAAAAACTGACGGAGATTTTTTTGGAATATATATGATTTTTGGGAAGAAGAATCCACGCGAGACGATGCTCGAGGGGCCCACGAGGTAGGGGGCGCGCCCCAGGGTGTCAGGTGCGCCCCTGACCCTCGTGGCCACCCTGTAAGGCGGTTGGTGCCCTTCTTTCGCCGCAAGAAGGCTAATTGCTGGATAGAGATCGTGTCAAAATTTTAGCCCAATCGGAGTTACGGATCGCCGGGAATATAAGAAACGGTGAAAGGGAAGAATCTGAGAACGCAGAAACAGAGAGAGACAGATCCAATCTCGGAGGGGCTCTCGCCCCTCCCATGCCATGGAGGCCAAGGACCAGAGGGGAAACCCTTCTCCCATCTAGGGAGGAGGTCAAGGAAGAATAGGAAGAAGGGGCCCCCTCTCCCCTCTCCTCTGGTGGCACCGGAACGCCGCCGTGGCCATCATCATCATCACCGTGATCTACACCAACACCTCCGCCATCTTCACCAACATCTCCATCACCTCCCCCCTCTATGTACAGCGGTCCACTCTCCCGCAACCCGCTGTACCCTCTACTTGAACATGGTACTTTTTGCTTCATATTATTATCCAATGATGTGTTGCCATCCTATGATGTCTGAGTAGATTTTCGTTGTCCTATTGGTGGTTGATGAATTGCTATGATTGATTTAATTTGCTTGTGGTTATGTTGCTGTCCTTTGGTGCCCATCATATGATTGCGCGCGTGGATCACACCCTAGGGTTAGTTGTATGTTGATAGGACTATGTATTGGAGGGCAAGAGTGACAGAAGCTTCAACCTAGCATAGAAATTGATGCATACGGGATTGAAGGGGGACCAATATATCTTAATGCTATGGTTGGGTTTTACCTTAATGAACATTAGTAGTTGCGGATGCTTGCTAATAGTTCCAATCATAAGTGCATAGAATTCCAAGTCAGGGATGACATGCTAGCAGTGGCCTCTCCCACATAATATTTGCTATCGGTCTAGTAAAGTAGTCAATTGCTTAAGGGCAATTTTGCAACTTCTACCACCACTTTTCCACACTCGCTATATTTACTTTATTGTTTCTTTATATAAACAGCCCCTACTTTTTATTTACGTACTCTTTATTATCTTGCAAACCTATCCAACAACACCTACAAAGTACTTCTAGTTTTATACTTGTTCTAGGTAAAGCGAACTTCAAGCGTGCGTAGAGTTGTATCGGTGGTCGATAGAACTTGAGGGAATATTTGTTCTACCTTTAGCTCCTCGTTGGGTTCGACAATCTTACTTATTGAAAACTGTTGCGATCCCCTATACTTGTGGGTTATCAAGACCTTTTTCTGGCGCCGTTGCCGGGGAGCAATAGCGTGGGGTGAATATTCTCGTGTGTGCTTGTTTGCTTTATCACTAAGTAATTTTTATTTGCTGTTCTTAGTTGTTCTCTATCTTTAGTTATGGATATGGAACACGAAATACCAAAAAAATTAGGTGTACTTGCTACTCATGGAGATGGGGAACCTCCTAAAACTCTCGATGCTGGTTATGTGAAAGATATTATGTACTACTTTAATAATCCTAAGAAAACTCCATTCAATTATGTAATGGGAGTAACGTTGGATCAACGTGAATACTTTAGGGATTACCGCTTGACACAAAAAGGGAAACTATTATGGGATCAAATTTATATATTGAAGTGGTATGCTAGACAACTATGCTCAGAATGTGATTATACTTGTTGCTCTAGGATGAATTCTCCACACCTCCCCTTTTCATGCAAATTTAATGATAATGAAACCTTGGATTCTTATGCTAGAGGTATATATGATTACTATGATGTGGAACAAATAGAAGAATTTGTTGCTTTTATGGGTGCTTATGAAATTGAATCTATGTTTAAAGAGTTTGATGATATTGATGATGCTTGTTATAGATCTGAAAATTTAGCTATCCTCAAATATTTCTATGAGAATTATGAATACAATTATGAAATTAATGCACTTATTAAGAAAGTCTCCGCTGTCCAAGAAGAGACTAATATTTTGCAGGAATCTATGGAAGAAGAAGTTGATGACACTGTGAGCTCATTGGATGAAAAAGATGAGGAGGAGAGCGAAGAACAAAAGGAGGAAGAGCGAATTGATCACCAGTGCCCACCTTCTAATGAGAGTAACTCTTAAACTCATACATTGTTTAATTCCCCTTCGTGCTTACCGAAGGATGATTGCTATGATGACTGTTATGATCCCTATGATTCTTTTGAAATATCCCTTTTTGATGATGCTTGCTATGTTTGTGGCCAAGATGCCAATATGAATTATGCTTATGGAGATGAACTTGCTATAGTTCCTTATGTTAAACATGAAATTGTTGCTATTGCACCCACGCATGATAGTCCTATTATCTTTTTGAATTCTCCAAACTACACTATATCGGAGAAGTTTGCTCTTATTAAGGATTATATTGATGGGTTGCCTTTTACTGTTACACATGATGATTTTAATGAATATAATATGCATGTGCTTGCTGCTCCTACTTGCAATTATTATGAGAGAGGAAATATATCTCCACCTCTCTATGTTTCCAATACGATAAAATTGCAAGAAACTGTTTATACTATGCGTTGGCCTTTACTAGGTGTGCATGAATTGTTCTTTTATGACATGCCGATGCATAGGAAGAGAGTTAGACTTCGTCATTACATGATATATGTTACCTTGTGCTCACCGCTAAATTAAAAATCATTGTTAATTAAAATTGGCTTTGATATACCCTGGGATCCGGGTGGATTCGCTACTTGAGCACTATATGCCTAGCTTAATGGCTTTAAAGAAAGCGCTGCCAGGGAGACAACTCGGGAGTTTTAGAGAGTCATTTATTTCTGTTGAGTGCTTTTATATAGTTTAAAAACAACAAAAATAAAGAGGGGAACCCAAAACTTTTCAAAAAGGAAAGTGAAAGTGAGAAAGACAAGCACTGTTGAAGTGGGAGAGCTCCTCGAACTTTGTTCATGCTCACGGCAACTTTGTGAATCTTGATTACAGAAACTTTTCAACAAAAATAATTATCCCCTTGTACAATTCCATTGTATTATAAAAATAATGTGCCAAGGTTTGCCTTTAGGATGTTTACATTTGCTTGATGGCTTGTACAGTGCAGGACAGAAACTTTGGCTAGAGTGCGTGATTTTACATTTTTAGCTGGAACATCAAATGGTTCTGGTTCTTTTTGCACTGTCTTCATATACAAATTTTGTATTTTTCCTAATTTTGGTAGAATTTTTCAAGTAACATAAGTATGGTGAATGTTCAGATTATTACAGACTGTTCTGTTTTAGACAGATTCTGTTTTTGATGCATAGTTTGCTTGTTTTGATGGAACTATCAATTTATATCGGTGGATTAAGCCATGAAAAAGTTATATTACAGTATACACAATGCAAAAACAAAATATGAATTGGTTTGAAACAGTACTTAGAGTAGTGATTTGCTTTATTATACTAACGGATCTTACCGAGTTTTCTGTTGAAGTTTTGTGTGGATGAAGTGTTCGATGATTGAGAAGGTCTCGATGTGAGAAGAAGGAAGAGAGGCAAGAGCTCAAGCTTGGGGATTCCCGAGGCACACCAAGTAAATATTCAAGGAGACTCAAGCGTCTAAGCTTGGGGATGCTAGGGAGGCATCCCCTCTTTCTTCAACAAGTATCGGTATGTTTTCGGATTCGTTTCGTTCATGCGATATGTGCAATCTTGGAGCGTCTTTTGCATTTAGTTTTCATTTTTATTTTATGCACCATGCTGGTATGAGATAGTCCTTGGTTGATTTATAGAATGCTCTTTGCACTTCACTTATATCTTTTGAGTATGGCTTTATAGAATGCTTCATGTGCTTCGCTTATATCATTTGAAGTTTGGATTGCCTGTTTCTCTTTACATAGACAATCGCCATTTGTAGAATGCTCTTTTGCTTCACTTATATTTGTTAGAGCGTGGGCATATCTTTTGTAGAAAGAATTAAACTCTCTTGCTTCACTTATATCTGTTTAGAGAGATGACAGGAATTGGTCATTCACATGGTTAGTCATAAAATCCTACATAAAACTTGTAGATCACTGAATATGATATGTTTGATTCCTTGCAATAGTTTTGCGATATAAAGATGGTGATATTAGAGCCATGATAGTGGGTAGTTGTGGGTTGTAGAAATACTTGTGTTGAGGTTTGTGATTCCCGTAGCATGCACGTATGGTGAACCATTATGTAACGAAGTCGGAGCATGATTTATTTATTGATTGTCTTCCTTATGAGTGGCGGTCGGGGACGAGCGATGGTCTTTTCCTACCAATCTACCCCCCTAGGAGCATGCGCGTAGTACTTTGTTTCGATAACTAATAGATTTTTGCAATAAGTATGTGAGTTCTTTATGACTAATGTTGAGTCCATGGATTATACGCACTCTCACCCTTCCACCATTGCTAGCCTCTCTAGTACCGCGCAACTTTCGCCGGTACCATAAACCCACCATATACCTTCCTCAAAACAGCCACCATACCTACCTATTATGGCATTTCCATAGCCATTCCGAGATATATTGCCATGCAACTTCCATCATCATCATATACATGACTTGAGCATTCATTGTCATATTGCTTTGCATGATCGTAAGATAGCTAGCATGATATTTTCATGGCTTGTCCGTTTTTTTGATGCCATTGCTACGCTAGATCATTGCACATCCCGGTACACCGCCGGAGGCATTCATATAGAGTCACAAACCAAGAAAGAACTTGAGTTCACTCATCATAGACATCTCAAACTTCTCCGACATTAGCTTTCCAAACTTCTCACTAAAATGATGGTTAGTTGAGCCAAATATGATATCATCAACATAAATTTGGCATACAAATAACTCACCATTAACCCTTTTAGTAAAAAGAGTAGAATCTATCTTTCCAATCTCAAAGCCTTTTTCAATAAGGAACTTGGTTAAGCATTTATACCACGCTCTAGGAGCTTGTTTAAGACCATAAAGAGCTTTGTGAAGTTTGTAAACATGATCAGGATTCTTAGGATTGACAAAGCTAGGAGGTTGTTTAACATAAACTTCCTCCTCAATTTCACCATTTAGAAAAGCACTTTTAATGTCCATTTGGTATAAAGTGATATCATGGTGATTAGCATAGGCAAGTAAGATGCGGATAGACTCAAGTCTAGCAACGGGGGCATATGTCTCACCGTAGTCCATACCTTCGACTTGAGTGTAGCCTTGGGCGACTAGACGAGCTTTGTTGCGGACGACTTGACCATCTTTGTCTTGCTTGTTGCGAAACATCCATTTGGTACCAATGATGTTGTGGTTGTTGTCGGGCTTCTCGACCGATGTCCACACTTGATTTCTCTCAAAGTTGTGTAGCTCTTCATGCATGGTGTTTATCGAATCCGGATCTTCCAATGCTTCTTCAACCTTCATAGGTTCAATGCTAGAGATGAATGAATAATGTTCACAAAAGTTAGCTAAACGAGTTTTAGAGCGAGTGATTCTCCCGGTTTGAATATCATTGAAGATTTGTTCGACGGGATGGTCCCTTGAGACTCTTGCTTGAACTCGTGGGAGCTTTTGTTTGGGTCGGGGTGGAGCATCTTCTTCATCATCTTGTTCTTCTTCTTGGTCTTCTTCATTATTGGCGTCGTTGTTCTCTTGTCGTGGTGGAGAAGGAGGTTGATGAGGTTCATCTTGGTGTACTTCCTCGTTTTCTTCATCTTGATGTGCCCCATTTGTGGATGCTTACATGTCAACTCTTGGTTCACCTTGTCGTGAGGTGGAAGCTTCCACTTGGACGGACGAGATACTCTCCTTCACCTCCGTTGGAAGAATCTTTCCAATAGGCAAGTCTTGGATTGCTTCCGAAGGGTCTTTATCTCCTACATCAATTGGCAATTGCTTTACTTGCGAGCCGTTAGATTCATTGTGACGCCCGGATATTTAAGCTACAGTGAACCTCTGCTAATGATGCCATGTCACCTCGATTAGAGTTGCTAATCTCGCGTCGGTTCGAAACTTTCAAATTCAAAATTTAAATATTGTCAAACAACAAAAGTTTCCAAACATTAAAACTAAAATGTCCAAAATGTATCAAATAAATCATGGATAATAGCGGTGGAGAAACACACTTTTATAAAACGTTTAAAGACTCTAAAGTAGTTAAAATAACAACTATGACAATTAATTAGATGCCTTTAAAAAAATTATAATAATACAAACTATTTTATTTAGGAGTCATACTTTTTGTGGCAGTAGAATAAGTTATAAAATTAATTTAGGAGTTGTAGTTATATTTTATAAAACTAAAATTAAAATAAAAAAATAGAAAACAAAACAAACAAAGGCAAGAAAATTAAAGAGAAAGGAAAAGGAACCCCCTCCCACATGGACCAACCGACCCAACAGGCTGGCCCAGTCGGCCAACCAGGCCAGAGGCCGGCCCGCTCCCGCACGCCCACTGGCCTTTTTGGCCAACCCCCCGAAACCCTACCGCTAACCACCCCCACTCCCCCACGACTCTCTCTCTCTCTCTCTCTCTCTCTCTCTCTCTCGACCGATCCGATCTGGATCGGGCCGTTCCCCCTTTCCCCCCGCGTCCCCGACGCCACCGTGGCTCAGGCCCCCTTCGCCGGAGCCTCCCGACGCCGCCGCACGCCGTCGCCTCGCCCCTCTTCACTCGAAGCCCTCCCTCGCGGCGACACCCCGAAGCCGCTGCCCCCTGGCGCCGCCCCAGCCTCGCCGCTCGTCGTTGCCGGACCGCGACGCCTTCGCCACCCGTCGCGCCATCGCCACTCGTCACCACCTCGTCGGCGTCGCCTCCCCACCTCTCCCTCGACGGCTCCATCGAGCCTCGCTGCCCCCTGTTCCCCTGCAACGAAAGTGAGCACACCCCCCTCCTTGCTGTCTTCCACGCACGCTCGTGCCCATCACCGTCCGCGTCGCGCTCGGCCGCCGCCAGCCCTGCAGCCCGCACATCTTGCTCCCTACGACCTCGCCCGTGGCCGCGGTCGCTGCCGCTGCAGCGCCGCACTCAGCGCGCCACCCACCCCTTTTCCCCTGCGCCGCTCGACCACCTGGCCAACGCCGTGGCCACCGGCCTCCCCCTTGGTCCGGCGCCGCGCCGGATCTGGCCGCCCTTGGGCGAGCGCTCATTCGGGCCGTCGCCCCTGTGCCCTTTTGCCCGAACCGCCCCATAGCGCCCGTGCCCGTTAGGCCTTGGCCCTATGACAAGTGGGGCATACCCCCTGAGAATGTTTTTAAAAATATATATATATATATAATAAAATAATAATAATAATAAAAATAATTAAATTAATTAATTAATTAAGTTAATTAAGTTAATTAATCATAATTAGATTAACCTAATTAACTAATTAGTTTAATTAAACAGTAATTAGATTAGTTAAACATTAATTAGGCTAATCAATCAATGACATGCGGGACCCACACATAGTTGACCCAGTCAACTGCTCAGTTGACTGCTGACATCAGCATGATGTCATACTGACGTCATCTTTTACTATTCTGGATAATGTTGAATTAAATAATTAATTCCAAAAATTAATAAAACTTTAGAAAATCATTTTAAAATAAACCGTAGCTCGGATCGAAAAACTTTGTACATGAAAGTTGCTCAGAACGATGAGATGAATCCGGATACGCAGCCCGTTCGTCCGCCACACACCCCTAACATATCAAACTCGCAACTTTCCCCCTCCGGCTCCTCTGCCCGAAAACGCGAAACACCGGGGATACTTTCCCGGATGTTTTCCCCCTTCATCGGTATCACCTCATACCGCGTTAGGGCACCCCTAGCACCGATACTTGTCATGTAATGCATCGCTATGCATCTGTTTGCATTGTATTCATTGTTTCTTCCCCCTCTTCTCTCGCTAGGCACCGAGACCAACGCCGCTGCTAGCCAGTACGACTACGGAGTTGACGACCCCTCTCTCTTGCCAGAGCAACCAGGCAAGCCCCCCCTTTGATCACCAGATATCGCCTACTCTTCTCTATACTGCTTGCATTAGAGTAGTGTAGCATGTTACTGCTTTCCGTTATTCCTATCCTGATGCATAGCCTGTCCTTGCTACTACTGTTGTTACCATTACCTACTATCCTACTGCTTAGTATAGGATGCTAGTGTTCCATCAGTCGCCCTACACTCTTGTCCGTCTGCCATGCTATACTACTGGGCCGTGATCACTTCGGGAGGTGATCACGGGCATATACTATATACTTTACACAGTTACATTATTTATGATACTGTTCGGAGATGGGGGCTGAAGGGGTAGGTGGCTCCATCCCGGTAGAGGTGGGCCTGGGTTCCCGATGGCCCCCGACTGTTACTTTGTGGCGGAGCGACAGGGCAGGTTGAGACCACCTAGGAGAGAGGTGGGCCTGGCTCTGGTCGGCGTTCGCAGATACTTAACACGTTTAACGAGATCTTGGTATTTGATCTGAGTCTGGCTACTGGCCTATACGCACTAACCATCTACGCGGGGACAGTTATGGGCACTCGACGTCGTGGTATCAGCCGAAGCCTTCGTGACGTCATCGACTGAGTGGCGCGCGCCGGATTGGACTGGAATGCCTGCTAGGCTAGGTCTGCTTCCGGCCGCCCTCGCAACGTGCAGGTGTGCAATGGGCGATGGGCCCAGACCCCTGCGCCATAGGATTTAGACCGACGTGCTGACCTCTCTGTTGTGCCTAGGTAGGGCTGCGATGTGTTGATCTTCCGAGGCGGGGCATGACCCAGGAAAGTGTGTTCGGCCAAATGGGATCGAGCGTGTTGGGTTATGTGGTGCACCCCTGCAGGGAAATTAATCTATTCGAATAGCCGTGATCTTCGGTAACAGGACGACTTGGAGTTGTTCCTTGACCTTATGACAACTAGAACTGGATACTTAATAAAACACACCCTTCCAAGTGCCAGATACAACCGGTGATCGCTCTCTCACAGGGCGACGAGGGCAGGATCATCGATTAGGATTATGCTATACGATGCTACTTGGAGGTCTTCAGTCTACTCTCTTCTACATGCTGCAAGACGGAGGCTGCTAGAAGCGTAGTCTTCGAAAGGATTAGCTATCCCCCTCTTATTCTGGCTTTCTACAGTTCAGTCCACCGATATGGTCCTTTACACATTTACCCATGCATATGTAGTGTAGCTCCTTGCTTGCGAGTACTTTGGATGAGTACTCACGGTTGCTTTCTCCCTCTTTTCCCCCTATCCCTTCTACCTGGTTGTCGCAACCAGATGTTGGAGCCCAGGATCCAGACGCCACCGTCGATGATGACTCCTACTACATCGGAGGTGCCTACTACTACTTGCTGCCCGCTGATGACGACCAGGAGTAGTTTAGGAGGATCCCAGGAAGGAGGCATGCGCCTCTTTCGATCTGTATCCCAGTTTGTGCTAGCCTTCTTAAGGCAAACTTGTTTAACTTATGTCTGTACCCAGATATTGTTGCTTCCGCTGACTCGTCTATGATCGAGCTCTTGTATTCGAGCCCTCGAGGCCCCTGGCTTGTAATATGATGCTTGTATGACTTATTTTATTTGTAGAGTTGTGTTGTGATATCTTCCCGTGAGTCCCTGATCTTGAGCGTACACGTTTGCGTGTATGATTAGTGTACGATTGAATCGGGGGTGTCACAAGTTGGTATCAGAGCCGACTGCCTGTAGGAATCCCCCTTCCAAACTCCTTGGCCGAAGTTGAGTCTAGACATTACAAAAACTTTTACTAACATGGCTGTGTGTCTTACGGACCCACGTCGCCATTGGGTGGTATTAGGATCTTTTATTCCTCGATCTATACTCTGGGACTCTGAGCTCTCTTCTATTCGGGTTAAATGATTTTGCTAAAAACAAAACTAACTTTAGGTTCTCGTAAATACTTTCTCCCGGAGAGCCCCTTCGGCCCAGATGATCGCCGGTTGCATCAGAAGATTTCGAAGTTACTCTCCGATACTCTTTTGAGACTTTGTGCCTGTTTCTTTTGCAAATCCCTACCACCGTAATACCCCTATGAAAACTGCATACCCTTGCCATTCATACAATCATTCCCCGTTGATCTTGTTATTACAAAATGTCCTGAAATACTCTCTGTTGTTCCGAGAATCCTTTGAGCTTAGTGCCTTGCTGTACTTTGTCACCTGAATACCCTTACGGATAATTCTCGCACTTACCGAGTATCCGCTCGTCCCCAGTTGATTCAGGTATTTCACAAAAGTCTTCGTAATACCGTTCATTCTTCTAAAAATCCTCAACAGCCTAATGCTCTTGAAATTCTTGTTTGCTAGCATTATGATTAATCCAATAAGTCGGGTAATCTTATTGGCATCCTTTGTCATTATCATTTGGAGTCTATTGATTCGATATGTTGCAGATGCTTGCAATCCTCAGGATTTATCCTTCCGGCTCAGACATCATTTTAAACATGAGCTGGTTCTCGACCAACCGGATTGCCATCGATTGTACCCCTAAGCATACGCAACTTATCCATCCTTAATCAAAGTGTTTGCTTCTGATCCCTTGGTCGGAAATCATAATTCTTTTGCATTTGAGCTTTGAATTAGTCAGTTGTTTCTATAGTCTGATCTCCTAGCATTGTTTCTTCCTCTGGTTGAGTACCGATGCTCACATCAGATCCTTTGAGGACCATCGGATCCTTTGTTGGATTTTATCCGATAGCGTCCTTCATATTCAATTCCTTTGGATGTTCTTTCTCCATTGGTAAATCCTATCCTCTGATTGACCAACCATGCTCTGCTTTCGAGCTTGTGGTATTAATATTGAAGCTTGTGGTATATGTTTCCACGATACCCTGACAGGTTGAACCTATGCCTTCCTTAATATGTTTGAACTCGAAAGTTTTCACGAGTCATACTCTTCTGGTGTTTTGCTAGATAAAATCTCAACACTACAACTTCTTCGAAGACGAGAAGTGAGTGAAAGGTTATGCATTAAAGAAGTGGGAGTCTACCTTGAACTTTGTGTTCATGCCCATGGAAACGATGTAGATCTCATCATTAAAGCTTCTCTTAAAATTATTTACCCCTTTGGTATAAGTTTATCTTATATCTAGGATTTGGTCCTTTGCAACCGTGGTTCCGGCCATGATTGTACTTCTTTGATCCATTTCTCGGACAAGTTATAGCACTTGTCTTTTATAGATCAATATGCCTGCCCAACCTCAATTATGATCTACCTTCAAGTATTACCCCTGGTATCTCGAGGATATCATGCCATTGCACTACATCTTATGAACTTTTGATGGAGTACTACCTTTCCTTGTCAATGTCACTTCATGGGTTCTGGGTTGTTGGTCAACCGAGAACACCAATAAATGGATCGATTCCGCACTCCAATTCAATAACTCTAAGTACTTATGAGTTTAATAATCCTTCAAGTTATTCATAGCTTGATCGGCTATATCATTATCATGCAACTTTTAACTGTGCTATCTGGTCCTTCTTCTCGAAGCACAATTTCGACGATGAGCTAAGCTTACATCGATCTTCCTCATCATATCTTTTCTCCTTGAACAACAAGCTTGCTTTCGAGTTTGTGTTGTACCCGTGGTTCTAATAACCTTTCGCTTCATCATTCCTTTGACTTGATGCCATTGTCGATCGATTACATCTTCCTGAAATCTCTCGACAATTGTGTCGTGCTCGTCAACATTCTGAGCTCTTCCTGGATATCAATTGAATTCATGATGAGAAATACCATCCTTGCCCTTGATGAATTCTATTATCATCGACCACTTTATTGCCTTCCCACCAACACAACTTGTTCGTGTTTGGTGGTATACCTTGAGTTCCCTGCCATCCAGCAATTGTTCTTCTTTACTCGGAACATTATCGTCTCTTATGTCATCAATGTTGTGAGAATTACACCACCCCTTAAGAATTTGTGATACAGTGATGCTTCTCACCATCACCCTTCCCTTCTTGGTCCCTGTGTTGGGTGAACTCTGTTGTGCAAATTTAATATCTCTAGCAACCCTATTGCTTTAGAGTTATTGGACAATAATTCCAATTTAGTGTGTTGGTTGCTCAATCGCCATTCCGACGTTGGTTGTGCAACCCAGCCCATATTTCGGGTGCACCTTTCATCCAATGTTTAACTGTGTATGTTTTCCTTGAGCATACATCATTTTATCATTTGATCCGACAAATGTTATCTCCTTGTTCACATAACTGTGGAAATCCACCTTTTTTATCTCGAGGATTGTCGCTGATTCCATCAGCTACCCCCTCATCCTCTCCTTGATTTAATGGTGAGCTTTTGTTTCGGAACTCGCTCCCATAGTTCATTTCCCGAGAATCTTACCTTGTCATCTCGTCAATTTGTGTTGCCCTTTTCTTCTCAGGTATCCCGAGTCTAAGTTATCCTGACACCAATCAGATCTGAATCTCGGTCAGATATGATGGTTAAAACATATTTCCAAGAGTTATAACAATGGTCTTTATGTGACCCGGTAAGGTGATGTCGTGCCTAGCACACCTGGCCGGAGGCCCTATTGTTATAGATTCCTTTTCAGCAAGGTTATCCATTCTTCCATTAGGAAACTGTAAGACTTATTCAATAAGTTGTTTTCGATGGATCCTTTGTATCCAAAGCCTGACCTTTGCTTGAAGACCATGTCAATACTGTCTCGAAGCATGTTTGTGGTACTCCGATTTTCAACAAGAACATTTGAAGCCCAATACTAAATGTTTCTTGCTCAATTATCCAAACGCCGCTGTATGGATAATGTCATGAAAATTTCTCTCCCCTCACCTAGAGGCTTTTCTACCTTATATCCTGTCTTGAATATCATCCTCTGATTGACTTTGGGAAGGATATACCCCTGATATATGTGTTTAAATACATTTTCCTTCCGTTGATTTGTTCAAACTTTCTTATAATCTACCAGTGGTAATTCCCTGCTTAGTTAAGCACCTCGTGGTACAACTCTGCCAGTAAGACCCTATTACTATAATTGATGACATTTCGGTAGCCACCGATGGACGAGAACTTTGCCTAATGGTCCGCCTCGTTCAGCGAGCAGGAAAATGATTCTCTTCATCCCTCGCCCTTGGTATCGACATTGTTGCCAACATAATTGATAGGCTACCCTCTGACATGTCTTGTTATCATGACCGTGCAAGATATCAACGCTTTTCCTACTTTTAACCACATGGTGGGCCCATAACCCATAGTTCCACAGGATCGAAACCTGACTCTCCTGTACACCCTCGGTTTCCAAAGTTATTCCCCACGCTTGACTTCGTATGTAATTCACGGGCCACCTGCCTAGTGATCTATTATGGTATCAGACGCAATACTTATTCCCATTGCTTTGAACCCTCTTTCACATTTCGTAATCAGGTAATGAACGATTGCCTATGCGCTAGAAACTTCTATTGTGCACCTTCTTACTTTGCTCTCGATAATTTCTTAAGTTTAAAATCGAGGGTTGCTTCCCGCCACCTTCATTAATGTTATCTACCACACAAGCAACATTGTAGCGGTTCGTTCTTCCGAAGTTACCCCTTATCCTTCGTACGTACGATGAAGACTTCGAAGAAAAGATGACAACTTCATCATGACGACCTGAAGCAGAGAAATGAAGACATCAACGCTATGGATCGACCTCTTCGAGAAGAGCAACCAAGACCGAGAAGATTCGTTAGAATTTCGTAACCAAACCTTTCCCCCTTAGACCCCCTCTTAAATCTCGAGACGAGATTTCTTGTAGTGGAGGAGAATTGTGACGCCCGGATATTTAATCTACAGTGAACCTCTGCTAATGATGCCACATCACCTCGATTAGAGTTGCTAATCTCGCGTCGGTTCAAAACTTTCAAATTCAAAATTTAAATATTGTCAAACAACAAAAGTTTCCAAACATTAAAACTAAAATGTCCAAAATGTGTCAAATAAATCATGGATAATAGAGGTGGAGAAACCACACTTTTATAAAATGTTTAAAGACTCTAAAGTAGTTAAAATAACAACTATGGAAATTAATTAGATGCCTTTAAAAAATTATAATAATACAAACTATTTTATTTAGGGGTCAAACTTTTTGTGGCAGTAGAATAAGTTATAAAATTAATTTAGGAGTTGTAGTTATATTTTATAAAACTAAAATTAAAAAAAAATAGAAAAACAAAACAAACAAAGGCAAGATAATTAAAGAGAAAGGAAAAAGGAACCCCCTCCCCCATGGACCAACCGACCCCACAGGCTGACCCAGTCGGCCAACCAGGCCAGAGGCCGGCCCGCTCCCGCACGCCCGCTGGCCTTTTTGGCCAACCCCCCGAAACCCTACCGCTAACCACCCCCACTCCCCCACGACTCTCTCTCTCTCTCTCTCTCTCTCTCACTCGACCGATCCGATCTGGATCGGGCCGTTCCCCCTTCCCCCCGCGTCCCCGACGCCACCGTGGCTCAGGCCCCCCTCGCCGGAGCCTCCCGACGCCGCCGCACACCGTCGCCTCGCCCCTCTTCCCTCGAAGCCCTCCCTCGTGGCGACACCCCGAAGCCGCTGCCCCCTGGCGCCGCCCCAGCCTCGCCGCTCGCCGTTGCCAGACCGCGACGCCTTCGCCACCCGTCGCGCCGTCGCCACTCGTCACCACCTCATCGGCGTCGCCTCCCCACCTCTCCCTTGACGGCTCCATCGAGCCTCGCCGCCCCCTGTTCCCCTGCAATGAAAGTGAGCACACCCCCCTCCCTGCTGTATTCCACGCACGCTCGTGCCCGTCGCCGTCCGCGTCGCGCTCGGCCCCCGCCAGCCCTGCAGCCCGCACACCTTGCTCCCTGCGACCTCGCCCGTGGCCGCGGTCGCTGCCGCTGCAGCGCCGCACTCAGCGCGCCCCCCGCCCCTTTTCCCCTGCGCCGCTCGACCACCTGGCCAACGCCGTGGCCACCGGCCTCCCCCTTGGTCCGGCGCCGTGTCGGATCTGGCCGCCCTTGGGCGGGCGCTCATTCGGGTCGTCGCCCCTGTGCCCGTTCGCCCGAACCGCCCCGTAGCTTCCGTGCCCGTTAGGCCTTGGCCCTATGACAAGTGGGGCATACCCCATGAGAATGTTTTTTAAAAAATATATAAAAAATAAAAATAATAACAATAAAAATAATTAAATTAATTAATTAAGAAATTAATTAAGTTAATTAATCATAATTAGATTAACCTAATTAACTAATTAGTTTAATTAAACAGTAATTATATTAGTTAAATAGTAATTAGGCTAATCAATCAATGACATGCGGGACCCACACATAGTTGACCCAGTCAACTGCTCAGTTGACTGCTGACGTCAGCATGATGTCATGCTGACGTCATCTTTTACTATTCTGGATAATGTTGAATTAAATAATTAATTCCAAAAATTAATAAAACTTTAGAAAATCATTTTAAAATAAACCGTAGCTCGGATCGAAAAACTTTGTACATGAAAGTTGCTCAAAACAACGAGACGAATCCGGATACGCAGCCCGTTCGTCCGCCACACACCCCTAACATATCAAACTCGCAACTTTCCCCCTCCGGCTCCTCTGCCCGAAAACGCGAAACACCGGGGATACTTTCCCGGATGTTTTCCCCCTTCACCGGTATCACCTCATACCGCGTTAGGGCACCGCTAGCACCGATACTTGTCATGTAATGCATCGCTATGCATCTGTTTGCATTGTATTCATTGTTTCTTCCCCCTCTTCTCTCGCTAGGCACCGAGACCAACGCCGCTGCTAGCCAGTACGACTACGGAGTTGACGACCCCTCTCTCTTGCCAGAGCAACCAGGCAAGCCCCCCCTTTGCTCACCAGATATCGCCTACTCTTCTCTATACTGCTTGCATTAGAGTAGTGTAGCATGTTACTGCTTTCCGTTATTCCTATCCTGATGCATAGCCTGTCCTTGCTACTACTGTTGTTACCATTACCTACTATCCTACTGCTTAGTATAGGATGCTAGTGTTCCATCAGTTGCCCTACACTCTTGTCCGTCTGCCATGCTATACTACTGGGCCGTGATCACTTCGGGAGGTGATCACGGGCATATACTATATACTTTACACAGTTACATTATTTATGATACTGTTCGGAGATGGGGCTGAAGGGGCAGGTGGCTCCATCCCGGTAGAGGTGGGCCTGGGTTCCCGATGGCCCCCGACTGTTACTTTGTGGCGGAGCGACAGGGCAGGTTGAGACCACCTAGGAGAGAGGTGGGCCTGGCTCTGGTCGGCGTTCGCAGATACTTAACACGTTTAACGAGATCTTGGTATTTGATCTGAGTCTGGCTACTGGCCTATACGCACTAACCATCTACGCGGGGACAGTTATGGGTACTCGACGTCGTGGTATCAGCCGAAGCCTTCGTGACGTCATCGACTGAGTGGCGCGCGCCGGATTGGACTGGAACGCCTGCTAGGCTAGGTCTGCTTCCGGCCGCCCTCGCAACGTGCAGGTGTGCAATGGGCGATGGGCCCAGACCCCTGCGCCATAGGATTTAGACCGACGTGCTGACCTCTCTGTTGTGCCTAGGTAGGGCTGCGACGTGTTGATCTTCTGAGGCCGGGCATGACCCAGGAAAGTGTGTTCGGCCAAATGGGATCGAGCGTGTTGGGTTATGTGGTGCACCCCTGCAGGGAAATTAATCTATTCGAATAGCCGTGATCTTCGGTAACAGGACGACTTGGAGTTGTTCCTTGACCTTATGACAACTAGAACTGGATACTTAATAAAACACACCCTTCCAAGTGCCAGATACAACCGGTGATCGCTCTCTCACAGGGCGACGAGGGCAGGATCATCGATTAGGATTATGCTATACGATGCTACTTGGAGGTCTTCAGTCTACTCTCTTCTACATGCTGCAAGACGGAGGCTGCTAGAAGCGTAGTCTTCGAAAGGATTAGCTATCCCCCTCTTATTCTGGCTTTCTACAGTTCAGTCCACCGATATGGTCCTTTACACATTTACCCATGCATATGTAGTGTAGCTCCTTGCTTGCGAGTACTTTGGATGAGTACTCACGGTTGCTTTCTCCCTCTTTTCCCCCTATCCCTTCTACCTGGTTGTCGCAACCAGATGTTGGAGCCCAGGATCCAGACGCCACCGTCGACGATGACTCCTACTACATCGGAGGTGCCTACTACTACGTGCCACCCGCTGATGAGGACCAGGAGTAGTTTAGGAGGATCCCAGGAAGGAGGCCTGCGCCTCTTTCGATCTGTATCCTAGTTTGTGCTAGCCTTCTTAAGGCAAACTTGTTTAACTTATGTCTGTACTCAGATATTGTTGCTTCCGCTGACTCGTCTATGATCGAGCTCTTGTATTCGAGCCCTCGAGGCCCCTGGCTTGTAATATGATGCTTGTATGACTTACTTTATTTGTAGAGTTGTGTTGTGATATCTTCCAGTGAGTCCCTGATCTTGATCGTACACGTTTGCGTGTATGATTAGTGTACGATTGAATCGGGGGCGTGAAATTCATCAAACTTCACACCTACCGTCTCTTCAACCTTTTGGGTGAAGTTGTTGTAGACACGGTAAGTGTGAGAGTTTGAGCCATAACCAAGTAGGAAACCTTCATGAGATTTAGGAGCAAATTTAGAACGATGGTGCTTATCAAGAATGTAGCACTTTGAGCCAAATACTCAAAAGTATCCAACTTGGGGTTTGTTTCCGGTGAGAAGCTCGTATGCCGTCTTGCCGAGTAGCTTGTGAAGATACAAGCGATTTGTTGCATGACAAGCTGTCTCAACCGCTTCCGCCCAAAAGTGTTTTGGAGTCTTGTACTCATCAAGCATCGTCCTCGCCATCTTAATAAGAGCAGTTCTTCCTCTCAACAACTCCATTTTGTTGAGGCGTGTACGCAGCCGAGAACTCATGTGAAATCCCTTCTTCGTCAAGGAAGGTATCCACATTTGCGTTCTTGAACGCTGTTCCATTGTCGCTGCGAACCTTCTTGATCTTCACTTAAAATTGATTTTGAGCCTTCCTAGCGAAGTTCTTGAATATCTTTTGGACCTGCAATTTATCATCAAGAAAGAACACCCACGTAAATCTTGAAAAATCATCAACTATAACTAGGCCAAATGAGTTACCACCGAGACTCTTATAGGCATTGGGACCAAAGAGATCCATATGAAGTAGCTCGAGCGGTCTTCTCATGGTTATAATGTTCTTCATGGGGTGACTTCCTCCAACTTGTTTTCCTGCTTGACAAGCACTACAAAGTCTATCCTTGTCAAATATAAGATCTTTTACTCCTAGGATATGATCACCTTTAATAAGCTTATCAAGCTTTCGCATGCCCACATGACCTAACCTTCTATGCCACAACCAACCTTTCGAGGATTTAGCAATTAGGCAAGTTCTAGGTTGAGCCTTTTTAGCGAAATCAACAATGTAAAGATCACCTCTACGTGTACCGGTAAATACCATTTTATGATTATCTCTACGAAACACTTGGCAATCTACTTCAGTAAATAGGACATTGAAACCAAAGTCAGCAAGTCTAGATACGGAAAGTAAATTGTAGCCAAGAGATTCAACGGGCATAACATTTTGTATGGAGCTATCATGTGAGATGGACACCTTACCAAGGCCAACCACCTTACCCTTTGAGTTATCACTGAAAGTGACATACTTTCGAGGGTCGTTGTTTTCAGCAAGCTCACGAAACATATCTTTGTCTCTGGTCATATGATCAGTACATCCACTATCAAGGACCCATTCCTTTCCTCTAGCCATGTAGCCGCAAAGATTAGCCATAAGACCAAAGTGTCTCATCGCATAATCAAGATCATAGTCACTATCATCATCCTCATCATAGCATCCATGTTCAACATCGTCATGTGGTGGATCAATTCCTAGAAAGAGTGATTCATTAGAAGTATGACCGTAACAATGTTCATCTCTATGAATTCTAATGACTTCGGAAATGATATTGCTAATGATTCCAACATCACCTTTGGCACTCGTAAGATTTGTAATCTCAAATAAACAATCACCAAATTTGGGATCATTGGAACTCATCTTACTCAAGGCAATAGACTTATGAAGAATCTCATCTAAGTTTTTCAAGGAATAGTTTGGGAATCGTTCCTCAAGGAATCTCCATATGGTGTAGGCAAAATCAAGAGTAGGTAAGCTAGCAATCAAATTTTTAGGCAATCCTTTCACAATAAGATTGATAGTTCTAAGATTGCGAATCATGTCAAGATCCTCATAGGGTGTGGGATGCAAGGGATCAACAATGTGAGCACAAGGAATAGTAATGTACTTGTTCAAATGATATTCATTGAAAATCTCAAGCATCTCATTTTTCCACTCATGAAAGTACTCTCCATCAAGAATAGGCACTCTACGTCTAAGACTCCCCAACACATTTGAAAATCTCAAGCATCTCATTTTTTCACTCATGAAAGTACTCTCCATCAAGAATAGGCACTCTACATCTAAGACTCCCTACTCTCCATCAAGAATAGGCACTCTATGTCTAAGACTCCCCAACGTGGGGAGTCTTAGACGTAGAGTGCCTATTCTTGATGGAGAGTACTTTCATGAGTGGAAAAATGAGATGCTTGAGATTTTCAATGAATATCATTTAAACAAGTACATTACTAGCCCTTGTGCACCTCATGTTGATCCTTTGCATCCTACCCTTGATGAGTCTATTGACATGATCCGTAATCTTAGAACTGTCAATTTAATCACTAGAGGATTGTCTAGAAACTTGTTTGCTAGCTTGCCTGCTCTTGATTGTGCTTACACCATATGGAGATTTCTTGAGGAACGATTTCCAAACTACTCCTTGCAAAACTTGGATGAAATTCTTCATAAGCCTATTGCCTTGAGTAAGATGAGTTCCAATGACCCCAAATTTGGTGACTGTCTATTTGAGCTTACTAATCTTACGCATGCCAAAGGAGATGTTGGAATCATTAGCAATATCATCTCTAAAGCCACTACAATTCATAAAGATGACTATTGTGATGACCATTTATCTAATGAATTACCCTCTCTAGGAATTGATCCATCACAAGACGATGTTGAACATGGATACTATGATGAGGATGATGATAGTGACTTTGATCTCGATGAGTCTATGAGACACTTTGTGTCGGTGTCAAAATCGGCGGATCTCGGGTAGGGGGTCCCGAACTGTTCGTCTAAGGCGGATGGTAACAGGAGGAAGGGGACACGATGTTTACCCAGGTTCGGGCCCTCTTGATGGAGGTAATACCCTACGTCCTGCTTGATTGTTCTTGATGATATGAGTATTACAAGAGTTGATCTACCACGAGATCGTAGAGGCTAAACCCTAGAAGCTAGCCTATGGTATGATTGTATATTGTCCTATGGACTAAACCCTCCGGTTTATATAGACACCGGAGGGGGCTAGGGTTACACAGAGTCGGTTACAAGGGAGGAGATCTACATATCCGTATTGCCAAGCTTGCCTTCCACGCCAAGGAAAGTCCCATCCGGACACGGGACGAAGTCTTCAATCTTGTATCTTCATAGTCCAACAGTCCGGCCAAAGGATATAGTTCGGCTGTCCAGAGACCCCCTAATCCAGGACTCCCTCAGTAGCCCCTGAACCAGGCTTCAATGACGATGAGTCCGGCACGCAGTTTTGTCTTCGGCATTGCAAGGCGGGTTCCTCCTCCGAATACTCCATAGAAGACTTTGAACACCAGAATAGTGTCCGACTCTGCAAAACAAGTTCCACATACCACCGTAGAGAGAATCATATTTCCACAAATCTAATCTGTTGACACGTTTCGACAGCATGACATCATGCCATGATCCGGTCATTATTCGAACCGTTTTTCTCAACCAGCACCGCACATATCGCGAGGCGGTTTTCTTGACACGTCTTGTCAAAGCAGAGATCGTGTTCCCCTTATTATGTGATTCTCATCAATACGGACGCGGGTAACCTAACCGTGCCATCAATTACGGCACTTGGGGAATAAGTGATTTTACTAGGCAAGTGGGGAGGCACATCGCCTCTTCCTCCCTTATAAAGGGATTGGGATTCATTCTTTTCACCCCCGCCTTCTTCCCAATTCATTCCATTCTACTCAAGCTCCAGTGCTCAAGCGTTCATCTTCTCTACCTACAAAAGGTCTTCCAAAGATGTCTGGATCTGGAGCAGGAGTAAAATGGATGGCCTCTACTGTTCGAGAGAAGGATATTAAAAAGCTTTGGGAGGCCGGGTATCTGGTCAAGAAAATCAACCACCATCTCCCGACGGCGGGACACATCGTCCCTACTCCGGAACCCCATGAGAGGGTTGTATTCCTCCCTCATTTTGTCCGCGGGCTAGGGTTTCCCCTCCACCCATTTGTCTGTGGCCTCATGTATTATTGTGGGATTGGCTTTCACGATCTGTCCCCTAACTCCTTCCTCAACATATCGACATTTATCGTCACGTGTGAGGCTTTTCTCCACATTTCACCGCACTTCGATTTATGGCTGAAGGTTTTTAATGTGAAGCCCAAGGTGGTGGGCGGCGAGCACACCGAGTGCGGGGGTGCTATGGTGAGCAAGATGCCCAATGCCACATGGCGATCGGGAACCTTTAATGATTCTGTCAAGGAATGGCAACAGCAGTGGTTTTACATCACTGAGCCGTGCGGCAAGGAATGGGCCGCCTCTCCTGAGTTTCGATCTGGCGCCCCTCTGCGGCTTACATCCTGGGTCAAGAAAGGCCTGGACTGGTCCTCATCCGACGAACTATCGGTGCTTCAGACGTGCGTTAAATATATGGGAAATAAGAACGTTGAACTTGTCAACATAGTCCAGGTGATGTTAGTCCGCCGTATACTGCCTTGTCAACACCGGACTTGCAATCTATGGGATTTCGATCCAGCCAGGCACCAAACTTTGCGAAGGTTCTTCGGCTCCTCACACGAGGATGTTTGGAAGGTGCTTTTTAAGTCCAGCGAATCATGGCCGGACTCCGCCGAAGACCGTTGGTACCAACTGTCCCGCCTTGCAAGTTCGGTGAGTTTATTAAACTTTTCTATCCGCGTGACCCAAAGGAAGCGCTTAACGGATGTTTATTCAACTCCCCCTAGAGCTAGACGAAGAAGGCGGAGTGGATCCATTGTCCAGCCCCGTTGCCCGAAGACACGGCCATTCCACTTCTGACGAAGATGCTGGCCCCGTCGCCTTACAAGGTGCCGAAGAAGACAACCGAAAAGGAGGCCAAAAAGACCCGGGGCGGCCTTCGTTGTCACGACACTTTGGACACAGTACCCGAAGGCTCTAAATCCCGTTCCGCCTCCGAAGAGGATAAAAAGAAGGAGGAAGATGAATCCCCAACAGGGGAAGGAGGAAGAGGACGGGCTCCGCACCCTTCGAGGCCGAACTGCCCAAAAGGGGAAGGGCTTCTCTTCCGGAGGAGTCCACTACCGCTGCCAACAGCGGCCTGGCATGGGATCCCGGGGCCCAGCCCCTGGTTAACTCGTAAGTATATAAAATCCGAATACGTTTGAACATCCGGACTTACCGTGGCTTAGTATCTTAACCTTAAGCCATATTTTTTGGTAGTCCGGTGAGGTCCCGTACCAAACAATCCTCATCAGAGGACCTATTGAGCTCGAACGCTATGGAGAGTGGGACGCCCCAAAAGGCCCCTTCCTCCAAACAGGTGCATGACACCAAGGCTTCGTCCCAGAAGGACCCTGGCCAGGGAGGGAAGGAAGAAACCATGAAGGCGGCGCCTGGAGGTCAAAGCACAGGGGTCGGACACGTGGGGGAAAAGATTCCCACAGGGTCTGACGGCGGGGGCGACCCTGAGTTCGGCTCCTCACTAGATGCGATTCCAGAGGTTTATACGGCTCTAGAATCAAGAAGGCAGCCTCCTTTGGCTGGAGGGGGCGTGCCTGTTCCGCCGACAACCTCTGTCCATCCAGAGGTGCCGGATGCTTTGTTGGCGGTGTTACAAGATGCCTCCGTTGTTGACGAACACCGTGCCCTTATGGGTACGGTGATTGAGAAGATTCATTCAACCGAGAGTGGACTGAACGAAGCCTGTATCAGCCTTATAAGAGGCTTTGAGGCATGTTTTATAAGTTTGCCGAATAGTGTCATAGTATAGATAGTAGCCCCTGATACCCTGTTCGGCGAAAGAAGGAACCGGATAGGGGATTGCATTGATGATCACAGGAAGACTCATTGAGTGATATTGATTTCTCTTCTGTTCCAAGCAGATACCTGCAGCGACTGCTGCCTCTCGCACCGCGGAGATCTCCGGACTGAATCAAAGTCTGGAGCGGGCCATGGAAGAAATTGGCCAATTAAAAATGCAGTTGAGGGATAAAAAAGGTATGCACAAGCGTTTGCATGCATTTATTGTGAAATAAATGTTTAGTATGAAATAAGCCGCTTAATTTGTGCTAGGGGTTATGACCGAAGTCGAGGCCCTCAAAAGGGCCATTGCCGAGGCCGAGAAAAAGGCGGCCATGGAGCGGACTCTTCATGATAAACACGAAGCCAAAGTTATTAAAGCTGAGCAGGAGCTGCAAGAGGCCATAAGGAAATGTGAGGCCTTGGAGCAGAATTTAACGGAGAAAGAGTCCGAACCACCAAGGCGTGTCAAGCTACGAGCGACGCCCAGGGGGAAACCCAAAGCGCCCTGCAGGGGATCCAAGAGGCGAGGAAGATCGCGGCGGGTAAGCTTTTCCCATGTAAAGAAAATATTTGAAGGGAAGACTATGTTTCTGATTGTGACTCCGGACTTCTCAGGTGTATTTGCCAAGCTACCTCACAGTATATCAGATGCCACTCACTTCTACCGAGCCGAAGGAAGGAACATCACCGATAAGCTCTTTTGGTAGCAGTATTTGGTGCCAAATTATCTGGTGCCTTTTGCCGATCAACTGAAACATCTGATCAAACTGCATAAGGCGGCGGAACTAGCCATGAAAGATGTAGTCATCCGGCTATGGCCTGCCGAGCCGATTCCAAGCAGCTACTTCGGGCTCGTGAGGTGGCTTGTAAGCGCTTGCCCTCGACTTGGCGTCATTAGGCGGTCGGTCTGTATAGAAGGAGCGCGAATGACCTTCGCCCTCGCAAAGGTGCACTGGGGAAAGATGGATGCCAAAAAGCTAGTGACCGAGGGACCACCGGAGGGGAAGGAGCACTGCCAGCCCGCATTGTATTATAAGAGTGTCTTGAGAGGATCCTACCTTGCAGCGGAGCTATGTACCAAGGACATTATATTTCCATGAATGCCGATCATGTTGTCCATTGTATTTTTGAACAAGGTCGTTGATATGTCGCCTGTTATATAAAAGTTTACCCTCCTATGCGGCCGTTTGTATGTTAAGGGTGAGAGTTGGCTAGTCGTCGGCTTCTGCCCCCACGTAAGGAGTACGGGGGTGTTCGGGATAAACCTGAGCACTCTTTATCCCAGTTTTGGGTCCTCCAAAGGAGGTGCTCAGCACAACGAACCAGGCAATCGGACTATAGGGCTGTATCACTCTCACTTAGCCATAGGAGCTTTAGTATGGTCGGCGCAACCCCTTGTGTTCGGAAGACCGTACTAGGGGCTCTATAAGCGCCTGATCAAAGAAAAAAGACGATCCATCGCACGCTGCATTGGTTATGGCATTATGCGGGAGAAATCCTTAAAGATTTTGTGACCGCTCGAACAATTGACCAGCTCTCGCCGTATCATGACAGTCAGTTTTCGGCTTTCTCTACTGAGGTGCTCGTCCGGAAGAACCGGGACACAATCGCATTAGTTCTCCCAGTACTACCTTAGCCGATATAGCGGAACGTAAGGTACCAAAAGATAGGAGCCAGGCAAACCCAACTATTGACCCAAGACATGATTCAGAGCTGATGCATATAATGCTATATGTTTGGGGTGCCGAACTTCCGTGAAGGTGTTCGGACTTTTATTGCCGTGTTACGGGGAAGACGAAGCCCCTGGCATATTTAAGGCGTATCGCTGTGTACAGATACCACTTGACGAAATGACTTTGATAAGAAATAGTAAGCAGGTAAACGTCATATGAATCCACATGTTGTATTTGAATAGTACGTCTATGCGTATTGATACAAGTAATGTGATAAAAAGGTTGTGATAGCAAAACCTGCTGTGACCAGGGGGAAGAGGTTGAGTGCGGATCCGTTATTGTAGTCGGACGTTTGCTGTGGGGAACGTCTAAGGATCCCCTGACGCGTTCGAGCTGCTTATGTGGAGTCCGTCCTGTTCGGTGCGAAGGCGAACCTGCAAAGGAAATATAAGAAATGTTTGCGTGCTGGAGGGCCGTTGAACCGCTGAGTGCGGCCTGTCATGGCCGTCGCCGGAGTGTTTAGTTGAGCCCTGGACGAGCCGGGGTATCCTTCCGCAAAGTAATTCGCAGCCCCTTGACAGTGTCCAGGAGCCTAGGTGTCGACTCAAGGTTCGGCTGCAAGGTGCTGCTCGGTCTTCCTGCTGCTGAGGCAGTGATATATTTGTTGGTGCCGAAGGAAGGTTCGGACTTGCCTTGAACTGTGATGACGCCACGTGGACCGGACATTTTGAGCTTACAGTAGGCATAATGTGGCACCACGTTGAATCGAGCGAACGCGGTTCGCCCGAGCAGTGCTTGATAATCACTGCGGAAAGGGGCGATTTCAAAGATTAACTCTTCGATACGGTAATTTTCAGGTGATTCGAAGATTACCTTGAGGGCAATGGAGCCTATATAGCTGATCTCCATACCTGGTATGATGCCTCTAAAAGTGGTTTTAGTGGACTTGATCGCTGAATGATCTATGCCCATCTTGCGCACTGTATCTTGGTAAAGCAGATTTAAACTGCTACCTCCATCCATAAGGACTCGAGTGAGGTGGAACCCGTCTACTATTGGGTCAAGGATTAGTGCGGCTAGATTGCCCCGATTGGCGTTAATCGGACGATCCGTCCGGTTGAAGGTGACCGGCCCTAGCTTATATTGTGGGACAGCGAGTTCCGTTGAGCCGCTGTCCCTAAGGGTGCATATCTGGTCCAAGTGGGCAATATGGGTGGTATTTACCATATTTACCGATTGAATAGGGGGGGGGGGATTTCTTTTGCCCTCCTGTGTTCAGCGATTTGGGCTCTTCGTCGCTATCGTCGCTTTGACACCCCTCTTCGTTTTTGGTGCCTGCCTTGCCGGCTTGTTTGAAGACCCAAAATTCTCTGTTGGTATGGGTGGCTGGCGTTTCTAGGCTGCCATGAATTTGGCATTGACGAGCGAGTATGCGATCCAGACTGGATGGACCCGGAATTGTATTTTTGGGCGGCCCTTTCCGCTAACCGGACTTTGAGACCCCGAACCCAGCATTAACTACCGTATTTTTGGTTTTATCACCGTATTTACGGCGCTTGTGTTTGTTGCGTCGTGGTATGCCGTTGGCATCTTTGGTATCCGGAGTGCCCAGATTCCTGGATGTGTTGTTGTTGCGAGCCAGCCAGCTATCCTCGCCCACGCAAAAGCGGGTCATGAGTGTCGTGAGGGCTGCCATAGACTTCGACTTCTCCTGGCCGAGGTGCCGGGCAAGTCACTCGTCATGGATGTTATGCTTGAATGCCGCTAAGGCCTCTACATCCGGACAGTCGACAATTTGGTTTTTCTTAGTTAGGAACCGTGTCCAGAATTGCCTGGCCGATTCCCCTGGCTGCTGAGTTATATGGCTCAAGTCATCAGCATCCGGTGGTCGCACATAAGTGCCCTGGAAGTTGTCAAGGAATGCGCCTTCCAAATCCTCCCAACTACCGACGAAGTCTGCTGGCAAGCTATTCAGCCAATGCCGAGCTGGTCCTTTGAGTTTTAATGGGAGGTACTTGATAGCATGCAGATCATCACCGCGAGCCATGTGGATGTGAAGGAGGAAATCCTCAATCCATACAACGGGATCTGTTGTGCCATCATACGATTCGATATTTACGGGTTTAAAACCCTCTGGGAATTCGTGATCCATAACTTCATCAGTGAAGCATAGGGGGTGTGCGGCGCCTCTATGCCTGGCTATATCCGGACACAGTTCATATGAGTCTTGTCTGCTGTATTCGGCCCGGTTGGATTTACCTTTAGTGTATCCGGCACGACGGTCATCGTCCCGCGTTGGCGCGCGCCCCCGTGACCCGTATATTGATCTTGTAAGTTTTGCCCTGCTGTCCAATACGTCTCGCAGGTCCCGTGTGTTGCCCCGGGCCTTGGTATTTTTGATTGAGTGGTGGCGGGGTGCAGGCTGAACTTTGGGCTGAAACGCCTCTCTGGCTCGGTCACGTGGTGGCCGGTCAGCCGCATCGTACATTGGTGATGGTGGTTTCAATGCTTCGTCCTCGAGGTGAGGTAGCAGCCTGCGTTTTGGGTAACTCTTGGAGGGGCGCTCAAGTTCATATTCCTCGGCCGCAAGGACTTCGGTCCATCTGTTTGCTAGCAAGTCTTGATCAGCTTGAAGCTGTTGTTGCTTTTTCTTCAGGCTATTTGTTGTGGCCATAAGCCGACGCTTGAAGTGCTCCTGCTCGACGGGATCCTCAAGCACGATAAATTCTTCGTTGCCGAGGCTCACCTCGTCTTCGGAGAGAGGCATGTAATTTTCCTCCTTCGGTTCTCCATCTGCCGCCCGCTCTGGAGGGCTAGCTTGTTCATCCTCCCGCTTTACATCGTGCTGGAGGTGATTGTGGTTGTCTTCGGCACTATTCGGAGTGTTATTGTCTCCTGTGCCGGTATCACTATTTTTGCTGTGGCGGGACTTAGAGCGGCGCCGCTGATGTCAGCGCTTGGGTTGCTTCTTGGAGGGGCCATCCTCCGCTGTCTCGTTGCCATTGCCTTCTTTGGGGGTGTCTATCACGTATATATCATATGATGAGGTGGCGGTCCAGCGCCCTGTGGGTGGTGGTTCCTGTTCATCTATTGCATCGTTGTCCATACCATCGATGTCTTCGGAGTCAAAGTCGAGCATGTCGGTTAATTCGTCGACAGTGGCTACCAAGTGGGTGGTTGGTGGGCAGCGAATTTCTTCGTCGTCCGCATCCCATTCTAGCCGGACATAGTTCGGCCAAGGTTCTCCTGACAAGGAGAGAGACCTTAATGAATTTAGCACATCGCCGAAAGGCGAGTGCTGAAAGATATCCGCGGAGGTGAACTCCATGATCGGCGCCCAGTCGGATTTGATGGGAACGGATGCAAGCGGCTCGGAGTCCGTGGCCAGAGACGAATCCAGTGGTTCGGCGACACGGCTCTCATAAGGGGTGAAGTCAGTATCCGGCTCTATCGCCACTGAGAGTGCGGCCTCCATGCCAGGGTCTATCCCTCCATTCTCGGATGGCGCGATTTGCTCCGGATTGACGGCCGGAGTAGTTGCAGATGCGATCTCCCGAATATTGTCCGACGGCAGAGTTACGTCATGCTCGTCGTGACTGTGCGGCGCACCTGACATGGGCTCGAATCCGTCAAAGATCAAGTCTCCGCGGATGTTGGCAGTGTAGTTTAAGTTTCTGAACCTGACCTGATGGCTAGGGGCGTAGCTCTCGATCTGCTCCAGATGGCCAAGTGAATTGGCCCTCAGTGCGAAGCCGCCGAATACGAAGGTCTGTCTGGGAAGGAAATCCTCACCCTAGACCGCATCGTTACCGATGGTCGAAGGAGCCATCAAGCCTTATGGCGATGGCACAGTGGAACTCTCAATGAAAGCACCAATGTCGGTGTCAAAACCGGCGGATCTCGGGTAGGGGGTCCCGAACTGTGCGTCTAAGGCGGATGGTAACAGGAGGCAGGGGACACGATGTTTACCCAAGTTCGGGCCCTCTTGGTGGAGGTAATACCCTACGTCCTGCTTGATTGTTCTTGATGATATGAGTATTACAAGAGTTGATCTACCACGAGATCGTAGAGGCTAAACCCTAGAAGCTAGCCTATGGTATGATTGTATATTGTCCTACGGACTAAACCCTCCGGTTTATATAGACACCGGAGGGGGCAAGGGTTACACAGAGTCGGTTACAAGGGAGGAGATCTACATATCCGTATTGCCAAGCTTTCCTTCCACGCCAAGGAAAGTCCCATCCAGACACGGGACAAAGTCTTCAATCTTATATCTTCATAGTCCAACAGTCCAGCCAAAGGAAATAGTCCGGCTGTCCGGAGACCCCCTAATCCAGGACTCCCTCACTTTGGTCTTATGGCTAATCTTCGCGGCTACATGGTTGGAGGAAAGGAGTGGGTTCTTGATAGTGGGTGCACCGATCACATGACTGGAGACAAGGATATGTTTCTTGAGCTTGCTGAAAACGATGGCCCTCGAAAGTATGTCACTTTTGGTGACAACTCAAAGGGTAAGGTGTTTAAACCAAAGCAATGGAGACCAATGCTCTGATACCAATTGAAAAGACCGAGAAGAGGTGTCTAGAGGGGGGTGAATAGACTCTTAGCAAGAAAAGTTATAGTTTTTTTAAAAAAACTTTGAGTTGAAGTGGAGTTTTAGCACAAGTTCAAACATTCACAATACATATCAAGAAAGCATGATAAGAGTATATGAGCAGCGGAAAGTAAATCATGCAAGTTGCAAGAATGTAAAGGGATGGGATTGGAGTGTGCAAACACAATTGGAGACACGGAGATTTTTGGCGTGGTTCCGATAGGTGGTGCTATCGTACATACACAT
The DNA here is from genome assembly GCA_034509565.1 of Triticum monococcum. Taxonomy (NCBI): domain Eukaryota; kingdom Viridiplantae; phylum Streptophyta; class Magnoliopsida; order Poales; family Poaceae; genus Triticum; species Triticum monococcum. The sequence continues at coordinate 49,900,502 of CM067844.1, forward strand.
TGATGGAGACTTCAACCCATGAAGGGCAACGGTTGTGCGAGTCCATGGAGGGCTCCACCCATGAAGGGTCCACGAAGAAGCAACCTTGTCTTTCCCACCATGGCCATCGCCCACGAAGAACTTGCCTCACTAGGGTATATCTTCATGAAGTAGGCGATCTCCTTGCCCATACAAACTCCTTGGTTCAACTCCACAATCTTGACTGAGGCTCCCAAGTGACACCTAACCAATCTAGGAGACACCACTCTCCAAAAGGTAATAGATGGTGTGTTGATGATGAACTCCTTGCTCTTGTGCTTCAAATGATAGTCTCCCCAACACTCAGCTCTCTCTCATAGGATTGGATTTGGTAGAAAGATGATTTGAGTGGAAAGCAACTTGGGGAAGGCTAGAGATCAAGATTTATGTGGTTGGAATGGGATATCTTGACCTCAACACAAGTGTAGGCTCTCAGAAAATGTATGTTGGAAGTGTAGGCATATTCTGATGGCTCTCTCCACGAATGAAGAGTGGGTGGAGGGGTATATATAGCCTCCACACAAAATCTAACCATTACACACAAATCACCAAACTCGGTGGGACCGAATTATAAAACTTAGTCGGACTGATTAGGTTCATAATGTGACTGTTAGGCATTTCGGTGGGACCGACATGATCAACTCAGTGGGACCGATGTGCTAGGGTTAGGGTAACGCCTTATCTCGGTTTAACCGATTACACAAACTCGGTGGGACCGATTTTGGCAATAAGTTAAACATAGAGTTGGCCAAGCAAACTTGGTGGGACCGATTTCATATTTCCGTGAGACCGAAATTAATGCAATAGGCAATAGAGAGTTTGCAAGCCCATCTCGGTGAGACCGAGATCCCATCAGTGAGACCGAATTGATTAGGGTTTCTGGTAGTGGCTATGTCAAGTGAACTCGGTGGCGCCGGATAGGAAGTTTCAGTGGGGTTGAGTTTGACTTTTGGTTTGGGACATATCGATGTGAGAAAGTGGTTGAGGGCTGTGGAGCATATCACTAAGCACTTTGAGCAAGCAAGCCATTAAGCAACACCTCATCCCCTCTTAATAGTATTGGCTTTCCTATGGACTCAATGTGATCTTGGATCCCTAAAATGAAAAATGTAGAGTCATGAGCTTTGAGCTTGAGCCAATCTTTTGTCCTCATTATCTTGAAGGGGTTCCACATCCTCTAGTCTATGCCACTCCATTGTTGAACGTATCTGAAACATACTAGATGAAAACATTAGTTCAACAAGAGATATGTTGAGAATAATTACCAAAATCACCCAGGGAGCACTTGTGCTTTCAGCATGTTGTGATGTGATATGGTAAATACATGATGCTAAATTTTATTGTATGAGATGATCATGTTTTGTAACAGAGCTATCGGCAACTGGTAGGAGCCATATGGTTGTCGCTTTATTGTATGAAATGCAATCGCCATGTAATTGTTTTAATTTATCACTAAGCGGTAGCGATAGTCGTAGAAGCAATAGTTGGCGAGATGACAACGATGCTTCGATGGAGATCAAGGTGTCAAGCTGGTGAAAATGGTGATCATGACGGTGCTTTGGAGATGGAGATCAAAGGCACAAGATGATGATGGCCATATCATATCACTTATAATGATTGCATGTGATGTTTATCCTTTATTCATCTTATTTTGCTTAGTTCGACGGTAGCATTATAAGATGATCTCTCACTAAATTTCAAGGTATAAGTCTTCTCCCTAAGTATGCACCATTGCGAAAGTTCATCGTGCCGAGACACCACGTGATGATCGGGTGTGATAAGCTCTACGTTCACATACAACGGGTGCAAGCCAATTTTGCGCACGCAGAATACTCGGGTTAAACTTGACGAGCCTGGCATATGCAGATATGGCCTCGGAACACTATGACCGAAAGGTCGAGCGTGAATCATATAGTAGATATGATCCACATAGTAGATATGATCCACATAGTGATGTTCACCATTGAAAACTACTCCATCTCACATGATGACCGGACATGGTTTAGTTGATATGGATCACGTGAGCACTTAGATGATTAGAGGGATGTCTATCTAAGTGGGAGTTCTTAAGTAATATGATTAATTGAACTTTAAATTTATCATGAACTTAGTCCTGGTAGTATTAGCATATCTATGTTGTAGATCAATAGCTCGCGTTTAGCTCCCTTGTTTTATTTTTGATATGTTCCTAGAGAAAACTAAGTTGAAAGATGTTAGTAGCAATGATGCGTATTGGATCCGTGATCTAAGGATTATCCTCATTGCTGCATAGAAGAATTATGTCCTTGATGCACCGCTAGGTGACAGACCAATTGTAGGAGTAGATGCAGACGTTATGAATGTTTGGCAAGCTCGATATGATGACTACTTGATAGTTTAGTGCACCATGCTTTACGACTTATAATCGGGGCTTCAAAGATTTTTTGAACACCACAGAGCATATGAGATGTTCCAAGAGTTGAAATTAGTATTTCAGACTCATGCCCATGTCGAAAGGTATGAGACCTTTGACAAGCACTTTGCCTACAAGATGGAGGAGAATAGCTTAGCTAGTGAGCATGTGCTCAGAATGTCTGAGTACTACAACTTGAATCAAGTGGGAGTTAATCTTCCAGATAAGATAGTGATTGACAGAGTTCTCTAGTCACTATCACCAAGTTACTAGAACTTCATGATGAACTATAATATGCAAGGGATAACGGAAACGATTCCCAAGCTCTTTGTGATGCTAAAATCGACGAAGGTAGAAATCTAGAAAAGCATCAAGTGTTGATGGTTGACAAGACCACTAGTTTCAAGAAAATGGCAAAGGGAACTTCAAGAAGAACGGCAAGCAAGTTGCTGCTCAAGCGAAGAAGCCCAAGTCTGGACCTAAGCCTAAGGCTAAGTGCTTCTACTGCAAAGGCACTGGTCACTAGAAGCAGAACTGCCCCAAGTATTTGGCGGATAAGAAGGATGGCAAAGTGAACAAAGGTATAGTTGATATACAGATTATTGATGTGTACTTTACTAGTGTTCATAGTAACCCCTAGGTATTCGATACCGATTCAGTTGCTAAGATTAGTAACTTGAAACATGAGTTACAGAATGAACAGAGACTAGTTGAGGGCAAAGTGACGATGTGTGTTGGAAGAGATTCCAAGGTTGATAAGATCACCATCGCATACTCCCTCTACCTTCGGGATTAGTGTTGAACCTAAATAAATGTTATTTGGTGTTTATGTTGAGCATAATATGATTGGATCATGTTTACTGCAATACGGTTATTCATTTAAGTCAAAGAATAATTGTTGTTCTGTTTACATGAATAAAACCTTCTATGGTCATACACTTAAAATAAATGGTTTATTGAATCTCGATCATAGCGATACACATATTCATAATATTGAAGCCAAAAGATGCAAAGTTAATAATGATAGTTGATACGTCTCCATCGTATCTACTTTTCCAAACATGTTTGCCCTTGTTTTGGACTCTAACTTGCATGATTTGAATGGAACTAACCCGGAATGACGCTATTTTCAGCAGAATTGCCATGGTGTTATTTTTGTGCAGAAATAAAAGTTCTTGGGATGACCTGAAAATCAACGAAGAATATTTTTGGAATATATAAAAAATATTGGCGAAAGAATCATGGCCATGGGGCCCACACCTTGTCCACGAGGGTGGGGGGCATGCCCCCTACCTCGTGGGCCCCTCATGCTCCTCCAACCTCAACTCCAACTCTATATATTCGTGTTCGGGGAGAAAAAAATTTAGAGAGAAGGATTCATTGCGTTTTACGGTACGGAGCCGCCGCCAAGCCGCAATCTCTCTCGGGAGGGCTGATTTGGAGTCCATTCGGGGCTCCAGAGAGGGGAATCCGTCGCCATCGTTGATACATCTCTGTCGTATCTATAATTTTTGATTATTCCATGCCAATATTCTACAACTTTCATATACTTTTGGCAAATTTTTATACTATTTTTGGGACTAACATATTGATCTTGTGCCCAGTGCCAGTTCCTGTTTGTTGCATGTTTTTTGTTTTGCAGAATATCCATATCAAACAGAGTCCAAACGGGATAAAAACTGGCGGATATTTTTTTTGGAATATATATGATTTTTGGGAAGAAAAATCCACGCGAGACGATGCCCGAGGGGGCCACGAGGCAGGGGGCGCGCCTGGGCAGGCACGCCCCTGACCTTCGTGGCCACCTCGTAAGGCGGTTGATGCCCTTCTTTCACCGCAACAAAGCTAATATCCGGATAGAGATCGTGTTAAAATTTCAGCCCAATCGGAGTTACGGATCTCCGGGAATATAAGAAATGGTGAAAGGGTAGAATCTGGGAATGCAGAAACAAAGAGAGACAGATCCAATCTCGGAGGGGCTCTCGCCCCTCCCTTGCCATGGAGGCCATGGACCAGAGGGGAAACCCTTCTCCCATCTCGGGAGGAGGTCAAGGAAGAAGAAGACGAAGGGCCCCCCTCTCCCCTTCGCTTCCGGTGGCACAGGAACGCTGCCGTGGCCATCATCATCATCACTCCGATCTACTCCAACACCTCCGCCATCTTCACCAACATCTCAATCACCTTCCCCCCCTCTATCTATAGCGGTCCACTCTCCCGCAACCACTACTGCAATCAGCTACTTTTCCATCTGCCAGCTCTTTGTTGTCTGCTAGCAGACGGCAAAGAAGCTCTTTGCCATCAGCTACCGAAAAGCAGACGGCAAAGAAACAACGGACAGCAAAACAGGCCTTTGCCATCTGCCAGCTCTTTGCCGTTAGCCAGCTGACGGCAAAGAATCTTTGCCGTCAGCTGGCTAACGGCAAAGAGGGAGGTGGCCCTCACCCCAAACCCATTTAGAAAAAACTTAACGCCCCACCTCTTTGCCGTCCGCTAGCGGATGACAAAGAGAGATAAAGGCGGATGGCAAAGAGCGGCGGACGGCAAAGAGTAGACTAATTAACGGCCCCACCCCGCCCGTTACTCTCTCTGCTCTCCCTCTCTCCTCCCCAATGCCCACCAGATCCCCACCCAGCGCCGCCCCTGCCCCCGCCGCCCGCCGCCGCCCTCGCCCCCGCACCCGCTTGGCCGTCACCCCGCCACCCGCCGCCCTCGCCGCCGCCCCGCCGCCCGGTGCCCCCCCGCCACCACCCCCGCCGACCGTCCCATTGCTCCGGTTAGGGGCTACTTCTTTTTTCGTTTTTTTTCATTTTTTGCTGTTTAATTGTTAGTGCTAGATTGTGTTAGTGTTAGTGTTAGAAAAGAATTAGAAGGACTAGTAGAAGAAGTAGAAAAAAGATGAAAAAAGAAAAAGAAGAAAAGAAGTAGAAGAAGAAGAAAGGAAGAAAAGAAAAGAAGTAGAAAAAAGATGAAAAAAGAAGAAGAAGAAAAGAAGTAGAAGAAGAAGAAAAGAAGAAAAGAAGTAGAAGAAGTAGAAGAAGAAAAGAAGAAAAACGAAGTAAAAAAGTAGAAAAAAGATGAAAGAAGATGAAAGAAGAAAGAAAAGAAGAAGAAGAAGAGAAAGAAAGAAGAAGAAGGATAGAAGGAAACACGTCGACACCCCGACCCCCTGACCCCTGACCCCGACACCCCGACCCCGACACCCCGACACCACATCCCGACCCCGACACGACACCCCGACACCCGACCCCCCGACCCTGACACCCCGACACCGACACCACAACCCGACACCCGACCCCCTGACCCCGACACCCCGACCCCGACACGACACCCCGACCCCAACCCCGAAACAGCACCCCGACCCCGACACGACACCCCGACCCCCAACACCTCCTGAAAAGGTGTTCTTTGGCCTTCCAGAGGCCGACGGGGTCATATATTTGTGAATTATTAGTTAGGTCATATATTTTTCGATTTTGTTATGAAAAACATCATATATAATTGTGTTGATCGGGTAGATTTAAATGTGCAGTTGTTTCATCGCTGCGAGGTTTGGTGTTCGACGACCTCGCCGTGCGTTTGACGAGCTTTGCCCCTTCGTTCGTGGGTGAGCACAAATGACATGTCCTCCTCCCCCATTAATTATTTGCTCTGTTTCGGTGTTTGTGCCGATGAAACTTGATAGCTAGCTATATATGTGTCTTGAATCATCAGTATGCGTAACCAATATGTGTCTCTCGTTTGAAAGCGTCATAGTTATAAATATGCATGCATTTGCATATTTATAACCTTGATTCTTTTGAATTGTCCAATGCTATCCATGGAGAGCCTGAGTATGTGTAGATTGGGTTCGTTTTCCCATATGATTTGCTCCGGATCCGACGCATAAATTTCGTCAGTGCCTCCCCTGTTGTTCTCCGGGTACACATCCTCTCTGTTTATTGCAGAGACATGTATCAGGAGAACAGTGGGGAGGTGTTGCCGAGCGTTGCTGGACAGTATGGCCACACCGCCGGGCCCTTCTTCGTCGACCGCGGTGCCCATCAGGGGACGTGGTAAGAAGAAGAGAGGAGGTGGAGCACGTGGTCGCGGGAGAGGAGGTAGGGTGACTGCTACGGCGCCTTCCTTGCCGCCACCCCCAGCTGTTTCACCCGAGCACGTGACTGCTAGGGTGGACTCATCCGAGGAGGAGGCTACACGGACTCCGGTCCACGAGCCTCTGGTCCACGGGTCTTCGGCCCATGAGACCCCGGAGGAGCACACGTCTGGATGGGGTACCTGGCCGGATCAGCCTGAGGAGCCGAGTGGCCATGCTGATGATGGCGGGGAGTCGACTGATATTGAGGAGGAGGGGGGCACCGTCTACTAGTGTGGTTGTACACGGCTCCCGTCCGTGCCGGCGACCCGTGAGCAGAGGTGGTTGATTTTCCCTAATGGGGAGAGGTAAGTGCATTTAATATTTCTGTACCTTCTGCATTCATGTTTCTTAAAATAACTAATGCATTGGCCTTGTCATGCTGCAGGGGTTGGGACCACCATCATAGTGTCCGCCGGCCCAACTCCGTCCTTGGAGTTCTTTGTCGGCAAAACTTCCCGGGGTTTGTCACGTTGCCTGGTGAGGGTCGGCTTCCAGAGCTTGGATTGAGTTCGGAGCACTACTTGGCTGCCTCGGTCCCGCCGGGTGAGATTATCGACGGTGTCTTGTGCAAGACGAGGGCAGACGTGGTGATCAGAAAGTTCTGAGTAATTTCTCCTTTACACAATTAAAAATCTTCAACTAGCTAGTTATTAATTGTACTAATCAATATTGTCTCATTTGATTGCAGACATTCTAAAGGTGTGAGGAGGGATACGAGGAGGAAGCGGCAAATGTTATCGATAATGTCTGCAAGCGCCTACTACAGAACCTACGACACGAGGCTCGGGTGCAGGATGTTCGAGACTACTACGCCTCGCGTGGTATCAAGAAGACCAAGCTGGCGTGCCGCGAGAAGTTCTTGAGTAAGGAGCAGTACATGAAGGTAATTCTTAAGGCCTTGTACTTACTTCCTTCATTTAGTAATTCATAGCCGTAGCGCTCAAGTTTCTATTTGCTAACTTAGGCCCCTCCGAGATGGTGTGCGGATCGGATGGATTGCTGGGAGGTGTTGGTCAATGAGTGGTGCTCAAATGAATGGCTAGCCCTCCATAATGATGCCAAGGACAAATGTGCCCAAATGGAAGGTGTGCCACACCATCAAGGCGGCTCCAACTTATTTCAGTTCGGGTGGAACTAGGTATGTGGTTTGCTTCATGATTCATGCAATACATTCATCATGCTAGCTTTAGGCCTTTAATTACTAATTAACTTTGTTTCTCTCTTTCAGGCACGCTACAATAAGGCGGATAAGGTGCCAGAGGTGTACGACCTGTATGCCATGGCCCACACTGGCCCTTACAAGAAAGTCAAGGCATTCTCTGCGTCTGACCTCGATGATCCAAAGAACTTCACCAACATCTCCTCCCACGACAAGCTCGTGCAATATAGAGATCAGGGGAAGGCGAGGAAAGGGGAGGGCATTAACCCGAGCCAGGGTCCCATTGATACAGAGCTTCTGATGATATCTGGTGGCGGGAGGTCCCATGGCTCCATAGCCATAGGAGATGGACTTATCCGTTGTCCTAGCACTCTCCCGGAGATCAAGGCGTGCCAGTCGAGCTCCGCTCTTGAGATAAGGCCTCATGAACGGCCAGTCCAACTCGCCTTCAAGGTTAGTTATACGTACTCAGCTATCTTTCTCCATTACATTGTGTGCGCTTCCATCAATGATTACAAATGGTCATGTGAGTGGTGTTGCAGGCTGCTATACAGAGTGAGAGAGATAGAACAGAGAAACTTCTGGCGGAGGCGGCGGAGAGGTAGCGGGAGTTGGAGGAGAGGACGACAAAGATGTTGGAGGAGGAGAGGGCACGGAATGACATGCAGGCAAGGGCCATGTACGAGCTCCTTGTGGTAAGTTTCTTCTGCAGATTAGCCAAAACATTCATATAGTGTTTGTCTCATTACTAACTAGCATGACTATGTTTGTCAAAACCAAATGTGCAGTCTCTGTGTGAGAAGTCCGGTCAAACCACTCCACCGATGCCAGTGATTGCTCCTGGGACCACTGTGAGTTTAATTTGAATGAACATTACTTGCTAGTCTTATCATTTGAGTGTCATCATGGTAACGAGACATTGGCAATGATCATTGGTGTAGCGTAACTCCAGACAAGCATCGCACGATCCTTCTCCAGCTACCGGCATGAGTCAGCCCGCTCCTACACCTCCATGATCACGGTAAGTTTCTCTAGTGTTTTGCTTAACAAATGCATAAAGACCTAGACTTAGCTTTATTTCCTCCAATATGCTTACCATAATGACCTAGAGTTAGCTTCTTTTCCTCCAAAATGACTTAATAAGCTTACTGACCTCCAAAACCATCCATTTTACCTAAGTTAGCTCTAAAACAATTTGTACTTAGCTTACTTATGTCAAAAATTTCATAATTAGCTTAGTTAGCTCATAAACGATCCATTTTACCCATGTTAGCTCTAAAATGACCCATTTTACCTTAGTTAGCTTATAAATGATCCAGTTTATCCAAGTTAGCTCTAAAATGACCCATTTTACCTAGATTAGCTCCTAAATGACCCATTTCACCTAAGTTAGCTAAAAAACGATCCATTTCACCTTATTTAGCTAAAAAACGATCCATTTCACCTTACTTAGCTCATAAACGACCCATTTCAACTAAGTTAGCTCATAAATGATCCATTTCACCCAAGTTAGCTAAAAACGATCCATTTCAACCAGTTAGCTAAAATCGATCCATTTCACCTTAGTTAGCTTATAAATGACCCATTTCAACTAAGTTAGCTCATAAATGATCCATTTCACCTTAGTTAGCTCATAAACGACCCATTTCAACTTAGTTAGCTCATATATAATCCATTTCACCTAAGTTAGCTCATAAATGACATATACTTCTTGTTCTAGTCTTCTTCTTGTTCTAGTCTACTTCTTCTAGTCACCTATTTCTAACTTTCTTATTTGCCATTTTGCAGATTTCATTCACTTCATGGAAGCTAGCTTGCTATGATGGAGTGCTTGTTTTTTCTTTGCTGAAACTTTGCATTGTATCTAGCTTGCTATGATGGAACTTTGCATTGTAATATGTATATGGATGGAACAATGTGTATGGATGGAACTTGATGGAACTTGCTTATGTGTGAATGGATGAAACTTAATTATGTGCTGGATATGTGATATGTTTGCTGTTAAATAGCCCTGTGAAATATATCTATATATGTCATATATATTTGCTGTGAAAATTGTTGGGTTCAAGAAAAAACAGAAAAAAGAGCCAATATGCAGGCTCTTTGCCGTCTGCCACCGACGGCAATGGGCTCTTTGCCGTCAGCCGCGGATGGCAAAGAAGCCACGTGGCAGCCAACTGTGCTTCCTGGGAGCTGACCCATTTGGTCAGTTTTCCTACAGTGGCAGACCGAAAAGAGTGAACAATTTTGCCGTCAGCGGCGGATGGCAAAGGCCTGCTATGTAGTGACGTCTAGCTGACATCATACGGCGGACGACAAAGGTAGGACAAGTTTTGCCATCAGCGGCGGACGGCAAAGGCCTGCCGTTAGCCACCTAATGGACTAACAGCGCATTTTTTGCCGTCTGCTTTCTTTGCCGTCTGCTGCTGATGGCAAGGGCCCTTTGCCGTCAGCCGCATAAAGCGGACGACAAAGTAGCTGTTTGCCAGACCTTACTTTGCCGGAGCCTGTTGCCGTCTGCGGCAGACGGCAAAGACCTTTGCCGTCCGCCGTGGCAGACGGCAAAGTAGCTGATTCCTGTAGTGCACCCGCTGTACCCTCTACTTGAAGATGGTGCTTTATGCTTCATGTTATTATCCAATGATGTGTTGCCATCCTATGATGTCTGAGTAGATTTTCGTTGTCCTATCGGTGGTTGATGAATTGCTATGATTGATTTAATTTGCTTGTGGTTATGTTGCTATCCTTTGGTGCCCATCATATGAGCACACGCATGGACCACACAATAGGGTTAGTTGTATTTTGATAGGACTATGTATTGGAGGGCAAGAGTGACAGAAGCTTCAAGCTAGCATAGAAATTGATGCATACAGGATTGAAGGGGGACCAATATATCTTAATGCTATGGTTGGGTTTTACCTTAATGAACGTTAGTAGTTGCGGATGCTTGCTAATAGTTCCAATCATAAGTGCATAGAATTCCAAGTCAGGGATGACATGCTAGCAGTGACCTCTCCCACATAATACTTGCTATCGGTCTAGTAAAGTAGTCAATTGCTTAGGGGCAATTTCGTAACTCCTACCACCACTTTTCCACACTCGCTATATTTACTTTATTGTTTCTTTATCTAAACAGCCCCTACTTTTTATTTACGTACTCTTTATTATCTTGCAAACCTATCCAACAACACCTACAAAGCACTTCTAGTTTCATACTTGTTCTAGGTAAAGCGAATGTCAAGCGTGCGTAGAGTTGTATCGGTGGTCGATAGAACTTGATGGAATATTTGTTCTACCTTTAGCTCCTCGTTGGGTTCGATACTCTTACTTATCAAAAACTGTTGCGATCCCCTATACTTGTGGGTTATCAAGACCTTTTTCTGGCGCCGTTGCCGGGGAGCAATAGCGTGGGGTGAATATTCTCGTGTGTGCTTGTTTGCTTTATCACTAAGTAATTTTTATTTGCTGTTCTTAGTTGTTTTCTATCTTTAGTCATGGGTAGGAAACGCAAAATACCAAAAAAATTAGTTGTACCTATTAAACCAATGGTTGAAGAACCACTCAAAATCTATCACACTACTGAAGCTTATTACTTGGATCATCTTTGATCCCTATGTGCTCGTGCTGAAACCCCAACTAGGTTAGTTGAGGGCAAATCTTTAGATGAGCATTCTTGTTATGTGCGACACCGAATATCTGAAAAAGGGAAAATTTTACTGGGTCAAATCCATCAATTACAATGCTATGCTTGGAATTTATGCGAAATATATGATATTACTTGTTGTTCTGAAAACCCTAACAAACACCTTCCCTATCAATGTGAGTTTAGTGATAATGGAATCATATCTTCGTATGCTAAGGGTGGTTATAATTACTATGATGTTCAACAAATTGAAGAATTAGTTGCTTTTAAGGGTGCTTATGAAATTGCTTCTTTGATTGAAATGTATGATGCTACTCTTTACAAATCTGAAAATTTTGACATACTTAAATATTGCTATGATAATTATGCTTCTAATGCCTATGTTGAACCATATATTGAGGACTACTCCGATGTCCAAGAAGAGACTAATATTTTGCAGGAGTCTATGGAATAAGAAATTGATGAAACTGTGAGCTCATTAGATGAAAAAGATGAGGAAGAGAGCGAAGAACAAAAGGAGGAAGAGCGGATTAGCTACCCGTGCCCACCTTCTAATGAGAGTAACTCTTCAACTCATACATTGTTTAATTTCCCTTCATGCTTACTGAAGGATGATTGCTATGCTGACTACTATGATCCCGTTGATTCTCTTGAAATATCCCTTTTTGATGATGCTTGCTATGTTTGTGGCCAAGATGCCAATATGAATTATGCTTATGGAGATGAACTTGCTATAGTTCCTTATGTTAAACATGAAATTGTTGCTATTGCACCCACACATGATAGTCCTATTATCTTTTTGAATTCTCCCGACTACACTATATCGGAGAAGTTTGCCCTTATTAAGGATTATATTGATGGGTTGCCTTTTACCGTTGAACATGATGATTTTGATGAATATAATATGCATGTGCTTGCTGCTCCTACTTGCAATTATTATGAGAGAGGAACTATATCTCCACCTCTCTATGTTTCCAATATGATAAAATTGCAAGAAACTATTTATACTATGCATTGGCCTTTACTTTGTGTGCCTGGATTGTTCTTTTATGACATGCCTATGCATACGAAGAGAGTTAGACTTCGTCATTGCATGATATATTTTACTTTGTGCTGACTACTAAATGCCAAATCACTGAATTAAAATTGGCTTTGATATACCTTGCACTACAAAAAAATACACTTCTGTGATGATACATGTTTGTCACAGTAGGTCGCGTTTTCTATCATGCATGTACATCCATGACGATTTTATGGCAGAATCAAGATAGTCATACGTGTGCTGTCGTAGAAGTGTTCCATGACATTACCAAAATTATCATCACGGAAGTGTCCACCTCCATGACGATAAATCGCGCGTCACAGAAGTGCTTTCGTCAAGGGTGACTGACACGTGGCATCCACCGTAACGGAACGCCGTTAAGCTATCAGGTCTAGTTTTGGATCCGATAACCCGTTAACAGCCCCGACCAATGGGGATTTTCCACGTGTAAAATCATCATTGGCTGGAGGAAACACGTGTCGGCTCATCGCTGGGACATATGTCATCCACTCATTGGACAGAAGGCGCCTATGATACGTCGACACGTGGTACGACTCAACAGAGGCCCATTCCTGTGAAAAGGCTGGCCCATTTGACTTGGTCAAAAGGGGGCGGGCCGGCCCATGGAAAGCCTGTTAACGGCCTGTTCGCATATAGCCCATTTGCAGCCCGCTAACCCAAGGCCCGTTACGCCCTATTCGAATTAGGCCCAGTAGCGTAATCTGGGCCATCCAATATGATTCCATCCCGTTTTCACTTCTGGCCCATGTATGGCCCATGACGTCTTTGGGCCCATATGAGGCCCATTGTAACTCTTGGCCTATTAACGACCCGTGGTGAAACTGGCCCGTAATGAACAGTGTATCACTTTACACCCATTAACGCCCCGTGGTGAAACTGGCCCGTAAATAACTGTGTAGCACTTTATACCCATTAACGGCCCGTTTCCAGCCCATGTTATCTTTCGGCCTTCTCAGAGCCCATTTATTCTTGGGCTATTTTCCAGCATTCGTTTACTTACTACCCGTTACTGTCATTTTCTGCTTGTGTGGCAAATTAAGCTCGTGGTTACGGTCGGCCCGTTTGTGGTTCGTTAATACGTTGGGCCATTTTCACAGCGTCATCAAATACGGCCTATTAACGATGGCCCGTTATGGTCGGCCCATGAACGGACGATTCAAACTCTAGCCCGTTTACGGCCAGAATGCGGTCTGTTTGGCCCATGTTTGGCCAATCGATCATACGGCCCGTATAAGGCCCATTGATGATACGGCCAGTGGAAGGCCTATTGTTTCTACGGCCCGTAGAAGGCCCATTGTTTCTACGGCCCGTAGAAGGCCCACTGTTTATATGGCTCGTAGAAGGCCCACTGTTTCTACGGCCCGTAGGAGGCCCAGTGTCACTACAGTAAAATTAGCCCATGGTTATTGTGGCCGAGTTTTAAAAAATAGGTTATTGCAGCCACTAGCAAACCGCAGAAAAAGAACCGCACTAACTACAAGCAAACAAATAAAGAAGACAACAAGGAAATAAATAAGCAAGAAACTTACAATAGGCTATCACGGCTATTACACATTTACATCCACTGGGCATCAAAGTTCAACACCAGTGCAAATATAGGGAACACAACAGCATATAAACGCCGCAGCAAAACAAGTCCAGAACTGAAACCACTTCAGAAGAGCTCAAGAAACAATATCCTGGGTACCCATAATGCTAGCAAGATGCTTAGCAAGCTTATTAACTTTCTCTTGTTTGGCGCTTAAGTCCTCCAGCGCTTGCTGTTGCACCAAAAAGTATGCATCTGAATTCTGCAGGGACTTGCTCAGTCCTTCGGCTTCTTGTCGCATAACATCTGATCGATGTATTTCAACTTGAACTTGAGACTTAAGAAGCCAAACTGATTGAGGCAACGAGTTCGAAGAGCTGGTGCCAGCAGTGGTAGCCAGTAGCTCGAACACTACATCAAGACAGGACTTTGGGGTTGTCTCACTGTCTTCAATATAGTTTTTATCAGCTTTCTTGGAGACCAACAGGGATGTCTCACTATCTTGAACCTGAAAGATCGTGGATGTCGCCTAGAGGGGGGGGGGTGAATAGGCGTTTTAAAATAATTACGGTTTAGGCTTGAACAAATGCGGAATAAACCTAGCGGTTAATTTGTCAAGCACAAAACCTAAAACAACTAGGCTCACCTATGTGCACCAACAACTTATGCTAAGCAAGATACGCAACTATGTGATAGCAAGATATATGACAAGAAACAATATGGCTATCACAAAGTAAAGTGCATAAGTAAGGGGGCTCGGGTAAGAGATAACCGAGGCACACGGAGACGATGATGTATCCCGAAGTTCACACCCTTGCGGATGCTAATCTCCGTTTGGAGCGGTGTGGAGGCACAATGCTCCCCAAGAAGCCACTAGGGCCACCGTAATCTCCTCACGCCCTCGCACAATGCAAGATGCCATGATTCCACTAAGGGACCCTTGAGGGCGGTCACCGAACCCGTAAAAATGGCAACCCTTGGGGGCGGTCACCGAACCCGTACACTTTGGCAACCCTTGGGGGCGGTCACCGGTACCCGTCAAATTGCTCGAGGCAATCTCCACAACCTAATTGGAGACCCCGACGCTTGCCCGGAGCTTTGCACCACAATGATTGAGCTCCGAACACCAACAACCGTCTAGGGCGCCCAAGCACCCAAGAGGAACAAGCTCAAGGGTACCAAGCACCCAAGAGTAATAAGCTTCTCAACTTGTAACTTCCACGTATCACGTGGAGAACTCAAATCGATGCACCAAATGCAATGGCAAGGGCACACGGAGTGCCCAAGTCCTTCTCTCTCAAATCCCACCGAAGCAACTAATGCTAGGGAGGAAAATGAGAGGAAGAACAAGAAAGAGAACACCAAGAACTCCAAGATCTAGATCCAAGGGGTTCCCCTCACATAGAGGAGAAAGTGATTGGTGGAAATGTGGATCTAGATCTCCTCTCTCTTTTCCCTCAAAAACTAGCAAGAATCCATGGAGGGATTGAGAGTTAGCAAGCTCGAAGAAGGTCAACAATGGGGGAAGAACACGAGCTCAAAAGATTAGGTTCAATGGGGAAGAAGACCCCCTTTTATAGGAGGGGGAAAATCCAACCGTTATCCCCCACACAGCCCCGAAGAGAGCGGTACTACCACTGAGGTAGAGCGGTACTGCCGCCCTCAAGCGGTACTACCGCTCCCCCTCAGCGGTACTACCGCGCCAGAAGAGAAGGGCTGGGGCAGGGGCCCAGGGCGGTACTACGCGGAGGTAGAGCGGTACTACCGCTCTCAAGCAGTACTACCGCCACTACTGCCGCAGCAAGTACCGCAAAACCCGACACGAGAAAATGCGCACTTGAATCGAAGTGGAAGGAGCACGAAGCCACAGCGGTACTGCGGCTGAGCCCAGCAAGCGGTACTACCGCTCCACCGCTCCGAGGAGCGGTACTACCGCTTAGTGGACTGCAGCCGTACTACCGCTCCAACCACTGTGTCGAGGCGGTAGGAGCACGGATCCGCAGAGGCACTGCTGCTGAGGCCATCAAGCGGTACTACCGCTCCGAGGAGCGGTACTGCCGCTCCGAGGAGCGGTACTGCCGCTTAGTGAGCCTCAGCGGTACTACCGCTGTGGACCGCGGTACTACCGCTGGGTCCAGGAGAAAAACCACACTCCAGAAAACCAGAACTGCCATAACTTTTTCATATGAACTCCGAATTGAGCAAACTCAAGCTTGTTGAAAACAAGACGACGAGTAGCATCAAAGCAGCGACTGGTTATAGTAAGAAGAGGCAGGGGAGGTATGCCAACAAATAGAGGAGTGAAACCTCCAACCGAGAAGAACCGGCAAAACCTCCAACATCGAAAACATCATAGAAGATGCATGCGAACTCCATTTTCGATGAACTCAAGCTTGTCATCAAGATGACCATAAGCTCTAAGACTCACAAAGAGAACCAAACAAGAACCAAGAAAGATGATGCAAGGATGCAAAGGTTTGAGCTCTCAACGAACGATACGATCAAGCTACTCATCGAGGGCCCCCCTTGATAGTACGGCAATCGATCCTATAACCCGGTCTCCCAACTACCATCACGAGACCGGTAAAATAGAAAACCTATCAAGGGCAAACCTTTGCCTTGCACATGGTCCACTTGAGCTAGGTGATGACGATCTTGATTCCCTCAAGTTGGACCACCTTTCTTGATTGGGTTGACTCGATGAAGACTAGTTGATTGCTCCCCCATACTCCACTATGGGTGAGCCACTCTTCCGCACATCTTCACAAGTCCATTGTCACCACAAAGGACGGCAAGCTTCAAGCATTTGATCTCTTCGTGATACTCCACTTGAACTTGCACACCGTAACCTAACCCCACAAAGAACTCTCACGAAGACCATGGGTTAGTACACAAAGCGTAATTGACAATTCTTACCATACCATGGGGTCACTTGATCCCCCTCGGTACATCTTCTGCGCTTTGTGAGTTGATCAACTTGATTCACTCTTGACTTAGTCTTGATCAACCTTGAACCTTTCCAATTCTCTTCATTTGGATGATGTCTTGAAGGTAGACATGAATGATCACACAATCTTCTTCTTCAAGACATGCTTGCAATAAGCTCAACTCTCACATGACCAATCTTTGGATAATTCCTTGAATAACACCTTGGTCGACACAAACTCTCCTTGAAATCAACACATGTACTCCAAGAAAAGCATATGGACAAAACCTTCAAATATAACTCAAGGCAACCATTAGTCCATAGAGATTGTCATCAATTACCAAAACCAAACATGGGGGCACCACATGTTCTTTCAGAACCTTATCCGCATTACTTCCTTTACCATTGCATAACAGGGTACTCTTCTCCAATATTTTATCCGCGTTCTGAAAGAGAAACAAACAAATACATCTCAGGTTTACAATGTAGTATATGAAACTCATTTTGGTAAACCAGTTCAGTAGTAAGGTGGACATGATAACAGCATGAAACAAACATATATCTATGTAGTATGGTCACTGTATGGTCTATATCATTCTAGTTTATGTTGCCAAATCAAGATAGATACAGTTCGAATCATATCTATTTAAGACAAAGCAGCATAGACAGAATATAAGTGTGGGAAACTACACAACAATAACAACACTTGTAATGTGCATGGCATGAGAACATAACTGTTTATTCAATTGAAACTGAAATCAACATAGAGCAATTTACAACGGCAAACAGCCAAACACGTTGAAGAAACAAGTTTAAAACATACCTGTTGCGTCATTGGAGTTTCAATTGCATCCTTCAAATTTGAAATTAGTTGGTATCAGTAAATACAGTGATGCAAGAGCAAAGTAGTATGAACCATAACTACGGAACCTGACCTGAGAACAATTCTTCTTCTGCTTTAAGCCTTGACTTCGGGTTCGGAGTGGTGGTCCTCGTGATTTGGGCACTGTAGTTGCCTTACTAACTTCTCGTGTTTGGGTGCTCTGTGGTGGAGACGGTGCTGTGTCAACGGGAACTGGGTGTCTATCTGCTGGGGTTGGGGTTAGAAGGGTTGTAGCTGGTTCTCTGTCCAACTGGGTAGGGGTACAATCTGCATGAGTGTGGGTTATGTGTGGTGGGGCTGGTTCTTGGGCAACTACAACCGTGGTTCTATCTGCATCCACAGGTAGCACGATCTTTTCTGAATACCGTGTTTTTACTCCCACAGATACTGCCATCACTCCCTCCAATTGAAATGGCTGATAAACAAGAAAAGTAATTGAATGTACAGACATTGTAAGATAGACAGGTGCAATGGATAGTAGGGAAGAAAATAGGGCATGAAATAATTCACATTTATGTTGTCTAAGCAAACAGAATAGCAGGACATAATTTCACATATATGATGGCTAATTAAACATGATAGCATGACACAATTTCACATGTATGACGGCTAACTAAATAGGATAGAATGACATACTTCAAAATATGATGACTATGTAAACAGGATGACATGATATAACTATACGATGTGTCTATTAAAGTGGTTGGCATGCCATAAATCACAAACATGCCGTCGATGGAAACATGATGGCATGATATAATTCATGGATAGAATGATATAATTTAAAATATGATGACTATGTAAACAGGATGAGATGATATAACTATATTATGTCTTTAGAAAATGGGTTGGCATGCCATAATTCAGATACATGCTGTCTATGTAAACATCATGGCATGACATAATTCAAATATATGATTTATATACTAAGGAAGTGAGCAGAGGGCAATCGCATATATGACGTGTCAACTAAGGAGATGACATTCAATATTGTGTATATGATGTAAAAACTAAGCATTGCAATACAACATATGCATTATATGAGTAATATAACCCTGCCAAGTTTGAGCATACACCTCAGGGGGATAATAGGACTGGTCATCTGCCTCTGAATCCTCCTCTGAAGAGCTATCTATAACCAGCAAGATATCTGCTTCAGCAGGTAGCATTATCTGCTCTGAAGACCTTGTTTTCACTCCATATTTCTCCATCACCAATTAAAATGGCTGATGCACAGGAAGAGCAGTTGAATATACAAACATTGTCGACAAAAGCAATGAGAAATACAAAAAAAGGACGACATGATATAATTCACATATATGACGCTTGCCTAAACAGCATGGCATTTTATAATTCACATACATAATGCCTTGCAACAAGATAACATTGCATAATTCACATGTATAATGTCTTGCAACAAGATGGCATTGCATAATTCACATATATGGTAATTAGACACTAAATAGGTGGCATTCACACAAAGCATGTCTAAACTAAGCAAATGACATAGCAATGCAAGATACCATACGCACGATATGAGCAACATAACCCTACCAAGTTAGGGCATGCACCTCGGGGGGGGGGGGATATGACTGGTCATCTGTCTCTGAATCCTCCTCTGAGTAGCTATCGGTAACCAGCAAGACATGCGCTTCGTCAGATAGCATTGTCTGCTCTGAAGACCTTGTTTCCACTCCAGATTTTTCCATGAACGCGCCGAATGGCTGATGCACAGGAAGAGTAATTGAATGTACTAAAATTGTTGACAAATTTAACACGTAATAAAAAATGATGGCATGATATAATTCACGTATAAGATGACTGGCTAACCAGGGTGGCATTGCAAAATTCACATATATGATGCCTCGCTAGACAAGATGGCATTGCATGATTCACATATACGATAAATAAACTAAACAAATGGCATTGACACAAAGCATGTCTAAACTAAGCAGATGACATATTTAATGTATACAGTAAGCAATGCAAGGCACCATATGCATGATATTACCAACATCAACATGCCAAGTTAGAGCGAAGACCTCATGGGGTATATAGGAGTGGTCTTCTCCTTCTGAATCCCCCTCAGAACAGTGATCTTCCTCTTGATTACGATCTGAAATGGGTGGAGGGGAGGGGCTGCCTTTGCGCCCACCATGGAACATGTCTGCATGAAATTTTATTGCCACGCAAGGCTCGTCTCTTTTGCTCTACATGATCAGTTCCATTGTGTACAATAACTGGCATGCATAGGAATAAAACATAGTGAGGTTATGTAAGGAGTGCATGCACAAATCCAAAGTGATGGTAGCAAACTGTGGATAGACCCAAACCAATGATAGCAGGCAGATAATAGCTTTATTTAAAAAATACAGATAATGGCTCCTTTAATGTTTGTTTGCACCCAACATGAAACTCATAGTAGACACGGGAGATTAACCAGATAGTACTGATTGCTGCCCCAATATGTACCCCACAACCATTTAAAAACTCAAGTTTCAGCATTAGTTTGGACCTGACTCGGAGTCTAATAGGTGAACACGACAATAATGTAGCATGTCATCATATTAAGTGATGCATAATGTAAGTAGACACGGAAGAGTGCGACCTCTCTTGCGGACCCGTGTAGTCCTCAAGGTCATCTGCTCAATTGATGATGGTAATGCAGTTGCCGTGGCTTCCGGCGGCGGGGAAGAAGATCTGAGGCGGTGAAAGACAGTCTGGAGAGCGGATCCCTACTGTGGTAAACCCTTCCGTCGTTGGAGCAGCTGAGCTAGGGTGGAACACAGCGCCGCAGGAGTAGGACAAACCACACAAGGTTTTCTTTGACACATATCTATAACAGAAGTAATTGAGTAAGGGCTTGTTTGAATTTGAGGATTCTAACAATGCAGGGATAGGAAATAGATAGGAATAGGATAGGAATGCACGTGCAAAATAGAGAATTTAAAAAATAGGATTTCTGCCAATCTGGGTGTTTGATTCACAACAATTGGAAGATCACAGGATGCAAAAAAGCATGGTGAGATTAAGTCAAACCACAAGAAAATGTACGTTTTTTTTAACTGGGGACTGTAGGGAAAAACCCCCACAGCGTATCAAAACTTTATTAAAAGGCAGAACAATTACAAGTACAAGAGGGATTACAAGGGGTAATCAAGCTAATCTAAATAAGGTAGGAAAACAACAAACAGGCTCAAGGTGGTAGAAAAGAGATCCATTTAAGGAGATCATCCTTAAAAGCAGGCTTAATCCTATATTGCATTAAAGCAATATCATGCAGAAAAGCTGCTCTCCATTTATTAAATCCAGCTCTCTCATGCCTAAAAACCTTAGCATTTCTGACAATCCATATATTCCAGCAAGCTATAAAGACCACTTCAGTGAAGAAAGGTTTCCTAAAACTCCGTTTGGCATTGATAACCAGCTCCTTCATCGAGTTACCTGATGACCAATCAATTTGCAAATAGTTCCAAACCCTGACACTAAAATTGCAATTGAAGAACAGATGATCTCTTGTTTCCCTAGCCTGCAAAGGGCAGAGCACACAATTTACTCCATCCTCCAAACGCCAATGCCTACAAATGTACGGTTATAATGCTATTATGCTACTATCTCTTAGTCTTGTGCTTGATGAATAGGAATATGAAAAGGAGGAGAAGTGGAAATTAGAATTCCTACGGTTTTTCTTTCAAGGAGACACTAAAGGAACAAATCCTACAGTTTTCCTTTGCTCCATTCCTTTGCCCAAAATTCATGAAAAGCAGTACCATAGGAAACTTTCCAATTCCGATGTTTTTCATTCACTTTTCCTTTCAAGCACTAGCAATTCTAGTAGGCAGGCTTGAGCAAGGAAAATCCTACACTAAAAAATGTTTTTGTGCTACTTCTATTACTTTGGACCCAGGCCACTGCCATACTAGCTCAACTCCCAGGCCCATCGACAAATGCACAGCTCAAACGCGCAGAGATAAATAATGATGGCGTTCAAGAGAGTCCATCACAGATAGCTAAGTTGCTTGGTACCTCACTGCTTGTCATATAGTAGGATAAAATAATCGTATTTCCCGTTACTATGAGTGCTCAATGGACAATATATATATAACATGTAGACTAAAAAAGAGATGCAACAAGTGTACAACCTCTTTGGCGAAGCCATGTCGATCTCAGCGTGATTGGGTTTGCCGGTGAGGATGCTCCGGCTGACTTGGCTGCCGGAGGAGGGGAAGGAGATCTTAGGCGTCTGGAGATGGAGCCCGAGGTACTTCTTTGCTGTGATGGAGGGTTTCGTCGTTGGAGTAGCTCTGGTGAGTTGTACGACGCCGAGGCTGAAGCAGGACAAGAGAGACAACGAACAACGTTAACCTGAGTGGAATTCTAATAGCATCTCCAATACATGATGTAAAATACATAACCACAAAGTGCTAGATGTAAAATACATCTGCCGCTCATCTTTGAACTTAACTGTCGAAATTGAATTTAACTGTCGAAACTGAACTTAACTGTCGCAACTGAATTTTGCTGTCGAAACTGAATTTTGCTATCGAAACTGAACGCACTAGTAAGGTGAGGCTACACGTCGGTCGACTGACTTTTTCATCACTGGTTAGTCAATTTTGCAGCCGTTGGATACAAAATCAAGGGCCTGCGGTTCATCTTCAACCTCCACCCCCCTGAGCCGCTAGCCACCACCAGCCAAACAGCAGCCCCCCGCCCGCCCCGAAAACACTCCCCACCGCTGGTCCGCCGCCGCCCCGGCCATCCCTCTAGGCCCCCCATGCCGAGATTTTTCTCCGGCGATCCCCACGCCACCGACCCGCCAACGCCCCGCCACCGCCAGCGACCACCGCCCCCATCCTGAACCCTAAGATAGATAGTGGGGTACCTCTCCGGCCAGGCCCTCTCCCTGCTACGGCTGGTTCTTCCTTCACCCCGGCGAGCCCCCCCACCCCCTGAAAATCGACTGACCCAAAAGTTGATTCAGTCGACTGAAGTGTAGCTAAATCGGAGCAGCATCACAAGCAAGAGCAAGAGCGAGAGTAGCAGCGCGAGCAAGAGCAATAGCAAGAGCAGACCAGGCAGGGGACCAAGAGCAAGAGCAGAGCAGCAGCGCGAGCGAGAGCTAAAGCAGCAGCAGCTCCTATTGATGTGGACGTCGCCATCGAGGGAGCGACGCCATGGAGGAAGTGGCCAGCGACGCCGCCGTGGATGGAGCCGCGCCGTGTCGGCTCGGGACCGAGCGCCGGCAGCACCGTGAGATCGAATCAAGAAGAAAATGCGGCGATTAGTGTACAACCTCTTTGGTGGCACCGATTAGGCCGCAACTTCATCCGAGGCAATGGTGATGATGATGCTCTTCCGGTGGTGCAGGTGAAGACGGCGGTGAGGGAATGGAGGTGGCGCGAAAGACGAGGGGAATGTCGGGGCAACTCCTTGGAGGTGGAGGACGGGGTGGCTGAACCGGCGGGACGATGAGATCGATGACGGATCCTCATCTGGTACGGTAGATGAGGGACGTCCCGGTGTTTATGTGAATGACATCGTCGGGGAAGAGGCTCCGGCTGGGTGGCGGACGGAGCAGGGTGTGGGGTTTTGTCGCGGGTTTTCGCGGCCTCGGTGTACGAATGGGTGGGCAGATGGATGGCAGTGGGGAACCATGGCTTAGAGACGCGCTTGTCCGAAATGTGGGGTAAGTTACGAAAGTACCCCCACCGATTTGAGGCAGTTCTTTCGGTTCAGGGGTACCACGGGCATTTCGCGTGTCGGGATTTCACAGGAGGTGGGAGTTTTCGCGCGCGTTGTAATTTCGGAATAGCAAGGCGCGGTGTGAGATGGAGGGAGTTGTTGGAGCACAACGAGACAAAGATATATCTTAAATATTTCGGGCTAACAAGGCGCGGGTTGAAGAGACAGGAGTTTCGCAGCACGATAGACAAAGACGCTAGCTTGAATTTTCAGCATAACAAGGCGCGGCTTGAAATTTCAGAAGAACAAGCTTAACGTGTACCCAAAAAAAGACAATTTGCACCCCAACACGCACAACGCACACAGAAACACCATTTAGACTAGAGTAAGGTACACGTGCATTGCACGCATGAGATTTGGCAACCAAATTATGAATAAATACCACATTATAGCATGCAAGCTTTGAGTCATATATGCATGATGTAGATGTTCGTTTAATTCTTATAGTTCATTTCATTCAAAATCATCTAGTTTTTATAAGAAAGCTAATCTATTTTAAGATTCATGGAATTGTGCGTCATAAGACATAAAGTAGAAACAAATAATGGCAAATCATGTAGAAAAACATTTGGGCAATTATGATATGGAAGATTCTATAAAAAAATAAGAAGTGCTTGTATTTTGATGTTTGTTCATTATGCTTAAGTTCAACCATGGAGTCTTCTAGATTATACATGTGGCGAAATCTGGTGGAATCTAGATGATATCCAACGGCCAGTAGTGCTCAAATTTGCCATCTTTGGACCATCGGATTCGCCTCATCCAACGACCATCTTTCAAAGTTAAAGTTACCCACACACAATAAAAAATATATATATATATATATATATATATATATATAGGGGTATAGATATAGATATGTGATGTGAAAGCCGCGCATCATCTTCAATTAGAATAGTGTGTCCATGCACGGATGCGACGTGGCCAAATGATGTCTGCTATCGGTATCTCTAATTCAAATTAGTCTGACCTTGTTCAATGTGTATACATTACAACATGCTCGTTTCCAAACCACACCGCGCAGATCTCCGTTATATTCATGCATGCATGGGTTTCAAACATCAGGATCTCTTATTCAAATATTTGAATTCAACTTTACATTGATTATGACCTCACCTATTCTTTTACACCCACACAGTAGTCTTCTCTTTATAATTGTACCACTAACTTTCTCTCATGCATGCATGCACACACACTACGAGTCGGCATTATAAATCGCACGCATGCAATCTTTTTCTTCAGGTCGGTCTCCCATGAAGGCACACACCCACACACATCCCCCTCTCCATCATATCGGGCATTCTTTATCTCTCACGCGTGCATGCGCAACGATCGATGTTCCTCTATGTATGTGTGTATATAGCTAGGTCTTTCATAGTTTTCCACACAAACCAATGAATCGATATATCCAGTGAGGACTCACCCTCTTTCCCACGTCCACATCGATCAATCTATACTTCTCTATATAGGATTAACATATATAGCTAATACACCCACATTAATTATATATCCAACATCCCCCTCTCATCATCCATGCCTTCCGCTTCATCTCTCAGACACGTGCACAATGGCGAAGATAGGGGGCAGTAAGGGCCCTGCCCCCTCCCCCCTAACATCACTATATATCAAGGCTAATATGAATGTGATCATTAGACAATTGATGCTAAAAATGGTTTAAGTTCATGAATTGACCCTCCTCGTAAAGGATTAGCAATGCTTGGCCCCCTAGCTCATTTATTTTTCATGGCTCCGCCACTGCGCGCAACAGCGCACGTGTTCGCCCCCTCTCTCTAAATATCGATCTCGAACTTGTGCATTCCTTCATAGTCTCCCTCCACTCGGCCCCTCGCACCATCTTCTAGCCCCCACCGGATTTTGCCACATGTACAATCTAGCAGACTCGATGGTTGAACTTAAGCATAATGCACAAACCTCAAAACATTAGTGGTTCTCTTTTGTTCTAGAATCTTCCGTATCATAACTGCCCAAGCTTTTTTTTTCTAATTGAATTGCCATTATTTGTTTTTACTTTATGATTTACAACGCACAATTCCATGAACCATAAAATAGAATAAGGGCTTCTTTGATTCAAAGGATTCTCAAAGGAATTTTGGAGGTTTCTAATCATTAGGAATTTTTCCTATCTTGGTTGTTTGATTCGTAGGATTGTAAACCATAGGAATTTTTCCATATGATTCATTTGCACTAGATTTCATAGGAAACATCCCATCCACTCAAACCTCTTTGAAAGAATTCTGCGTTTTTTCTATGCACAATCAAACACTCGTACAATCCTGCAGGATTCAAGATGACATTCCACTATAATCCCATGTTTTTCCTATTCCCGCGTTCTTAGCTTTTTTATAAAAACTAATTGATTTTGAATAAGATGAAATATAAGAATTAAACAAAGGGCTACATTAGGCATATATGACTCAGAGCTTACATGCTATAGTGTGGTATTTATTCATAATTTGGTAGCAAAATCTGATGCGTGCAATGCACGTGTACCTTACTAGTACTTTGAGTATGTGCAAAACACGTAAATTAGAATACCAATGGCATGCTACACAGTGTCTCTCTTACAGTTCATGAAGCCACGTGGCACATGTGGAGGCGTTGTCGCGACCTCCTTGCATGGATTAATCACAATGACGTGCTGCTGGTTCCAGAAGAATGTACTCGTCCTCCCTGAGCCATACTGGCAGTACATGCATGAAGCGAAGATGTGCACGCATGCCATGCACGCACTCATTCCCTCGCACGCACACGCGGGTACACGGACGGATGCAATTTTGTACCAAGATCCACCCCATGTGATAATTTGACGCGTGTAAAGTCGTTCACTTCATTGATGGTCAATTAATACAGTGCATGCAAATTGAGTGGACGTGAGGGCAGAAGAAAGTCATTATTACTCCACTGCGCGCATGCGAGTAGTTAAATCGTAGGTTGCTAGTAGTACTTCCATTGGTCTCCTTCGTATTTTGTGCAGTAACATAATATTTATGCATTTGAGCAGTGTAGTACTTGAAATTTATGTTCTGCTAAACTCATCGGGAGCCGTTTCGGGCCTCGAAACCAAAACCATCAACTAATCTTTACCTTGTTCCCATCACATTCGAAAGCCTGCTCACACCTACTAGTACGTACCAAACCTGAACGTGTTCCCACTATGCAGGTATTAGTACTAGTGCTAGTACTTAGGTTATAAAAAGGGGAACTACCTAACCGAAAATTACTCTACCTTTCCTCCTCATAAGTGCTTCTTCTTCGTCCGTCGTAGCCATGGCCGGTGAGGAGAGCTATAGGTCGAGAACTACTCGTAACAAGGGAGCGGCAACCAAGGCTGCGGAAAAAAGAGAGGGCTCACCGCCACGCAGAGACCTCAAAACATCTCTCACGGGCAGGCGATGGCTCCCAGGAGCGCCCTAGCCGCGGAGGCGAACATGCCGAGCCGGCGGAGCTAGAGTCGTTATCCCTCGACGGCATGCCCGATCAGCTCAATAAGCACCTCAATAAGCAGAAGGAGTTCATCCAAGGCTTGATGGAGTTGCTGAAGGAGAGCCTCGACGACATGCCCGCTGAGCTCAATCAGCAGGGGGAGTTGACCACCGGCTCAGTGATGCTGATGAAGAAGAGCATTGCATCGGAGAAGATGGCGACCGGCGAAATCCTGCAACTTCAGGAGGACAAGGCAGAGCTCTGCCACGAGATTGACCTGTTGAAGGAGAAGAACGCCGACTGGAAGAAGCTGCATGAGAATAGTAGTTCCTCGATGAAGATGCTACAGGCTCTCGTCATGGAATAGAAGGATGAGTTGGCGAAGCTCCGCATCGAGCACCCGACTGCTATCAAGGTACGTTATGCGGCCGTGGAATAGATGATGAAGGCTCGTGTCGAGAAATCCTGCGTCAAGGACAGAATGAAGAAGATGGTGGAGGAGACGCGCAAGGAGATGGAGGTCGTGGAGGCGATGAAGAAGAAGTTACGACTACGCGGCGAATTAGATTGTTTGGGGTGATAATCTTCCTTCTTCTTTTGCTCCTCTGTTTCATCTTTTGCTTTGGGTGTTTCACCGCACGTGTCACGTTCTCTGCGAGGCATGAATAGAACAATGGTTTTTTTGAGGGAATGAATAGAACAATGCCAACAATTTGATGACTAGCAAATTAGATCATTTTTATCGCCATATGGCACTGGGCTTCCATGTTCCGTGCTCCTTCATCGCAGTACTACTCCAGTGGAAAACTTGAGTATACCGCATGGTTCTTTGCTCCTCCTCGATCAGGTCATCGGCGCATTTATACGAGCAGTCAAATCACAAGGCCTTGCCTTCCAACAGTAATGAGCCATCAAATCACAAAGGCCCTCGCCTCTCGTGAAACCGACCAAGCTAGACTGCCCCGCCCTCTAGCCTTTTAAAAAATGTATACTTTTGTACAACAGTAGTATCGATGGATTGCGCCATGGAGCAAAACTTGAAATTAAAAAAAGGTGGTACATATAGAGAGCGCTCGTTGCCGAATTATGCATATAGTACTATTAAAAAGGCTAGTCACAATAATGGTGTCCAGCACAACCCACCCCTCAAATAAAACTAAGAGGGTGCTTGGATACGTTTTAGTCCCATGACTAAAAGTAGTGGGACTAAAACATGCTAGCCTCATCCACGCTTGGATCCAAATACTAAAAAGTCTAAAATCAAGTTAATGAGCATTTATTATCCTCCAAACCCTCCAATCCAGAACTCGCATGTGTTAAAGGAGAGGAGTTAAATGAGTAGAGAGAGGACTAATCCACATTTTAGTAGGGGTACCCCTGACTAAAAATTTTTAGTCTCAAGACTAGTTTTAGCCCCTCTTTAGTCAGGGTGCTTGGAACTTTAGCCTCTTAAAGAGACTATTTTTAGTCAGACTAAAATAAGTCCCTTGGATCCAAGCACCCTCTAAGCATCCTGGAATTCTTTGACAAAACTAAGCACCCTGAAATTCTTTGACAACTAAACTGCTGGCTATATGATGTTGGCCATATATATTGTACGTATATAATGTGAAGAAACGAGTGGTAGTACTATACGAACTAAAAGATGAAACGTAAGAAATACTAGTATGTACGTACTGAAGAGTTAAAGTAACGAGAAGAAACATAACATAGTTTTGCTGGGGGCTCAACACAACACACCCCTCAAATTAAATTAAGCACACCTGAAATTAAACTTTGCAACTAGTCTGGTAGACACTGCATTAGAACCACCATGAGCAATGACACTGAAACCTTACTCGAAGTCCTCGTTCACGTCCTTGACTTCGTCCTTGTCCCTCTTCCTCTTGGCCGATACTTCTTTGCTTGAACCGCACACTTGGCTGTTGCTCTTCATCGAACCCTTGTAGATATTGAAGCAAAGGCAGCCATCCATTGCAGCGTAGTGGATGTGGTCTATATCTAGTACATTCCGCTGCCATGCATGACGATGAAACGTGTATGGAGGTTTCTCCAGTTTACCGTATGAAGGATGAACCATGGCTCCTGCCAGGGTCAGCATTGAAGGCTGATGAGAGGACACCAACCGATTCTTCTGGAGGTCGAAGGTGTTGCCTACAACGAGGCCTATCCGACGCATGACTTCTTTGTCGTTACCAAAGTCTACAGTAACGAATTTGACTAGGTTGCTCTCGAGGAAGTCCTTAAAATCCTGGCACTCAATGTCGGCATGGCATATGTGGTAGACCAAGCATAAGTCATGCACGCAAACCTGGATCACGGTGGGCTTCTTCCTCTCTTCGTCCTTTAGATCCTTCTCTCGTGCCAGGACTGTGGTGTACTCAACATCTAGCCCAGCGACCCACTCATCATCCAAGTCTTTGAACATGCGTCTGAAGCGAGAAAGGCATCCTTTCACCGTCGTGGAAGAACGGGTGTAGATGGCGTCGAACTCATCGCCGGTGATGGTTCTAACCTTGTTCTCACCGCCGATCGTGGAGATTTGGGACGCCATAGATTTGGGAGGAGGGTTAGGATTAGTGGAACTACCGTAATGTGAATGGACGGGACGACTAGGAGTGAACCGTCGTAGTATTGAAGGACGTGCGGGGACGAGTAGGAGCATCATTAATTAATTGAATCTTCTTGCCTCCCTCCGCATGCAGCCGCATGCAAGCCTCACGCGCACATCCCTAGTGCATGCTATGCCTAGGTATTTATTTCTCCCAATCAGCGTACGCAACGAGCAGCGGAATCAATGTAATATGTGGTGATTTAATTACAACGGGACTAATAAAAATGGGACGTGGCTTGCTGGCTAATAGGACCAATAAACCCGGACGGAGGGAGTACTACGTTGGTGCCTGGACGATCCCTGCAAGACACGGAAGATCAGTTCGTCCATGCATGTGACCAGACTCCAGAAGACACGCCTGGATTGGCTATCGTCTACATATCGTGCATGCTGTGTTGTACATGGCTGTAGTTGTGGTGAGAAATCTAAAAAAGGGTTTCTTGTCATCTCGCAAAATTAGGTGTCGTGTGCTTCGGATCACTGCGAGGGTTAAACAGCGACAACTGAGTTGGGCTAGTCATTGGGGGCACATGCACGAACAGTGACTACTCGGCTGCCATCTAGGTCAAGCCGGCTATGTTAATTAGGACATCTATCGACGGACCCCTTTTCTACGAGTTTATCTTTAATTTGAGCTTTGCTCCTCGTCTAGTTTGTCCGTCGGGATTCATGTTGTCTCCTTTGGGCAGTGAGGTTATGATTTCTTGTCATGTGGCATTTTTTCGTGTTATATGTTATAATCTGGCTCTTCAGATCAAAATGACGACAACCGCGCCTCCGGGCCACGTGCATGAAGACTTCTCGACAGTCATTGACGAGGTCAAGCCGGCTCCAGTAGACAAAAGAAAACTAGCACTACTCCACTATATAGGCAGGAGCCTCCGCGCTTGCTTGCTAGTGTTGCTCTCTTCACACTGTCTCGACCTCTCCAGATCTAAACACGACAGCGGTGGCCACACACTCTCTCTCTCTGCTCACCGCTGGTCACAGATCCAGCCGGATCCTCTCCGCCGGGGAAGGTGAGAAGGTGCAACATTCATGCGGTCGTCCTCGGCGACGGCTCTTACCCACTGCTGGGCGCGTCCCGATCAGCCTGCCTTGCCATTCTCTCCCAAGCACCGCTGGGGAGGGAGGGCCTCTGACCCCTTCTTCCTAGCTGCCATAGTGTGGGCAGATCCGGCCTCCCGCCGCCCACCTAGCGACATCCCGGCGACCATCAGGTATAACTTCCTTCGAAACCAGCCTTTCTCTACTTCCCGAGCTCCTGACGTCGCTGCATTTGTATCTTTTACTATTTCTCAGGCCCCCTCGTAGATAGGATCAATCGGCTGTTCGAAAACCACCTAATTTTTTATGCTTAAGAGGTAAAACTAGTTCATGCACTCGAATCTAGTACTACTTGGTTCAAACAAGGAAGAAAGGAGGTGGGGGTGGGGGAGGATTTGTTACCTGAATCTAGGACTTGGTCGAAACAGGAAATAATGGGGGCGAAAAGTAGCAGAGACTGGCTATCCAACTAGTCTCTAGGTCTAATAGGGAAATAAAGGGAAACGTAGTACAGACTCAATATAAACCCGATCTATTGGTTGAAAAAGGAAAGAAAGTGGGGACTGGGGGACAAGTCAACAGAGTAAGTCCAGCACTAGATTTGCTAGCCTCACACAGTATAAGGTGGCTATACCGAACAAAAATGGGACCAACCCAGATATCTTGTTCTGATGTTTGTTGCCCCGAGCCACTCTTATGTAATGCCATTAGTAAAATGTAGCAGTCGCACTGTTAAAAGTAAGGACACGTTAAACCAATGTTGTTTTCAATGTAATGCCTCCGGTAATATGAATCAATGGCACTTCTTTACATGTCTTGCTAAAATTTCCCATTAAGATAAGTTGGTTCTTTTCGTTAGAAATGCAACTGTCCTGGTCCGCCTACTCTCCCGTGCCCAAAGTAATGTCGTATTTAACGGTTGTCATAGTTAATCCTAATGCCCACACTAATATCTAGCAATGCTAGTGCTTTAGAAATTGCTACTGTCCTTGTAGGATTTCCATTCAGGTAAGGAACATGCTTCTTTTCATTTGAGGCATGTTTCATCACTTGTTAGTCACCCTCCTTTCCACCTTTTTTGTGCAAACAGAGATATACATTTCACGCTCAATCTTAGTTGAACTGCACAAATGATATCCAAATTATAGTTGAGCATTCCAGGAGCTTCACAACCAACCTTGATATTGCTCAATTTTATTGCAACTAATGAAGAACAAGCTCTGCGGGTTTCGTTTTCTAATGGAAATGGAACCGGGGCTGGAGCCCTTTTCTTAAAAAAAATTGAAAGAAGAAGCTGCTAGCTCACGGGACATTGCTTCATTTTAGGTGAACTGCACCAAAAGGTCCCATGAATTGAATCATCCATGTTGGTGACTGAAAGAGCCAGCTTCAGCATCCCAATCTAAGCACCCCCGACCTCCATCCTTGCGACGCACGGTACACCTTGTTTGCCACCTGCTTGACCCTAGTGTCACTAATAAAATGAAGTAATAATACAGTTAAAATAGAGCGTGTGTCCTCTCTATCATTTCATTTCCAATGTAGATAAAGAAAGTGGTTCTCTTTGTTAATGTATGTTCCATCAACTAGTCCCATTGTTAATGTTTAAGCGTTTCTGCAAACAGGGGTGCTTAATTTTAGTTGATATGTAAAAAAAATAGAGATTTGAATGTCTCAAGGCGCCTCCTTGTACTACCACTGTACACTGATGTTCATCACTGGCAGAAGGTGTATCTGGGAGATTCGGGATGATGTCCAGTATGAGGCGTACCGTATGAGGCGTCGCAGGGCCCATCTCGCCCTCGCAGCATGGCATACTATGATACTATCGCAATATTTTCTTCTATTTATTTTGTGTGTTTCATCAACTAGTGCCACTATAATGTAATCACGCTTTTTAATTATCTATGCAAACGGGGTTATTCAGCTGCATTTTGGTGGAACCGCACAAATGTACGTATGGAACCGGCATATATTCAGAGTGCGAGGTGTGCCAAGTAAAAAATTACCGACACCAACCATGTTGCATGCACGCATTGGCATCCACCACCACCAGTGGGATGTGTGGCGCTCGCTGTGGACGGATCTTTCTCGGCAGAAAATCATCTAACCAAATACTAGTAGCTTATATTGGCAGCTTTCTAGGGAGTACTCTTTTCTAAAAGAAGCACCAATCTATTTTTCTTTATTTGTACACCGTGTCACAACTTTGACCCAAAGGTCCAGAGCTATTTTAGGGTGATTGGCGTAGTACTCAGATACTAATTGTAAGCATGATTTTCATTAGCTGTCACACTGATTGTAAGCATGAGCAGGTGGAAGATTAGGTTAGTGCGAAGCTTACCTTAAACCCTAGCACTGCCGTTGAAACGAGGCGAGCGTCAAGGGAACCATGGAGAACGGCGGGGAAGCGATGTGACGCCATCCGACCTCCTCTTGCGGTGGGAGAACGAATACTCATGTGGCTCTGGCTGGCTCTGCACCCTCACGAACGACACGCCATACTCGATCGATTCGTTATCCTCTGGGTGCTCGACCTTCGACCTGTACGCCCACCACCTCCGCCTGACTGTCGCCTCGGGTGAATCTGTCTGCTCCATCACCCAGAGGAGATACTCAATGAACTCGAAGGACTGCGGTGTGACTGTCGCCGAGGAGTACATGTATATCGCCGCCCTCATCGCCGTCGTCTCGCTCTTTCGCATACATTGCCACATGGCCCGCACCGTCCATGAAATCTCCCACTCATTGTCAAACCAACTAAGGATCTCCTTCAACCTGGCCAACTTTGCCTGGTCGCCGCCGGCGATCTGCCTGATTCGCTCCTGCATCCTCTCCATAGATGTCCTACTGCTCAAAAGGCAATAAGAAGCACGCACTCCTACTAGACATGGAAGGAGTAAACCTAAAATATGCTTTCTTCCCTTATGTTGAATCGACTTCCTTGTCTCTTTCTAGAAAGTCAGCAGATGGCCCAAGGTGACCTACTGGGAAATGAAAAAACAATTGGTTCAATCGAGTACTTATAAGCCGAACGGAGTTCTCTCTCATATTGTTATGTTTACCTGGAATGCCATAAGCCTGCTCTCAAGGAACAACTCGAATCACTGCTGACGCGGGACTTGCTTTCGCACGGGGAGTTGGATAAATTACCCTCTTGTGGGTATGGCGATTAGACTCCTTTCCCGCTGCTAAGGGAGAGCAAGAAACTAAATCAAATGATTGTTTTTTTTCACCAGCGCCCTTTTTTTGCGGGTACTAAGAGTCCTCTCACTACCAACCAGCAGACATCATCATCTGGCTGGGTCTTGCCGGTATCAACAACGAGAAAGAAGAACCAAATGGAAACAGCAACTAACTATGGCTCTTGGCCCCCATCTTTCGGTGGAATAACCTCTTGATCTTACGCCCTATGTTCTTGGTAAAGTGAGCTATGTCATAGCCTATTGCTACCCGATCTACAAGTCGGTCTACTTCTGGCTCTTGCCTTGATTGGAACGGGGTATATACTTATACCAGACAGTACAAAATAACCCTGCGTATACTAGAAAAGCAAAATAACCGTACACATACGACTTAGAATTCTCATCATAAAATGGTATTACTACTTCAACCAACTTGTTTATGATTTCACGTTTCAAAAGGGATTTCAAACCAAGACCGCTATGTGAGAATCGCTGAATAACGTCAAAAGTATCCCTTAAGTAAATATTATCGATAAAAAACAAACCTAGCGAATCATTTATTTCTTTAAACTTATCAAATATATACATTTAGATCAACTAAACTAAACCAGAGATTGTCGTAGAGATTGGCAGGACTGGGTATTATTCTGGGCGATGAAATGGATGGAATTTCTTGAAACATAGCCGCCAACGGATCAATTCATTAAGGGCACACCCAGGCAGGGAAGAATTCTCAATTAGTTCATTGAGTTTAGGAAAGGATGCCAGTTTGGAACAGTTGGTGGAGCATGGTGAAACGCGCTCATTTGGAGTGGCTGAAACAGAAACATACTCGAGAGAGCGGGAGACTGGAGCGTTTGTACCATCGACGAGGGCCAATGAGACTAGACTATTCTACGAGTTTTCTGAGGAGCAACAACGGAAAGCTAGACTTTGAAAAAGCATATGATAGGGTGAATTGGGATTTTCTACAAGAGGTTTCTGAGTGGTCCAGTGCTAGCTTTGGAAGATGGGAGGAGAGATGGTGGTCTTGCAATAGAGAAGAGGGAGAGGCGAGACGATCATTTTGGAATGGAGATGATGGAGAGGAGAGGAGGTGGTTTTGCAATGGAGAAGATTAGAAGAGGGAGAGGCGAGATGGTGGTTTTGGAATGGAGATGATGGAGAGGAGAGGAGGTGGTTTTGCAATGTGTTGACACCAGATTTTGGCATGGTCACGAATCCGGATTCATATGCAAAACTTAGAGGCAACACTTCGCGGACCGACCCTAAGTGAGAAAGTATTCGGCCTTTGCCGGCTGAATGAAACCTTGCCGTGGTAAAACCTTGCCGATGTGAGGGCTTACCGGCGTGGAAAGCTTGCTGGCGGAGAAGCTTGCCGGCGTGGAAAGCTTGCCGACGGAGAAGCTTGCCGGTGTGAAATCTTGCCGAGGGAGAAACCTTGCTGAAGAGGAACTCTTGCCGGGGTAGAAACCTTGCCGAGCTAGGGAGAAACCTTGCCTGTGTAGAAACCTTGCCAGGGTGAAACCTTGTCGGTGTGGAAAGCTTACCCGGGTGGAAGGCCTGCCGGGGTGGAGGTTGTGATAGTCAATCCGACCAAAAGCTGAAGATGGGCTCAAATGATTATCTAGATGGACTCAAATGGAGAAGTGATCTACATGAAAGAGTTCCGTATTATTGATATGAACATCTTTGAAATTTGGGTCATCGCTGTCCGATTTCATCTCGAAGGCCGAAACTATGCTCAAAGTACCAAGATCTTATATTCAAAGTACAGTTTAGCCGATTAAGCCCCCAAGACGACCTCAAATGAAAAAATGATCTACACGGGTTGTCTTCGTCTCGTCGAAACGATCGATTTTGATATAAAAATCATTCAAATCCGAGTTCGTATGCAAAATTTAGAGCAATCGGAGTGCAGCCCTGTCACGAGGCGAGATGTGGCGCGCCCCACCAGACACATGTCTGAGGGGTAGCGCGAGGAAATAGCTTGTGTTGCGAGACCGATCTGACCCTCAAAATGCTCTCTGATTAAAAAACCTTCAACATGAAAGTTGTTCGTCTTGTCGAAACAGTCAAGATTGCTTTTGGGCTTGTTTTCATCCGAGATCGTTTACCACCGCAAAAAAGACCCGCAAGGTGCAGCCAGTTTAAACCGAACAGTTTTAGAAAGTTCGGATAAAACCAGTCTGAATTTGACTAGGGTTTTGGACGTGAATTGATATAATTTTCTTGTAAGGAAAGCCTAGATAAATCCTTTGCTTGTACAGGAAGTCTAGCCGCCTCTTATATATGTTGGGGGTGACGGCCGATTGAAACAACACACAATCGAACAAATCAATATACTACTTTTTCATCTACGTTTTATCTCTCCACCGTTTTTCTCTCTCGTTTTTCGCTATTCCTCGTATTTGAGAGCTGCGAATTCCGAGGCTCTAGGGGCGAGCGAATCGACCTAGGGCAGCCCATAGCCGCTGCACTCCCTGACGGGGTCCCTCCCGGGGGTGTGGGGTTTTCGGGTCTGCAAAAGCGCCCGTCGACTGTCTTGCGTATCGCGCTGTCGGTCGGGTCTCCTTTGACGTGAGCTGCGGTGCATCACCCCCGGCGTCGAGGGTACACGTGACGTGTTCGTGTGTCAACACAATGGAGAAGATCAGAAGAGGGAGAGGCGAGACGGTGGTTTTGGAATGGAGATGATGGAGAGGAGAGGAGGTGGTTTTGCAATGGAGAAGAGGGAGAGGAGCGTGCGGGAGCGATTTAGGATTGGACGAGAGGGCCGGCGCGCTGTGACTGGATCAAAATCAAAATCAATTTACCCTTCAATTAAGAAAGCAACCCCACATTAACTAGTCTCCCTGTTATTCTGGGTCATAATTGACCATGATTTTCGCACATAAAATATATCTTATACGTTGGAAAAATAATATAATTTGAAAGTACATTCAGATACGAACCAAACGATACAATTTTTTGGTGACATGCATTCACATTTTGCTTGTCAAATACAGTATGTAGTCAAACTTTGACCGAAAATACGCAAAACAACAAAAAAAATACTTGCAAGACCAGCGCCGCTCTTCCGCTCTTCTCCTCTTAAACCACCGCCGCTCCTCTCCTGTTCCAATCTAAATGCATCGCCACTCCTCTCCTCTTCCATTTCAAACCTCCGCCCTCCTCTCTTGTTCCAGTCCAAAACCAGCGTCACTCCTCTCCTGTTCTAATCCAAAACCAGCGCTGCCCCTCTCCTCTTCCATTCAAAAACCACCGCCGGCGAGTGAAGGTGCTGTGGAGAAGTAGATCGATGGAGGAGTACAACCGATATGTGAGGATCACAGACGGCGACCCTGTGAAGCTAGCTTGGATGTTGGAGATACAGTCTTGGTTTGACAACAAGGACCAACTGTAACACCCTCGATGCGACTATATCTCCCACGTGTCGAGGCATGACTTAGAGGCATAATCGCATTGAAGGCATATGTCGCAAGTCAGGCAATCTTCACAAACATCCCATGTAATATAGATAATGAAAAGGGATAACATAGTTGTCTTACACTCGCCACGTCAATCAAGTACATAAATAACATACATCATCCAAACACTCATGGCCCGACTACGACGCCAAAATAAAAGACAACCCAACAAGCGACATGGTCCCGATCACCCCAACTGGGCACCACTACTGATCATCAGGAAAAGAAACATAATAGCGCTGAGAGTCCTCGTCGTACTCCCACTTGAGCTCAAGCGCGCCATCTGGAGCTGTATCACCAGGCCCTGCATGTGGTGTAATAGTAATCTGTGAGCCACAGGGACTCAGCAATCTCGCACCCTCGCGATCAAGACTATTTAAGCTTAATAGGTAGGGTAAGGTAAATATATGTGGAGCTACGGCAAGCGACTAGCATATATGGTGGCTAACCTGTTCGCAAAAGAGAGCGAGAAGAGAAGGCAAAGCGCGAACGCATAACTAAAGAGGGCAAACCTGCAGCAAACATTACTCCAACACCGTGTCCACTTCCCGGACTCCGCCGAGAAGAGGCCATCACGGTAACACACTCAGTTGATTCATTTTAATTAAGTTAAGGTTCAAGTTATCTACAACTGGACATTAACAAATTCCCATCTGCCCATAACCGCGGGCACGGCTTTCGAAAGTTTAAATCCCCGCAGTGGAGTCCCAACTTAGCCCACGACAAGCTCTCATGGTCAACGAAGGAATAGACCTCCTCCCGAGACGGTCCGATCAGGCTCGGTATCTCGGTTCTTCGAGACACTTCGACAGGTTAAAACTAATCCAGCAACACCGCCCGAATGTGCCGACAAATCCCGATAGGAGCTGCACATATCTCTTTCTTAGGGCACACTCAGATTGTCCTAGGTACGGATAGGCCAGCCCAGAGTTGCCCCTGGTGGCCACCGGCAGCTGACAGGTGGACCAACACTCAAAGGAGCACTGGCTCGGGGGGGTTTAAAATAAGATGACCCTCGGGCTCCAGAAACCCAAGGGAAAAAGAGGCTAGGTGGCAAATGGTAAAACCAAGGTTGGGCATTGCTGGAAAAGCTTTAATCAAGACGAACTATCAAGGGGTTCCCATTATAACCCAACCGCGTAAGGAACGCAAAATCCGGGAACATAACATCGATATGACGGAAACTAGGGCGGCAAGAGTGGAACAAAACACTAGGCGAGAGGCCGAGCCTTCCACCCTTTACCAAGTATATAGATGCATTAAGATAACATGGCAATATAATGATATCCCAACAAGTAAATAAATGTTCCAACAAGGAACGGTCTCCAATCTTCACCTGCAACTAGCAACGCTATAAGAGGGGCTGAGCAAAGCGGTAACATAGCCAATCAACGATTTGCTAGGACAATGGTGGGTTAGAGGATGAACATGGCAATTTGGGAGGCTTGAAAGCAAATGGTAGGCATCATAGCATTGGCATAGCAAAAGAGCGAGCAAACTAGCATAGCAAAGATAGTAGTGATTTCGAGGGTATGATCATCTTGCCTGCAAAGGTGTCAGAGTTGACTGGATCCTCGAAAGCAAACTCAACGGGCTCCTCGTTAGCGAACTCGTCTCCTGGCTCTACCCAAACAAGACAAACAAGCAACAAGAACACAATCAACCACGTGCAAGGATCAAAGAAGATGATGCAAACATGGTATGCTATGCGGGATGCATATGCAAGATATGACAGGAAATGCATGAACCTGGCCTCAACTTGGAAAACCAAGTGTGCCACTGGAAATATGAGATGAAATCGTTTGAAAACGATATAAAGATCACCGGAATCGGAGTTACGGTTTGGAAATGGCAAGCGATTCAAATATGACACCGGTCTGCGATTTACAGCAAGTAGGCATCTAATTGCAATGAGATGAACATGCTACAGCACTCAAACATGGCAATAAAATACATGGTAGGGATGCATTCAAGATGCTTAACAAAAGTCTAGCACTGAGCTACAGCCAATTCATCCATTAGGAGGTTCAAACAAGCATGGCAAAAACGCAAATGGTAAAACAGATCTCAGACTTAGTGAAATTAACACTTGTTTGGAATTTCAGATCATATAGCCCTCTTCGGAGCACCAAAACAACATCTTACAGGACCTGAACATGGCAAAGTAAAACATGGCATGGAGCTACTCAAATAGCTTAACAAAAGTCCCTTAGTGACCTTGAGCCTAAAGGGATCCGAAAATATACTAACAAGCACACGAACATAGCAAAAACATAATCAGTTTTCAGACTTGGTGAAAACTGGGACATGCTGAAATCATAACTCAAGTAGGCATGTTTACGAGCTCGACGCACTCACCACGGTGCAAGTCATGGCAATACAAGCATACATCCATTAAGAAGGCACAAAATGCAAGCTAGACATGGCAAGAACAATGGCATAGCATGCACGGATCAACTACAATAACATCGGCAAAATCGCAAACAAGTTGACGATCTGCCCAGATTCACAACGAAGCAAAAGTAGAGCTCGATTGACTCAAGCTAGGGTGCTCCATATATGCAAACAAAGACATTAATGGATAGAGCACTACAATATTAACAAAACTCCTTTACTGATCATCCTCAAAAGAGGCACGGATCACTAGGAAACAACATGGACATATGGCATCATGACCTAAACAATCACATGACTTAGTGAAATTACTAAGTCCCTGAAAACAGATTTACCGGGTGCCTCACTTTGCAAGCTTGCACTAGGCACCACACACATCACAAAACTACATGGGTTGCACATCTGGAAAGATGACAAAACCCTTAACAAAACATATGTAGAACTCATGGGCATAGCATGCACACAATAATCATGGCAAAAATGACAAATGTCTAAGATGGAGTAGCAGATCTGACAATTAACTCAAGTAGCCCTCTTCTAACAGAATTTCAGGCATCAAGATGAACTCAAATGAAAATGATGCAATGGAATGAAATGATGTACTCTCTGAGGCGAACATTTTGATATGCTATATGCATGAATCGGAGCTACGGATGCGGAGATATAGCAAGTTGAATATAGGCACATGGACTGAAAATTTAGGGACTTAGAGAAAATTCAACCTCCTAGGGTTTACTGTTCATGCCAGATCTGGATCGGGATCGCGGCACTGTAGCGGCGGCGCGGGCACTGTAGCACGGCGAGCTCGAGGTGGCCGGGGCCGGCGAGGAGGAGGCGATGGCGGCGAGCTTGCGCGGTGTGGCGGCGCGGCGGGCGCGTGCGGCGGCGCCGGACGCGAGGCAGGGCGGCGCGGCGAGGCACCCTGGAGGAGGAGGCGCGGCCCGGGCGCGGGACGAAGGGGGCCGGCCTTGGGCCCGGCGGGAGGCCACGTGGCGCCGCGGGAGTGGCCGAGGCGGGGCGGAGCAGACGCGTCCGGCCTGATTCGGACGTGTCCGGCCGGTGCGGGGGCGATTTCTAGGGTTTCGGGAGGAGAGGAAGATCCGAAAACGGAGGGGTCTTATTTATAGTTATAGAGGGAGCTAGGAGAGTCCAAATGAGGTGCAGTTTTTGGCCACGCGATCGTGATCGAACGCTCTAGGTGATGGAGCAGGGTTAGGTTGGTTTTGGGCCAAATTGGAGGGGTGTTGGGCTGCAACACACACGAGGCCTTTTCGGTCCCTCGGTTAACCGTTGGAGTATCAAACGAAATCCAAATGATACGAAACTTGACAGGCGGTCTACCGGTAGTAAACCAAGGCCGCCTGGCAAGTCTCGGTCCAATCCGGAAATGTTTAATCCCCACACACGAAAGAAAGCTAGAATTGGCCACCGGAGGAGAACGAAGCGCCGGAATGCAAAATGGACAATGGGGAAAATGCTCGGATGCATGAGGCAAACACGTATGCAAATGCAATGCACATGATGACATGATATGAGATGCATGACAATGATAAAAACACACAGAGACAAAGACCCAAACCCGAGAAAATAAATTAAACTTAAAGCCGGAAACGGCAAGAGTTGGATTACAAATTGGGAAAGTTATATCCGGGGTGTTACAACACTCCACCACTACGAAAAGATCTCGTCCCGAGATCTAGGACTAAAAGAACGCCGGGTACTCAGAACGGAGGTGATCCTCGCGTTCCAGGTAGCTTCACGGTCGGAATGGTGTGACCACTTGACTTTGAGGAACTTGATCGACTTGTTGCGAGTCTTGCGTTCAGTCTCTTCAAGGATAGCAACGGGGTGCTCACGATAGGAGAGATCTTCTTGGAGCTCAATGTCCTCGAACTTGACGGTGCGGTCAGGCGTCTTGAAGCACTTTCGGAGCCGAGAGACATGGAACACAACATGAACATTTGCAAAGTTTGAAGGAAGCTCGAGTTGATAGGCGAGGTCGCCTCTCTTGCTGACAATCTTGAAAGGTCCGACGTATCTGAGGGCAAGCTTCCCTTTGATACCGAAGCGACGAGCCCCTTCCATAGGAGAGACGCGGAGGTAAACATGATCTTCGATCTCGAAAGCCAAATCACGGTGCTTACTATCATAGTAGCTCTTCTGGCGGGATTGGGCTGCTTTGAGGTTATCACGAATGACTTTGCACATTTCTTCTGCCTCTGTGATTAAGTCATTTCCCAAAAGCTGACGTTCACCGGTTTCGGACCAGTTGAGAGGGGTACGGCACTTCCTGCCATACATAATTTCAAATGGGGCCTTGCCCGAACTTGCTTGAAAACTGTTGTTGTAGGAGAATTCAGCATAAGGAAGACAATCCTCCCACTTCATGCCAAAGGAGATCACACAAGCCCTGAGCATATCTTCAAGAATCTGGTTGACACGCTCAACTTGACTGCTTGTTTAAGGATGGAAAGCTGTGCTGAAGCGGATGTTGGTGCCCATGGCCTTCTGAAAAGAATCCCAAAACTTTGAGGTAAAGATGCTGCCACGGTCTGAAGAGATCACTTGAGTGATACCGTCCAGAGAGACAATTCGAGAGGTATAGAGTTCCGCCAATTGAGCTGTAGTGATTGACTCTTTGATTGGCAGAAAATGAGCCACTTTAGTGAGTTTGTCAATGACAACGAATATAGCATCATTGCCACGCTTGGACTTTGGAAACCCAGTCACAAAGTCCATCTCAATGTGGTCAAACTTCCATTCTGGAATGGCAAGAGGTTGGAGGAGACCAGCTGGCCTTTGGTGTTCTGCCTTCACTCTTCTGCAGACATCACACTCATTCACGAATTGAGCAACCTCGCGCTTCATTCGAGTCCACCAATAAGCCTGCTTGAGATCCTGATACATCTTCGTGCTGCCAGGGTGGATGGAGAGGAGAGAATTGTGAGCCTCATTCATGATCACTTTGCGGAGGTCACCTTTGGGTACAATAATTCAATCCTCGAAGAAGAGAGTGTCCTTGTCATCATGGCGGTAGCACTTGTATTTGGGTTGACTCTTGGCAATCCCAATCTCCACCTTTTTCACCATAGCATCAAGAAGCTGGGCTTGGCGAATCTGGTCTTCCAAGGTAGGAGATACTTGAAGGTTGGCGAGGAAACCTTGAGGAACAACTTGCAGATTAAGTTTGCGGAAAGCTTCACAAAGCTCGGGTTGATAAGGCTTGAGAATCAGACTGTTGCAGTAGGCCTTCCTGCTCAAAGCGTCAGCAATCATATTGGCCTTGCCTGGAGTATACTCGATACTCGGATTATACTCTTGAATCATTTCGACCCATCGAGTTTGCCTGAGGTTGAGATTAGGCTGAGTGAAGATGTACTTGAGACTCTTGTGGTCAGTGAAAATGTCCACTTTTCTTCCCAATAAGAGATGTCTCCAAGTCAAAAGAGCATGCACAACTACCGCCAACTCGAGATCATGAGTGGGGTAGTTCTTCTCATTAGGCTTCAACTGGCGAGAGGTATAAGCAACAACTTTCTTCTCTTGCATCAATACTGCACCGAGACCTTGGAGAGAGGCATCACAAAAGACCTCGTACGGCTTGGATTCATCAGGCGGAGTCAGAACTGGAGCAGTGATCAATTTCTCTTTCAAAGTGTTGAAAAGGAATATCACACTCCGGAGACCAAACGTACTTGACGTGCTTCTGGAGGAGATTTGAGAGAGGCTTCGCGATCTTAGAAAAGTTTTCAACGAATCTTCGGCAATAGCTTGCGAGACCGAGGAAGCTACGGAGTTGCTTCACGTTCCGAGGAGGTTCCCAATTAACAATTGTAGACACCTTCTCAGGATTCATGGCAATGCCCTTGGCAGAGATGATATGACCAAGATAAAGAACCTCATCGAGCCAAAATTCACACTTGGAGAACATGGCGTAGAATTGGTGTTCCCTCAGCTTGTCCAGAACCAACCGCAAGTGCTTGGCATGATCTTCCTTGTTCTTCGAGAAAACCAGAATGTCGTCGAGATAGACCAAAACGAAGTCATTGGTGTAGGCGTTGAAGATGAAGTTCATCATGCGAGAGAACATCGGAGGAGCGTTGACGAGGCCAAAAGACATGACAGTGTATTCATATGAACCATAGCTTGTCCGGAAAGCCGTCTTAGGAATATCTTGCTCATGGATTCGAATCTGATGATAACCCATACAGAGATCAAGCTTGGAGAATACTTGGGCACCTTTGAGTTGTTCAAACAGATCGTTGATGTTGGGAAGTGGGTATTTGTTCTTGATGGTCTTCTTGTTCAATGGACGGTAATCAACACAAAGTCGGTCCGTTCCATCCTTCTTCTTCACAAAAAGAACACCACAACCCCACGGAGAAGAAGTAGGCCGGATGAGACCCATTCTTTCTTGAACATCGAGTTGCTTCTTCAGCTCCTTCAACTCTTCAGGTCCGAGCTTGTAAGGACGCTTGCACACAGGTTCCGTACCAGGCTCAAGATCAATAACAAATTCAACTGGCCGGTGCCGAGGCATTCCTGGAAGCTCTTCTAGAAAGACGTCTTGGTATTCGCAAACAACTGGGATCTGTGAGATAGCATCCAGTTCACCCTTCTCATTGAGAGAAAACAAACGGATTGTATCATCCCGAGCGGCAAAGACAATTACATCCTCAGACGAATGGGTCAATTGAATCTGCCTGGCTGCACAATCAAGATGCGCCTTGTGCTTAGAAAGCCTATCCATTCCGAGAATAAGATCAATATCCGAGTCACCAAGCACCGTTGGAGAAGCCAGAAACTTGTAGTCACCCAAGGTGATAGTAACATCCGGAATGATGGAGTTAGCCTGCATGCGCTTCCCAGGAGAGACAACTGCTAACGGACTAGGCAAAACTTGTGAAACCAATTCATGCCTAGAAGTAAACGGCCTCGAGATGAAACAATGCGATGCACCCGTGTCAAAAAGAACTTTAGCAGGAATATCATTAACA
Source organism: Triticum monococcum (assembly GCA_034509565.1). NCBI lineage: Eukaryota > Viridiplantae > Streptophyta > Magnoliopsida > Poales > Poaceae > Triticum > Triticum monococcum. Next base: position 49,945,145 of record CM067844.1, read on the forward strand.
GGAAGGTTACCCAAGATGACGTCTGACAAATCCTCTGCCTAAGCTGCATTCATCAAATTGACCTTGGCATGCTTGGGGTTATGCTTGACCACAGCTGTACTTGCCGATCTGACAGGAGGAGGAGGAAGACGCCTCTGGTCGAAACACTTGTTGGCATAGTGACCCTTCTGTTGGCACTTGTTGCACGTGACCTCTGAAAGCGGACGGTGGTATGGAGCACTCGATCTTTGAGCTTGAGACGAAGTCTTGTTTTGAAAGCTAGGGTTGGGTGGGTGGGAAGAACCACTGCCACCTTTGCTCTTCTGAAACGGCTGACGGAACGGAGGAGGAGGAATCCAATACTTCTGCTGCTTGGCCACTTGAGTAGAGGAAGAAGGCGTAGTGTCTCTGACTCGCTTCTTGGAAGCATCACACCTCAACTGAGCGGCCTCTTGCTTTAGTGCCATGTTGTAGAACTCATCGTACCTCAAGGGCTCAAAGAGAACAAGAGCTAGCTGAATTTCTTCTCTGAGACCACCCCTGAACTGGTATATCATGCTCTTCTCATCAGGTACGTCCTGCTTGGCAAAGCGGGCGAGCTTCTGGAACAACTTGTTGTAGTCATAGACAGACAAAGAGCCTTGCTTCAGGTTGCGGAATTCCTCACACTTACTTTCAGTCACACTCTGAGGGATGTGATGAGCTCGGAAATCTTGACGAAATTCATCCCAAGTGATCAGACGTCCACCTCTGGAATCCTTGTACTGCTAGAACCATTCTGCAGCTTGATCTTTGAGTTGGAAGGAAGCGAACTTGACGAAATCTTCAGGCCTGACGTTGCTGCACTCAAAATGCTTGGACAGATCCACAAGCCAATCGTCAGCATCGGTTGCCTCAACACAATTGCTGAACGTCTTTGGCCCATTAGCAAGGAACTGGTTCAGTGTAGCAAAGTGGTTCTGATTGTTGCCTAGATTCCCTTGATTTCCTTGATTGCGCTCTTGGAGGATTTGCATGATCAACTGCGTGTTTGCATTGGTTGCGGCCATCACAGCTTGCCATGCCTCCGGAGGAGGTGGAGGTGGTGGCGGATCTTGATTCTGGTTCTGACTGGTGCTCTTAGCGGGAGCCATCCTGAAGAGGTTGACTACCGTTAGCACATAGACAGAGAAATGAAGCTGAAACCAACGGAATGAAAATTGCAACATAAAGTCTTCACATCCGAACAAAATGAACGAATGCATTCCTCTTGAAATGGTCACATATCCATAAATTGCGAAGCTACGTAGAATTAGGTAGAAGAAGTAAATTAACAAGGTACAGATCAAGAACGAATAATCGGTAAGAAATCCCAATCTCAAACCAATATCCGTGGAAGAAGGACTAGAGCTACAAGAATTCCCACTATGAAACTCCCGAACCTTTTCGGTTATGCAATCAGGTGTTGGGGATACAGGGGAAGCATAATATCTCACCCAAACTAGCAATTCCTACATCCAGCTGTATCCATCCTTCAACACATAACCGAGAAAAACTTCGGAAACCATCTACCTCAACCTTCGAAAAGCATCCGTTATACAAGCTATGGCGATACTCCCGAACTCCCGCCCCAGTACTGGGTGGCATCGAGGTTATCTCACCAACGAACTGCATAAAAGAGATTTTCGATGTCGGCGTACTAAACTCAGGTATTCCAGAACTGCAACGATAAAATTATGATGACAACACCTCAGAGCTCAACTCCCCGGGACACTTCCACTAAACCCCTGACAGGAGGCACCAAGACAATGTTCTCATCATAAAACCATCGGAACGATTCCAAGATACCCGCGTGATCCTAAATTTTTTTTAGTGAAATTTGAGAAGAGAAGAGTCAAAACTCTACGTTAGGATGCCTTACCAGAGCGATGAGGAGACTGGGAAGTAAAAAGAATTCCTAAACTCTCCGATATATAATTCCTAATTGACTCAAAACATTTTTTTCTAGACACAACTCGGCCGCTAAAAACGATCAATTAGTGGGGGCTCCTAAGGTCGGGGAAGGCTCTGATTAACAACTTGTAACACCCTCGATGCGACTATATCTCCCACGTGTCGAGGCACGACTTAGAGGCATAATCGCATTGAAGGCATATGTCGCAAGTCAGGCAATCATCACAAACATCCCATGTAATATAGATAATGAAAATGGATAACATAGTTGGCTTACACTCGCCACGTCAATCAAGTACATAAATAACATACATCATCCAAACACTCATCGCTCGACTACGGCGCCAAAATAAAAGACAACCCAACAAGCGACATGGTCCCGATCACCCCAACTGGGCACCACTACTGATCATCAGGAAAAGAAACATAATAGTGATGAGAGTCCTCGTCGTACTTCCACATCTGGTGTAACAGCGCGCCATCTAGAGCTGTATCATCAGGCCCTGCATCTGGTGTAATAGTAATCTGTGAGCCACAGGGACTCAGCAATCTCGCACCCTCGCGATCAAGACTATTTTAAGCTTAATAGGTAGGGTAAGGTAAATATATGTGGAGCTGCGGCAAGCGACTAGCATGTATGGTGGCTAACCTGTTCGCAAAAGAGAGCGAGAAGAGAAGGCAAAGCGCGAACGCATAACTAAGGAGGGCAAACCTGCGGCAAACATTACTCCAACACCGTGTCCACTTCCCGGACTCCGGCGAGAAGAGGCCATCACGGTAACACACTCAGTTGATTCATTTTAATTAAATTAAGGTTCAAGTTATCTACAATCGGACATTAACAAATTCCCATCTCCCCATAACTGTGGGCACGGCTTTTGAAAGTTCAAATCCCTGCAGGGGAGTCCCAACTTAGCCCATGACAAGCTCTCACGGTCAACGAAGGAATAGACCTCCTCCCGAGACGTTCCGATCAGGCTCGGTATCTCGGTTCATCGAGACACTTCGACAGGTTAAAACTAATCCAGCAACACCGCCCAAATGTGCCGACAAATCCCGACAGGAGCTACACATATCTCTTTCTCAGGGCACACGCAGATTGTCCTAGGTACGGGTAGGCCAGCCCAGAGTTGCCCCTGGTGGCCACCGGCAGCTGACAGGTGGACCAACACTCAGAGGAGCACTGGCCCGGGGGGGGGTTTAAAATAAGATGACCCTCGGGCTCCGGAAACCCAAGGGAAAAAGAGGCTAGGTGGCAAATGGTAAAACCAAGGTTGGGCATTGCTAGAAAAGCTTAATCAAGACGAACTATTAAGGGGTTCCCATTATAACCCAACCGCGTAACGAACGCAAAATCCGGGAACATAACACCGATATGACGGAAACTAGGGCGGCAAGAGTGGAACAAAACACTAGGCGAGAGGCCGAGCCTTCCACCCTTTACCAAGTATATAGATGCATTAAGATAACATGGCAATATAACGATATCCCAACAAGTAAATAAATGTTCCAACAAGGAACAGTCTCCAATCTTCACCTGCAACTAGCAACGCTATAAGAGGGGCTGAGGAAAGCGGTAACATAGCCAATCAACGGTTTGCTAGGACAATGGTGGGTTAGAGGCTGAACATGGCAATTTGGGAGGCTTGAAAGCAAATGGTAGGCATCGTAGCATTGGCATAGCAAAAGAGCGAGCAAACTAGCATAGCAAAGATAGTAGTGATTTCGAGGGTATGATCATCTTGCCTGCAAAGTTGTCAGAGTTGACTGGATCCTCGAAAGCAAACTCAACGGGCTCCTCGTTAGCGAACTCGTCTCTCGGCTCTACCCAAACAAGACAAACAAGCAACAAGAACACAATCAACCACGTGCAAGGATCAAACAAGATGATGCAAACATGGTATGCTATGCGGGATGCGATGCGGGATGCATATGCAAGATATGACAGGAAATGCATGAACCTGGCCTCAACTTGGAAAACCAAGTGTGACACTGGAAAGATGAGATGAAATCGCTTGAAAACGATATAAAGATCACCGGAATCGGAGTTACGGTTTGGAAATGGCAAGCGATTCAAATATGACACCGGTCTGCGATTTACAGCAAGTAGGCATCTAAATGCAATGAGATGAATATGCTACAACACTCAAACATGGCAATAAAATACATGGCAGGGATGCATTCAAGATGCTTAACAAAAGTCTAGTACTGAGCTACGGCCAATTCATCCATTAGGAGGTTCAAACAAGCATGGCAAAAACGCAAATGGTAAAACAGATCTCAGACTTAGTGAAATTAACACTTGTCTGGAATTTCAGATCATATAGCCCTCTTCGGAGCACCAAAACAACATCTTACAGGACCTGAACATGGCAAAGTAAAACATGGCATGGAGCTACTCAAATAGCTTAACAAAAGTCCCTTAGTGACCTTGAGCCTAAAGGGATCCGAAAATATACTAACAAGCACACGGACATAGCAAAAGCATAATCAGTTTTCAGACTTAGTGAAAACTGGGACATGCTGAAATCATAACTCATGTAGGCATGTTTACGAGCTCGATGCACTCATCACGGTGCAAGTCATGGCAAGACAAGCATACATCCATTAAGAAGGCACAAAATTCAAGCTAGACATGGCAAGAACAATGGCATAGCATGCACGGATCAACTACAATAACATCGGCAAAATTGCAAACAAGTTGACGATCTGCCCAGATTCACAACGAAGCAAAAGTAGAGCTCGATTGACTCAAGCTAGGGTGCTCCATATATGCAAACAAAGACATGAATGCATAGATCACTACAATATTAACAAAACTCCTTTACTGATCATCCTCAAAAGAGGCACGGATCACTAGGAAACAACATGGACATATGGCATCATGAGCTAAACAATCCCAGGACTTAGTGAAATTACTAAGTCCCTGAAAACAGATTTACCGGGTGCCTCACTTTGCAAGCTTGCACTAGGCACCACACACATCACAAAAATACATGGGTTGCACCTCTGGAAAGATGACAAAACCCTTAACAAAACATATGTAGAACTCATGGGCATAGCATGCACACAATAATCATGGCAAAAATGACAAATGTCTTAGATGGAGTAGCAGATCTGACAATTAACTCAAGTAGCCCTCTTCTAACAGAATTTCGGGCATCAAGATGAACTCAAATGAAAATGATGCAATGGAATGAAATGATGTACTCTTTGAGGCGAACATTTTGATATGCTATATGCATGAATCGGAGCTACGGATGCAGAGATATAGCAAGTTGAATATAGGCACATGGACTGAAAATTTAGGGACTTGGAGAAAATTCAACCACCTAGGATTTACTGTTCACGCCAGATCTGGATCGGGATCGCGGCACTGTAGCGGCAGCGCGGGCACTGTAGCACGGCGAGCTGGAGGTGGCCGGGGCCGGCGTGGAGGAGGCGACGGCGACGAGCTTGCGCGGCGTGGTGGCGCGGCCGGGCGGAGGGACGGCGCGGCCGGGCGGCGTGGCGGCGCGGCTGGGCGGCGGGCGCGCGCGGCGGCGCCGGACGCGAGGCAGGGCGGCGCGGCGAGGCGCCCTTGAGGAGGAGGCGCGGCCCGGGCGCGGGACGAAGGGGGCCGGCCTTGGGCTCGGCGGGCCGGTGGGTGTGGCGGCGGCGGGAGGCCACGTGGCGCCGCGGGAGTGGCCGAGGCGGGGCAGAGCGGACGCGTCCGGCCGGATTCGGACGTGTCCGGTCGGTGTGGGGGCGATTTCTAGGGTTTCGGGGCGAGAGGAAGATCCGAAAACGGAGGGGTCTTATTTATAGGCATAGAGGGAGCTAGGAGAGTCCAAATGAGGTGCGGTTTTTTGCCACGCGATCGTGATCGAACGCTCTAGGTGATGGAGAAGGGTTTGGTGGGTTTTAGGCCAAATTGGAGGGGTGTTGGGCTGCAACACACACGAGGCCTTTTCGGTCCCTCGGTTAACCGTTGGAGTATCAAACGAAATCAAAATGATACGAAACTTGACAGGCGGTCTACCGGTAGTAAACCAAGGCCGCTTGGCAAGTCTCGGTCCAATCCGGAAATGTTTAATCCCCACACACGAAAGAAAGCTAGAATTGGCCACCGGAGGAGAACGAAGCGCCGGAATGCAAAATGGACAACGGGGAAAATGCTCGGATGCATGAGGCGAACACGTATGCAAATGCAATGCACATGATGACATGATATGAGATGCATGACAATGATAACAACACACGGAGACAAAGACCTGAACCCGAGAAAATAAATTAAATTTAAAGCCGGAAATGGCAAGAGTTGGATTACAAATTGGGAAAGTTATATCCGGGGTGTTAGACCAACTAGCGGCGACAGCAACATCCATGGCCAAATATCTGCACCAGAGCGAAAAGGCGGCGATACTCCCGGAGGGAGTCGCGCCGGAGTACATAGAGCTACTCCTCCGGGCCATGGAGCAAACAGATTCACCGAATCCGATCGTGAGGGAGCGGTGGTGGGAGTATCAATCCCAGATGGAGCATCCACCAGAGATTGAAGGGTCAAGCATCTACAGGGTGCCGTTTGTGAGGGTGTGCTGCCAGAGCGAGCTGGTGGAGTCTTCGTCGACCGAACTCAACTGCAAGAGGAGAAAACAGTTGGCCCGATGACGCTTCCCCGCCATCGTCTCCCTCGCCGTTCACATCGTCTCACGGGGCGGCTGTCTGCCACCGAGGAATAGGAGGGGGCTGCCCCCCAACCCAATAGTCGGGCAGATTGTGAATTGTCAGGAGGAGCTTAGGGTTGTCAGTATTTGCAGGTTGTGAATTGTGTTTTCTGTTGTGTATTTTGAGAGTACTTTCAGATATGAATGTCTTTTGAATTTCAGATTTGTAGTATTGAGCATATGAAGTATTTTATGAATTCTAGAGATCTATTTTTAGCACTTCAAAAAAATGTAGTTTCATAGGAGTATAAAAGTGCAGACAATGTGATTCTCAGAGAAGAAACTGCAAGTTTCAGTTTTAGATAAGAAACTGCAAGTTCAGTTTCAGATAAGAAACTGCAACTTTCAGAGGCAGAGCATTTATATTAACACGGCCTTTTCAAACAGGGTTAACATCATGTTGGAAGTTTTATTCATGGTCGAAAATGGAACTACCAGCCAGTTAACATCATGCTGATCAACATTCATGCATAGCAGATCTTCATATGATGCACAGTCAAAATGCCCACACAATGTTGAGTGTGCGAAACACAGAGAAAACGAGGGACAAAGTTTTGGGAAGTGTTGGACGTGGTTTTGGGCAGCCCCGTCTAGGCTTTCATTTTTAACATGCGCAGCCCACGACCTCGGATGGGAGGTCCATAGGCCTGTTTGTATTTTCTTAGGTCCGTCATGTATCGACCGGCCTATGGACCTCCCATCCGAGGTTTTATTTTTGGCAGCCCAATTTATGTTTTTTTGAAGAAAACGCAGAGGTCTATTCTATTTTTCTATATAAGAATAGGAACGCCAGGTCCAACTTATGTTTCCCTTCTAACTATATTATATATATTTAAATTATTTTATATGTTATTATATATTATTTTTATTGTCATCATATATTTAACAGATACTTACATATGTAAGAAAACAATATCCCACATCTTATTAACTTATAAAAATAATTTTTTAACAAATTAAATCCTGTATTGTTTTGGCACGAAAATCCTAGTGATTGTGTACAAAAGCTTGGTAAGATTTAAGGACGAATGTAATAATATCACTTATTATTTAAATATATTTATAACAAAATGCTCAGCCCCTTTTTATTTTTTGATAACATTGCTGGCCCAACCCAACATTATAATTAGAATCAGCCCAGCAAAATCATGTATTTCGAGAAAGTGCAAATGGCCTGTAATTTTTTACGAAATAAAATAAATGGGTCGCATGGATGCTACATTATTTGTTCACCCAGCCCAGCTAATGGCTGTAATTCAAAAAAAACATAAATTGACTGTAAATTCTACCGCGCAAAAAAGACTGTAAATTCTGAAAAAAATGGGTTGAATACGTGCCACATTTTTTAAGGCTGAAATGTGGGCCAATAGGTCGAAGCCAACGCAAGTCATTGTCAATTTAGTCAACAAATGATTCTGACATGTTAGCCGTTGGATTTACATCCAACAACCGGCATCGATCTTCAATCTCTCGTCTTTTTCCTCCAGTGCCGCCTGGACCACCTCCCGCCTCCTGCTGCTAGCAGCTCTACTTAGCACGCTTCGCTATGAAGCGCTACTCCACCGTTGGCCAGGTCATCCCTCCACCCCTCCACACCTCCTGTTCTTCTCCACCGACTGCCGAACCACACCGCACTAGAACTAGTTAACCCTCGTACACCTCTCCGTCTACGACTCCACTCCCGCGTCTTCCCATCTCCGGCTCGTTGCTGTCTGTGGCCTCGCCGTCGTCCACCACCTTGGATGCGCTCGGCGCGGCGTGGTCAACATGGTCAACGAATGACACCATCGGAAGTAGACTGTGCGTGGAGAGGCTCACAGCTGGATCCATGGCCGCACACAAGGAAATGCCTCCTTATTACGCGCAAAATAATGATTCCTCCACCTGACATGTGGGACCCACCGAAAGGGACTCTGTATTTCGTGAAAATAACGTGCCCCCCGCTGACATGTCGGACCGACCATCTATCTTCGCACGCAAGGAAGTGCCCCCTTATTATGCACAAAAAATGAATATTCCCCCTGCCAGCTGGAACCCAGCATAGTGGGAGGCTGACTTGTGGGCCTACCAAGTTGACGGGGACGGAGGGCTTTGTTAACTTAGTCAATATGAACGATTCTAACTCCTGTTACCATAAGATGTTCATCCAACAAACGTAGTGCTTCTTCAACCTTTGGTCTTCTTGCTCCAGCCGCCCAAACCAGCGCCGGTCATGCCGCGTGCTCCTGCCTCCCATGGCCGGCTGTGATGCCGCGGAGGCCTCACCGCCCCCTACTACTCCCACCGCTGGCCAGGCCATCCCTCTACTCACCCACACCCCCTGTTATTCAGCGGCGACAACAGCCTCACACCGCAGCCGAACCGGTGAACCCTCGTACTCCTCTTCGCGTGGGCATCCACTGCTGCGTCTTCCCCGGCTCCGAGTCATCCCCTTCCTAGTCCTCACCGTCGTCCACCTCCGTGGTGCTCTCGGCGTGGCATGGTCAACGTGGTCAAGGAACGACTTCCATCGGACGTGGACTGTACGTGGAGAGGCTGACAGCTGGGTCCACAGCCGCAGCAAGGAAGTGCCTCCTTATTACACGCAAAATAATGATTCCTCCACCTGACAGCGGGAACCCACCGGACGGGCCACCGTATTTCGCGAAAAAACGTTTCCCCCTGACTGCTCGGACCCACCAGCTAAATCTTCGCACGCAAGGAAGTGCGTCCGGGCAAAAAAAACGATTCGCCCCTTGACTGCTGGGACCCACCAGCTACATCTTCGCACGCAAGGAAGTGTGTACGGGCAAAAAAAAAACGATTCGCCCCCCTGACTGCTGGGACCCACCAGCTACATCTTCGCATGCAAGGAAGTGCGTCCGGGCAAAAAAAACGATTCGCCCCCTGACTGCTGGGACCCACCAGCTACATCTTCACACGCAAGGAAGTGTGTACGGGCAAAAAAAACGATTCGCCCCCCTGACTGCTGGGACCCACCAGCTACATCTTCGCACGCAAGGAAGTGCCTGACAGTCGGGACCCACCTGGTCGAAGCATACGTATCATTGTCATTCTGGTCGCGAACGTGTACGTACATATATACTGGTGGATGTAGAGGCGCGCACGTGTCGTAGTGGAGGCGCGTACGTGTCATAGTAGAGGCGCGCACATAGCATGTACACGTACGTACAGCGGCCAGGGAGCAAGAAAGAAAATACAGCCACGTATGTGTACATACGGGCGGGGTCTCGAACGCCTACTCGCGCATGCATACGGCCAGGGCTCGTGTACATGGCTGGGTCGGAACGGAGAAACAGCGCCGTTGTCAAGTTCATGGGGAGGCAACGGAATGCGTCATGTTCATGGGGAGGCAACGGAATGCGTCGTGTTCATGGGGAGGCAACAGAATGCGTCGTGTTCATCGGGAGGCAACAGAATGCGTGGGAGCCAACCGGCTGGGTCGGAACGAAATGCGTGGTCGTGTTCATCGGGAGGGCTTGGACGGAACAGGCGATGGAAACGAGGCCTGGTGTACCGCAAAACGGAGGAAACAGACCTCCTATGTTCGGAATGGGGTCCTGTTGATCGGGTGGGGTGTGGCATACCGCAAAACGGAGGAAATGAACCTCTTACGGTCAAAACGGGGGTCCTATTGATCGGGAGGGGTGTGGCATACCGCAAAACGGATGAAATGGACCTCCTACGGTCGAAACGGAGGTCCTGTTGATTGGGAGGGGTGTGGCGTACCGCAAAACGGACAAAACGGACCTCCTACGGTCGAAACGGGGGTCCTGTTCATCGGGAGGGGTGTGGCGTACCGCAAAACGGGACTCCACGGGATACTGTTCATCTCCCCCATCGACCTCCTCCAGCCTCCACGGGCTCCTGTTCATCCAGCCTCCACCACGCGCTACTCCACCGGCTACTGTTCAACCACCCCTCCACGGGCACCCCTCCACCGTCTACTATTCATCCAACCCGCCACACCACGGGGTCCTGTTCAACCACCCCTCCACGGGCACCCCTCCATCGTCTACTGTTCATCTAGCCCTCCACACCACGGGGTCCTATTCATCCAGAGGCAACGCCACCGCTCACTATTCATCCAACCCCCCACCCGCAACACTCACTGTTCATCCAGTCGATCGGCTTCAATTAGCAGCAGTAGCGAAGGAATCGTTCGATCGGGTTTAGTTAATAGCCATCGATCGATCGCTCGGGTTCAACAACGCATAGCCTGCAGTGCAATCACTCGGGTTCAATTAGAGCCCGACGCCTCGCTCAGGTTCAGTTATAGCCAACGCCTCGCACACACGCGCATACGTGTACGAGAGAAACGCGCATCGCTCGGCCCCCGACCTGCCACCGTAACCGGGAACTCCCCGAAATTTTCCTCCCCCTCGATTCTACCATGGTTTTTTCCGTCATGGACGGCCCAAAGAATGTCATGCAGCCGCGTCTCCGGCCCGCCCAGGACGAAAATCCCATTTTCTGTCATGATTTTTTGTCATAGAAGTAGGAGCCCACCATATCTATGATGATACCGGGTTTTGTCACAATTATCGTCATAGAAGTGTCATATGTATGACAGAAAAAAATTCATTCGGCCCAAAATGTCACGGATGTGTCTTTTTTTTGTAGTGTTGGGATCCGGGTGGATTCACTACTTGAGCACTATATGCCTAGCTTAATGGCTTTAAAGAAAGCGCTGCAAGGGAGACAACCCGGAAGTTTTAGAGTGTCATTTATTTCTGTTGAGTGCTTTCATATAGTTTAAAAACAACAAAAATAAAGAGGGGAACCCAAAACTTTTTCAAAAAGGAAAGTGAAAGTGAGAAAGACAAGCATTATTGAAGTGGGAGAGCTCCTTGAATTTCGTTCATGCTCATGGCAACTTTGTGAATCTTGATTATAGAAACTTCTCAACAAAAATAATTATCCCCTTGTACAATTCCATTGTATTATAAAAATAATGTGCCAAGATTTGCCTTTAGGATGTTTACATTTGCTTGATGGTTTGTACGGTGCAGGACAGAAACTTTGGCTGTAGTGCACGATTTTACATTTTTAGCTGGAACGTCAAATGGTTCTGATTGTTTCTGCACTGTCTTTATATACATTTTTTATTTTTCCTAATTTTGGAAGAATTTTTCAAGTATCATAAGTATGGTGAATGTTCAGATTATTACAGACTGTTCTGTTGTAGACAGATTCTGTTTTTGATGCATAGTTTGCTTGTTTTGATGAAACTATTGATTTATATCAGTGGATTAAGCCATGAAAAAGCTATACTACAGTAGACACAATGCAAAAACAAAATATGAATTGGTTTTCAACAGTACTTAGAGTAGTGATTTGCTTTATTATACTAACGGATCTTACCGAGTTTTCTGTTGAAGTTTTGTGTGGATGAAGTGTTCGATGATCGAGGTCTCGATGTGAGAAGAAGGAAGAGAGGCAAGGGCTCAAGCTTGGGGATGCCCGAGGCACCCCAAGTAAATATTCAAGGATACTCAAGCGTCTAAGCTTGGGGATGCCCCAGAAGGCACCCCCTCTTTCTTCAACAAGTATCGGCATGTTTTCGGATTCACTTCGTTCATGCGATATGTGCAATCTTGGAGTGTCTTTTGCATTTAGTTTTCATTTTTCTTTTATGCACCATGCTGGTATGAGGTAGTCCTTGGTTGATTTATAGAATGCTCTTTGCACTTCACTTATATCTTTTGAGTATGGCTTTATAGAATGCTTCATGTGCTTCACTTATATCATTTGAAATTTGGATTGCCTGTTTCTCTTTACATAGAAAACCGCCATTTGTAGAATGCTCTTTTGCTTCACTTATATTTGTTAGAGCAGGTGCATATCTTTTGTAGAAAGAATTAAACTCTCTTGCTTCACTTATATCTATTTAGAGAGATGACATGAATTGGTCATTCACATGGTTAGTCATAAAATCCTACATAAAACTTGTAGATCACTGAATATGATATGTTTGATTCCTTGCAATAGTTTTGCGATATAAAGATGGTGATATTAGAGTCATGCTAGTGGGTAGTTGTGGATTAGTAGAAATACTTGTGTTGAGGTTTGTGATTCCCGTAGCATGCACGTATGGTGAACCGTTATGTAACGATGTCGGAGCATGAGGTATTTATTGATTGTCTTCCTTATGAGTGGCGGTCGGGGACGAGTGATGGTCTTTTCCTACCAATCTATCCCCCTAGGGGCATGCGTAGGAGTACTTTGCTTCGAGGGCTAATTGTAGCGACCTGACCTCACACGGTCAAGTCTCTGTGCTTAAGTGTCATCCCTAGATCGGTATGCTCACACACACAGTACTCGAGGATTTATAACAGAGGTAAATCACATGTATAAAGTAACGTAAATACTATTACCTCAATCCAAATAGCAAAAGTAACAAAGGTTGTGGATTCCCATCAACACCAACGGCAAAGTTGAGTGTAGAAATCATAACCCTAACGTATCACTTACTCCTCGTAAGAATCCTGCAACATGAGACGTTGCAGCCACAAAGGGTCAGTACATTGAATGTATTGGCAAATTCACAGCATAGGATAATGATGAATAATAGCTATCACTACATGCATGTATGGCTGGTGGAAAAGCTCTATGGTGATAATGTTTTTGCGAAAAGCCAATTTTTCCCTACATCAAAGGAATATATTTTATTTAACTACAAAGTTGGTTGATAAATATTGAGAAGGTTCCTCCAACTCAATCCCAAATTAACATCAATAACCCAACAAATTATTTAAGTAACGTGATGAGATCAATATGATAATCCAAGATCCAGATACTCAAGATGCCCATAACCGGGGACACGGCTAAGCATGATTAGTTTGTACACTCTGCAGAGGCTTGCACACTTTTCCCCACAAGATTCGATCGCCTCCGTTGGATTTCTCGCACTACATGGTGCTTGAGAAACGAATGATCGAGACACAGTCTTTCAGGAAGATTAACTCTCTACTCCGGGCAGACCATACCAAACCTACAACCCACTACCTACTGATCCACCTCTTCAAGAGCTTCACGTAACTTACTCAACTATGCTAGAGCCCATAATAGCTTGTGGCTGCACACGTAAGTTTCTAGCATGAATAATCTTATGATCCCTTTGAGCCTGGGTGGCATTCCATAGGGTGATCACACGGGTCCTCCAGGATCCCCTTGGGCAAACACTGGGTTCTCCAGGTACCCGGGCAAACCACTGGGTGCTCCAGGGTGCCCCAACCAATCCACCCAGATGTGTATTAAAGTAGGCACCTTAAGTTAAGCATTAAATAATAACTCTCACATCTGTCATGAATTCTCTCAAACCAATCCACGTCTACGAGCATAGCAAAGCAATATGAGCATAACGTAAAAGTAACTCCCAGGGTTTGAATGCAGGGCAATAGGTTCCGACCTCATCAACTACTTCCTGATACCCACATGTTATCAAGTCCTAACCATGGAATGTTTGAGGGTTAAAACTAATGCATAAAAACTGGGTATGAAAGGGATATGATCAAAGTGTGAACTTGCCTGCAATGTTGATGAAGATGATTCGCACACATAACCCTTGATAGTTCTACTCGTCACACTCCATTCAATCTATCATAGGCAAGCAATAGTAACCACACATAAGCAATCACTCAAAAGATCGGCAAGAGCGAAGAAGACGATTCGGAAAGCATCAAAACCAAGCATATAACTCTTGCAACATAAAACAATTTCTAATAGTACAAAAATTATGTGAATTTGGCCTTATCAGAAAGTTTAGGTCAAGAGCTTCGATTTGCAAAAAGAATCAACTAAATTGGAGTTACGAAACTCAAGTTATGATCAAATGAGGTTAAAATTTCAAAAACAAGTTTAAGTTGTTTTACTGGATAGCGGAGATCATAACAAAGAAGTGGGCGTTGGTTTCATTGGATTTGGTTAAATGGGTAAAAAGTTGTGATAGATTGAAGATCAGGGACTAAACTATGAAGAAACTAATTACAAATGGGTCCCTGGCCAAAATTAAAAATAGAAAGAAAAAGACTAAATAGCGAATGCTCGCTACAGAAGCTTATATGACGAAAACGTTCGCTGCGAAGACTAAAACAAAGGAACGTTCACTACTTAACTAGGTTATTAAGAAAAAACCGGTTTTAATCAAAAGAACCAAATCGAACCGAGGCAACGGTTTTACTAGTCGGGGCGGTTTTCTTAGAAAACCGGCGGCGGTGGTTAACTCCGGCGACAGCGAGGCGAGGCGGCGCGGTGGTTCCGATGAGGCGACAACAGCAGTAGGAGGCGGCGCGGGGCGGCTTCGCGGCGCGAGGCAGTGGCAGCGGCGTCGGCGGCAGCAGGCGGCGGCGGCGAACCAAAGCGGCGGCGGCGGCTCGGATCGGGCACGAGCGGCGATGCGGCGATCTGTGGGGCGGCGCGAGATGCGGGCGAGAGCAGCGACGAGAGGAGAGAGAGGGGGTCGGGCCTAGGGTTTATATAGAGGAGGGGGCGGCGAACCTCGGGAGGAGTCCCGATCTCCCACGGCGGCGCGGCGGTGCTCCGAGCGGAGTCCCTCTCGAAGACGGAGGCGGAGGCGGCGGGGCGCTGGGCTGCGGCCTGGCCCGGTTGGCTGGGCCGACCCAGTCTGAAAGGGAAAGTTTTTTGTAAACATTTTATCAGACAAATAAAAACAGAAAAAACAAAAATATATATTATATAGGCATATTATATATCAAAATTTTCAGAAAAAGATTTCCTACAACATGAACATTTTTCTAGAGTCAAATAAAATTCACACAAATTCAGATAAAGCAAAGAGTGCTACTAGTCTATTAAAATCCAATAAAAATCATTTTATAAATACCAAAATGATTTCAAATTAAATTTTCTCCAATTTTCTATTGTAGGGAATCATGTTACCCTATTTTCCGTATATTATATTTTTGGAGAAAAATAATTTGAATAAAACCCAAATAACTCCAAATTGAAAATAATTTCCAAAAGGACTTTGAATTTGATCCCTTTAACTTCCAACTCATATTTCATATATTTTGAAGAAATCATTTTATCTTCTCTCATGAAAATCATTGAGTTGCTTGAAGTTTATGAATTGAAAATATTTTCAAATAAAATTCAAATCTTTTCAAAAAAAACCCCTTTTTATTTAATTAAATGGAATAAGTCATATCATCTTCTCTCGAGGGTTTTGAATCTGAAAAAAGTTTGAATCACGGAGATCAAAA
Organism: Triticum monococcum; assembly: GCA_034509565.1. Lineage (NCBI taxonomy): Eukaryota > Viridiplantae > Streptophyta > Magnoliopsida > Poales > Poaceae > Triticum > Triticum monococcum. Next base: position 49,960,986 of record CM067844.1, read on the forward strand.
TGCAAAAATGGAAGTTTGGGTGTCGGGGGTGACTGATCCCCATGGACACCTATGGGACCACGGCGGACCGGGGCCCCTTTCGGTTCGGCGGGGGGGGGGGGGGGGGAGAGTGCACGAAGAGCAGATCGAGACGAACGCACGAGCGACGCGGTCGGTTTACCCAGGTTTGGGCCGCACGGATGCGTAAAACCCTACTCCTGCTTTGGTTTGTATTGTGTTCTTGCTCGGGAGCGATGAATGCTACAGTACACTTGGATGGCTAGCCAGACCGAGCGTGGGAATGATCCTCCTCCACCTCCCTGTTGCGCATGGGCCTCCTTTTATATGTCAAAGGGGTCACCGACAGGTGGCAACAGAGATGAGGGTAAAAAGGTAAAAGAGGTGGTAGTTGGCGCCACCGCTTTCTACAGTTGTATCATACCTAACCCTGACGGCAGGGGACAAAGGCATTAAATGCCTGTCTGTGTCGCCTAGACGGGACGGAAAGATAGTGTCCGGCTCTGCAAAACAAGTTTCCACATATTGCCATAGAGAGAATAATATTTACACAAATCTAATCTGCTGGCGTATTCAGTAGTGCGACACACCACGGCCAAGCCTTTATCTGAGTCGTTTTATTATCCCACCTCAGCGCGTCATGCGAGGCGGTTTCCTTGGCAAGTCCTGTTAAAGCAGAGATCGTGTCCCCTTATTCCGGGATTCTCATCAATACGGGCGTGGGTAACCCAACCGCGCCATTGATTACGGCGCTTGGAGATAAGCGAGTTTTACCAGGCTGGTGGGGACACGTAGTTGCGTCCACCCATATAAGGGGATAAGGATCCACATTTTCACCTACGCCTTCTTCCTCCCTTGCTTATCTATTCTCGCGCACTCGAGCTTTAGCGCCCAAGTCCGCACTCCCCACCTCAACCTTCTCTAGCCATGTCCGGAGCGGGAGGCAAGTGGATGGTCTCCTCCGTCACAGAGGGACACATCAAAAAACTGAGGAAGGCCAGATACTTGTCTAACGACATCGCGTACCGGCTTCCCAAAAAGGGGTAGCTCATCCCCACCCCTAGGCCCCATGAGAGGGTGGTGTTCCTCCCCCATTTCCTTCGCGGACCGGGCTTCCCTCTTCACCCATTTGTCCGGGGGCTCATGTTCTACTATGGCCTGGATTTGCATGATCTGGCCCCAAACTTCATCCTCAACATCTCGACGTTTATCGTCGTGTGCAAGGCATTCCTCTGCATCCGCCCCCATTTCGGCCTTTGGCTCAAGACTTTCAATGTCAAGCCGAAGGTGGTGCGTGGCAACCAGGTGGAGTGCGGAGGTGCCATGGTGGGCAAGATGCCGAACGTCTTATGGTTCGAGGACTCCTTTGTGGAGAGCCTGAAGGGGTGGCAATCGGGGTGGTTTTACATCACCGAGCCATGCGACCCTGAGTGGGTCGCAGCCCCCGAGTTCCGGTCCAGACCCCCAACGCGGCTCACGTCGTGGAAAGAGACGGGCCTGTTGTGGGGCAACAAGGGAGAGGTGACTGGACTGCAAACATGCATCCAAACCCTGGTGGACAAGCAGCTCAAGCTTGTCAATGTAGTCCAGGTTATGCTCATCTGCCTGATCCTCCCGTGTCAACAACGGGCCTTCAATTTGTGGGAGTTCAACCCGGCGCAGCACCGAACTCTGAGCAGGCTCTTCGACATGATGTACGAAGATGCCTGGAAGGTGCTTTTCAAGGGCGCCGAGGCTCCCGCATCCGCCACCGAGGATCGCGGATTCAGCACGCAGCGTCACGCTAGCGCGGTAAGTTGTTTGTACCTTTTACAGGGTATTAGTTTTCCATAGTTTAACTCAATGTGGGATCTAAGCTCCCTTACCTTTGACAGAGTTGGAAGGCGAAGTCCGGACAGATCGACTATCCGGCTCCCTTGCCCGAAGGCCCAGCGGACGCTAACTTGGCAAAGCTGCTGGTTCCAGCACCCTATGTGGTGCCGGAGAAGAAGGCCAAGAAGAGGGCCACAGGGACTCGAAAGAGTTCCCGGCGCCTGGAGGTGTCGAATCCCTCATCCGACGACTCCAAGACGCACTCCTCCCATGAAGACGAGGAGGAGGAAGAAGAGACCCCTCCCCCTCCAGCGGGGGAAGGGAAGAAAAGGAAGGCCGCCCCAGCTAGGGAGGCCGAAGGGGCCAAGAAGGGGAAAACCCTTCCTCCGGACTACTCCACCGACGCCGACGACGGTGGAGAGGAGTGGCCGCCCAGGGCCAAGCCCATGGCTAAATCGTAAGTATCCGGATACCAGAGTAATTCATAGTATTCGTTTATTGCACAACTTTCCCTTATGTCGAATATGTTTATGCAGCCCACCCAAAGACCGGCCCGACGCGTCGTCGAGTGGCTCACTGGACTCATCAGATGTGAACTCGCTTCCGACGGCTTCCTCCCCCCGCCCTACAGACGACACCGAAGTGTTGTCCCAACAGGTTCCAATCCGGGAGGAGGTGGTCCTGGAGGCGCCGTGAGGCGACCTCCCAGACTCCAGGAGTAAAGGGGATGAAACCCCCCGGGGCTCCAAGTCCGGCTCTAGGCCGGACACCGCTCCGGAACCTTCAAAGGTTCCAGAGTCCGGCGGGGGACCTCCTTCCAAGAGGAGCAAGCCCACCGTGCCGGTGACCCCCGTCCAACCGGAGGTGCCGGACAATCTGTTGGAGGCGCTCCAAGGCGCCTCCATCGACGAGGAGCACTGCACCATTATGAGTGCGGTGGTCCAGAAGGTTCAGTCCGCCAAGAGCGGACTAACTGAAGCTTGTACTAGCCTTTTAACAGGCTTTGAGGTAAGTAAAGAATGTTTAAATAATATTACCGCATAGATAGTATCCCCTGATGCTCTGTTTGGCGTTCGGGAAGAAAAGCCGAATAGAGGATCAAATAAAATTCGCAGGAGTCTAACAAAAAGGAGTCAATATGCCTATGCAGGCTTCTCTGGTTGCGTCCGCCGCACTGACTGCGGAAGTGGACACGCTAAAGCAGAACCTCGATCGGTCCGAGCAAGAGCTCGGGCGTGCCAAGAAGCAGCTCGAGGACAATGAAGGTAAGAAATACCTTGTTTAAATATATATAAAAAGGTGCAATTGCAAAAAATGACAGGATTATCGTGGCTATTGTAGGGGCCATGTCTGAGGTGGTGACCCTTAAGCAAGCGCTGGTCGAGGCCGAGAAGAGGGCGGCCACGGAGCGCACCGAGCGGGAGAAGTATGAGGCCGAGGTTGGCAAGGTGCTGCAAGAGCTCCAGGCTCTCATGGAAAAACATGAGAGTTTGGAGCTTGACTCAAAGATGCGAGCGTCCGAGCTCGCGGTGGCTATTGAAAATGCCAAGTCTGCCAAGGCCGAATCCCAGAAGACCCTCCAAGAGTTGGATGAGGTGAATAAGATAGCGGCGGGTAAGGCATTCTTTATGCAAAGCAAACACATAAACGTGAGTTACTTGTTACTTACCTGAATCCGGAGCTCTCCAGGAGCGTTCGCAGATCTTCCCCGGAGTGTGTCCGATGCCGCCGCATTCTATCGAGCCGAGGAGGGCAGCTCGACAGAGAAGGTGTTCTGGTCTTGATATGCTGAGGCCAGACACCCCGTGCCCCTGAGCGACCAGCTAAAGCAACTGGTCGAGCTCCACAAGGCGGCCGAACAGGCCATGAAGGGCCTCATAGTTCGGCTGTGGCCTAGAGAGGCTCTGCCTAGGAGCTATTTCGGGCTGGTGCGGCGGCTGGTGGAGGCCTGTCCAAGGCTCGAAGTCATCAAGCACTCCGTCTGCATTGAAGGTGCCCGTAGGGCCCTTGCCCGTGCTAAGGTGCACTGGGGCAAGCTGGATGCTGAGAAGCTTGTGAAGGACGGGCCACCGCCGGGGAAAGAGCATCGCAAGCCCGAGAATTATTATAAGGATGTTCTGAAGGGTGCCTTCCTTGTGGCAGATGAATGTACTAGGGATGTAATTTTTGAGTGAAACTTGCTCATTTTGTCCTGTGCGCTGAAAACTTGTTCATATGTGCTGAGCAATGCTGTTGGAATTTAAAATATTACCTTCTGTGCGGCTGTTTATCAATTCTGAGAGATGGCGAGTCGTCAGCTTCTGCCCTCGTGCCGCTAGTGCTGGGGTGTTCGGGGATAAACCTGAGCGCTCTTTTTCCCATGTTTGGGTCCTTTGAGGGAGGCGCTCAGCCCAACGAACAAGGCAATCAGACTATAATGTGTGAACACTCTCACTTAGCCATAGAATTCTATAATTTTAAATTTCGGCGAAGCCCCTGGTATTCGGAAGACCGAGTTCGGGGCGCTATCCACGCCTTGGCCGGACAGAGCCGGCTCCTCGCTCTAAGCGGCATAAGTCTTTAGGGACTCGAAAAACCTCTTGAACAACGACCAGCTCTCGCTTCATCATGACAGTCAGTTTTAGCTTTCTCCATTGAGGTGCTCGACCCAGCTCAACTGGGGCACAATCGCAGTGGTTCTCCTAGTGCTACCTTAGCCGATATAGCGGAACGTAAGGCACCAAAACATAGGAGCCGGGCAAACCCAACTTTTGACCCAAGACATGATTCGGAGCCAATGCATATAATGCTATAAGTTCGGGGTGCCGCACTTGTTAAAGTGTTCGGACTTCTCACACCATGTTGAGGGGTACCGAAGCCCCTGGCGTATTTCGGCCGTACCAAAGTGTATGGGTGCAACATGTCATTAAGGAACATATATAAAAAAAGTAATGCAAAAATAGACAAAAGCTATGCATTGTTTATTAAAGAGGGTTGCGATAAAAGCAGAACGATACAAATAATGCGATAAGCAAAAGGTTGGACTATTTAACATGTCCGTTCTAGGGGCAAGCTGCGGAATAGTATGCGAAACAGGTATACTGCTCGTGATAGAGACCACCTGGGAGTTCCGTAATGCGGCATGGCTTGTCTGCTTCCCTGGTTCTTGCATCGTTTGTGCGGCAATTGAACTGCCGAACAGGCCTTCCGAAGAATGGAATCCTGAAAGTAAGAGAAAATTAAAAAATCGCAACCCCTGGTGCGGTTTAAGCCGTGCTTCGGGCGTTCCGTGATGGTGCCCCTCCCCCTGTACCCATGGTACTTCTAGAGCGTAGTTATGTATGCGAAGCACTGGCGTCGCCTTTTTGCTAGGGCTGGGGTTGGGGCCGCATTGCTACGCCTGCTCAGATTGTGCCAGGCGGTCTTGTTGTAGGTTACTCCGGGCGCGCTTGACGGTGTCTGGTCGTTTAGTGGCCGGACTGGAGAACTGCCCAGAGAGGCTGCTTTGTACTTCCGTTGCAAGGGCCGCCGTGTGCTCCTTCGTTCGGAGGGAGCGTTCGGTGTTTCCATTGACCGTAATTACTCCTCGAGGGCCTGGCATCTTGAGCTTAAGGTATGCGTAGTGCGGTACCACATTGAACTTGGCAAATGCAGTTCGCCGGAGCAGTGCGTGATAGCCACTGCGGAATGGGACTATGTCGAAGATTAACTCCTCGCTTCGAAAATTATCCGGAGATCCGAAGACCACTTCAAGTGTGACTGAGCCTGTACACTTGACCTCTACACCTAGTATTACGCCTTTAAAGGTCGTTTTGGTGGGCTTAATCCTCGAGGGATCTATGCCCATTTTCCGCACTGTATCCTGGTGAAGCAGGTTCAGGCTGCTGCCGCCGTCCATAAGGACTCTAGTGAGATGAAATCCGTCAATAATTGGGTCTAGAACCAATGCGACGAATCCGCCATGACGGATGCTAGTGGGGTGGTCCCTTCGATCAAAGGTGATCGGGCAGGAGGACCATGGGTTGAACTTTGGGGCGAGTGGCTCTACCGCGTATACGTCCCTTAACGCGCGCTTCCGCTCCCTCTTGGGGACGTGGGTTGCGTATATCATGTTCACCGTCCGCACTTGTGGGGGAAAACCCTTCTGTCCACTGTTGTTCGGCGGCCGGGGCTCTTTGTCGTCATCGCTATGCAGCCCCTTGTCTTTGTTTTCGGCATTTAACTTGCCTGCCTGCTTGAACACCCAACAATCCCTGTTGGTGTGATTGGCCGGCTTTTCGGGGGTGCCATGTATCTGGCACAAGCGGTCGAGTATTCGGTCCAAATTGGACGGGCCCCTAGGATTCCTTTTGAATGGCTTTTTCCGCTGACCGGATTTAGAGCCTCTGAATCCCGCATTAACTGCCGTATCCTCAGCATTGTCGCTGTTAATGCGGCGCTTCTGCTTGTTGCGACGCGACCTGCCACTACTGTCCCTGGTATCCGAATTACCAGGGTTCTTGGTCATATTGTTGCTACAAGCAAGCCAGCTGTCTTCTCCCGTGCAAAAGCGGGTCATGAGTGTCGTGAGTGCTGCCATAGACTTCGGCTTTTCCTGTCCAAGGTGCCGGGCAAGCCACTCGTCATGGATATTGTGCTTGAAGGCTGCTAGGGCCTCAACGTCCGGACAGTCGACTATTTGAGTTTTCTTTGTTAGGAACCGTGTCCAGAATTGCCTGGCCGATTCTCTAGCTGCTGAATTACGTGACTTAGGTCGTCGGCGTCTGGGGGTCGCACATAAGTGCCCTGGAAATTGTCGAGGAATGCGGCTTCCAGGTCCTCCCAACAACTGATTGATCCTGTTGGCAAGCTGTTAAGCCAATGCCGAGCTGGTCCTTTAAGCTTGAGTGAGAGGTATTTGATGGCGTGGAAATCATCGCCGCGGGCCATGTGGATATGGTGGAGATAATCCTCGATCCATACCGCAGGATCTGTTGTGCCATCATATGATTCGATGTTTACGGGTTTGAAACCCTCGGGGATTTGATGATCCATTATTTCATCTGTGAAGCATAGTGGGTGTGCGGCGCCTCTGTACTGGGCTATATCACGACTTAGCTCCAATGAGCTTTGTCTACTGTGTTCGGCCCTGCCGAATTTGTGGCCGGCGTGACGGTTACCGTCTTGAGTCGTGGGACGCCCACGCGATCCGTAGATCGATCTTGTTTGCCTTGCCTTGTCCTCCAACATATCTCGCAGGTCCGGCGCATTTTCCCGTGCCTTGGTACGGGGTGCGGCTTGAGTGGAGGGCCGAGAGGCCTCTCTGTCGCGGCCACGAGGTGGCCGATCGGTCGTATCGAGTGTAGGTGATGTAGGTTTAAGTTCTTCCTCCTCTAACTTGGGTAGCAACCTGCGCTTTGGGTAGCTCTTGGAGGGGCGTTCGAGTTTAAGCTCTTCGGCCGCAAGGACAACAGTCCATCTGTCGACTAGCAAATCTTGATCAGCTCTAAAATGATGCTGTTTTTTCTTGAGGCTTCTTGCCATGGCCATAAGCCTGCGTTGAAAACGCTCTTGCTCGATAGGATCCTCTGGCACGACGAATTCGTCGTCGTCGAGGCTTGCCTCGTCTTCGGAGGGAGGCATATAATTATCGTCCTCGACCTCTCTGTCTGACGCTCTCTCATGAGGGCTGATTTCTCCATCCTCCTGTGCTAAATCTTGCTGGAGGGGGTTTTCTTTGGCAATTTCCGGAGTATTATTATCTCCCGTGCTGGAATCACCGTATTTGTTTTGGCGGGATTTTGAGTGGCGCCGCTGACGCCGGCGCTTAGGCTGTTTCTTGGAGGGGTCATCCTCCGCTGTTCCATCGCCATCTCCTTCTTTTGGGGTGTCCACCATATATATGTCATATGACGAGGTGGCTTTCCAGGGCCTGATAGGCGCTGGTTCTTCATCGTCTCCTTCATCGGCGTCCATACCATCGTTGTCTTCGGAGTCGAAGTCGAGCATGTCGGTTAAATCGTCGACAGTGGCTACAAAGTGGGTGGTGGGTGGGCTTTGAATTTCTTCATCGTCCATATCCCAACCTTGCTGCCCATAGTCCGGCCAGGGCTCTCCTGATAAAGAGAGAGACTTCAGTGTCTTCAGAATATCGCCGAAAGGCGAGTGCTAAAAGATGTCCGCGGCAGTAAATTCCATGATCGGCGCCCAATCGAATTCGATCGGCAGGGGCGCGAAGGGTTCGGAGTCCAGAGAGGAGTTTGGCTCCTTGGAGTAACGAGTCTCGCAGAGTGCGGGGCTGGTGTTCGGCTCGATCGCCGTTGGGATTGCAGCCCCCGAGGTAGTGTCCAACCACCCATCCTCAATCGGCGCAGTTGGCTCCGAATTAAGGGTCGAAGCCGATGCGGGTGCGGCCTCCAGGGCACTGTTCGGCGGCAGAGCTAGATCATGCTCATCGTGACAGCGCGGCGCGCTCAGCAGTGGCTCGAATCCGTCGAAGATCAAGTCCCCGCGGATGTCAGCCGTGTAGTTTAAGCTTCGAAATCTGACCTGACGGCCACGGGCATAGCTTTCGATCTGCTCTAGATGGCCAAGTGAATTGGCCCACAGTTTGAAGCCGCCGAAGACGAAGATCTGTCCGGGGAGGAAGGTCTCAGCCTGGACTGCATTGTTATTGGTGATCGTAGGAGCCATCGAGCCTGACGACAACGACACAGAGGAACTCTCAATGAAAGCACCAATGTCGGTGTCAAAACCGGCGGATCTCGAGTAGGGGGTCCCGAACTATGCGTCTAGGCCGGATGGTAACAGGAGGCAAGGAACACGAAGTTTTACCCAGGTTCGGGCCCTCTCGATGGAGGTAAAACCCTACGTCCTGCTTGATTAATATTGATGATATGGGTAGTACAAGAGTAGATCTACCACGAGATCAGAGAGGCTAAACCCTAGAAGCTAGCCTATGGTATGATTGTTGTTGTCTATGTTGTCCTACGGACTAAAACCCTCCGGTTTATATAGACACCGGAGAGGGTTAGGGTTACACAAAGTCAGTTACAATGGTAGGAGATCTACATATCCGTATCGCCAAGCTTGCCTTCCACGCCAAGGAAAGTCCCTTCCGGACACGGGACGAAGTCTTCAATCTTGTATCTTCATAGCCCAGGAGTCCGACTGAAGGTATAGTCCGGCTATCCGAACACCCCCTAATCCAGGACTCCCTCAGATACGCTGTGGGCCGGATGACCAAGAGTCGTCGCAGCAAGCTCTACATCAACGATAAAGGCTGGGGCCCCGAGGCCAGCTCAATTGAGTACGGATACTGGGTCCCCTTCGGCGGAATTCACGTCTTCATCGACCGGATCAGCGAGTTAGGTCCTGAGCCAGACGTCCACACCGACCTCATCGAAATGGCTCGGCGCGTGAGGACCGCCTGTGTTCAATCTGATGTGAAGCATGCCTTCGTAGGCTACGTCCACGGCGGTGAATACTCTGAAGGATCGGTGGAGGGCGGTGAGACGGCCGTCTGTTCTGACACTGCATCATCAACGGGTGTCACACCCTGATTTTCATGCCACAACACTTAAGCTAACAATCATGATAAAATGTGGTTTTACAAAAACTTTTGAGTGTTTTGGGCCTTGCCTTGTTTGGATTTTGTCTGTGCTCTAAAAATCAAATAAATCCTCCAACTCCTATACTTCATCTCCTTGCTCCAAACTCTTGAACCAATGATCATGCCATGTGTATAGAGCAATATAGTATTTTCTTACAAAAATAATTTGGCCAAAAAAGTATTTTCAAAATTAGTTTTCCAAAAACCCCTGAATTAAGATTTGTACTGCAAGTACTTAATTTGGGGTGTGAAAAATCTTCCCAAAACTATTTTTGACTCCTATTAGATATAGGATACCCAGAAACCACAAACATTTAATTTTAAAAGTTATTTTCCTATTTTATTTAAAAGCTTTTTCTTAAGGCCAGAAATGGTCTTTAATAGGGAAAATTTATTTTATTGTTTCAAAAATATTTGACAAAAATCTGGGAAACTCAATGGACATATATTGTCCATATATAAGAGTTTCAACACATGGTCATGTTCAAAATATTGGTCAAATCCCTCTAAAACCATTTCTGCCCATTTCAAGGATTTGAAATGTTTCTACAGGAAATATTCCCCAACAATTCCAAGAAAATTCTAGCATGTCACATATGACATGTTTGATGATCTTGCCAAGTATCATGTCATGGAGAATAGTATAACCCCATGAAATCTCCTCAAAACCATTTCTATCCATTTTGAAGTTTCAGCAACTCTACATTGCCAAACATGTCCAAATGTTCCCAAACCTTGTGAACATGCTCAAATGGTCTAATTAGTCATCTAGACCAAATGGCACAAGTTGGAGAGAATGTTATCTTGCTCAAAGTACCCCAAAACCCTTCCTGCCCAGAACCAAATTTGAACAACTCTACATTGGAAACTTTCTCATTTTGATCTCAATTTTTGTGGACATGTTCAAATCCTCAAATGATGACACTACACCAAGTGGTGCATCAAGGAGAATTGAATTGCATGACTAAATCTTGGAAAGTCTATTTCTGTTGATTTCTAGGGTTTACCAAAGTTACATTGGCTACTTTGCCCAAATGAGCTCAAACTTGGTGGAACATCCTACTTCTATGTGCCATTCCATCCTGTTAATTCTCATGGCAAGTGGAATTAATTTTCTTGCCCAAACCAACAACTGCCATTTTCCCAAAATCATCATTTTGACCTCTTCCACTAATCTCCTTGAGCTCAACTTTTTACCACATCTCCTCCTAGTCTTCTCCTATCTCCAATAACTCTTCCCTGGCCTCAGCTCAATGATTGAGGGGTGAAAACCCCCATTTTCCCCCTCTGGACAGCCACTATTCACCTCTCTCTCCACCTCCCCTCTCATCTAGTGGCACTCTAGGGCATCCAATGCCACTCCTACCTTGTTTACTCTCCCCCCAAAACCCCAGACACTATAAGACATGCCCATGGCACTATTAAAATGCCATGGCATGCCATGGACGCGCTCTGGAGCACGCTACAGTGCACTCCCGCACTGTAGCTTGCCCATTCTGAGGCACTCGATGACCTTGGACACCGGGTCCGTGTCTCCCGAGGTCGCCTCGACGTCCACGACACGCTAGCTAGTCGGCCCCCTCCTTCCCCTCTCTCCTTCTCACCCTGCCAAGCCCGCCCGACGCCGCCCAGCTCGGCCAGTGGGCGCACGAGCTCGGGGCTCTCCTGGAGCTTGCCCTGCTCCCTCTCTCCTCTCCTCTCGGCCTGGACCACGACCACGAGCACCCCAGGCATGCACTAGAACGCCCTTTTGGCCTCTGGCAACACCACGGGTCGTGGCCATGCGCCCCGCCTACGGCACCTCCCGTCCGCGCCCGTATAAGGCCAACCCCGAGCCTTCTCTCGTCTCCCACTGCTCTCTCTCCCTCCCGTATGTCACCCGGACCCCTCTGCTCCTCTCCAGAGCTGCTCCGTCGCTTCCCATGGCCAGAGCCGAGCTGCCGTCCATCCCCAAAATTCGCGTCGTCCCGACCCTCTCCTTCCCCTTGAACCATACCATAGGACCCCCATGGCCCCAAGGAGCCTCACCCGCACATCTTTCCTTCCTTCCCGTGCCTGCCTCGCTGTGCCCGAATCTCACCGCCGGCCTCGTCCGCCGCGGCCAGCACCCTGCTCGACCCAGTGCTCCTAGGCGACCGTGCCACCCACGGTTGGACGCGGCCGGGTCCCTTGAGCACGCCGGTGGGCAGAGCGTCGCCGGAGATGCTCTGTAGCCCCAGCAATCGCCGCCGGGAGCCGGTCCTCCCCGCGGTCGGAGCGCGCGTGGGAGGTTGAAGATGGCCTGCTGTTGGGCCCCGCGCGTCAGCGACCCAGCGGGCAGGCCCCACCGTTTAAGTGGAAATGGCTTCGGCCGGATCCGCCTCCCCTGGGCGAAGGCGCACTCCCGCGTAGCCGCCTTTGACATTGCCCCTGCCACCCGCACAGCTGAGCCGCTGGGCCGTCCCACTGCCTATCCCTCGCCCAGTGCGCAGGATAAGGGTAAAACCCTTCCCCTTTTTCCTTTTTCTTTTTCTGTAAACTTGTAAAATCCACAAATAATTCAAATGATATCCAAATTTGATGATTCAAATTTCTAGGGGATCCCCAAATCATGATCTATCACATGGTGCTATTTGCACATTTTTCCAAAAACTTTCTCCTGACAAATATTTATCAAAATCTCATTTTTCCATTTCTGTCATAAACTTTAGAAAATCACCGAGAGCTCAAAATTGATCCAAATGCCATGATTCAAATCCCTAGATGTTTCTAAGTTCAAAACTTAGTTTTTGAACATTTTTACTAATACTTTCTGTATCACCTCAAATAATGGTCTATTTCTTCATATTTGTCAACCTTGCAAATTCATAGGAAATCCATTTGAACTCCAAATCCTGTGAAACCAACTCCTAGATGCTCCTAAAATCATGTTTGGTTAAATGGGTGCCTTGGCTCATTTTTCAAAAATATGTTTCTCTACACTTCTTGCAAATCCATAAACCCCTTGATTCCATCATATCAAAATGTTTAGAAATATCCATTGATCCAATTCCAATGAAATCACTTTGGTCATTCCTCACATGACTAGAGATGTCCTAGAAAAGTCAAATCAATATTTTTGGAGCACTTTTATTTCTGCCTTGTTGTGTTGCTTATTATGGTTGCTTTCAATGATAGTTGACGAAGTAGACGAAATGCTTGGAGTTGGACCAGAGCTATTTGAAGACCTCGAAGACTTTGTTAAAATAGGCAAGCAGCCCTTTGACCATGTCCATGAAACCCTTTTTATGCATTTCATATAGCACTTTATTATTGTTGCATCGGAATCATGATGAGAGGGTAGCCACTACGGTGGGTTGCCTTCATTTCCTCCTTGTTGATACTTGCATTGTGCATGACCCTACCTCCTTATGAGGGTTATGCCAGTGGGAGTAGATAGGGTGCTAAGTAGTGATACGCAAAAGGGATGGGAATATGCATGGTGATGGAGACAAAGTATTTTGAAAGGACTTTTCGAAAACCCCGTCGGGTGCCACTTATGTCCGAGGGAGACAATGAGTTGGGTAGCCACTTGATGACGAAGTGGAGTACCGAGGCAAGTGTGTGTGTTGTTTTCAAAAATGGATTGGTTTAAGTTGCGACCGTTATTCCAACCTTACATGCGCAACCACTCTACCCTTATATGGGAAAGGGCATTATTGATTACCTAGGCCGATACTAGCTTGGAGCCCGCATTACTAGTGATGGGGGAGAGTTGGTGCTCTCTCTCGGGACGGGGTCGTGCCAGGTAGGGCGGCCATGACTGTTTTCACAGGGCACCGGATACACCGTTGTGTCCCCTCTCGGATGTTACGATCTCGAGTGAGTCTCGTATGATGTACATCGTGAGGATACGGAACAACGAGTGGACTCCTTGTTAGTGTCATCTTGGGAAAGATAGTGATCGGGTGCTTACCCCGGGTACTTGAGGTACCGCGGGTCATGGATGACACGGAAGTTCCCCGGATCTTGTGGGTAAAGTGTGCAACCTCTGCAGAGTGTAAAACTATTCGAATAGCCATGTCCACGGTCAAGGACAGTTGGGTAACCGCTCTTGGGCTACGTCCACTTGTTTACAAACCAGTGTGTGTGGGAAGAACTACTTGGGTCAAGTCAAAGGACTTGACATGATTGAGTTGGGTTGGTGCCCACTCTTTTTATGTTGATATCTGTAACCTGTCCTCACGGTTACTTGAATTCTCCTGATGCATGTCTTACGAGTTGTTTAACATGTCATTGCACTCAAAAACTAGCTTTCCACAAAAATTTACCTATATCATGCATTGTTGTATCTTGAACCAAAACATGGGTTGCTTGCGAGTACATTCAAAGTACTCATTGGCTTGCCGATGGTTATTTTATTGGCCAGGCATGAAAGAATAGGATATGATGAAGAATACTTTGGTGACGAACATGCGAACTAGGACGCTTCCCAGTCAGAATGCCTGTAGGGTTAAGGCAGATGGCATGGGTCCTAGTTGTTATTGAAGATTTCCGCTGCGATGATACACTCAAGACTTGACCATAATGGTCCTACTTGTGTAATACGGTATGTATGGATGTAAGACTCTTGTTATTCAGCTTCTGTGTGTTTAGTGAGCATTGATCTTTGGGATCACTGTACACGTGCATTGGGTGATCATGATTTATGAGTCGGGGTCCCCACAGAGCTGGTATCAGAGCCATCCTGACTGTAGGAAGCCTTAGTTAGCATGCTCGTTAGTTAGGGTAAAACTATTTCCAAAACTATTGCTAGTTTTCAAAACTATCTATACTTCTCTTCCCTTCTCAGTTTTTAGAAAACTAAGGTATACTTTCCCTATCGATCTCTTCCCTTCAAAACTATTGCAAACGGTCGCTAGCACCCTCAAGCCCCTGACCACGCGATTCCTTGTAATCCTCGTGGATAGCCTAGAAGGAGTACACCTTGCCAAACACTCACCCACCTCTTCTGAACCCAAGATTCCCGACACCACAACGAGACGATGCCAACAGAAGATACGCCTTTGGAGAATGAGGACATGAAGACCCAGAGGGTGGTGACACCTTTGAATTTGCCCCAGGATGATGCAACCCTGTCCTATGACGATCTGGGTGTAAGATATGCAAGACCATGATAGACATCGCTAATAGAGCAATCATGTCCTTACCGTTGTGGTATCGGCAACCACCGGTGGATGAGAACCTCGCCATTTGGCCCGCCTCACTATAGTGAGTAGGAAAATGGTTCTCTTCATCCCCCGCTCTTGGTGTCGATGTTGTCATCAACGTAACTGACATGTTGGATCTCTACTATGCCTTGTTAATGTCATTGCATAAAGGATCACCTACCTGGTACCATCGACGCCTTAGAAGACAAAAAGGGATTGTCATGATTAAGAAGACAACAGAAGACCGAGTTAATGCCTGCTACGAGAAGCCACCTCCACCCCATCACTTCAACAGGCGAGAAGTTGTTGAAGAATCTTCAGGCTCAACCCGGATTGTTTCATCGAACAACTACAAGAGACGTAGGAACACCTAAGGAAAACCCAGAAGAATGCACGAGGCACGTAGTAAAGCACGACTACTTGGTCCGAGAACCCCTAGGGTAGGATGAGTCGTGTACCCCCTATGTGCAGTCGAGTCCGTATGATGATTCAAATAGAACCATGAATGTGTGTTGCTTGTTTTTATTTGATTGTGTTTTGATATCAGCCACCCTTTTGCCTTAGGCAACTAGTATGCGGCTATATCACCTGCCTTATTTTATTGTTTGTGTTTGGCCCTTTCAACCCTTGTTTGTTTGCACTTGCACTATAGAACCCCCTTTAGGCATTCCCCTCCTCTATGCTACTTTTCCCTCTCATCTCTCTCCTCAACTGAAGACCAGCAAGACAAGCTACACCAAGGATTCTACCTCGGCAACCAACTAGCAATGAAGACTTCTGCTACAATCTCCACGACCAAGTGCAACCCCGTAGAATTATGTTTAACCCTCCAGACTAGAAACCCATTCTTAGACCCTTCGAGACTTCACGAGATACCCCAGCTCGAGTCCTTAACCATGTGCTTAACCCATAGAATTGCAAGAGAACCAGTTAAGCCTCCGTAACCTTGCTTATCACTGGGTTCATTATGGAACTAGTGGACATAGTGAACGAGCACATTGTCATTCTAAGACGGCACAAGAACTGACGATGCCATAAGGAAGACCAATTTGAGGATATAGGAATAGAGGACAAATGACTTCATGAGTTTGTATCAGTGACCCTGAGGAATTATCTGAGACTTTGGTAAATCATGAGTGATGATTGGATTTGGCCTATACGAGATGATGCTTTCGATGGTATAAGGTTACTTGTTGGAAGGACTAGATAGACTATTGGCATCTCAGAAACCGTGCTTAAGGATAAGGTGACAAACATTCGCTCGCACACTGGATCCTTGAAACCCTTACGCCTTACCAAGCCACAACATGGTCAGATCCTGACCTTGGGCTTTGGCTCTAGATCAATAAGACCTTGACCAAGACTAAACCATGACCACCACCAGTGCCTCAGCCCACTTTACGTACCCCATAAACTTTGTGGTGCTTGGACAAGTTAGTTGTCATCTTTATTTAATGATATACTTGTCTACCCGAAGACGGAAGAAGAGTCATTCAACTGGTCAAGGAACATCTGAAGATCCTCATGTCTAGGAGGAAGAACTATACTAACCACCATTGTCAAGAAGTGAACTTACTCGTCGAAGACCGTGCGTATCTGCAAACCACTTCTCTCAAAGGAACCAAGCATTTCCATGTCAAAGGGAAGCTCACACCAAGATTTATCGGCCCTCTCCAAGATCACTGCAAGACGAAGAATAGACGGCTACCAGCTAGAGTTATCACCTGAGTCACCCATTGTGCACAACCTTTTTCCACATGACACCACTCCGGAAACCTTTCCAACTTCCTAAGTAGCCCGGTCTCTACAAGGACATCGACCACGAGCCATCGACCTCCAGCCCAATATGACCTATGCGAGAGACCCCAATTGCAACCTGGATCAAGTGGAACGTTATACACGAAGCCACACCGTCAAGTACCACAAGGTTAAGTGGAGTACCACATGGAAGAAGAAGCAGTATGAGGACGTGAGGACTACCCCAAATCCAAGTTTCCGTATTCCTTTCCGCGCCTAGTCTGGGAATCTCGGGGACAAGATTCTTGTAAGGGGGTAGGTCTGTCACACCCTGATTTTCATGCCACAACACTTAAGCTAACAATCATGATAAAATGTGGTTTTACAAAAACTTTTGAGTGTTTTGGGCCTTGCCTTGTTTGGATTTTGTCTGTGCTCTAAAAATAAAATAAATCCTCCAACTCCTATACTTCATCTCCTTGCTCCAAACTCTTGAACCAATGATCATGCCATGTGTATAGAGCAATATAGTATTTTCTTACAAAAATAATTTGGCCAAAAAAGTATTTTCAAAAATTAGTTTTCCAAAAACCCCTGAATTAAGATTTGTACTGCAAGTACTTAATTTGGGGTGTGAAAATCTTTCCAAAAATATTTTTGACTCCTATTAGATATAGGATACCCAGAAACCACAAAAATTTAATTTTAAAAGTTATTTTCCTATTTTATTTAAAAGATTTTTCTTAAGGCCAGAAATGGTCTTTAATAGGGAAAAATTATTTTATTGTTTCAAAAATATTTTACAAAAATCAGGGAAACTCAATGGACATATATTGTCCATATATAAGAGTTTCAACACATGGTCATGTTCAAAATATTGGTCAAATCCCTCAAAAACCATTTCTGCCCATTTCAAGGATTTGAAATGTTTCTACAGGAAATATTCCCCAACAATTCCAAGAAAATTCTAGCATGTCACATATGACATGTTTGATGATCTTGCCAAGTATCATGTCATGGAGAATAGTATAACCCCATGAAATCTCCTCAAAACCATTTCTATCCATTTTGAAGTTTCAGCAACTCTACATTGCCAAACATGTCCAAATGTTCTAAAACCTTGTGAACATGCTCAAATGGTCTAATTAGTCATCTAGACCAAATGGCACAAGTTGGAGAGAATGTTATCTTGCTCAAAGTACCCCAAAACCCTTCCTGCCCAGAACCAAATTTGAACAACTCTACATTGGAAACTTTCTCATTTTGATCTCAATTTTTGTGGACATGTTCAAATCCTCAAATGATGACACTACACCAAGTGGTGCATCAAGGAGAATTGAATTGCATGACTAAATCTTGGAAAGTCTATTTCTGTTGATTTCTAGGGTTTACCAAAGTTACATTGGCTACTTTGCCCAAATGAGCTCAAACTTGGTGGAACATCCTACTTCTATGTGCCATTCCATCCTGTTAATTCTCATGGCAAGTGGAATTAATTTTCTTGCCCAAACCAACAACTGCCATTTTCCCAAAATCATCATTTTGACCTCTTCCACTAATCTCCTTGAGCTCAACTTTTTACCACATCTCCTCCTAGTCTTCTCCTATCTCCAATAACTCTTCCCTGGCCTCAGCTCAATGATTGAGGGGTGAAAACCCCCATTTTCCCCCTCTGGACAGCCACTATTCACCTCTCTCTCCACCTCCCCTCTCATCTAGTGGCACTCTAGGGCATCCAATGCCACTCCTACCTTGTTTACTCTCCCCCCAAAACCCCAGACACTATAAGACATGCCCATGGCACTATTAAAATGCCATGGCATGCCATGGACGCGCTCTGGAGCACGCTACAGTGCACTCCTGCACTGTAGCTTGCCCATTCCGAGGCACTCGATGACCTTGGACGCCGGGTCCGTGTCTCCCGAGGTCGCCTCGACGTCCACGACACGCTAGCTAGTCGGCCCCCTCCTTCCCCTCTCTCCTTCTCACCCTGCCGAGCCCGCCCGACGCCGTCCAGCTCGGCCAGTGGGCGCACGAGCTCGGGGCTCTCCTGGAGCTTGCCCTGCTCCCTCTCTCCTCTCCTCTCGGCCTGGACCACGACCACGAGCACCCCAGGCACGCACCAGAACACCCTTTTGGCCTCTGGCAACGCCACGGGCCATGGCCGTGCGCCCCGCCTACGGCACCTCCCGGCTGCGCCCGTATAAGGCCACCCCCGAGCCTTCTCTCGTCTCCCACTGCTCTCTCTCCCTCCCATATGTCACCCGGACCCCTCTCCTCCTCTCCAGAGCCGCTCCGTCGCTTCCCATGGCCGGAGCCGAGCCGCCGTCCATCCCCAAAATTCGCATCGTCCCGACCCTCTCCTTCCCCTTGAACCATACCATAGGACCCCCATGGCCCCAAGGAGCCTCACCCGCACATCTTTCCTTCCTTCCCGTGCCTGCCTCGCCATGCCCGAATCTCACCGCCGGCCTCGTCCGCCACGGCCAGCACCCTGCTCGACCCAGTGCTCCTAGGCGACCGTGCCACCCATGGTTGGACGCGGCCGGGTCCCATGAGCACGCCGGTGGGCAGAGCGTCACCGGAGATGCTCTGTAGCCCCGGCAATCGCCGCCGGGAGCCGGTCCTCCCCGCGGTCGGAGCGCGCGCGGGAGGTTGAAGATGGCCTGCTGTTGGGTCCCGCGCGTCAGCGACCCAGCGGGCGGGCCCCACCGTTTAAGTGGAGATGGCTTCGGCCGAATCCGCCTCCCCTGCGCGAAGGCGCACTCCCGCAAAGCCGCCTTCGACGTTGCCCCTGCCACCCGCGCAGCTGAGCCGCTGGGCCGGCCCGCTGCCTATCCCTCGCCCAGTGCGCAGGATAAGGGCAAAACCCTTCCCCTTTTTCCTTTTTCTTTTTCTGTAAACTTGTAAAATCCACAAATAATTTAAATGATATCCAAATTTGATGATTCAAATTTCTAGGGGATCCACAAATCATGATCTATCACATGGTGCTATTTGCACATTTTTCCAAAAAATTTCTCCTCACAAATATTTATCAAAATCTCATTTTCCATTTCTGTCATAAACTTTAGAAAATCACAGAGAGCTCAAAATTGATCCAAATGCCATGATTCAAATCCCTAGATGTTTCTAAGTTCAAAACTTAGTTTTTGAACATTTTTACTAATACTTTCTGTATCACCTCAAATAATGGTCTATTTCTTCATATTTGTCAACCTTGCAAATTCATAGGAAATCCATTTGAACTCCAAATCCTCTGAAACCAACTCCTAGATGCTCCTAAAATAATGTTTTGTTAAATGGGTGCCTTGGCTCATTTTTCAAAAATATGTTTCTCTACACTTCTTGCAAATCCATAAACCCCTTGATTCCATCATATCAGAATGTTTAGAAATATCCATTGATCCAATTCCAATGAAATCACTTTGGTCATTCCTCACATGACCAGAGATGTCCTAGAAAAGTCAAATCAATATTTTTGGAGCACTTTTATTTCTGCCTTGTTGTGTTGCTTATTATGGTTGCTTTCAACGATAGTTGACGAAGTAGACGAAATGCTTGGAGTTGGACCAGAGCTATTTGAAGACCTCGAAGACTTTGTTAAAACAGGCAAGCAGCCCTTTGACCATGTCCATGAAACCCTTTTTATGCATTTCATATAGCACTTTATTATTGTTGCATCGGAATCATGATGAGAGTGTAGCCACTACGGTGGGTTTCCTTCATTTCCTCCTTGTTGATACTTGCATTGTGCATGACCCTACCTCCTTATGAGGGTTATGCCGGTGGGAGTAGGTAGGGTGCTAAGTAGTGCTACGCAAAAGGGATGGGAATATGCATGGTGATGGAGACAAAGTATTTTGAAAGGACTTTTCGAAAACCCCGTCGGGTGCCACTTAAGCCCGAGGGAGACAATGAGTTGGGTAGCCACTTGATGACGAAGTGGAGTACCGAGGCAAGTGTGTGTGTTGTTTTCAAAAACGGATTGGTTTAAGTTGCGACCGTTATTCCAACCTTACATGCGCAACCACACTACCCTTATATGGGAAAGGGCATTATTGATTACCTAGGCCGATACTAGCTTGGAGCCCGCATTACTAGTGACGGGGGACAGTTGGTGCTCTCTCTTGGGACGGGGTCGTGCCAGGTAGGGTGGCCATGACTGTTTTCACAGGCCACCGGATACACCGTTGTGTCCCCTCTCGAATGTTACGATCTCGAGTGAGTCTCGTATGATTTACATTGTGAGGATACGGAACAACGAGTGGACTCCTTGTTAGTGTCGTCTAGGGAAAGATAGTGATCGGGTGCTTACCTCGGGTACTTGAGGTACCGCGGGTCGTGGATGACACGGAAGTTCCCCGGATCTTGTGGGTAAAGTGTGCAACCTCTGCAGAGTGTAAAACTATTCGAATAGCCGTGTCCACGGTCAAGGACAGTTGGGTAACCGCTCTTGGGCTACGTCCACTTGTTTACAAACCAGTGTGTGTGGGAAGAACTACTTGGGTCAAGTCAAAGGACTTGACATGATTGAGTTGGGTTGGTGCCCACTCTTTTTATGTTGATACCACTACTTGGGTCAAGTCAAAGGACTTGACATGATTGAGTTGGGTTGGTGCCCACTCTTTTTATGTTGATATCTGTAACCTGTCCTCATGGTTACTTGAATTCTCCTGATGCATGTCTTACAAGCTGTTGAACATGTCATTGCACTCAAAAACTAGCTTTCCGCAAAAATTTACCTATATCATGCATTGTTGTATCTTGAACCAAAACATGGGTTGCTTGCGAGTACATTCAAAGTACTCATTGGCTTGCCACTGGTTATTTTATTGGCCAGGCATGAAAGAACAGGATATGATGAAGAATACTTCGGTGGCAAACATGCGAGCTAGGACGCTTCCCAGTCAGAATGCCTGTAGGGTTAAGGCAGATGGCATGGGTACAAGTTGTTATTGAAGATTTCCGCTGCGATGATACACTCAAGACTTGACCATAATGGTCCTACTTGTGTAATACGGTATGTATGGATGTAAGACTCTTGTTATTCAGCTTATGTGTGTTCAGTGAGCATTGATCTCTAGGATCACTGTACATGTGCATTCGGTGATCACGACTTATGAGTCGGGGTCCCCACAACGGGCGAGACTGACTCTTTGTACCAACTGCAGGGACGGCATGCTCGGGGGCTGTTCTGATGGCAGCAGTATTTCGGACCCTCTTGAGCCGCCGAATTGGGCCGAAGTCTTCATGGCAGGGACACAGCCCGGGCAAAGCTCTACAGCAGCGGCGGCAACAGCTACCGGGTCGGCTGCAGCCAGGTCAGGAGACCCCACGCGCCCCCGGCTCTGATCTTGATTGATCTTATGGATAAACTGATGACTCTATTGACTGCCATGGTAGAGCCGGCGGATAAAGCCCAGCATGACCCAGAGGTGGCACGCGTACATGAAGAGATGGTGCAAGCTAAGGAAAATCTAGCCGCAGAGGAAGTCAGGATGGCAGCAGAGCGGGCGGCTTTGGACGTTCGTGCTGAACAGCTTCAAGCGGAGACCTTCCGACTCTTGGTGGATCTAAATGCGTCAAACAAGGTCATGAGAAGGAGGCATCAGAAAACCCAATCACGTTTGCCTCTGACGCTCGATCATAGGAATCTTTTTCACACACCCGGAGCCGGGGGAAGTAACCCACCGGAGGCACCCCGGATTACAACACCCGGCGCACCGGTCCAGCCGTGTGCCATGGATCCACCTCGTATAATTACGGCTCCGCCTCATTACGTCCCAACACCGCCGGGTCACTTCTCCAACCCTTTGGAAAACCTCATCACAATTTCAGCTCGTCTGGCGGCTCTTCCGATGGAAGGTGACTCACCGGCGGCAGTTGAAACACGGAGGGTAAGCGATCTTCTTCAAACAGCTCTGGCGCAGCAGGATGCATACTCCTACAGTCGAGACAGGATCCATTCAACTCCTCGCCCAAGCCGGAGCCCGAGTTACAGTAGGCATATGGAATCCGCAGATATGTCAAGCAATGCTCAACGCCACAACCAGCCATCCATGCATGAGCCGGTGCGGGCTGGGGCCCTTAACTTGGCGGATCAGGAGAGGATTCAACAACAGGCAGAACGAGCAGTTCAAATGGCAGCAGATCAGGCGGCTCATCAAACTTTTCCGGCTTATCCAGCAACCTCGGTCGAGGTAGGAGTGGCCACAAGAACCGGAGGCGTTCCTTGCTTGGTGTCAGCCATACGTAATGAGCGTTTGCCAAAGGATTTTAAGGGGCCTCGTAAGGTGCCTAATTACACAGCTGGCTTATAGCCCGGGGCTTGGATTGAGAGTTATGAGATGACTATGGAGTTACTGGAGGTCAGCGATGCAGCAATGGCCAAGTATTTCACTATGATGTTAGATGGAACAGCTCGTACTTGGTTGAAGGGATTGCCACCCAATTCTATCGGCTCATGTGTGGAGTTGAAGGCCCGGTTCATCCAGAACTTTAAAGACACGTGTAAGCAGCCTATGTCGATTGTGGACCTGACCAATTGCAAGCAAGAGGATGGTGAATCCACAACCCATTGGGTGCGCCGGGTCAAGGAGATAATACATTCATCTGATAAGATGGATGTTGGCTCAGCAGTCTTAATGTTGGAGAAAAATTACCGTTTTGAACCTCTGAAGCAGAAGCTGGGGCGGCTCAAGCGTGACTATAAAGACATGGGAACATTGATGGCGGCTCTCGTCAAGTATGTTGATTCTGATACTACCAAGGACCCGGTGTCTGACAAAGAAAAGGCAACAAAGGGAAAGAAGAATGACAACGGCAAGGGTCACCAGCATAACCCGGCGAATCAAGGAGGTAATAAACATAAGGCTGATGAGTTTGTTGCTAACACCAATGCACATGGCGGAAATTAATGGCGCAAGGGCAGACAGCCCCCTCGGTCGGGCGGGTCAGGTCCCACCCTTGAGCAATTATTGAATGAGCCTTGTCCAAAGCACGACACCCGGGAGAAGCCGGCCACCCACTTGTGGAAAGATTGTACGATCATGAAGGCGTTTAAAAATTCAAACGCGTTTGATGGAGGTCACGGCCTAGGTGGCGGCTCAGGTGGAGGTGGATTCGAAGGCCCGGGCGCTGGCTTAGGTGGAGGAGGATTCCACGGTCAGGGCCATCCTGGTAACCAAGGAGGGTATAATCCGCAACCCGGCCAAGGTAATCAGCAGCAGCAGTCCGGATATCGGAGCAACCCAAAGCAGCTGAATAGTGGGCAATACCATGTATTCACCACTAGCTTATGTAAGAGAGACCAGAAGCTTCACAAGAGGGCTATCAGTATCGTTGAGCCGGCGGTTCCACGTTACTTACGTTGGTCAGAGCAACCTACTATGTGGAGCAGAGAGGATCACCCACCCCGGTTCGATAATCCGGGTCACTTGGCTTTGGTGGTGGCACCTCATGTTGGTGGATACAAATTCACTAAGGTACTCATGGATGGAGGCAGCAGCATCAACATCCTCTACTATGAGACGTTCCACCGGATGGGATTGACCGATAAGAGTCTTAAACAATCCAACACTATTTTTCACGGTGTGGTTCCTGGCAAGTCGGCATACCCAGTGGGTAAGATTGAACTAGAAGTAGCCTTTGGGGACGAGTATGACTCCAGAGCAGAAAAATTAACCTTTGAGGTGGTTAAGATCAAAAGCCCGTATCATGCTCTGTTTGGACGACCGGCTTATGCCAAATTCATGGCTTGACCGTGTTATGTGTATTTGCAGTTGAAGATGCCAGGTTATAAGGGCACCATTACAGTACACGGGAGCCGGAAAATAGCTTTGGAGTGTGAAGAAGGTGATGCTACCTATGCTGAATCCGTCTGTGCAACAGAGGAGTTAAAATTTTACAAAGATCATGTTGACCTAGTAGACATGACTTCATTAAAGAAACCAACAATAGAGCATGGGCCGGTGTTGAAGTTCAAATCAGCTGATGACACCAAGATGGTTGACTTTGTGCCTGGCGACTCATCCAAGCAGTTCATCATCAGTGCTAACTTGGATCCAAAATAGGAAAGCGCGCTCATCGAGTTCATCCATGAGAACCGGGACATCTTCGCATGGAAACCTTCAGACATGACGGGTGTCCCGAGGGAACTCGCTGAGCACACTCTCAATATTGATCCAAAGTTTAAACCTGTCAGATAATTTCTCCGACGGTTCAATGAAGAAAGGCTCAAGGCCATTAGAGAAGAGGTGGCCCGGCTTTTGGCAGCTGGGTTCATTGTAGAAGTATTTCACCCATAGTGGTTAGCCAACCCGGTGCTTGTACTAAAAAAGAATGGCACCTGGCGTTTGTGTGTGGATTACACCGATCTGAACAAGGCTTGTACGGCTGATCCTTTTGCCCTCCCCTGTATTGATCAGATCATTGATGCTACGGCGGGTTGCGCACGTTTGAGTTTTTTGGATGCGTATTCTGGTTATCATCAGATCAAGATGGTAGTCAAAGATCAGGAGAAGACGGCTTTTATCACTCCTTTTGGAGCTTTCTGCTATGTGTCTATGCCTTTTGGGCTGAAGAGTGCCCAGGCGACTTACCAACAGTGTGTGCAGAATTGTCTTCACAATCAAATTGGACGTAATGTTCATGCTTATGTGGATGATATAGTGGTAAAATCCAGGAAGGATGAAACCTTGGTCGCAGATCTGAAAGAGACTTTCGATAATCTCCGGGTCTACAAAATGATGCTTAACCCGGCCAAGTGTGTTTTTGGAGTACCAGCCGGCAAGCTCTTGGGTTTTTTGGTGTCTAACCGAGGTATTGAGGCTAATCCGGAGAAGATCACGGCAATTACATCCCTGGCCAAACCAACATGCATCAATGACGTTCAACGACTGGCGGGTCGTGTCGCTGCTTTGAACCGGTTCATAAGTCAGTTAGGGGAGAAGGCAATGCCTCTGTATCAGATGATGAAGAAAACAGATGATTTTGTTCGGAGCGATGCTGCAAGCTCTGCTTTTGAAGATTTGAAGACACAGCTTGCTGAGCCGCTAGTCCTGGCTGCTCCAGTTGAGAAAGAGCCGCTGCTGTTATACGTGGCCGCCAACTCACGAGCTGTTAGTGCGGCTATTGTGGTGGAGCGCAAGGAGGCTGGCAAGGAGCATCCGGTTCAACGGCCAGTTTACTACATCAGTGAGGTGCTAATTGAATCCAAGCAACGATATCCACATTGGCAGAAGCTCATATATGGGGTGTTCATGGCAAGCCGTAAGCTTAAGCATTATTTTCAGGGACATCCAATCATCGTGGTTAGCTCTGCTCCTTTGGGAGACATCATTCAAAACAGGGAAGCCACTGGACGAGTCGCCAAGTGGGCGATTGAGCTTGGGTCTCATGGGTTGAAGTATATGCCACGTACCGCGATCAAATCTCAAGCACTAGTTGACTTCATTAATGACTGGACAGAGATGTAGATGCCAAAAGAAAAACCGGACAACACGTATTGGACTATTCATTTTGATGGGTCCAGACAGTTGGAAGGCTCGGGGGCTGGAGTTTTTTTAACCTCTCGTCGAGGTGACAAATTTTGTTATGTGTTATGGTTGATGTTTCCTTGCACTAATAACGCAGCAGAGTATGAAGCTTTGCTCCATGGTCTTCGAGTGGCAAAAGAGATGAGTTTGAGCCGGGTCAGATGTCTTGGCGACTCAGATCTAGTGGCTCAACAGGTATCAGGCAAATGGTATTCCAACGACCCTCTCATGGCAGCTTATCACCGGGAGGTTGATGCTGTTGCTGGGCATCTTAAAGGTTATCAGGTAGAGCACATCAGCCGTCGAAAGAACGAAGCAGCAGATGCTTTAAGCCGGTTGGGGTCTCGGCGTAAGCCGGTACCACCTAACACCTTTTTGGATGTTTTGCATAACCCGTCTGTCAAGTTGCCCACAGAAGAAGATTTAGCTGTTCCTGACCCGGAGGCGCAGTTGGTGGCGGCTCTTCATGTCATCCTAGATTGGACAGTGCCGTTCTTGGCTTACATGACCCGGGGAGAGTTGCCAACGGATGAGACCCTGGCTCGACAGATAACCCGGCGGTCTAAGTCAATGACGATTTCAAATGGAGAACTATACCATCGCAGCATCTCCGGAGCATTTCAGCGATGTGTTTCCCCCGAAGAAGGTCAAGAAATACTTCGTGAGATCCATGAAGGCGATTGTGGTCATCACGCCAGGTCAAAATCTCTGGTGGCCAAGGCTTTTCGTCATGGTTTTTACTGGTTGACGGCTCACACTGATGCAGAGGATCTGGTCAGCAGATGTGATGGATGTCAAAAGTTCGCACGACGAGCGCATGTGCCGGCTCAAGAGCTCCGGATGATTCCAATCACTTGGCTGTTTGCGGTCTGGGGCTTGACATGGTGGGACCTTTCAAAAGTTCTAAGGATAAAAAGACACATCTCTTAGTGGCAGTTGAGAAATTCACTAAGTGGGTTGAGGCGGAGCCAGTGAGTAAGCGTGACGCGGCCACGGCGGTTCAGTTCATGGAAAAGGTGATGTTCCGTTTCAGTTTTCCACACAACATTATCACTGACAATGGCACTAATCTGTCCCAAGGGGCTATGGAGGAGTTTTGTCAACCTGAGCATATCCGGCTTGATGTTTCTTCTGTAGCTCATCCTCAATCCAATGGTCAAGTTGAGAGAGCCAATCAGGAAATTCTGAAAGGTCTCAAACCCCGGCTTATGGTTCCCTTACAGCGAACGCCGGGTTGTTGGGTAGAGGAATTACCCTCGGTGTTGTGGAGTATCAACACCACGCCAAACAGGTCTACAGGTTACACACCTTTCTTCATGGTTTATGGAGTAGAAGCAGTGTTGCCTAGTGACATCCGTCATGAATCGCCCCGTGTGGCGGCTTATGTTGAAGCTAATAATGAACAAGCTAGACAGGATGCACTTGACTTGTTGGATGAAGAAAGAGACTTAGCAGCGGCTTGATCAGCAATTTATCAATAGGACATGCACCGTTATCACAGCCGCCGGGTTAAGTCCAGGACTTTTCAGGAAGGCGACCTGGTGCTCCGGCTCATCCAGGATCTGTCAAATGCGCACAAGCTATCCCCACCTTGGGAAGGACCCTTTGTGGTCAGCAAGAACTTAGACAACGGGTCGTATTACCTCATTGACGTTCGAGAACACAAAGATTCACGTAAGTCGGAGGAGGAGACCCGCCGGCCATGGAACATTGCTCAACTTCGGCCATACTACACCTGAGCTACCGGCTCTCATCATGTACATACTTTAACATTGTATATACCATGATAAGTAATAAAGTAAGACCATCAGTCTCTTTTCTTTTCAAAGATTATGCATCTTTGTCATTTCTTATTTTCAAATGACTATTAAGGAGCTGATCAAATTTGAATCAAGTCTAACCTTTTTTGGTCCGGCTTATGATCGTATTCGAATCTAGCCGCAATTATCATGGTCACTTGGGGGCTTCCTGTTCAAACATAGGTCGTATTCGAACCAAAGAGAACATAGCTGTCGTAACCCTCTTGATCGGCTCAAGGCCAAACTCACTAGGGGGCTTCTTGATCGTATCCAAATCATAGCTTAACCCCTTTTGGGTCCGACTTGGATCGTATTCGAATTAGGGTCGTTAAAAACCTCTCAAGGTCATTTGAGAGCTTCCTGTTCAAACATAGGTCGTATTCGAACCAAAGAGAACATAGCAGTCGGTACACTCTTGATCGGCGCAACGCCACAGCCACTGGGGGCTATATGGTCATATTCGAACCTTAGCTTAACCCCTTTGGTCCGGTTTACTGATCGTATTCGAATCAGAAGCCACCAACCTTTAAATATAAGGTTAAATCATACTTGTTAACTGTTATTTGCCTTTGAGTTTCTTGTTGCAAATAATTAGCATGATCTTCTTTGCCGGCTTGTCTATTTGACAACAAGGCTACCAAGGTATGATGATCATTAAAGTATTCAAAGGTATTGATTTCACAGAAAGATTGAGTTACCAGCTTCATTACCCGGGTTACTCAAGCCGGTGGTCTAAGGATCAAAGGTACAAGTATGCCTATTATTTATATATAATTGCATGCTGCATTAACTAAAGAGTTAGTTTCAACCCTTGTCCTTTATTTATATCTGTTTTCTGCTTTCTATTATGATAAACATATTGGATATAAGCCGGGTGTATTAACCCATTTGGTTCTAAGCCGCCAAGCCAGTCTTTTCTCTTGTATCTACAGGGAACAGAGTTAAAGTGCTGCAGAAACAATCATCAAATATAATGCATATATTGCCATCAGGAAACACGGAGTCACATACAGTGTTTTATGCACGATGGCATAAGCAAGGCATTCAGTGTTTTCACAGCTAAACTATTACACGGCTTTTTATAAGCCAATGAAGATGGTTATTATTCCTCCCTCGCCGGTTCACCGCCCTCTGTTGGCTAGAAGTTGGGCTTTGACTAGTCAAAACCATTCACAGCGATGAATTCTGCTTCATCGTCGATTAGGCCTGCCGGGTCAACTTTCGGGGCAAATGTATTTTCTCTTACAGGCGGGATCAAATATGTCACCTTGTACGAGCGAGTCGCCATCTTCTTATTTTCAGCATCAAAACCCGGCTGATATTTGTCAATGTTGGTATCATCTCCAAGGATAGTTGCCCGAGGCCGGACTCCGCGCACGCAAGCCATGAAGTCATCCTGCTCAAAGGGAGATCTGTCTTCCTTCACGGTGGGATAGCCTCTAACCACATTCGCCGGGTCTAGGTCTGGCACCCAAGCCTTGGTGCGGCTCAAGGCAGTCAAAGCCCCGGCTCTCGCATAGGAGCGCTTCACTTCTTGAAATCTGGTAGGCAGGATTGATAGTTTCTTCAAAACGTCGCTGAGCCGGTTGGGTCCTTGATTGGCAGGAGAGATGGCGGCAAGTGCCCGTTGTACGCCAATATACAGTTGTTCTACTAAAGTGTACACTGCCTTCAGTTTAATCAAAGGATCTTGGCTCAGGTTCTTGCTTCGTGGGCCTACGCATGTTTAAAAAAAAGTGAGCTGGCGGCTTATATTCCGGATCAGCAAAAAGTACATAAGATTAAAAACGGACGGCTTACCAAAGATGGCGGCCACCATTTGAGACACCCGACCCTTTAAGCCGTTCATCTTTGTTGACATCTCTTCAAGGGTTGCTTCGGCTCTCTCAGCGCATTGTGTCAGAAGCATTTTATCCTCTGCCCAGGTCTTCTTCTTGGCAGCCAAACTGGTCTTTAAGTTTTCCGTCTCAGAGAGACTTACTTGAAATTTGGAGTTAGCAGACTTGATTTCTGTTTCCTGACCTGCTAGCCGGGTCTTCGCATCAGTCAATTGTGAGTTCAGTTCAGATAAAGCATTCTGCAAAAAGAGCATACTCAGATGAGTCAAGATTTCACTTACAGTTCAACAATCAAGATTCAAGTCTCAAGTACTTTACAAAAAACCACTTGACACTTGGGGGCTAATGTATGCAATTCAGCAAGCTGGCAGAAGGGGTTTAACCCGACGACACTGCAATCTTTGTATTTCCCATTCACCAGAAGAGTTGACATTGAAACAATATCTTCTTCTGTTAATTGAACGGGGCTGTGACGAAGAGAGTCATCCGAGCCTCCACCATACTCATACATCAGCTTTGATCGACAACTTAAAGGGATGACCCGCCATGAGATCCAGTAGCAGGTCAGATCAACTCCAGTTAACCTGTTCCCTAACAGAGCATTAATCCTTTTGATGGAGGGTAACGGCCTCTTGTGTTCAGCGGCAGTAAGCTTGTCGGGAAACGCGAACTTGGAGTCAAGACGATCGGGGCGATAACCCGGCAGTGTCTTCTTGTTCGCCGGCGAAATGTCTTGACAATAGAACCAAGTCTGGTTCCAGTCCTTTGGGTGACTTAGTAAGACTATGAGAGGGAAGACAGCACCCTGTCAGTGCTGAATTGAGACGCCTCCGAGTTCTAAGATGAGGCCATTGGTGCACTCGTTCTGCCGATTCAGATAAAAGTATTCTCTAAACAACTCCATGGTCGGCTCTTGTTGAAGATATACCTCACAGAGCACTTGGAAGTTACATATGTTAGAAACAGAATTGGGCCCGATATCTTGAGGGTGGAGTTTGAAAAAGTGGAGGACCTCCCTGAAGAACTTTGAGCCGGGCGGTGAGAAGCCACGGTTCATGTGGTCAGTGAAAATGATCACTTCGCCATCTCTTGGATTGGGCCGTTCTTC
The DNA here is from genome assembly GCA_034509565.1 of Triticum monococcum. Classification (NCBI taxonomy): domain Eukaryota; kingdom Viridiplantae; phylum Streptophyta; class Magnoliopsida; order Poales; family Poaceae; genus Triticum; species Triticum monococcum. The sequence continues at coordinate 49,991,554 of CM067844.1, forward strand.
TTCCGAGTCAGGGGCATGGTAAGACATGACGGTTTTCGATGGCAGAAATCCTATGATGAAGAACATTTTCAAACGTTCCTCAGTTATGGTTGAGGGAACCCAGTTACAGATGGTTGGTGCTTTGGACGGCATGATGTGCAAAGACGAACTGAAAAGAAAGGCAACATGTCGGTTCAGTTTAATGGTGAGATTGATAGTTAACTAATAATGATGCAAACAAGTAATGGCGGCTTAGTTAAGGGCTAATGACTTATAACGAAAATTAAGCTGGCATGGTAAGCCGCCATGACTACAGATATTTGAGGAAGGCAAATTAAGCTAAGTGTTGAGACAAACAAGTTTCCTAAATTGTTTGGTATTATTCCAGATCAAATGGCTATTCAAAATGGAAAAATTCTAGACCTAAAAGGTTTAGTGCAGAAGAGTCTGAAAGTTCTAAAGCAGCCTTTGAATCAGAAAAGGGGTCTGTGGATCAAGAAGAGGTACAAAAATACTACCGCGCGAGCATATATATAGCTTTTTGGATCAGAAAAGGCTTGCGGTGGAAGAACTACGATGAACTAATATGAAATATGGAGAACACGCAGGAGCTCGGAAACCCTAATGCAGATCTGAGAAATGAAGGAAAGAAAACTTACAGTTGCAGGTTTTTGTGGAGGTCGCCGCGGTCACTCTGGATCGGTTCGGGTTGATGCAGCGGCCAAAGTCGACGGAGACGGAGATGAGGCGTGGCGGCGGCGGCAGAGCTCGAGCAGCAGGGGATTTGCGAGAGGAAGAAGACGGAGTAAGAGAGGAGAATAAGAAGGCCGATGCGTGCCTATTTATAAGGAAATATGTGAACAGACGGGCACAAAAATCGAGGAGAGCCGAATAAAGGTTATCTAGCTACACAGACGCCTCGATTCTCGGGAAGCATTAAAGATAAAAGCTCAGTTGGGAGATGACGTCATAAAAGTTCTTAGCGTTTTCAAGAGATGACGTCACGACGGGTTACGAAAACTTCAACGAAGATAAGAAGATGGATTTTTGTCTAAGTATTAAGATTGACAAAGAATGAAATTCAAAGTCAACCTGGGGCCTAATGTTGGGGATATTACTATCAGCCACGACCCGCCCAGGAGGGGCCGGGTCAGCCCCAATGGCGGGTTACGCAAGAAGCCCAGTAAACATTCAAGATGATAGTTTATTAAACGTTATAGAATGCCCAAGGGCCTGGAGGCGGCTTAAGGCCCGATATTGTAAACCGCCGTATGTAAGGAAAGACTTCTAAAGAAAGGCGTGTAAAGGAAGCCACCGAGCCGGACACGATTATGAGCCGGCCGGGACTCTGTAGGCCACCAGGCGTCAACCCATGTATATAAGGGGACGACCCGGTGGTGGCTTAGGGCAAGAAACAACAAATCGATAACCAAGCCAGCGAGTTGAGCCTCTTGGTGATCCAAACCCCAGCAATACCAATCCCAACTAGACGTAGGCTTTTACCTTCATCGTAAGGGGTCGAACTAGTATAAAACCCTCTCGTGTCCTCTGTCTCGATTAACCCCTTAAACTTCCTAGTGCGATGGCCCTACGACTAAGTCCTTGCTCTAGGACATCTGCCGTGACAATTCCACGACACTTCCAGGGTTTTTCCTTTAGCAAGAATGTGCTTGCTTCTTGGCAGGTCCTGGCGCCTGTGGGTTATGGCCCATCTCATTACTTTTAATCCTTGAGCTCATCCTAGGGGCAACTGATTATTTTCCAAACACCCAGCTTCCTGGCATTCTTTAATCCTTCCAATTATACTGTCTTCCTTCCTTCTATTGGCACCAAACTAGGACATGATTACTCGGACTCATCTTGGAGTTTCCATTGATCCATATTTCCGACATCATACCTCCTTTATATCCAATAGTAATTTATCTCTTCATCCTCATGGGGTATCCCACATATTGAGACAAACTCCTACTTATTTTGTCTGAAATCCACTCAGTGGATTATCTTTTCCAGGGGTCAAGGGTTCGCACAGGGTACTACCACCCTTAAAATGCACAAATCTTCCATGGACCATATTTCTCATATCCTCAAAAATGGCCAAAATCCTTCTTCATAGAGTAACAACTCATAAAATCCAAATAGTACCCACGATACTAACTTTATTGATTCTCAAAGTATTACAATCTCCCGCACTTCCATTACATGCCTCAACTCAACACCTCAATATAAAGGAAAATGTTCTTACTACTACTACTATACTTCTCACAGACACCACTAATTATCACAAGTCTCCTTCTCCTTGGGGCATTCTCTAGCAAAATGCCCTGCTCCATTACAACGAAAACATATTACTTCTGACAAGTCTCGAGGTTTCCTTTTTGGGAAACTGCTGAGGTAGTGCCCTGACTCCTTGCACCTATAACAGGTGATATGACTCAGATGCTTCTTGGAATCCAATCTTCTTCTCTTCCTGGACTTTTCCGTTCCAATCAGGGCTTCTATTTCTTGTGGGTCATACTCTACTTCCTCCATCGGGAATTCTACTAGATCCCCATTCATACAGTTCTGGGAGATGTGTCCTTCTCCACATGAATAGCATGACTTCGTGCAGGGTTTAATTGGTTCTTCTTTGGGTGTGTCCCCGACATCTTCCTTCATCATGGGTTCTTCTAAAATTTCCATAAGGGCTCCTTTCTTTACTTCTTTCTTCTATTGTACGGTTCTTCGTACCATGGGGTAAATGTGACACTGAGCAGGATAGTGGGTAGTCCCTTCACACAAGAAACAAGTAATCTGCCTAGTTGGGCATTCTTCAACTGGGCGACTTCCTTCACAATTAGGGCATTCATCCTTGTGTTCTTTATGGGTGTGTCCTATTTCTCCACAAATCTTCCATGCACAAGGTTTCTTCATATCCTTTCCATAAGGCTTCAACTTCTGGGACACAAGATCAGATCTTTGCAGAGTCAACTTAAATTCTTTCCAAGTGGTTACTCCTTGCCATCCATTCATGGTTTGGTACATCCTCCACCAAGTAGCAGCACCTCTTTCAAAGCACTGAAGAGCATGCGGGGTCATATCATTTCCAACTATAGGGTTATTCTCCATGTGATCCTCCATGTTCTGAATCCATCGGTCTACCTCCAACTGACTCATCGGTCCAGAAAATACAAGCTCATCTCCATTCATCCTCTATTGGGTACATGTGGGTTTGGGGTGAGATAAGAGAGATAGAGAGGGATGCACACAATACAAAGAATAGTTTTGAAAAGACAGATTTTATTTTGCGGCTGTCGGAAAAACAATAAACAAATGACAGCTCACAAACGTCGCATCTAACATAAGTATATAACAGGGGTTTGGTCTTCTAAAGGTCAATAAATCTTGAAAGTCATTAAACTCCTCAAGTCTTATTCATGTCTCCGATGGCTTCTTCCGATCATGCTTGTCCTTCTAAAAATTCTTTTGCTAGATCATCTCTATTGACGCAAAGTCTCTTGTGACGTCCTTTAATATTCTGAAGTTGCATTCCAAACTTCTGGGTTTCAACACACTTGGCATGAGCCATGGTCCTACTGTCCTTCAGTTCCTGACCAGTATCCGGTATCTCGAGGTTGTAGCTCCTCCAGCTTGGCTACTTTCAGCTTCTGGTTCCTGAGATCTTCACAAAATGCTTCCTTGTCTAATACGGCTTCCTGGAGCCCCATCTTAAAATTCTTGATGTATTACACCAGATTCTGGCGATACACCAGCTAAGGTTAAAACTTCATCTTACTGATAGGTGCTCCATCAGCCTTCTACCATCCAATCCTTCCGAAGAAATGCATGCTTAGCTCAGCTCGGTGACAATAGCATCAACGGGCGATGACATCACGGATAGCCGGGGTTCTTCCTTTGTCATTGCCATGAGCTATCTTCCATAATTGATATCTTTGCCTTAGGGTTTCCTTGACAAAACTTTGAGTTTTTAACTCTCCATGTTCTGGTCTTTCTCCAATACTCCTTCATCTTAGGTATTCAGCAACTTCAATAGTCCGACAAATTCCATAAGGCTGGATCATGGGAAAAGTCTTCCTAGTGTTGTCTTAGGTTTAGGGTGAAGCCCTTCATCTAAAATACGTAAGCAGGGGTTCTTCGGTAAAGAAATTCAGAAGGGCACGAGAATAACTTAAGTGGATCCTGTTCAGAGCCTTCCAAGTCACTACACTCTGGGAATTCTTCCGAGCCTTCAAATTCTCCTAGTCTTCGGAGTATTCAACCGTTTTAGTTTCCATTATTATAATGCACGGTAAAATCCTCTTCATTCCGAAGTGGTCTTAGTTGTCCAATATCTTGTCCTTCTCGGAGTGGTCTCATCAGTCGCATCCTCAAGTGGTCAAAAGGTAAAAGGGGTATGGTCTCACTAAAAGGGAGTATTTGAATAAGCTCAGAAGAGGAGAGAGGTAAAAGATCTTTTTGAAAAGAACATTGTAGAGAAAAGCTTTCCTATGGGCTAGCTAGTTTCTAGCTAGGGGTCACGTCCTACAGTCAACATGTGCTTTGATACCATCTTGTAGCGACCCGACCTCAGACGGTCAAGTCTCTGTGCTTAAGTGTCATCCCTGGATCGGTATGCTGACACACACAGTACTCGAGGATTTATAATAGAGGTAAATCACATGTATAAAGTAACGTATATACTATTACCTCAATCCAAATAGCGGAAGTAACAAAGCTTGTGGATTCCCATCAACACCAACGGCAAAGTTGAGTGTAGAAATCGTAACCCTAACGTATCACTTACTCGTCGTAAGAATCCTGCAACATGAGACGTTGCAGCCACAAAGGGTCAGTACATTGAATGTACTGGCAAATTCACACCATAGGATAATGATGAATAATAGCTATCACTACATGCATGTATGGCTGGTGGAAAAGCTCTATGGTTATAATGTTTTTGCGAAAAGCCAATTTTTCCCTACATCAAAGGAATATATTTTATTTAACTACAAAGTTGGTTGATAAATATTGAGAAGGTTCCTCCAACTCAATCCGAAATTAACATCAATAACCCAACAAATTATTTAAGTAACGTGATGAGATCAATATGATAATCCAAGATCCAGATACTCAAGATGTCCATAACCGGGGACACGGCTAACCATGATTAGTTTGTACACTCTGCAAAGGTTTGCGTGCTTTTCCCCACAAGACTCGATCGCCTCCATTGGATTTCTCGCACTACATGGTGTTTGAGAAACGGATGATCGAGACACAGTCTTTCAGGAAAATTAACTCTCTACTCCGGGCAGACCATACCAAACCTACAACCCACTACCTGCTGATCCACCTCTTCAAGAGCTTCACGTAACTTACTCAACTATGCTAGAGCCCATAATAGCTTGTGGCTGCACACGGAAGTTTCTAGCATGAATAATGTTATGATCCCTTTGAACCTGGGTGGCATTCCATAGGGTGATCACACGGGTCCTCCAGGATTCCCTTGGCCAAACACTGGGTTCTCCAGGTGCCTGGGCAAACCACTGGGTGCTCCAGGGTGCCCCAACCAATCCACCCAGATGTGTATTAAAGTAGCCACCTTAAGTTAACCATTAAATAATAACTCTCACATCTGTCATGAATTCTCTCAAACCAATCCACGTCTACGAGCATAGCATAGCAATATGAGCATAACATAAAAGTAACTCGCAGGTTTTGAATGCAGGGCAATAGGTTCCTACCTCATCAACTACTTCCCGATACCCGCATGTTATCAAGTCCTAACCATGCAATGTTTGAGGGTTGAAACTAATGCAAAAAAACTGGGTACGAAAGGGATATGATCAATGTGTGAACTTGCCTGCAATGTTGATGAAGATGATTCGCACTCATAACCCTTGATAGTTCTACTCGTCACACTCCGTTCAATCTATCGTAGTCAAGCAATAGTAACCACACATAAGCAATCACTCAAAAGATCGGGAAGAGCGAAGAAGACGATTCAGAAAGCATCAAAACCAAGCAAATAACTCTTGAAACATAAAACAATTTCTAATAGTACCAAAATTATGTGAATTTGGCCTTATCAGAAAGTTTAGGTCAAGAGCTTCAATTTGCAAAAAGAATCAACTAAATCGGAGTTACGAAACTCAAGTTATGATCAAACGAAGTTTGAATCTAAATCTGATCTAATTCAAATTTCAAAATTTCAAAAACAAGTTTAAGTTGTTTTAATGGATAAAAAGTTGGTTTCGTTGGATTTGGTTAAACGGGTAAAAAGTTGTGATAGATTGAAGATCAGGGACTAAACTGTGAAGAAACTAATTACAAACGGGTCCCTGGCCGAAATTGAAAAGAAAAAGAAAAGGACTAAATAGCGAACGTTCGCTATAGAAGCTTATATGACGAAAATGCTCGCTGCGAAGACTAAAACAACGAACATTCACTACTTAACTAGGTTATTAAGAAAAACCGGTTTTAATCAAAAGAACCGAATTGAACCGGGGCAACGGTTTTACCGGTCGGGGCGGTTTTCTTAGAAAACCAGCAGGGGTGGCGGTTAACTCCGGCGACAGCGAGGCGAGGCGGCGCGGTGGTTCTGGTGAGGCGACAACAGCGGTAGGAGGCGGCGCGGGGCGGCTACGCGGCGCGAGGCAGCGACAGCGACGGCAGCAGGCGGCGGCAGTGAACCAAAGCGGCGGCTTGGATCGGGCGCGGGCGGCGATGCGGCGATCTGTGGCGGTGGCGCGAGATGCGGGCGAGAGCGGCGGCGAGAGGAGAGAGAGGGGGCTGGGCCTCGGGTTTATATAGAGGAGGGGGCGGCGAACCTCGGGAGGAGTCCCGATCTCCCATGGCAGCGCGGTGGTGCTCCGAGCGGAGTCCCGCTCGAAGACGGAGGCGGAGGCGGCGGGGCGCTTTGCTGCGACCTGGCTCGGTTGGCTTGGCCGGCCCAGTCGGAAAGGGAAAGTTTTTTTTAAACATTTTCTCAGACAAATAAAAACAGAAAAAACAAATATATATTACATAGGCATATAATATATCAAAATTTCCAGAAAAAGATTTCCTACAACATGAACGTTTTTCTAGAGTCAAATAAAATTCACACAAATTGAGATAAAGCAAATAGTGCTACTGGTCTATTAAAATCCAATAAAAATCATTTTATAAATACCAAAATGATTTCAAATTAATTTTTCTCCAATTTTCTATTGTAGGGAATCATGTTACCCTGTTTTCCGTATATTTTATTTTTGGAGAAAAATAATTTGAATAAAACCCAAATAACTCCAAATTGAAAATAATTTCCAAAAGGACTTTGAATTTGATCTCTTTAACTTCCAACTCATATTTCATATATTTTGAAGAAGTCATTTTTATCTTCTCTCATGAAAATCATTGAGTTGCTTGAACTTTATGAATTGAAAATATTTTCAAATAAAATTCAAATCTTTTCAAAAACCCCTTGTCATTTAATTAAATGGAAGAAGTCATATCATCTTCTCTTGAGGGTTTTGTATTTGAAAATAATTTGAATCACAGAGATCAAAATGCAAAAATGAAAGTTTGGGAAAGTCCTTTTATTCCCTCTCATTTAACTTTCAAAAGTTTCAAATTCACTCACTTTTAGTCAATCAATCAAATCTATCTATTTAGTATAACATTCCAAAATTTAGAATTTTGGGATGTTACACTAATAAACTTTTGCAATAAGTATGTGAGTTCTTTATGGCTAATGTTGAGTCCATGGATTATACGCACTCTCACCCTTCCATCATTGCTAGCCTCTCTAGTATCGTGCAACTTTCGCCGGTACCATAAACCCACCATACACCTTCCTCAAAACAGCCACCATACCTACCTATCATGGCATTTCCATAGCCATTCCGAGATATATTGCCATGCAACTTCCATCATCATCATATACATGACTTGAGCATTCATTGTCATATTGCTTTGCATGATCCTAAGATAGCTAGCATGATGTTTTCATGGCTTTTCCATTTTTTGATGTCATTGCTACGCTAGATCATTGCACATCCCGGTATACCGCCGGAGGAATTCATATAGAGTCATATCTTTGTTCTAGATATCGAGTTGTAATATTGAGTTGTAAGTAAATAAAAGTGTGATGATCATCATTATTAGAGCATTGCCCCAGTGAGGAAAGGATGATGGAGACTATGATTCCCCCACAAGTCAGGATGAGACTCCGAACTTTAAAAATAATAAAAGAGGCCAAAGAAGCCCAAAAAAAGAGGCCAAAGAAGCCCACCAAAAAAACAAAAAATAAGAGAAAAAGAGAGAAGGGGCAATGTTACTATCCTTTTACCACACTTGTGCTTCAAAGTAGCACCATGTTCTTCATATAGAGAGTCTCTTGAGTTATCACTTTCATATACTAGTGGGAATTTTCATTATAGAAATTGTCTTGTATATTCTAACGATGGGCTTCCTCAAATGCCCTAGGTCTTCATAAGCAAGCAAGTTGGATGCACACCCACTTAGTTTTCAGTCTGAGCTTTCATACACTTATAGCTCTTAGTGCATCCGTTGCATGGAAATCGCTACTCACTCACATTGATATATATTGATGGGCATCTCCATAGCCCGTTGATACGCCTAGTTGATGTGAGACTATCTTATCCTTTTTGTCTTCTCCACAACCACCATTCTATTCCACCTATAGTGCTATGTCCATGGCTCATGCTCATGTATTGCGTGAAAGTTGAAAAGGTTTGAGAACGTCAAAAGTATGAAACAATTGCTTGGCTTGTCATCGGGGTTGTGCATGATGTGAATATTTTGTGTGGTGAAGATGGAGCATAGCCAGACTATATGATTTTGTAGGGATAACTTTCTTTGGCCATGATATTTTGAAAAGACATGATTGCTTTATTAGTAGGCTTGAAGTATTATTGTTTTTATGTCAAATGATAGACTATTGCTTTGAATCACTCATATCTTAATATTCATGCCATGATTAGATATGTGATCAAGATTATGCTAGGTAGCATTCCACATCAAAAATTATCTTTTTTATCATTTACCTACTCGAGGACGAGCAGGAATTAAGCTTGGGGATGCTGATACGTCTCCGTCGTATCTATAATTTTTGATTGTTCCATGCCAATATTCTACAACTTTCATATACTTTTGGCAACTTTTTATACTATTTTTGGGACTAACATATTGATGCAGTGCCCAGTGCTAGTTCCTGTTCGTTGCATGTTTTTTGTTTCGCAGAATATCCATATCAAATGGAGTCCAAATGGGATAAAAACTGGCGGAGATTTTTTTGGAACATATATGATTTTTGGGAAGAAAAATCCACGCGAGACGATGCCCGAGGGGGCCACGAGGCAGGAGGTTCGCCCCAGGGGGCAGGCGCGCCCCTGACCCTCGTGGCCACCCTGTAAGGCGGTTGATGACCTTCTTTCTCCACAAGAAAGCTAATATCCGGATAGAGATTGTGTTAAAATTTCAGCCCAATCGGAGTTACAGATCTCCGGAAATATAAGAAACGGTGAAAGGGTAGAATCTGGGAACACAGAAACAGAGAGACAAATCCAATCTCGGAGGGGCTCTCGCCCCTCCCTTGCCATGGAGGCCATGGACCAGAGGGGAAACCCTTCTCCCATCTAGGGAGGAGGTCAAGGAAGAAGAAGACGAAGGGGCCCCCTCTCCCCTTTGTTGGGGAACGTAGTAATTTCAAAAAAAATCCTACGCACACGCAAGATCATGGTGATGCATAGCAACGAGAGGGGAGAGTGTTGTCTACGTACCCTCGTAGACCGATAGCGGAAGCGTTATGACGCGGTTGATGTAGTCGTACGTCTTCACAGCCCGACCGATCAAGCACCGAAACTACGACACCTCCGAGTTTTAGCACACGTTCAGCTCGATGACGATCCCCGAACTCCGATCCAGCAAAGTGTCGGGGGAGAGTTCCGTCAGCACGACGGTGTGGTGACGATCTTGATGTTCTACCGTCGCAGGGCTTCGCCTAAGCACCGCTACAATATTATCGAGGATTATGGTGGAAGGGGGGCACCGCACACGGCTAAGAAAACGATCACGTGGATCAACTTGTGTGTCTAGGGGTGCCCCCTGCCCCCATATATAAAGGAGCAAGGGGGAGGAGGCCGGCCCTAGGAGGGGCGCGCCAGGGAGTAGGATTCCTACTCCTAGTTGGAGTAGGTTTCCTCCTTTCCTAGTCCAACTAGGAGAAGGGGGGAAGGGGGAAGAGGGGAAGGAAGGGAGAGAGGGGCTGCGCCCCAAACCCCTTGTCCAATTCGGACTGGGCTTGGGAGGGGCGCGCGCCACCTCCTGGTCCTTTCCACTAAGGCCCATTAAGGCCCATTGCTTCTTCCTCGTATTCCCGTAACTCCCCGGTATCTCCAAAAATACCCGAATCACTCGGAACCTTTCCGATGTCCGAATATAGTCGTCCAATATATCGATCTTCATGTCTTGACCATTTCGAGACTCCTCGTCATGTCCCCGATCTCATCTGGGACTCTGAACTTCTTTGGTACATCAAAACTTATAAACTCATAATATAACTATCATCGAAACCTTAAGCGTGCGGACCCTACGGGTTTGAGAACAATGTAGACATGACCGAGACATGTCTCTGGTCAATAACCAATAGCGGAACCTGGATGCTCATATTGGCTCCGACATATTCTACGAGGATCTTTATCGGTTAGACCGCATAACAACATACGGTGTTCCCTTTGTCATCGGTATGTTACTTGCCCGAGATTCGATCGTCGGTATCTCAATACCTAGTTCAATCTCGTTACCGGCAAGTCTATTTACTCGTTTCGTAATACATCATCTCGCAACTAACTCATTAGTTGCAATGCTTGCAAGGCTTATGTGATGCGCATTACCGAGAGGGCCCAGAGATACCTCTTCGACAATCGGAGTGACAAATCCTAATCTCGAAATACGCCAACCCAACATGTACCTTTGGAGACACCTGTAGAGATCCTTTATAATCACCTAATGATGTGATCCCGCTAATCAAATGACAACACATGTCTATGGTTAGGAAACATAACCATCTTCGATCAACGAGCTAGTCAAGTAGAGGCATACTAGTGACGTTTAGTTTGTCTATGTATTCACACAAGTATTATGTTTCCGGTTAATACAATTCTAGCATGAATAATAAACATTTATCATGAAATAAGGAAATAAATAATAACTTTATCATTGCCTCTAGGGCATATTTCCTTTAGTCTCCCACTTGCACTAGAGTCAATAATCTAGTTCACATCGCCATGTGATCTAACATCAATAGTTCACATCTTTATGTGTTTAACACCCATAGTTCACATTGATATGTGACCAACACCCAAAGGGTTTACTAGAGTCAGTAATCTAGTTCACATCGCTATGTGATTAACACCCAAAGAGTACTAAGGTGTGATCATGTTTTGCTTGTGAGATAATTTTAGTCAATGGGTCTGTCATATTCAGATCCGTAAGTATTTTGCAAATATCTATGTCAACAATGCTCTGCACGGAGCTACTCTAGCTAATTGCTCCCACTTTCAATATGTATCTAGATCAGGACTTAGAGTCATCCAGATCTGTGTCAAAGCTTGCATCGACGTAACTCTTTACGACGAACCTTTTGTCACCACCATAATTGAGAAATATTTCCTTATTCCACTAAGGATAATTTTGACCGCTGGCCAGTGATCTACTCCTAGATCACTATTGTAATCCCTTGCCAAAAACAGTGTAGGGTATACAATAGGAACACAGCATGGCATACTTTATAGAACCTATGATTGAGGCATAGGGAATGACTTTCACTCTCTTTCTATCTTCTGCCGTGGTCGGGCTTTGAGTCTTACTCAATTTCACACCTTGTTACACAGGCAAGAACTCTTTCTTTGACTGTTCCATTTTGAACTACTTCAAAATCTTGTCAAGGTATGTACTCATTGAAAAAACTTAACAAGCGTCTTGATCTATCTCTATAGATCTTGATGCTCAATATGTAAGCAGCTTCACCGAGGACTTTCTTTGAAAAACTCCTTTCAAACACTCCTTTATGCTTTGCAGAATAATTCTACATTATTTCCGATCAACACTATGTCATTCACATATACTTATCAGAAATGTTGTAGTGCTCCCACTCACTTTCTTGTAAATACAGGCTTCACCGCAAGTCTGTATAAAACTATATGCTTTGATCAACTCATCAAAGCGTATATTCCAACTCCGAGATGCTTGCACCAGTCCATAGATGGATCGCTGGAGCTTGCACATTTTGTTAACACTTTTCGGATTGACAAAACCTTCTGGTTGCATCATATAAAAATCTTCTTTAAGAAATCCATTAAGGATTGCAGTTTTGTTATCCATTTGCCAGATTTCATCAAATGTGGCAATTGCAAACATGATTCGGACAGACTTTAAGCATCGATACAAGTGAGAAAATCTCATCGTAGTCAACACCTTGAACTTTGTCAAAAACCTTTTTCGACAAGTCTACCTTTGTAGATAGTAGCACTACTATCAGCGTCCGTCTTCCTCTTGAAGATCCATTTAATCTCAATGGCTTGCCGATCATCGGGCTAGTCAACCAAAGTCCATACTTTGTTCTCATAAATGGATCCTATCTCAGATTTCATGGCATCAAACCATTTCGCGGAATCTGGGCTCATCATCGCTTCCTCATAGTTCGTAGGTTCATCATGATCTAGTAGCATGACTTCCAGAATAGGATTACCGTACCACTCTGGTGCGGATCTTACTCTGGATGATCTACGAGGTTCAGTAGTATCTTGTTCTGAAGTTTCATGATCATCATCATTAGCTTCCTCACTAATTGGTGTAGGTGTCACATAAACCGGTTTCTGTGATGTACTACTTTCCAATAAGGGAGCAGGTACAGTTACCTCATCAAGTTCTACTTTCCTCCCACTCACTTCTTTCGAGAGAAACTCCTTCTCTAGAAAGGATCCATTCTTAGCAATGAATGTCTTGCCTTCGGATCTGTGATAGAAGGTGTACCCAACATTTTCTTTTGGTTATCCTATGAAGGTACACTTCTCTGATTTGGGTTTGAGCTTATCAGGTTGAAACTTTTTCACATAAGCATTGCAACCTCAATCTTTAAGAAACGACAGCTTAGGTTTCTTGCCAAACCATACTTCATACGGTGTCGGCTCAACGGATTTAGATGGTGTCCTATTTAATGTGAGTGTAGCTGTCTCTAATGCATAACCCCAAAACGATAGTGGTAAATCGGTAAGAAACATCATATATTGTACTATATCTTATAAAGTACGGTTATGACATTCGAACACACCATTATGCTGTGGTGTTCCAGGTGGCACGAATTTGTGAAACAATTTCACATTGTTTTAATTGAAGACTAAACTCGTAACTCAAATATTTGTCTCCGCGATCAGATCGTAGAAACCATATTTTCTTGTCACGATGATTTTCCACTTCACTCTAAAATTCTTTGAACTTTTCAAATGTTTCAAACTTATGTTTCATCAAGTAGATATACCCATATCTGCTCAAATCATCTGTGAAGGACAGAAAATAACGATACCTGCCGTGAGCCTCAACACTCATCGGATCGCATACATCAGTATGTATTATTTCCAACAAGTCAGTTGCTCGCTCCATTGTTCCGGAGAACGGAGTCTTTAGTCATCTTGCCCATAAGGCATGGTTCTCAAGCATCAAGTGATTCCAAAATTCCATCAGCATGGAGTTTCTTCATGCGCTTTACACCAATATGACTTAAAACGGCAGTGCCACAAATAAGTTGCACTATCATTATTAACTTTCCATCCTTTTGGCTTCAATATTATGAATATGTGTATCACTACGATCGAGATCCAACAAACCATTTTCGTTGGTGTGTATGACCATAGAAGGTTTTATTCATGTAAACAGAACAACAATTGTTCTCTAACTTAAATGAATAATCGTATTGCAATAAACATGATCAAATCATATACATGCTCAACGCAAACACCAAATAACACTTATTTAGTTTCAATACTAATCCCGAAAGTAAAGGGAGTGTGCGATGATGATCATATCAATCTTGGAACCAATTCCAACACACATCATCACTTCACCCTTAACTAGTCTCTGTTTATTCTGTAACTCACGTTTCGAGTTACTAATCAGCAACTGAACTAGTATCAAATACTGAGGGGTTGCTATAAACACTAGTAAAGTACACATCAATAACATGTATATCAAATATACTTATGTTCACTTTGCCATCCTTCTTATCCGCCAATCACTTGGGGTAGTTCCGCTTCCAGTGACCAGTCCCTTTGAAGTAGAAGCACTTAGTCTCAGGCTTAGGACCAGACTTGGGCTTCTTCACTTGAGCAGCAACTTGCTTGCTGTTCTTCTTGAAGTTCCCCTTTTTTCCTTTACCCTTTTCTTGAAACTAGTGATCTTGTCAACCATCAACACTTGATGCTCTTTCTTGATTTCTACCTTCATCGATTTCATCATCATGAAAAGCTCGGGAGTCGTTTTCGTCATCCCTTGCATACTATAGTTCATCACGAAGTTCTACTAACTTGGTCATGGTGACTAGAGAATTCTGTCAATCACTATCTTATCTGGAAGATTAACTCCCACTTGATTCAAGCGATTGTAGTACCCAGACAATCTGAGCACATGCTCACTAGTTGAGTGATTCTCCTCCATCTTTTAGCTATAGAACTTGTTGGAGACTTCATATCTCTCAACTCGGGTATTTGCTTGGAATATTAACTTCAACTCCTGGAACATCTCATATGGTCCATGACGTTCAAAACGTCTTTGAAGTCTCGATTCTAAGTCGTTAAGCATGGTGCACTAAACTATCAAGTAGTCATCATATTGAGCTAGCCAAACGTTCATAACATCTGCATCCGCTCCTGCAATAGGTCTGTCACCTAGCGGTGCGTCAAGGACATAATTCTTCTGTGCAGCAATGAGGATAATCCTCAAGTTACGGACCCAGTCCGTGTAATTGCTACCATCATATTTCAAATTAGTTTTCTCTAGGAACATATCAAAATAAACACAGGGAAGAAACAATGCGAGCTATTGATCTACAACATAATTTGCAAAATACTATCAGGACTAAGTTCATGATAAATTTAAGTTCAATTTAATCATATTACTTAAGAACTCCCACTTAGATAGACATCTCTCTAATCCTCTAAGTGATCACGTGATCCAAATCAACTAAACCATGTCCGATCATCACGTGAGATGGAGTAGTTTCAATGATGAACATCACTATGTTGATCATATCTACTATATGATTCACGCTCGACCTTTCGGTCTCCGTGTTCCGAGGCCATATCTGTATATGCTTGGCTCGTCAAGTATAACCTGAGTATTCCACGTGTGCAACTGTTTTGCACCCGTTGTATTTGAACGTAGAGCCTATCACACCCGATCATCACGTGGTGTCTCAGCACAAAGAACTTTCGCAACGGTGCATACTCAGGGAGAACACTTCTTGATAATTAGTGAGAGATCATCTTAAAATGCTACCGTCAAACAAAGCAAAAATAAGATGTATAAAAGATAAACATCATATGTAATCAAAATATGTGACATGATATGGCCATCATCATCTTGCGCCTTTGATCTCTATCTCCAAAGTACTATCATGATCTATATCGTCACCGGCATGATCTCCATCATCTTGATCTATATCAATGTGTCGTCACATGGTCGTCTCGCCAACAATTGCTCTTGCAACTATTGCTATCGCATAGCGATAAAGTAAAGCAATTATTGGGCACTTGCATCTTATGCAATAGAGAGACAACCATAAGGATTTTGCCAGTTGTCGATAACTTCAACAAAACATGATCATCTCGTACAACAACTTATATCTCATCACGTCTTGACCATATCACATCACAACATGCCCTGCAAAAACAAGTTAGACGTCCTCTACTTTGTTGTTGCAAGTTTTACGTGGCTGCTACGGGCTTAAGCAAGAACCAATCTTACCTACGCATCAAAACCACAATGATAGTTTGTCAAGTTGGTGCTATTTTAACCTTCGCAAGGACCGGGCGTAGCCATACTCGGTTCAACTAAAGTTGGAGAAACTGACACTCGCCGGCCACCTGTGTGCAAAGCACGTCGGTAGAACCGGTCTCGCGTAAGCGTACGCGTAATGTCGGTCCGGGCCGCTTCATCCAACAATACCACCGAACCAAAGTATGACATGCTAGTAAGCACTATGACTTATATCGCCCACAACTCACTTGTGTTCTACTCGTGCATATAACATCAACACATAAAACCTAGGCTCGGATGCCACTATTGGGGAACGTAGTAATTTCAAAAAAATCCTACGCATGCAAGATCATGGTGATGCATAGCAACGAGAGGGGAGAGTGTTGTCTACGTACCCTCATAGACCAATAGCGGAAGCGTTATGACAACGCGGTTGATGTAGTCGTACGTCTTCACGGCCCGACCGACCAAGCACCGAAACTACGACACCTCCGAGTTTTAGCACATGTTAAGCTCGATGACAATCCTCGGACTCCGATCCAGCAAAGTGTCGGGGAAGAGTTCCGTCAGCACGACGGTGTGGTGACGATCTTGATGTTCTACCGTCGCAGGGCTTCGCCTAAGCACCGCTACAATATTATCGAGGATTATGGTGGAAGGGGGAACCGCACACGGCTAAGAAAATGATCACGTGGATCAACTTGTGTGTCTAGGGGTGCCCCCTGCCCCCGTATATAAAGGAGCAAGGGGGAGGAGGCCGGCCCTAGGAGGGGCGCGGCAGGGAGTAGGATTCCGACTCCTAGTTGGAGTAGGTTTCCTCCTTTCCTAGTCCAACTAGGAGAAGGGGGGAAAGGGGGAAGAGGGGAAGGAAGGGAGAGAGGGGCCGCGCCCCAAACCCCTTGTCCAATTCGGACTGGGCTTGGGAGGGGCACGCGCCACCTCCTGGTCCTTTCCACTAAGGCCCATTGCTTCTTCCTCGTATTCCCGTAACTCCCCGGTGTCGTGGTTCTAAGTCTGACAGTAAAGTAGGGGGTGTGTATGGAGAGGCTAGATCTTAGCTATTGGGAAGTTGTAAGCACGCAAGGTTTACGAGTTCAGGCCCTTCTCGGAGGAAGTAACAGCCCTACGTCTCGGTGCCCGGAGGCGGTCGATTGGATTATGCGTATGAAGATAACAGGGGTGCGAACCCTTCATACTGAGGAGGGGGTGGCTTATATAGAGCTCGCCGGCCTCCTCCTGCCCTTAGTAATGCAGGGTTTTAGGTACATTTAAGGTTGGGCGTTACTGGTAACGCCCCTAATCAAGTGCTATAATGACCATAAAGACTACTTAATAGCCGACCGTTTGCCTGCGGAGTGACTTTAGGTCTTCTGGCAGTCGAGTGGTTGGCTTCATGGTCGAGTGATAGCTTCTTGGTCGAGTGTCTTGAACCCGTCGAGTGGGACACCTTCAAGTCGATTGAAAGGTGACTTCTTCTAGGGATGTCCTCGGGTAGGGCTCTTTAGGACAGGTCCGTGCCCCTACCCTAGGTACATAGCTTCATCATTAGCCCCCGAATGGATCAAGGTTAGAGCGGGAAAGAGTTGGTGATCTTTCTGACTGGTTCTTTGGGCTACATGAGTGCCTCATTCTGGGTCGACCGTCACGGATGACGTCATCAACCTCTTCCAGTCGCCTTGATCCATTCCAGGCCTTTCGTCGAGTGGATTTCTTTACCTGTGACATACCGAGCGCCGGTGCGAGTGGGGTCTTCTGTTTTGACGAGTTGTTCTGCAGCCAGCGGATGTCACGAGATTCGGATTTTTTGGGAAGCGCGCGGGACGGGGCGGCCGCAGTAATCGGAAGTGATAAAGCAGAGGCTCCTCGATCTCTGCATCGCCTTTTTCACCATGTACTGCGCGCGCGCCTGCTGCGGGATTTGACTGGATAGCCTAGGCCTACCGGTCAGCCACCCGGGAGTGGCCCCTTATAAGTTGCCGGCTAGGAGTTTCTCATCAGTGTGCGTACTTCTCCTTCTTTCTTCTTCCTCTCTCCCTTCGCAACTTCTTCCACCACCTCCACTCTCGCCCTAGCGCCGCAAACCCGTTCGAGATTTCGCCGGTGACGATGGTGAAGGGCAAGACGACTGCTCTGGAGCGCGCGAAGAAGGCGGCGGCGGGGGGGGGGGGGAAGGGAAGAGGTCTGCACGTGGCGGATCTTCCTCCAGGAACGCCCTGCCCAAAGGTTGGATCCAGGGCGACTGGATGCCGTCGGTGCTCCGGCAAGAGGATCTCGACGACATGGTCGAAGGGGGAGCCATTCCCCACAAAGCCGCACGTCTTCTGGGGGGAGAGATTGAACCGCAACCCCGTGATGGTGAGTGCGTACTCCTGGCCACTCACATCGACCGACGGTTTTCTCTGCCGCCCCATCCTTTCTTCCAGAATTTCTTGAACTTCTTCGGAGCGCAGCTCCATCACTTTACTCCAAATTCCATTGTCTACCTCGTTGCTTTCATTTCCATGTGTGAGGCGTTCTTGGGTTGCCGCTCACATTGGGGGCTTTTCAAGCACATCTTTACTTGTCGCTCTCAGTCGGTCAAGAAGGCCAAGTCGAGTGATGAGAGGACGCAAGTGATCCAGTTGTGCGGGGGCTTGGCAATCCAAACGAGGGGAAAGAGCTGTTTTCCATCCATCACTTTCCCGGAGTCGGTCCGAGGTTGGCAGGCAACTTGGTTCTACTGCCAGGACCAGGTGACCCCAGGGCAGTTGGCTGGTCTCCCGTCTTTTTCTCTTGACCGAGCCAAAAAACCTACTTCTCTAAAGGTGACGCCGGAAGAAAAGGCTCAGGTCAAGGTGCTGGTGGGTTGAGTGGTTGAGCTTGTCCGTGAGGGTGTGACTGGAATGGATCTGCTGGAAGTCTTCCTCAAGAGGCGAATCCAACTGCTCCAGGCTCGTGACCACCCGATGTGGCTGTACTCAGGCCTCGAGGACACCACTCGGATCCACCCGGAGGAGGTCACTGACGAGATGCTGGAGGGGTGGCTGTCGAGCATCACGGGGAACAAAGATAACCCCCGAGGAGCCAGGAGGGTCAATCCACTCGACAATTCGTACGAAGTGGACCAGGTATGTCTTTATGCTCTCGACTGAAATCTTGTTTTCTGCGTTGGTCTTCTTTGAGTAGGTCGATTGACTTTCATCTTGTTTGCTGTTTTCCAGGCGACCACCAAGATGTACTCGACGCACAACGGGGCACAGAGGTCGACTGAGGAAGGGGAGGCGAGCAGAGGCGAGAGCGTGGACGACCAAGGTGAGTGGGAGTCTGATGGTGAACGAGAGGGAGGCGACGACATCTTCTCCAGCGAGGAGGAGGAGGAGGAGGTTGAACCCCCCCCCCCCCCCCCCCCCCCGCCCGGAGAGGCGATCCAAGCTCGCAAACGACCCGGCGCAGGAACGCGGTAAGGCGACTGCCTCCGTTGGGCCGTCGTCAAAACGCCCTCTGACCTCTTCTCCAACGCCGACTGGGAAGGTTCCCAAGCACCCACGCACGACACTGTCCAAGCCGCCCAAAGCTCTGCCCAAGATGAAGATAGCTGTCCCTACCATTTCTGGGTAATAAAGCTTGTTTTCCTTCGTCGACTGTGGATGGATCCTTGGTCGATTCATTGAGCCAACTGACTGACTTTTCGAGATTTGCAGCGCTGCTACTTCTGAGGTCTCCGCCAAGGATGACGACCAAGAGATGGGGGATGCTGTTACCTCCAACCCTGATACGATTACTGACGTTCTGTTTTTGAGTCGACTGGTCATTTCTTGCAATTCTGGTCGATTGAATGTTTCCCTTGCAGCCCCTCCTCATGTTATCGACCTCCCGGATGACGACGACAACGAACCACTGAGGATGAGGAGGAACAAGAGGTCGTCGGCTGACAAGACTCCCCAGCCTACTCCGGCGTCTGAGACCATGGCTCGGGATGGTGGCGACACCACTCGAGCTTCTATCACTTTCGCCAACCCTCTGTCGAGTGTGCGGCCTTCGGCGTCGACTGCGGATCCATCTTCGCTTTTTGCTGCGTACCCCGTCCCTGAGGACCAAGCGGCTGCTGCAAAGGAGGCTATATGCCAGGCGGGGGTCATGATGGAGCAAGTGAAGATGGCTCGGGAGGCCAGCCAAGCAGCCTATGACGCGAGTTCGGCTCTTCAGAGCAACGTCCAGGTCAGTCGACTCGACACTAGATCGTTTGAAGAGTCTCTCCTTTTTTTGAAGATCTTTTGTGTCTGTACACCCACTGGGTGTGTTTATCAATTCTTGGACGAGTGGGGGCACGCTGAGTGCACCCACTGGGTGTAGTCCCCGAGACTACGGTGGACTGCTGGCAGTCGACTGTAGTCTTTACATTGTGTTATTGTATCTGTATTTGTTCACTCGGTCTGGTCAGGCCACGTCGAATGGAACTGTATCCGGTCGACTGCGGGCAGTCGACTTTCTCTCTTCTCTTTTTTTTGGTCGAACCAGTGGGGGCAGGCTGAGTGCACCCACTGGGTGTAGTCCCCGAGAATACTATCGAATGTTTTTAATTCGGCAGTGGTCTTAGAAACGTCGCCATTGTTTTGGACATCTGTCGACTGACTTTTCTTTTTACAGAAATCCTGCGAACTTGCAACTCGCTATACTGAGTTGGAGAAGCAGCGGATTCAACTGAACCTTGATCTGGAGCTGGCCAGAACAGAGCTGCAGAAGGTCAGAGACGGCGCCGCTGGTAAGACGACTTTGTCGACTGGTTTTGTTTTTAGGCTTGAGTACCCTTCTGCTATTTCCGAACCAATCATCATTTCTTTTGCAGGAGAACTGAGCGAGGCTCTGGCGAAGAAGGATCAGGACTTGGCTGCTGCCCGCAAGGAGGCTGACGACAAGATCGCTCTGGCTGAACAGAAGTTGGCTTCGGCCGGCCAATTAGAAGAAGAGAATACCAAGCTGAAGACCGCTCTGAATGAAGCCAACAGGGAGTGCACACGTTGGAAGAAGGAGAACCTCGCCCTGAACGAGAAGATGGAAGGCGTCGTTCGCAGGAGGGACGACCTGGAGAGCTACTTGAGGAGCCTCGCCAAGAAGTTGTACATCAAGCTTGAAGGTGCACATTCAATTCCGACTGGTTTTCTTTTTGTGTCGACTCAGTCTATGAAAATTGACTTATCCTTGGATCGTGTATGCAGAGCTTTGCCAGAACTTTGAGGAGGAGACTGGGCAGATTGAAACAGGTTTGGATCCAATCAACTCTCCGGTGAATGATGAAGCTGCCATGAATCTGCTCCGACTGGAATCTCGTATTGACGGCATCGTGGATTACTTGGCTCGGCTGAAGGTTGCCATGTCGCGGATCGACCCGACACTTTGGCCAGAGTCTATGCTCCAAAACGATCTCGAGTCTCTGATGACTCGACTTGACGGAATCCCTGACCGAGCGCAGGAGTGGAAGAAGTCTTCTGCTTGGTGCGGTGCTGATGTGGCTCTGTCTCTAGTCCGCGTCCATTGCAAGGAGGCGCGAGAAGAGAAGCTGGCCGCCATCCAAGTCGCCAATACCAAGAGGCACAGCTTTCAAGACTTCATGGAGACCTTTATTGCTGCTGCCACCCGTATTGCAGACGAGATCGACTTGGATGAGTTCGTCTCCCCTGCCAGTCCTCCGCCTGAGGAATGAAAAACTTTTATGCCTCTCCTTAAATTGTCCTCGGAATGCCGAGTGGATTTGTAACCGTTAAACTCTGCCGAGCCGAGGGCTCGAGTACTTTGATCTGAGGTCTGGGACCTTTTAGGCTTTATCCGAACTTGATTTCTTGTTGAATATCTTCGCAGTTTGATCTGTCGAGTGGAACTTGATCATCACTCGGAATACCCTTTGTATTTGTGGCATAACTTCTTGCGGATTGGGTCAAGTCCTGTACTTAGGCGAGCACTGGGCTGCTGCAAAGCCTCTGAGTGAGAGGTTTGCTCTTCACTCGGTAGGATTTTTCAAACTTAGGCGAGTGTCTTACTGCAGCTAAGCCTCTTAGTGGGAGAGCTTAGGCGAGTACTGGACTGCAGCTAAGCCCCCGAGTGGGAGGATTGATCTCCACTCGGTAGGATTTTCAAACTTAGGCGAGTGTCTGACTGCGGCTAAGTCTCTTAGTGGGAGAGCTTAGGCGAGTACTAGACTACAGCTAAGCCTCCGAGTGGGAGGGCTGCTCTCCACTCGATAGGATTTTTCAAACTTAGGCGAGTGTCTGACTGCAGCTAAGTCTCTTAGTGGAAGAGCTTATGTGACGCCCCGAGACCGATGCTCGAGAAGACTTCCTTAAGTTCCGGGTTTCTCCGTGTGTTTTCATTTGTGCCTTCTCTTTTATTTATTTATTTTGCATTGCATCATGTTATCATATCATCATGTCATAATCTTTTGCATCTCAACTAAATAATTTGTGTGGGTCTTCGATCCATTTAAATCAAGGGAAGGATGACTTCTCTTTATAATATATCCTCCCAATATTAGGGAGCTATAATAAATATTCCATTCTTTTGGAATTAACCGGAACACAATTGCAAAAATCCCAATGCCTTTCATTATTTCTACTCTTGGCCTCTAACTTTGCCCATAAATTCTTTCGTCATTTTCCGGAGCTCCACCAAAAATCCGATCATTTTTGGACCTTCCTAACCCTCATTTCCTATTCAAACCATTCGATTTTAGATCAAATGAGTTTGAATTTGAACGCTCAAAAATGCCCACTCCATTTTTCTTGGAACATGCGTATTTTTGCGAGTCCGTGAAATTTATCCCCATGCCCAACTCTTTCTCTAACCTTTCTTTTCTTCCCTTTTTCTTTCTCTTTATTTTCTGTTTTGGAGAGGGAATAATAGATGAGAGGAGAAAGCAGAGAGCCCACCTGGGCCTCCCTCTCCACTCGACCGGCCTCTCTGGCCCAAGGCCTCCCGCAGCCCACTCTCTAATCCTAACCCTAGCCCGACTCCCTTCTCCCTCTCGTTTTCCCCCTCACGCCGCCAGGAGAGTCCCCGCAGCCCGATCCCATCTCTCACTCTCTCCCTCTCCCATCGATCCCCCCTGGCTCGACCGAGCCTTTCCCCGGCGCGCCCCTGTTCCTCCCGTGCCGCCTCTCCTCTTCCTTCTCCTTGCAGAGCACCCCCGCGCCGCGGCCTCCTTCTTCCTCGACTCCAGTCGTCCTGCCGACCGCCCAGCAGGCCGTGCCCCTGGCCGGAGCCACCCTGCCGCGCCTCCTCCTCACCTAGCTCCGCGTCGCCCAGGCGCCCGAGGAGAGGAGCTCCGGGAGCAGCCATGGCCGTGGATGCCGTCCGCCGCCTCCAGTCTGAAGCTCCGGCGCCTGCTCCTGTTTCGAGCAGGGGAACAAGGAGGACGAAGCCCGGCTCCGCTGGCGCTGTACCTCGTCGCGTCTCTGTTGCATCCTCGCCGCTGCCCGGGCTCCTCCTTCCACCTCGCCTCTCTGAAACCCCCGCGGATGCCGTCCAGGGAACCCGTGGCGCCGTCAAGGCCAGCGTCGCCAGCACCGACCTCCTCTGCCTGCACCTGCTCGTCATCCTTGAGATCTGCAAGAAGCAGCTCCGAAGCACTCCAGCAGCCCGAGGTTGTAGCAGCATCGTTCCAGGCGTGTCGGGCTCCCGAGTGCCTCCTCCTGCCGGCCGGCATGCAGCAGCAGCGTACTACTTCGCCCTTCGTGCGTCTCCACTTTCTATTTATGCTAAGACCGTGGCTCTAAGACCGTATCCGGATTCGTCAAGTACCACGACAGACCGCGAGCTCCACGGATCCGCCAAGTACCTCGACGTCCGATGCCGAAAACGGTCACCGAACCGGGAAACGCCAAGTACTAGGTCTACGAGGACCCGCCAAGTTCGTCTACGAACCGTGTACGACTACCGGCGCCGAAGTCCGCGAGTACCACTACATTTGCGATGTACATCTACACCAAGACTGGACCGACAAGTACCGCGAGAACATTTGTACCTCTACCGTCGCCGTGGATCTGACAAGTACCCCTACAACAAGTGTACCTCTACCTCGTCTTCGGAATCGCTAAGAATGTCAAGTACCCCTTCGAGATGACGAGTTCGGCAAGTTCGGATGACCCCAAGTACCTCTTCGAAACGATCGAGTACCATTACCATCGGACGTGTGTACCACTACTTCCTCTACCGTCCCGAGAACGACTACTTCCCCTCCGAACCGATTCACTTCGAAATGCACGCTTCGAAGGTATAACCCCAAGACGACCTTCCGAGAACGAATGTTGTGTGGTGTATGAGATGAACCACGTGTTTGCACCGTTTGCGATTGTTCATTGCGATGCTCCTCTTTTGCCATGCCACCATCTTGTGGGAAACCGGTTACTGGGATCACCCCACCTTCTATCGCTTGTCACGCTCCCGCCGCACTTCCGTTTGCACCGGGATCTCAATCGAGTTACCGGAACCGATATGTTGCCGTGGCATCATTTTCGGATTCGTTGCCGTGACACCCCTTTTTTCTTCCACCACGGTGACAAATGCTTCACATTCTCATATCAACATTTTTTCATAAAAATTGCTTTAAGCTTGCATATGTCATCCGCATCATGATAACAACAATTAAAAATGTTTAAAATGTTGTTTGCTTAAATTTGCTCCTATGCCATGTTAAAATGATTTAATTCATAACTAATTAACCGTAACTCCGATTTTAATAATCTTTATATGTAAATGGGGTAGAATTTTGTCTAGTTTATCATGGTGACCTTTATTTGCATGTTTAACTACTCTAAAATTGTGTTTAGGGCAGAACAGTACCAAACCTTAATTTATGCATATGAGGATTTTTCGGAATTGTTGTTCGTTGCTTCCGGCCTCATTTGAACTTGCCTAGATAGGTAGTTTTGTTGTGCTTCACCTCTTGCCATGTTAATCCACGTTTAATATTGTTGAGTACCTAACCGAGAGAGAACTAAATAATTGATGTGGTGTTTCGTCAATATGCAACTCGCTGCATATTGAGCTCCACTTAAATTGTAGGATTGTTTGTGCATTTTGCCATGCCATGCCTCTTTAAACCGGACATGCATCATACTCGATTGTGCATCATGCCATGTTGATGTGTTGGTTGTTTACTATGTTGTTTGCTCTTTTCCGGTGTTTTCTTCTTCGGGTTGGTTCCGATAACGTCGAGTTTGTGAGGATCCGTTCGACTACGCCCGTTTGTCTTCTTCATGGACTCGTTCTTCTTCCTTGCGGGATTTCAGGCAAGATGAGCATACCCTCGAAATCACTACTATCTTTGCTATGCTAGTTTGATCGCTCTGTTGCTATGCCATTGCTATGATGCCTACCACTTGCTTGTCAGCCTCCCAAATTGCCATGTTCAGCCTCTAACCCACCAATGTCCTAGCAAACCGTTGTTTGGCTATGTTACCGCTTTGCTCAGCCCCTCTTATAGCGTTGTTAGTTGCAGGTGAAGATCGAAGTCTGTTCCTTGTTGGAACATGGAGATGTTGTTCCTTGTTGGAACATTGGTTACTGGTTGGGATATCACTATATATCTTATTTAATTAATGCATCTATATACTTGGTAAAGGGTGGAAGGCTCGGCCTTATGCCTGGTGTTTTGTTCCACTCTTGCCGCCCTAGTTTTCGTCATATCGGTGTTATGTTCCCGGATTTTGTGTCCCTTACGCGGTTGGGTATATGGGAACCCCTTGACAGTTCGCTTTGAATAAAACTCCTCCAGCAAGGCCCAACCTTGGTTTTACCATTCGCCACCTAGCCTTTTTTCCCTTGGGTTAGGCCAGCCCAAGGGTCATCTTTATTTTAAACCCCCCCGGGCCAGTGCTTGTCTAAGTGTTGGTCCGAAATGGGCAGCCTGCGGGGCCACCTCGGGGAAACTTGAGGGCTGGTTTTACTCGTAGCTTGACCTATCCGGTGTTACCTTGAGAACGAGATATGTGCAGCTCCCATCAGGATGTCGGCGCATCGGGCGGCTTTGCTGGACTTGTTTTACCATTGTCGAGGATGTCTTGGAGTACCGGGATACCGAGTCTGATCGGAATGTCTCGGGAGGAGGTCTATTCCTTCGTTGACCGTGAGATCTTGTGATGGGCTAAGTTGGGACACCCCTGCAGGGATTGAACTTTCGAAAGCCGTGCCCGCGGTTATGGGCAGATGGGAATTTGTTAATGTCCGGTTGTAGAAAACCTGAAGTTGACCTTAATTAAAATGAATCAACCGCGTCTGTAACCGTGATGGTCTCTTTCCGGTGGAGTCCGGGAAGTGAACACGGTTGTTGGAGTTATGCTTGACGTAGGTTGTTTAGGATCACTTCTTGATCATACTTTTATCGACCGTGCTTTGCCTTCTCTTCTCGCTCTCATTTGCGTATGTTAGCCACCATTTATGCTAGTCGCTTGCTGCAGCTCCACCTCATACCTTTACCTTACCCATCAGCTTAAATAGTCTTGATCGCAAGGGTGCAAGATTGCTGAGTCCCTGTGGCTCACAGATACTTCAAAAACCAGTTTGCAGGTGCCGATGAGTCCGTGCAGATGACGCAACCCAGCTCAGGAGGAGCTCGTTGAAGACCTTGTTTATTTGTGTTGTTTCGTTCTAGTTGATCAGTAGTGGAGCCCAGTTGGGGTCGATCGGGGACCTTTGTCGCATTTGGGGTTCTTCTTTTATTTTGGTTCCGTAGTCGGACCTTGAGTGTAATTGTATGATGTAATGCTTTATTCTTGTATTTGTGTGAAGTGGCGATTGTAAGCCAACTATGTATCTCTTTCCCTTATGTATTACATGGGTTGTGTGAAGATTACCTCACTTGCGACATTGCCTTCAATGCGATTATGCCTCTAAGTCGTGCCTCGACACGTGGGAGATATAGTCGCATCGAGGGTGTTACAGCTTAGGTGAGTACTGGACTGCAGCTAAGCCCCCGAGTGGGAGGATTGCTCTCCACTCGGTAGGATTTTCAAACTTAGGCGAGTGTATGACTGCGGCTAAGTCTCTTAGTGGGAGAGCTTAGGCGAGTACTGGACTGCAGCTAAGCCCCCGAGTGGGAGGGCTACTCTCCACTCGGTAGGATTTTTCAAACTTAGGCAAGTGCCTGATTGTAGATAAGTCTCAAAGTGGGAGAACTTAGGCGAGTACTGGGCTGCAGCTAAGCCCCCGAGTGGGAGGATTGCTCTCCACTCGGTAGGATTTTTCAAACTTAGGCGAGTGTCTGACTGCAGCTAAGTCTCTTAGTGGGAGAGCTTAGGCGAGTACTGGACTGCAGCTAAGCCCCCGAGTGGGAGGATTGCTCTCCACTCGGTAGGATTTTTCAAACTTAGGCGAGTACCTGACTGCAGCTAAGTCTCAAAGTGGGAGAACTTAGGTGAGTACTGGACTACAGCTAAGCCCCCGAGTGGGAGGATTGCTCTCCACTCGGTAGGATTTTCTCGAACTTAGGCGAGTGCCTGACTGTAGCTAAGTCTCAAAGTTGGAGAACTTAGGCGAGTACTAGACTGCAGCTAAGCCCCCGAGTGGGAGGATTGCTCTCCACTCGGTAGGATTTTCTCGAACTTAGGCGAGTGCCTGACTGCAGCTAAGTCTCAAAGTGGGAGAACTTAGGCGAGTAGTGGACTGCAGCTAAGCCCCCGAGTGGGAGGATTGTTCTCCACTCGGTAGGATTTTCTCGAACTTAGGCGAGTGCCTGACTGCAGCTAAGTCTCAAAGTGGGAGAACTTAGGCAAGTACTGGACTGCAGCTAAGCCCCCGAGTGGGAGGATTGCTCTCCACTCGGTAGGATTTTCTCGAACTTAGGCGAGTGCCTGACTGCAGCTAAGTCTCGAAGTGGGAGAACTTAGGTGAGTACTGGACTGCAGCTAAGCCCCCGAGTGGGAGGATTGCTCTCCACTCGGTAGGATTTTCTCGAACTTAGGCGAGTGCCTGACTGTAGCTAAGTCTCGAAGTGGGAGAACTTAGGCGAGTACTGGACTACAGCTAAGCCCTCGAGTGGGAGGATTGCTCTCCACTCGGTAGGATTTTTCAAACTTAGGCGAAACGGACTCGCAGCCAAGTCATCCACTGGGGGATTTTGTATGCAAACAAAAGTGACAGCAATTATTGGAACACTCTTGTCTTTGATAAAAATGAACTGCAGAATTTTTTTTCTTATTACATCCCGTCTAAGGGAGAACTCAAGTGTAAAAGGGGCGGAGTAGTTCCTCGTTCCAAGCTCGCGGCTCGTCAATCTGGCGATCAACATTGTAGAGGTGATACGCTCCATTGTGGAGGACTCTTGTGACGATGAAGGGGCCTTCCCAAGTAGGAGCAAGCTTGTGTGGTTTCTGTTGATCCACTCGGGGGACCAAATCTCCTTCTTGGAAGGCTCGACTCTTCTGAAGATTTCTTGAGAGCAGTCGGTATCTATGAAGATTTTCATGAATTGGCTCACAATGCAGGCCTCACCGCTTTCCTCCATGGCCAATGCGATCAGTATCTCTTACTCACAAATACTTTTGTGCAAAACTTTCATTTTCATTCTAGGAACTCACCGCCTACGGTGGAGTTTCATTTATATGATGAGCATAAGGAGATGTCACTTTATGATTTCTGTCGGATTTGTTTAATCCCTTTTGAGGGCAAGACAGAAGAACCACATCATGATGATGTGGCTGGGTTTATTGATACTATCACTGTAGGAGAAACTAGAAAGGTTTCCGATGCACGAATCACTAGCATACATTTTCCTATTTTACGTTACTTTGCATTATTTGCTAGTCATTGTTTAATTGGATGCGGAAACAGTGGAAACCTTAGTATCCCTGATATAATTATTCTGCACCACGGTTTATACAGTGATAACACTTTTAGCATGGGCGGTATTATTGCTAGACGGTTAAGTATGAACCGTACTAAGGGTCCCATCTTTGGAGGCGTCTATGCCACACGCCTAGCTGCACATTTTAACATACCTATTAGGCATGCTGAAAAGGAAGAAAAGGTGTTGCCCCGTGTTTATCTAGATCATAAAAGTATGGTGGCACATGATTTTAT
Source organism: Triticum monococcum (assembly GCA_034509565.1). NCBI lineage: Eukaryota > Viridiplantae > Streptophyta > Magnoliopsida > Poales > Poaceae > Triticum > Triticum monococcum. The sequence continues at coordinate 50,020,588 of CM067844.1, forward strand.
TGTTAAGAATAGGGCAGGAGAGCTTAAATATCAATTGTTCTTTAACAAACATCATCCTGAGACTATTATCCTGCCTGCTCCTTCTTTGTTTAATTTTGTAGGACCCTACCTCGTTATGTGGGCTGCCGTCCAAGCTTACAAGAATCCTGCACCATCCCCAGAATAGGAACCACAAGATGAGCCTCCACGACAATCTGTTTATTCTTGGGATCCAGAGATGACTGTCAGCCAGTGGCAGTCAGAGTCTTCTTCCTCATCGCAGTACGACCCCAACAACTATTATTATGGATATCCGTCAGGCCAGCCGTGGCCATAGACCAACTTAGGCCAAAAGGCTAAGCTTGGGGGAGTACGTATTTCTCACCGACATTACATTTATGCTCACACACACTCATTGCTAGATGTCAGTGCTCATACTTTTTCACTGTAATATCCATGCTAGTTTAGTTTCCTTTTCCTGCTTTCTTCTTGTGTGTTTGCTAAACCTTAAGAAAACCAAAAAATTAGGAGTAGTTTATTTTTCTGCTGTAGTAGTAATAATTAAAAAGAAAACCCAAAAATATTTCCTGTTCTTCTTTTGCTTGTTGGGAGCTTTCCCGTGTAAATAGTTTTATTTCTTTTCTTTTCTTCGGGGTCAGTAGGAGAAGACCATAATTAAATTGTTGAAATGGCTCTTATATGCATTATTGTTGATTTAACCAAGAGCCCATATTGCCTTGTCTTCTCATGTTTATTGAATGCTCGCAGATTCCAGCTTAGTCCAATGCACGTACACTCTTGTTATTATTCACACCGTTCGGTCGTGCAAGTGAAAGGCAATTATGATGATATATGATGGACTGACTGAGATGAGAAAAGTTGGTATGAAGTCGACCTCTTTTGTTTTTGTAAATATGATGAGTCCCTCGTTCTTGATTCAGCTTATTATGAATAAACATGTTTGCAATGACAATTAGAGATCATAGTTGCTTGTGCCATGCTTGATTAGCTATGAGTTATAATGGTTGACCTTGTATGCCAACATGCTATTGAGATGATTATGATGTGGTATAATGGGGTGGTATCCTCCTTTGAATGATTTAAGTGACTTGACTTGGCACGTGTTCACTCATGTAGTTGAAACAAAATCAACATAGCCTTCACGATATTTATGTTCATGGTGGATTATATCCTACTCATGCTTGCATCCAATGTTTATTAATTTTAATGCACGTACATGGCTATTGTCGCTCTCTAGTTGGTCGCTTCCCAGTCTTTTGCTAGCCTTCACTTGTACTAAGCGGGAATACTGCTTGTGCATCCAATCCCTTAAACCCCAAAGTTATTCCAGATGAGTCCACTATACCTTCCTATATGCAGTATCTACCTGCCGTTCCAAGTAAATTTGTATGTGCCAAACTCTAAACCTTCAAATAAACATTATGTTTTGTATGCTCGAATAGCTCATGTATCAACCAAGGATGTCCTTATCTTCCGTGTTAGGCGGGTTATTCTCAAGAGGAGTGGACTCTGCTCCTCACTCACGAGAAAATGGCTGGTCCCCGGGATGCCTAGTCCCATGCTTTATGCAAACTAAATCAAAATTAATTGCAAACAAAACTCCCCCTGGGACCTGATGTATGTTAGAGGCACTCGTTGTTTCGAGCAAGCCATGGATTGATGCTTGTTGGTGGAGGGGGAGTATAAACTTTACCATTCTGTTTGGGAACCGCCTATGATGTGTTTAGCATGGAAGATATCGCCATCTCTTAGTTGTTACGTTGACAATGAAAGTATACCACTCAAAATACAATTTATCTCTATTTCAAAACTGAGCTCTGGCACCTCTACAAATCCCTGCTTCCCTCTGCGAAGGGCCTATCCATTTACTTTTATGTTGAGTCATCACCCTCTTATTAAAAAGCACTAGCTGGAGAGCACAGCTGTCATTTGCATTCATCACTATTAATTTATATTGGGTATGACTATGATTGGATCTCTTTTACCATGAATTACAATGTCTAGTCAGTCCTTGATCTTTAAAGGTGCTCTGCATTTATGTTTTGCGGTCTCAGAAAGGGCTAGCGAGATACCATCTTGTTATATCATATTATGATTGTTTTGAGAAAGTGTTGTCATCCGAGATTTATTATTATGGCTTGCTAGTTGATTATGTTATTGATATGAGTAATTATGAGACCTAAGAATTGTTGCAAATGTGGTTAGTTATGATCTAAGCTGAAAACTTGAATGCTGGCTTGACATAGTTACAACAACAACAACAAGAGCAAACAGAGTTTGTAAAAGTTTTTCTTTCTTTCTTTCAGTTTGTCAACTGAATTGCTTGAGGACAAGCAAGGGTTTAAGCTTGGGGGAGTTGATACGTCTCCGTCGTATCTACTTTTCCAAACACTTTTGCCCTTGTTTTGGACTCTAACTTGTATGATTTGAATGGAACTAACCCGGACCGACGTTGTTTTCAGCAGAATTGCCATGGTGTTGTTTTATGTGCAAAAAACAAATATTCTCGGAATGACCTGAAACTCCACGGAACATCTTAGAAAAAATAATAATAAATCCTCGCCAAAGATGAAGACCAGGGGGCCCACACCCTTCTCACAAGGGTGGGGGCGCCCCCTACATCTTAGAAAAATTAATAAAAAATCCTCGCCAAAGATGAAGACTAGGGGGCCCACACCCTTCTCACGAGGGTGGGGGCGCCCCCCTAGGGCGTGCCCCCCTACCTCGTGGGCCCCCTGGATGCCCTCCGACACCAACTCCAACTCTATATATTTGCCTTCGGAGAGAAAAAATTGGAGAGAAGAAATCATCGCATTTTACGATACAGAGCCGCCGCCAAGCCCTAAAACCTCTCGGGAGGGCTGATGTGGAGTCCGTTCGGGGCTCCGGAGAGGGGGATTCGTCGCTGTCGTCATCATCAACCATCCTCCATCACCAATTTCATGATGCTCACTGTCGTGCGTGAGTAATTTCATCATAGGCTTGCTGGAGGGTGATGGGTTGGATGATATTTATCATGTAATCGAGTTAGTTTTGTTAGGGTTTGATCCCTAGTATCCATTATGTTCTGAGATTGATGTTGCTATGACTTTGCTATGCTTAATTCTTGTCACTAGGGCCCGAGTGCCATGATTCTAGATTTGAACCTATTATGTTTTCATGAATATATGTGAGTTCTTGATCCTATCTTGCAAGTCTATAGTCACCTACTATGTGTTATGATCTGGCAACCCCGAAGTGACAATAATCGGGACCACTCCCGGTGATGACCATAGTTTGAGGAGTTCATGTATTCACTATGTGATAATGCTTTGTTCCGGTTCTCTATTAAAAGGAGGCCTTAATATCCCTTAGTTTCCAATAGGACCCCACTGCCACGGGAGGGTAGGACAAAAGATGTCATGCAAGTTCTTTTCCATAAGCACGTATGACTATATACGGAATACATGCCTACATTACATTGATGAATTAGAGCTAGTTCTGTGTCACCCTATGTTATGACTGTTACATGATGAACCGCATCCGGCATAATTATCCATCAGTGATCCGGTGCCTACGAGTTTTCCATATACTGGTTTACGCTTATTTACTTTCCCGCTGCTACTGTTACAATCAGTACAAAATACCAAAAACATTATTATTATTGTCTTTACTTTTGTTGCCGCTACCACCACTATCATATTACTTTGCTACTAAACACTTTTCTGTAGATACTAAGTTTCCAGGTATGGTTGAATTGACAACTCAGCTGCTAATAGTTGAGAATATTCTTTGGCTCCCCTTGTGTCGAATCAATAAATTTGGGTTGAATACTCTACCCTCGAAAGCTGTTGCGATCCCCTATACTTGTAGGTTATCAGATTGCTACTCTATTATAAATCCTCGAGTATTGTGTGTGTCAGCATTACCGATCCAGGGATGACACTGAATCACAGAGACTTGACCGTTTGAGGTCGGGTCGCTACACAAACGGAGTCCAAACGGAATGAAACTTTTGGAAAAGTTATTTTTGGAAAGAAAGCAATACAGGAGGCTTGGAGTGCACATCAGGGGATCAACGAGGAAGCCACGAGGCAGGAGGGCGTGCCCTCCACCCTCGTGGGCCCCTCGTGGCTCCCCTGATGTATTTCTTCCGCCTATATATATCCATATACCCTAAAACTATCGAGGAGCACAATAGATCGGGAGTTCCGCCGCCAGAAGCCTCCGTAGCCACCGAAAACCAATATAGACCCATTCCGGCACCCTGCCGGAGGGGGAGTCCCTCTCCGGTGGCCATCTTCATCATCCCGGTGCTCTCCATGACAAGGACGGAGTTGTTCTCCCTCGGGCTGAGGGTATGTACCGGTAGCTATGTGTTTGATCTCTCTCTCTCTCTCGTGTTCTTGAGGTGGTACGATCTTGATGTATCGCGAGCTTTGCTATTATAGTTGGATATTATGATGTTTCTCCCCCTCTACTCTCTTGTAATGGATTGAGTTTTACCTCTGAAGTTATCTTATCGGATTGAGTCTTTAAGGATTTGAGAACACTTGATGTATGTCTTGCGTGGGATAACCGTGGTGACAATGGGTTATTCTATTGATTCACTTGATGTATGTTTTGGGGATCAACTTGCGGGTTCCTCCCATGAATCTATGCATAGGGGTTGGCACACGTTTTCATCTTGACTCTCCGGTAGAAACTTTGGGGCACTCTTTGAAGTACTTTGTGTTGGTTTGAATAGATGAATCTGAGATTGTGTGATGCATATCATATAATCATACCCATGGATACTTGAGGTGACATTGGAGTATCTAGGTGACATTAGGGTTTTGATTGATTTGTGTCTTAAGGTGTTATTCTAGTACGAACTCTATGATAGATTGAACGGAAAGAATAGCTTCATGTTATTTTACTACGGACTCTTGAATGGATCGATCAGAAAGGATAACCTTGAGGTGGTTTCGTACCCAACCATAATCTCTTCGTTTGTTCTCCGCTATTAGTGACTTTGGAGTGACTCTTTGTTGCATGTTGAGGGATAGTTATATGATCCAATTATGTTATTATTGTTGAGAGGACTTGCACTGGTGAAAGTATGAACCCTAGGCCTTGTTTCCTAGCATTGCAATACCGTTTACGCTCGCTTTTATCGTTAGTTACCTTGCTTTTTTATATTTTCATATTACAAAAACCTTTATCTACCATCCATATTGCACTTGTATTATCATCTCTTCGCCGAACTAGTGCACCTTTACAATTTACCATTGTATTGGGTGTGTTGGGGACACAAGAGACTCTTTGTTATTTGGTTGCAGGGTTGCTTGAGAGAGACCATCTTCATCCTACGCCTCCTACGGATTGATAAACCTTAGGTCATCCACTTGAGGGAAATTTGCTACTGTCCTACAAACCTCTGCACTTGGAGGCCCAACAACGTCTACAAGAAGAAGGTTGTGTAGTAGACATCAGCCAGCAACTGGAGACATTGTGAATGCCTAGCAGTCATGCGTTGATGACTACTCGATAGTTCAGTGTGCCATGCTTTACGGCTTAGAACCGGGACTTCAACAACATTTTGAACGTCATGGAGCATATGAGATGTTCCAGGAGTTGAAGTTAATATTTCAAAAGAATGCCCGTATTGAGAGATATGATGTCTCCAATAAGTTCTACAGCTGCAAGATGGAGGAGAATAGTTCTGTCAGTGAGCATATACTCAAGATGTCTGGGTACTACAATCACTTGATTCAACTGGGAGTTAATCTTCCAGATGATAGTTTCATTGACAGAATTCTTCAATCACTGCCACCAAGCTACAAAAGCTTCGTGATGAACTATAACATGCAAGGGATGGATCGGACGATTCCCAAGCTCTTCGCAATGCTAAAGGCTGCAGAGGTAGAAATCAAGAAGGAGCATCAAGCGTTGATGGTCAATAAGAGCACCAGTTTCAAGAAAAATGGCAAAGGGAAGAAGAAGGGGAACTTCAAGAAGAACAACAAGCAAGTTGCTGCTCAAGAGAAGAAACCCAAGTCTGGACCTAAGCCTGAGACTGAGTGCTTCTACTGCAAGTAGACTGGTCACTGGAAGCGGAACTGCCCCAAGTATTTGGCGGATAAGAAGGATGGCAAGGTGAACAAAGGTATATGTGATATACATGTTATTGATGTGTACCTTACCAAAGCTCGCAATAGCACCTGGGTATTTGATACTGGTTCTGTTGCTATTATTTGCAACTCAAAACAGGGACTACGGATTAAGCGAACACTGGCCAAGGACGAGGTGAGAATGCACGTGGGAAATGGTTCCAAAGTCGATGTGATCGCCGTCGGCACGCTACCTCTACATCTACCTTCGGGATTAGTATTAGACCTAAATAATTGTTATTTGGTGCCAGCGTTGAGCATGAACATTATATCTGGATCTTGTTTGATGCGAGACAGTTATTCATTTAAATCAGAGAATAATGGTTGTTCTATTTATATGAGTAATATCTTTTATGGTCATGCACCCTTGAAGAGTGGTCTATTTTTGATGAATTTCGATAGTGGTGATACACATATTCATAATGTTGCAGCCAAAAGATGCAGAGTTGATAATGATAGTGCAACTTATTTGTGGCACTGTCGTTTAGGTCATATCGGTGTAAAGCGCATGAAGAAACTCCATACTGGTGGACTTTTGGAACCACTTGATTATGAATCACTTAGTACTTGCGAACCATGCCTCATGGGCAAGATGACTAAAACGCCGTTCTCCGGAACTATGGAGCGAGCAGCTGATTTATTGGAGATCATACATACTGATGTATGTGGACCAATAAATATTGAGGCTCGCGGTGGGTATCGTTATTTTCTCACCTTCACAGATGATTTAAGCAGATATGGGTATATCTACTTAATGAAACATAAGTCTGAAACATTTGAAAAGTTCAAAGAATTTCAGAGTGAAGTTGAAAATCATCGTAACAAGAAAATAAAGTTTCTACAATCTGATAGTGGAGGAGAATATTTGAGTTACGAGTTTGGTTTACATTTGAAACAATGCGGAATAGTTTCGCAACTCACGCCACCCGGAACACCACAGCGTAATGGTGTGTTCGAACATCGTAATCGTACTTTACTAGATATGGTACAATCTACGATGTCTCTTACTGATTTACCGCTATCATTTTGGGGTTATGCTTTAGAGACGGCCGCATTCACGTTAAATAGGGCACCATCCAAATCCGTTGAGACGACGCCTTATGAACTATGGCTTGGCAAGAAACCAAAGTTGTCATTTCTTAAAGTTTGGGGTTGTGATGCTTATGTGAAAAAGCTTCAACCTGATAAGCTCGAACCCTAATCGGAGAAATGTGTATTCATAGGATACCCAAAGGAGACTGTTGGGTACACCTTCAATCACAGATCCGAAGGCAAGACATTCGTTGCTAAGAATGGATCCTTTCTAGAGAAGGAGTTTCTCTCGAAAGAAGTGAGTGGGAGGAAAGTAGAACTTGATGAGGTAACCATACCTGCTCCCTTATTGGAAAGTAGTTCATCACAGAAACCGGTTCCTGTGACGTCTATACCAATTAGTGAGGAAGTTAATGATGATGATCATGAAACTTTAGATCAAGTTGTTACTGAACCTCATAGGTCAACCAGAGTAAGATCTGCACCAGAGTGGTATGGTAATCCTATTCTGGAGGTTATGTTACTAGACCATGATGAACCTACGAACTATGAAGAAGCGATGGTGACCCAGATTCCGCAAAATGGCTTGAGGCCATGAAATCTGAGATGGGATCCATGTATGAGAACAAAGTGTGGACTTTGGTTGACTTGCCCGGTGATCGGCAAGCCATTGAGAATAAATGAATCTTCAAGAAGAGGACTGACGCAGACGGTAATATTACTGTCTATAAAGCTCGACTTGTTGCAAAAGGTTTTTGACAAGTTCAAGGGATTGACTACGATGAGACCTTCTCACCCATAGCGATGCTTAAGTCTATCTGAATCATGTTAGCAATTGCCGCATTTTATGATTATGAAATCTGGCAAATGGATGTAAAAACTGCATTCCTGAATGGATTTCTGGAAGAAGAGTTGTATATGATGCAACCAAAAGGTTTTGTCGATCCAAAGGGAGCTAACAAAGTGTGCAAGCTCCAGCGATCCATTTATGGACTGGTGCAAGCCTCTCGGAGTTGGAATAAACGCTTTGATAGTATGATCAAAGCATTTGGTTTTGTACAGACTTTTGGAGAAGCCTGTATTTACAAGAAAGTGAGTGGGAGCTCTGTAGCATTTCTGATATTATATGTGGATGACATATTGCTGACTGGAAATGATATAGAATTTCTGGATAGCATAAAGGGATACTTGAATAAGAGTTTTTCAATGAAAGACCTCGGTGAAGCTGCTTATATATTGGGCATCAAGATCTATAGAGACAGATCAAGACGCTTAATTGGACTTTCACAAAGCACATACCTTGACAAAGTTTTGAAGAAGTTCAAAATGGATCAAGCAAAGAAAGGGTTCTTGCCTGTGTTACAAGGTGTGAAGTTGAGTAAGACTCAATGCCCGACCACTACAGAAGATAGAGAGAAGATGAGAGATGTTCCCTATGCTTTAGCCATAGGCTCTATCATGTATTCAATGCTGTGTACCAGACCTGATGTGTGCCTTGGTATAAGTCTAGCAGGGAGGTACCAAAGTAATCCAGGAGTGGATCACTGGACAGCGGTCAAGAACATCCTGAAATACCTGAAAAAGACTAAGGATATGTTTCTCGTTTATGGAGGTGACAAAGAGCTTATTGTAAATGGTTACGTTGATGCAAGCTTTGACACTGATCCGGACGATTCTAAATCACAACCGGATGCGTGTTTACATTGAACGGTGGAGCTGTCAGTTGGTGCAGTTCTAAACAAAGCGCCGTGGCGGGATCTACGTGTGAAGCGGAGTACATAGCTGCTTCCGAAGCAGCAAATGAAGGAGTCTGGATGAAGGAGTTCATATCCGATTTAGGTGTCATACCTAGTGCATCAGGTCCAATGAAAATCTTTTGTGACAATACTAGAGCAGTTGCCTTGGCGAAGGAATCCAGATTTCACAAGAGACGCTTCAATTCCATCCGAGATCTAGTCCAGGTGGGAGACATAGAAATTTGCAAGATACATATGGATCTGAATGTTGCAGACCTGTTGACTAAGCCTCGTCCACGAGCAAAACATGATCAACACCAAGACTCCATGGGTGTTAGAATCATTTATGTGTAATCTAGATTATTGACTCTAGTGCAAGTGGAAGACTGGAGGAAATATGCCCTAGAGGCAATAATAAAGTTATTATTTATTTCCTTATATCATGATAAATGTTTATTATTCATGCTATAATTGTATTAACCGGAAACATAATACTTGTGTGAATACATAGACAAACAAAGTGTCACTAGTATGCCTCTACTTGACTAGCTCATTGATCAAAGATGGTTATGTTTCCTAGCCATAGACATGAGTTGTCATTTGATTAACGGGATCACATCATTAGGAGAATGATGTGATTGACTTGACCCATTCCGTTAGCTTAGCACTAGATCGTTTAGTATGTTGCTATTGCTTTCTTCATGATTTATACATGTTCCTATGACTATGAGATTATGCAACTCCCGTTTACCGGAGGAACACTTTGTCTGCTACCAAACATCACAATGTAACTGGGTGATTATAAAGGTGCTCTGCAGGTGTCTCCGAAGGTACTTGTTGGGTTGGCGTATTTCGAGATTAGGATTTGTCACTCCGATTGTCAGAGAGGTATCTCTGGGCCCACTCGGTAATGCACATAACTTAATCCTTGCAAGCATTGCAACTAATGAGTTAGTTGCGGAATGGTGTATTACGGAACGAGTAAAGAGACTTACCGGTAATGAGATTGAACTAGGTATTGAGATACCGACGATCGAATCTTGGGCAAGTAACATACCGATGACAAAGGGAACAACGTGTTTTGTTATGCGGTCTGACCGATAAAGATCTTCGTAGAATATGTGGGAGCCAATATGAGCATCCAGGTTCCACTATTGGTTATTGACCGGAGACGTGTCTCGGTCATGTCTACATAGTTATCTAACCCGTAGGGTCCGCACGCTTAAAGTTTTGATGACGGTTATATTATGAGTTTATGAGTTTTGATGTACCAAAGGTTGTTCGGAGTCCCGGATGTGATCACGGACATGACGAGGAGTCTCAAAATGGTCGAGACATGAAGATTGATATATTGGAAGCCTATATTTGGATGTCAGAAATGTTCCGAGTGAAATCGGGATTTTACCGGAGTACCGAGGGGTTACCGGAACCCCCCGGGGGCTTAATGGGCCAAACTGGGCCTTAGTGGAGAAGAGGAGAGTCGGCTAGGGCAGGTCCGCGTGCCCCTCCCCCTCTAGTCCGAATAGGATAAGGAGAGGGGGGCGGCGCCCCCCTTTCCTTCCTCTCTTCCTCCTCTTTCCCCCTTCTCCTAATCCAACAAGGAAGGGAGGGAGTCCTACTCCCGGTGGGAGTAGGACTCCTCCTGGCGCGCCACCTCCTGGCCGGCCGCACCTCCCCCTCCCCCCCTTGCTCCTTTATATACGGGGGCAGGGGGCACCCCAAAGACACAACAATTGATTTGATCTTTTAGCCGTGTGCGGTGCCCCCCTCCACCATAGTCCACCTCGATAATACTGTAACGGTGCTTAGGCGAAGCCCTTCGTCGGTAGAACATCATCATCGTCACCACGTTGTTGTGCTGACGAAACTCTCCCTCAACACTCGGCTGGATCGGAGTTCGAGGGACGTCATCGGGTTGAACGTGTGCTGAACTCGGAGGTGATGTGCGTTCGGTACTTGATCGGTCGGATCGTGAAGACGTACGACTACATCAACCGCGTTGTGCTAACGCTTTCGCTTTCGGTCTACGAGGGTACGTCGACAACACTCCCCCCTCTCGTTGCTATGCATCACCATGATCTTGCGTGTGCGTAGGAATTTTTTTGAGATTACTACGTTCCCCAACATTAAGCTTGGGGGAGTTGAAAACGTCTCCATCGTATCTACTTTTCCAAACACTTTTGCCCTTGTTTTGGACTCACTTGCATGATTTGAATGGAACTAACCCGGACTGACGTTGTTTTCAGCAGAATTGCCATGGTGTTATTTTTGTGCAGAAATAAAAGTTCTTGGAATGACCTGAACATCAACGGAGAATATTTTTGGAATATATAAAAAATACTGGCAAAAGAATCAAGGCTAGGGGGCCCACACCCTTTCCACGAGGGTGGGGGCGCGCCTACCCCCCTAGGCGCGCCCCCTACCTCATGGGCCCCCTGGTGCTCCACCGACCACAACTCCAACACTATATATTCGTGTTCGGGGAGGAAAAAAATAAGAGATGGCTTCTTCTCTCTTTGGATCTCAATACAAAGTTCTCCTCGATTCTCTTGGAGATCTATTCGATGTAATCTTATTTTGCGGTGTGTTTGTCGAGATCCGATGAATTGTGGGTTTATGATCAAGTTTATCTATGAACAATATTTGAATCTTCTCTGAATTCTTTTATGTATGATTGGTTTATCTTTGCAAGTCTCTTCGAATTATTAGTTTGGTTTGGCCTACTAGATTGATCTTTCTTGCAATGGGAGAAGTGCTTAGCTTTGGGTTCAATCTTCGGTGCTCAATCCCAGTGATAGAAAGGGAAACGACATGTATTGTATTGTTGCCATCGAGGATAAAAGGATGGGGTTTACATCATATTGCATGAGTTTATCCCTCTAGATCATGTCATCTTGCTTAAGGCGTTACTCGGTTTTTATGAACTTAATACTCTAGATGCATGCTGGATAGCGGTCAATGTGTGGAGTAATAGTAGTAGATGCAGGCAGGAGTCGATCTACTTGTCACGGACGTGATGCCTATATACATGATCATACCTAGATATTCTCATAATTATTCGCTTTTCTATCAATTTCTCGACAGTAATTTGTTCACCCACCGTAATACTTATGCTATCCTGAGAGAAGCCACTAGTGAAACCTATGGCCCCGGGTCTATTTTCCATCATACAAGTTTCCATTCTATTTTATTTTGCAATCTATATCATAAAAATACCAAAAATATTTATCTTATTATTATCATCTCTATTAGATCTCACTCTTGCAAGTGACCATGAAGGGATTGACAACCCCTTTATCACGTTGGTTGCGAGGTTCTTATTTGTTTGTGTAGGTACAAGGTGACTCGCGCCTGGTCTCCTACTGGATTGATACCTTGGTTCTCAAAACCTGAGGGAAATACTTACGGTGCTTTGCTGCATCATCCTTTCCTCTTCAAGGGAAAACCAACGCAGTGCTCAAGAGGTAGCAAAAAGGATTTATGGCGCCGTTGCCGGGGAGATCTACGCCAAGTCAAGACATACCAAGTATCCATCACAACTCTTATCCTTCGCATTACATTATTTGCCATTTGCCTCTCGTTTTCCTCTCCCCACTTCACCCTTGTCGTTTTATTCGCCCTCTTTTTCCGTTCCCCTTCTCCTTTTCAATTTGCCTCTTTTGCTTCTTCGCTTGTTTTCTTGTGTGTTGGATTGCTTGCTTGTCACGATGGCTCAAGATAATACTAAATTGTGTGACTTTGCCAATACCAACAATAATGATTTTATTAGAACTCGGATTGCTCCTCTTATCGATGCCAAATCTTGTGAAATTAATACTGCTTTGCTGGATCTTGTCATGAAAGATGTCGCTACCCATCTAAACAACTTTGTTGATTTGTGTGATATGCAAAAGAATAAAGATGTGGATAATGATATTGTTAAACTTAAGCTATTTTCGTTTTCGCTTAGAGATCGTGCTAAAGCTTGGTTTTCGTCTTTGCCTAAAAATAGTATTGATTCGTGGAATAAGTGCAAAGATGCTTTTATCTCTAAGTATTTTCCTCCCGCTAAGATCATCTCTCTTAGAAACAATATTATGAATTTTAAGCAACTTGATCATGAGCATGATGCACAATCTTGGGAGAGGATGAAATTAATGATACGTAATTGCCCTACACATGGATTGAATTTATGGATGATTATACAAAAAATTTATGCCGAATTAAATTTTGCTTCTAGAAATCTTTTATATTCGGCCACGGGAGGCACTTTTATGGAAATCACTTTAGGAGAATCTACCAAACTCCTAGATAATATTATGGTTAATTATTCTCAATGGCACACTGAAAGATCCACTAGTAAAAAGGAGCATGCAATTGAAGAGATTAATGTTTTGAGTGGAAAGATAGATGAAATTATGAAATTGTTTTCTAATAAGAGTGCTCCTACTGATCCTAATGATATGCCTTTGTCTACTTTGATTGAGAATAATAATGAATCTATGGATGTAAATTTTGCTGGTAGGAACAATTTTGGTAACAACGCGTATAGAGGTAATTTTAATTCTAGGCCATTTCCTAGTAATTCCTCTAATAATTATGGTAATTACTACAACAATTTTTATGGAAATTATAGTAAGATGCCCTCTGATTTTGAATCTAGTATTAAAGAATTTATTAGTTCGTAAAAGAGTTTCAATGCTTTGATTGAAGAAAAATTGCTTAAGATTGATGAGTTGGCTAGGAACGTGGATAGAATTTCTCTTGATGTTGATTCTTTGAAACTTACATCTATTTCACCTAAGCATGATATCAATGAGTCTCCCAAAGCCATGAGAATTTCCATTGATGAGTGCAAAGAAAGAACCGCTAGGATGCGTGCTAAGAAAGATTGCTTAGTGAAGGCGTGTTCTTCTAGTTTTCATGATAATAAAGATGAAGATCTAAAAGTGATTGATGTGTCCCCTATTAAATCCTTGTTTTGCAATATGAATCTTGATAATGATGGAACTGGAGATGAATCAACTTTAGTTAGAAGGCGTCCCAAAAATTCGGAGTTTTTAGATCTTGATGCAAAAATTGGTATAAGTAGGATTGAAGAGGTTAAAACTTTAGATGGCAACGAACCCACTATCTTGGATTTCAAGGAATTTAATTATGATAATTGCTCTTTGATAGATTGTATTTCCTTTTTGCAATCCGTGCTAAATTCTCCTCATGCTTATAGTCAAAATAAAGCTTTTACTAAACATATCGTTGATGCTTCGACGCAATCTTATGAAGAAAAACTTGAGTTGGAAGTTTCTATCCCCAGAAAAATTTATGATGAGTGGGAACCTACTATTAAAATAAAAATTAAAGATCATGAATGCTATGCTTTGTGTGATTTGGGTGCTAGTGTTTCCACGATCCCAAAAACTTTGTGTGATTTGCTAGGTTTCCGTGAATTTGATGATTGTTCTTTAATCTTGCACCTTGCGGATTCCACTATTAAGAAACCTATGGGAAATATTAATGATTTCTTATTGTTGCAAATAGGAATTATGTGCCCGTAGATTTCATTGTTCTTGATATAGATTGCAATCCTTCATGTCCTATTATTCTTGGTAGACCTTTCCTTAGAACGATTGGTGCAATTATTGATATGAAGGAAGGGAATATTAGATTCCAATTTCCGTTAAGGAAAGGAATGGAATAATACCATAGAAAGAAAATTAAATTACCATATGAATCTATTATGAGAGACACTTATGGATTGCCCACCAAAGATGGCAATACCTAGATCTATCCTCGCTTTTATGCCTAGCTAGGGGCGTTAAACGATAGCGCTCGTTGGGAGGCAACCCAATTTTATTTTTATTCCTTGCTTTTTGTTCCTGTTTAGTAATAAATAATTTATCTATCCTCTATTTTGGTTGTGTTTTTTGTGTTTAATTAGTGTTTGTGCCAAGTAGAACCGTTGTGAAGACTTGGGGAAAGTCTTTTTGATCTTGCTGTAAAAAAACAGAAACTTTAGCGCTCACGAGAATTGCTGCCATTTTTTTATTGGAGAGCGATATTTAGTTAATTATTTTTTAAGATGATTAATAGATAAATTACTCACGTCCAGAAATTTATTTTAGAATTTTTGGGGTTCCAGAAGTTTGCGTTAGTTACATATTACTACTGACTGTTCTGTTTTTGACAGATTCTGTTTTTCGTGTGTTGTTTGCTTATTTTGATGAATCTATGGCTAGTAATAGAGTTTATAAACCATAGAGAAGTTGGAATACAGTAGGTTTAACACCAATATAAATAAATAATGAGTTCATTACAGTACCTTGAAGTGGTGTTTTGTTTTCTTTCGCTAACGGAGCTCATGAGATTTTCTGTTAAGTTTTGTGTTGTGAAGTTTTCAAGTTTTGGGTAAAGATTTGATGGATTATGGAACAAGGAGTGGAAAGAGACTAAGCTTGGGGATGCCCAAGGCACTCCAAGGTAAAATACAAGGACACCAAAAATGCTAAGCTTGGGGATTCCCCGAAAGGCATCCCCTCTTTCGTCTTCGTTCATCGGTAACTTTACTTGAAGCTATATTTTTATTCGCCACATGATATGTGTTTTGCTTGGAGCGTCTTGTATGATTTGAGTATTTTCCTTTTAGTTTACCACAATCATCCTTTCTGTACACACCTTTTGAGAGAGACACACATGAATTGAAATTTATCAGAATACTCTATGTGCTTCACTTATATCTTTTGAGCTATATAGTTTTTGCTCTAGTGCTTCACTTATATCTTTTAGAGCATGGTGGTGGTTTCATTTTATAGAAATAATTGATCACTCATGCTTAACTTATATTATTTTGAGACTCCTTTAGAACAACATGGCAATTTGCTTTTAGGCATAATAAAAAGCTTTCATATAAGTGCATTGAATACTAAGAGAAGTTTGATACTTGATGATTGTTTTGAGATATGGAGATAGTGATATCAAAGTTGTGCTAGTTGAGTAGTTATGAATTTGAGAAATACTTGTGTTGAAGTTTCCAAGTCCCGTGGCATGCACGTATGGTAAACGTTGTGTAACAAATTTGAAACATGAGGTGTTATTTGATTGTCTTCCTTATGAGTGGCGGTCGGGGACGAGCGATGGTATTTTCCTACCAATCTATCCCTCCTAGGAGCATGCGCGTAATACTTGGTTTTTGATGACTTGTAGATTTTTGCAATAAGTGTGTGAGTTCTTTATGACTAATGTTGAGTCCATGGATTATACACACTCTCACCCTTCCATCACTGCTAGCCTCTTCGGTACCGTGCATTGCCCTTTCTCACCTTGAGAGTTGGTGCAAACTTTGCCGGTGCATCCAAACCCCGTGATACGATACGCTCTATCACACATAAACCTCCTTATATCTTCCTCAAAACAGCCACCATACCTACCTATTATGGCATTTCCATAGCCATTCCGAGAAATATTGCCATGCAAGTTTCCACCGTTTCGTTTATTATGTCACGCACCATCATTGTCATATTGCCTTGCATGATCATGTAGTTGACATCGTATTTGTGGCAAAGCCACCATTCATAATTCTTTCATACATGTCACTCATGAGTCATTGCACATCCCGGTACACCGCCGGAGGCATTCATATAGAGTCATATCTTGTTCTAGTATCAAGTTGTAATCATTGAGTTGGAAATAAATAGAAGTGTGATGATCATCATTAATAGAGCATTGTCCCCAAAAAAGAGAAAGGCCAAAAAAAGAAGGCCCAAAAAAGGGGCAATGCTACTATCCTTTTTCCACACTTGTGCTTCAAAGTAGCACCATGATCTTTATGATAGAGAGTCTCTTGTTTTGTCATTTTCATATACCAGTGGGATTTTTTTTCCATTATAGAACTTGGATTGTATATTCCAACAATGGGCCTCCTCAAGTGCCCTAGGTCTTCGTGAGCAAGCAAGTTGGATGCACACCCACTTAGTTTCTTTTGTTGAGCTTTCATACATTTATAGCTCTAGTGCATCTGTTGCATGGCAATCCCTACTCCTTGCATTGACGTCAATTGATGGGCATCTCCCTAGCCCATTGATTAGCCGCGTCAATATGAGACTTTCTCCTTTTTTGTCTTCTCCACATAACCCCCTTCATTATATTCTATTCCACCCATAGTGCTATATCCATGGCTCACGCTCATGTATTGCGTGAAAGTTGAAAAAAGTTTGAGATTACTAAAGTATGAAACAATTGCTTGGCTTGTCATCGGGGTTGTGCATGATGAGAGCATTCTTGTGTGACGAAAATGGAGCATGACCAAACTATATGATTTTGTAGGGATGAACTTTCTTTGGCCATGTTATTTTGAGAGACATGATTGCTTAGTTGGTATGCTTGAAGTATTATTATTTTTATGTCAATATTAACCTTTTATCTTGAATCTTTCGGATCTGAACATTCATGCCACAATAAATAAAATTACATTGAGAAATATGTTAGGAAGCATTCCACATCAAAAACTCTGTTTTTATCATTTACCTACTCGAGGACAAGCAGGAATTAAGCTTGGGGATGCTTGATACGTCTCCAACGTATCTATAATTTTTTATTGTTACATGCTATTATATTATCTGTTTTGGATGTTAATGGGCTTTATTTTACACTTTTATATTATTTTTGGGACTAACCTATTAACCGGAGGCCCAACTCAAATTGTTGTTTTTTGCCTATTTCAGTGTTTCGCAGAAAAGGAATATCAAACGGAGTCCAAACGGAATGAAACCTTCGGGGGCGTGATTTTTGGAACAAACGTGATCCAGTGGACTTGGAGTGGACGTCAAGAAACAATCAAGGAGGCCATGAGGCAGGGGGCGCGCCCTCCACCCTCGTGGGCCCCTCGTTGCTCTACCGACGTACTTCTTCCTCATATATATATTGACATACCCCAAAAACATCCAGGAGCACCACGAAACCCTATTTCCACCACCGCAACCTTCTGTACCCAAGAGATCCCATCTTGGGGCCTTTTCCGGAGCTCCGCCGGAGGGGGCATTGATTACGGAGGGCCTCTACATCAACTCCATGGCCCCTCCGATGATGTGTGAGTAGTTTACCTCAGACCTTTGGGTCCATAGCTAGTAGCTAGATGGCTTCTTCTCTCTCTTTGGATCTCAATACAAAGTTCTCCCCGATTCTCTTGGAGATCTATTCGATGTAATCTTCTTTTGCGGTGTGTTTGTCGAGATCCGATGAATTGTGGGTTTATGATCAAGTTTATCTATGAACAATATTTGAATCTTCTCTGAATTCTTTTATGTATGATTGGTTTATCTTTGCAAGTCTCTTCGAATTATCAGTTTGGTTTGGCCTACTAGATTGATCTTTCTTGCAATGGGAGAAGTGCTTAGCTTTGGGTTCAATCTTGCGGTGCTCGATCCCAGTGACAGAAAGGGAAACGACACATATTGTATTGTTGCCATCGAGGATAAAAAGATGGGGTTTACATCATATTGCATGAGTTTATCCCTCTACATCATGTCATCTTGCTTAAGGCGTTACTCTGTTCTTATGAACTTAATTCCCTAGATGCATGCTGGATAGCGGTCGATGTGTGGAGTAATAGTAGTAGATGCAGGCAGGAGTCGGTCTACTTGTCACGGACGTGATGCCTATATACATGATCATACCTAGATATTCTCATAATTATTCGCTTTTCTATCAATTGCTCGACAGTAATTTGTTCACCCACCGTAATACTTATGCTATCTTGAGAGAAGCCACTAGTGACACCTATGGCCCCGGGTCTATTTTCCATCATACAAGTTTCCAATCTATTTTATTTTGCAATCTATATCATAAAAATACCAAAAATATTTATCTTATTATTATCATCTCTATCAGATCTCACTCTTGAAAGTGGTCGTGAAGGGATTGACAACCCCTTTATCGCGTTGGTTGCGAGGTTCTTATTTGTTTGTGTAGGTACGAGGTGACTCGCGCGTGGTCTCCTACTGGATTGATACCTTGGTTCTCAAAAACTGAGGGAAATACTTATGCTGCTTTGCTGCATCACCCTTTCCTCTTCAAGGGAAAACCAACGCAATGCTCAAGAGGTAGCAGTATAAAGCGCATGAAGAAACTCCATGCTGATGGGCTTTTGGAATCAGTTGATTATGAATCATTTGATGCTTGCGAACCATGCCTCATGGGCAAGATGACTAAGACTCCGTTCTCCGGAACAATGGAACGAACCACTGACTTATTGGAAATTATACATACTGATGTATGCGATCTGATGAGTGTTGAGGCTCGTGGCGGGTATCGTTATTTTCTGACCTTCACAGATGATTTGAGTAGATATGGGTATATCTACTTGATGAAACATAAGTCTGAAACATTTGAAAAGTTTAAAGAATTTTAGAGTGAAGTGGAGAATCATCGTACCAAGAAAATAAAGTTTCTATGATCTGATCGCGGAGACGAATATTTGAGTTACGAATTTGGTCTTCATTTGAAACGATGTGGAATAGTTTCGCAACTCACGCCATCTGGAACACCACAGCGTAATGGTGTGTCCGAATGTCATAACTGTACTTTATTAGATATGGTCTGATCTATGATGTCTCTTACCGATTTATCACTATCTTTTTAGGGTTATGCATCAGAGACAACTGCATTCACATTAAATAGGGCACCATCTAAATCCGTTGAGGAGACACCATATGAACTGTGGTTTAGAAAGAAACCTAAGCTGTCGTTTCTTAAAGTTTGGGGCTATGATGCTTATGTGAAAATGTTTCAAACTGATAAGCTCGAACCCAAATCGGAGAAATGCATCCTCATAGGATACCCAAAAGAAACTGTTGGGTACACCTTCTATCACAGATCCGAAGGCAAGATATTTTGTTGCTAAGAATGGATCCTTTCTAGAGAAGGAGTTTCTCTTGAAAGAAGTGAGTGGGAGGAAAGTAGAACTTGATGAGGTAACTGTACCTGCTCCCTTATTGGAAAGTAGTTCATCACAGAAATCTGTTCCTGTGACTCCTATACCAATTAGTGAGGAAGCTAATGATGATGATCATGTAAATTTGGATCAAGTTACTACCGAACCTCGTAGGTCAACCAGAGTGAGATCCGCACCAGAGTGGTACGGCAATCCTGTTCTGGAGGTCATGTTACTTGACCATGACGAACCTACAAACTATGAGGAAGCGATGATGAGCCCAAATTCCGCGAAATGGCTTGAGGCCATGAAATCTGAGATGGGATCCATGTATGAGAACAAAGTCTGGACTTTGGTTGACTTGCCCGATGATCGGCAAGCCATAGAAAATAAATGGATCTTCAAGAGGAAGACAGACGCTGATAGTAGTGTTACTATCTACAAAGCTATACTTGTCGAAAAAGGTTTTTGACAAAGTTCAAGGTGTTGACTACGATGAGATTTTGTCACTCGTAGCGATGCTTAAGTCTGTCCGAATCATGTTAGCAAATTGCCACATTTTATGAAATCTGGCAAATGGATGCCAAAACTACATTCCTTAATGGATTTCTCAAAGAAGAGTTGTATATGATACAACTAGAAGGTTTTGTCGATCCTAAAGGTGCTAACAAAATGTGCAAGCTCCAGCAATCCATATATGGACTGGTGCAAGCATCTCGGAGTTGGAATATACGCATTGATGAGTTGATCAAAGCATATAGTTTTTACGGACTTGCGGTGAAGCCTGTATTTACAAGAAAGTGAGTGGGAGCACTACAGCATTTCTAATAAGTATATGTGAATGACATATTGTTGATTGGAAATAATGTAGAATTTTCTGGAAAGCATAAAGGAGTTTTTGAAAGGAGTTTTTCAAAGAAAGACCTCGGTGAAGCTGCTTACATATTGAGCATCAAGATCTATAGAGATAAATCAAGACGCTTGATATATTTTTCAATGAGTACATACCTTGACAAGATTTTTGAAGTGGTTCAAAATGGAACCGTCAAAGAAGGAGTTCTTGCCTGTGTTGCAAGGTGTGAAGTTGAGTAAAGACTCAAAACCCGACCATGGCAGAAAATAGAAAGAGAATGAAAAGTCATTCCCTATGCCTCGGTCATAGGTTCTATAAAGTATGTTATGTTGTCTACTAGACCTATTGTGTACCTCACCAAGAGTTTGGCAAGAGGGTACAATAGTGATCCAGGAGTGGATCACTGGACAACGGTCAAAATTATCCTTAGAGGACTAAGGAAATATTTCTCGGTTATGAAGGTGATAAAAGAGTTCGTCGTAAAGAGTTACGTAGATGCAAGCTTTTGACACCGATCTAGATACATATAAAAAGTGGGAGAAATTAGCTAGAGTAGCTCCGTGCAGAGTATTGTAGACATAGAAATTTGCAAAATACATACAGATCTGAATGTTGCAGACCCATAGACTAAACTTCTCTCGCAAGAAAAACATGATCACTCGTTGGGTGTTAATCACATAACTATGTGAACTAGATTATTGACTCTAGTAAACCCTTTGGGTATTAGTCACATGGAGATGTGAACTAATCACATAAAGATGTGAACTATTGGTGTTAAATCACATGACGATGTGAACTAGATTATTGACTCTAGTGCAAGTGGGAGACTAAAGGAAATATGCCCTAGAGGCAATAATAAAGTTATTATTTATTTCCTTATATCATGATAAATGTTTATTATTCATGCTAGAATTGTATTAACCGAAAACTTAGTACATGTGTGAATACATAGACAAACAGAGTATCACTACTATGCCTCTACTTGACTAGCTCGTTGAATCAATGATGGTTATGTTTCCTGACCATAGACATGAGTTGTCATTTGATTAACGGGATCACATCATTGGGGAATGATGTGATTGACTTGACCCATCCGTTAGCTTAGCACGATGATCGTTTAGTTTGTTGTTGTTGCTTTCTTTATGACTTATATATGTTCCTATGACTATGAGATTATGCAACTCCCGAATACCGGAGGAACACTTTGTGTGCTACCAAACGTCACAACGTAACTGGGTGATTATAAAGGTGCTCTACAGGTGTCTCCGATGGTACTTGTTGAGTTGGCATAGATCGAGATTAGGATTTGTCACTCCGATTGTCGGAGAGGTATCTCTGGGCCCTCTCTGTAATGCAAGCAATGTGACTAATGAGTTAGTTGCGGGATGATGCATTACAGAACAAGTAAAGAGACTTGCCGATAACGAGATTGAACTAGGTATTGAGATACCGATGATCGAATCTCGGGCAAGTAACATACCGATGACAAAGGGAACAACGTATGTTGTTATGTGGTTTGACCGATAAATATCTTTGTAGAATATGTTGGAACCAATATGAGCATTTAGGTTCCTCTATTGGTTATTGACCGGAGATGAGTCTCGGTCATGTCTACATAGTTATCGAACCCGTAGGGTCCGCACGCTTAACGTTTTGTGACGATTTGTATTATGAGTTATGTGATTTGATGACCGAAGTTTGTTTGGAGTCCCGGATGAGATCGGGGACATGACGAGGAGTCTCGAAATGGTCGAGACGTAAAGATCGATATATTGGAAGGCTATATTCAGACATCGAAAAGCTTCCGAGTGATTCGGGTATTTTTCAGAGTACCGGAGAGTTACGAGAATTCGTATTGGGCCTTAATGGGCCATGCGGGAAAGGAGAGAAACGCCTCAAGGATGGTCGCGCCCCTTCCCCATGGACTTGTCCGAATTGGACTAGGGAAAGGGGGCACCCCCTTCCTTCCTTCTCATTCTTCCTTCCCTTTTTCCTATTCCAGTGGGCTACTAGGACTAGGGAGTCCTAGTAGGACTCCACACTTTGGGCGCGCCCTATGAGGTCCGGCCTCCTCCTCTCTCCATCCTTTATATATGTGGCCAGGGGGCACCCCATAGACACACAAGTTGATCATTGATCCCTTAGCCGTGTGCGGTGCCCCCTCCACCATAATCCACCTCGGTCATATTCATCGTACTATTTAGGCGAAGCCCTGCGACGGTAGCATCATCATCACCGTCATCACGCCGTCGTGCTGACGAAGCTCTCTCTCGACACTCAGCTGGATCGAGAGTTTGTGGGACGTCACCGAGCTGAACGTGTGCAGATCGCGGAGGTACCGTACTTTCGGTACTAGGATCGGTCGATCGTGAAGATGTACGACTACATAAATCACGTTGTCATAACGCTTTCGCTTACGGTCTACGAGGGTACATGGACAACACTCTTCCCCTCTCGTTGCTATGCATCACCATGATCTTGCGTGTGCATAGGATTTTTTTTTGAAATTACTACGTTCCCCAACAGCAACTTTCACATGTGTAATTTTATTATGCACATACCAGATTTTCCCTTGAAATCTTGTAGAATGTTGGACATAATTCAGTTGCGTCAACGGGGGGAATGGTCATTCTAGACCTTCAAGTTGTATAATGTGCATTGTAAATTTCACCCTATTGCCTAAACTTTTGCTTACCTTGCCATGTATACTCTGGAACTTCCTTTTATGCATTCTCTCCTCGAGTGTTGGTAGACCCAAATACTTTGCTTCAAATTCTAGCTTTCAAACTTGCAAAATTTCTCAGATTCTCGTCTAACCACATTTGTTAATAACTCACAACACTAATAGAGAAATGGCTAGCTACAATTTTAGTTGGTGGCGCGTCAATTTTAAACAACACCAGCACTATTTTTTTCAAATAGTGGTGGGGTTGGCATATTTGGTACGTCAGCTTTATATGGTTAGTGTTGGCGTTGACTTTTCTCAACATGTCACAAATCTGTTGACCTAGTTGTACTCGATCACCCATCGGAAGATAGTGGTGGTGTCAGATTGATATGCACACCGTAGTTAATTAGCTATTGCTATCGTGCTAACTTATGTTATGCCAAAAACATTTTTTTCATTTTATCAAGTGTTTTAAGTATTTAACGATTATATTAGTCAAAAATAATGAATACTTATATTATATTTTGGTCTTTATTATTAGTAGTGTTTTTTTTATCATTTTGGGTCTTTTATTTCTTTACTGCTTGTTATCATTTTGAGATTTTATTATTATTATGAGTCTTTTATTATATTGAGTTTTTTCATTACTTGTAGTCTTTTATTAATCTTAGTCTTCTCTTCTTTGGACTACAGTTAGCTATGGCGTCGCATTTTAGGCCAACGTCAGGACTGGCCCACCTTAGTTAACTCCCCCTCCTCTGTAAAAGACCTAGTTGTTACCTCATTTCACCCACACACACACACTCCTCCTCAACCAGCCGTCGCCACCACCTCCGGACCTCGCCGCCTGTCACCACACCGCCGACAGCAAGGTTCGATCCTCTCCTTCCCCTCCCATCGCACATCTCCTTCCTCTCCACTCGCTCCTCCTCCATCTGTGGACGCCTCGGGAATCCATGGGATTCATGTATAAGTTGATTTGTGTAGAATTTAAGTAGTGTTTAATCAAAAAATAGTGATGTAGAATCCAAAGTTAATTCCATGGATTGCTTTGCATAGAATCCGATTGTTATTGTGTAGAATCTGATTTTAATAGTGTATTTAGCATATAAATTTTTGAGTGTCTGGAATATAAATGATTCAAGTTCAACTTTGGTAATGTAGTCTGAAATGTTTGAAATAAATAACTTGAACTCCTATAAATTAGATTGGCGGTGTAGAATTTGTTTATTGTGTCTCCCTTCATGGATTCTGTTTATTTGTGTATACAATTAGTAGTGTAGAATTAGATTTAACAGTGTAATATTCTTGACATGTGGTGAATGGTTACCGAGGGTCTGTTTAGTTGGACTTTTTTAGAAATAATTTTGTTGATTCGTAGCAATGCCACATCATGAGTTATTCAGAATAACTTACCGTGCATGTGTGTGCTTCCTTCCTTGTTGTCGTATATAGTTCAATTGTCAAATGTCATTTTTTTTTTGAAATAGAGAGTTGTATTAATTAAAAGAGGAAACATTGCTCTTACAATCTTGCAAGACCACGCTCAACGCGCAGGTTGGCATTGTCTCTTGCATAACACCACCACACAACTCTCTACGCCCAAACTGGGCAAGACTATGGGCTAAACTATTGACTCTTCTATCTACTTTGTGAACTTTAACTTCTTTGTTTCCTTGCTTGATGACCTAGAATTCCTTTGCAAACACTCTGATTTCCTATCTATCCATGCATGAGGGGTCAAGTGCCTTTGCCACGACGTTGCTGTTCGTCTCAATAATTAAAGGTAGGTCTGTGCCCGACATCGCTATCTGTAGTCCTTCTAGACAAGCC
This sequence comes from Triticum monococcum, assembly GCA_034509565.1. Lineage (NCBI taxonomy): Eukaryota > Viridiplantae > Streptophyta > Magnoliopsida > Poales > Poaceae > Triticum > Triticum monococcum. The sequence continues at coordinate 50,045,744 of CM067844.1, forward strand.
GTAGCTTCTGTGAAGTCTGCTCCTTTGCATCATGGAATGTAGTCCCAGGTCGACAATATAATTCTCCCATCATGCTCTCGTACCACAGCTCCCCATGCTCCACTACTATTCTCCTGCAAAAAACTTCCATCCACATTGACCTTGGCCCACCCGTGGTCAGGCTTTTGCCAAGTTTTTTTCCTTTGTATTATCATGTTCTTTCACTTTTGGCAAATTGATCATAGGACTTCTCCCTTTACGATCAATCTCGGAGATTCCGTTCTCAATCAAACGGATCTTTGCAAGGTAGTTTTGCAAAAACCAAGTAGAGTGGGACATTTTTGCTTTACCTTTCGCAAAGATCGCATCATTTCTATGATGCTAGGCACGCCACCAAAATAGCATAAGTTTTTGTCGTAAGTCTTCAGTCACTTTATCTAGTAGGACAAGAACCCAATCCTTTCCTGTGTAGCTTATTTCATGCTCAGAGGAAGGTTCCACACGTCCTTCAACTCATGCCGGAGGGCTCTTGCAAACGTACAATGGTGCGCAACATGGAATCCCGTTTCGTCCTTAGTGCCACAAACATTACAAATTGGAGTGAGGCCCAGAATACGTTGAAATCTATTTGTTTGAACCGCGAGGGATTCTGTTGCTAGCCTCCATGTAAAAAGGCATACCTTTTGGGGGAGATTTGTTTTCCAAATAGTGCTCCAAATACTCCGGTCCCCCGATATATTGTGGCTTGGTCCAATAATTTCAGATCTCTTTTCATCCATGGCTAGCCTATATGCACTCCGCACAGTGAAAATTCCATTCTTTTCCGGCTGCCAAGCAATATAATCGTCCTCCTCAAAATTTGGGAGTCGAATGCTCAATATATCATTCGCATCTTGTTGTGTAAAAATACGTCTTATGTTATCCTCCTTTCAAGAGTGAGTCTCCTGGTCAATGAGATCTGCTACCCAACGGATTCGGGATTTCGTTAGATTTGTATTAATTTTCATATTTCCCCTTGGGATCCAGTTGTCTCTCCAGATGCGAACGCTTTTACCATTGCATATACGCCATACACATCCTTTTTAAGAAGTTCTAAGCCATGCATGATACCCTGCCAACCCGGCAACGCATTGTGAATAAACACTGTGTCCAGCAGATCTGCCTCATGATAGTATTTCGCCTTTAGTACTCTTGCACACAGACTGTCAGGATATGCAATAAGATGCCAAGCTTGCCTAGCAAGGAGAGCCTGATTAAATACTCTAAGGTCCTTGAACCCCATACCTCCCTGGTTTTTGCGTTGCTTGAGTTTCTCCCAACTCAACCAGTGAATATGTCGGTGATCCTTATCATCTCCCTACCAGAATTCTCTGGTCATGTGCATGAGCTCCTCACATAGGGATGCCGAAAACTTGAAGACGCTCATCGCAAACATGGGAATTGCCTGAGCCACATATTTTATTAGCGTCTCCTTGGCACCACTGGAGGCATATTTTTCCGTCCAATCATTCATTTGTTTCCTAGCTTTATCCTTGGTTGACTTGAATTTACCTTTATCCATTTGCCCTTCCGGAACCGGCAAGCCCAAATACTTCTCTTCAAAACTCACTGTCACCACATTCAGAATATGTATGACTTGCTGACCATCTTCTTCTGAGCATTTATTTCCAAGAAGTAGGGAGCATTTTGATGGGCTAATCATCTGGCCCGTAGCCCACTCATAATTGCTCAGAATATGCTTCACCTTTGTTTCTTGATCACTATTTGCTTTAAAAAATAACAAGCTATCATCTGCAAATAGCAGGTGCGAGATACCAGAGCTGTGACGACATATGTTTAGCTCCTGGATCTCCCCCGCTTTGGTCTTTCTATTTATTAGGCGTGAAAGTCCATCTGCCACAAAGAGGAAGAGATATGGTCACTAGTGCAGAACCGGGCAATAGCACCAGTTCGTAAGGGGCTTTAGTGCCGGTTCCGTAACCGACACTAAAGTGTGGGCACTAAAGCCCCCCCTTTAGTACCCGTTCAGCACGAACCGGTGCTAAAGGGAAACCACGTGGCACGAGCCAGCTCCGGGGGCCGGGAGCCCTTTAGTACCGGTTGGTAACACCAACCGGTACTAAATGCTTGTGGGTTTTTGTTTTATTTTGTATTTTTCAATTAAATTTGTGTTATCAATTTAATTTAGGATTGTTTTACGTTATAATGAGTTGTAGTCGTCATCATCATCATCATCGCATATTAATAAATAAATAAACTCTAGCTAGCTAAAAATCATCGTAGTCGTCTAATTACCACTATTTAATCATCATAGTCATTACCGCTAGCTATCTAATCATCACCAACACTGGCTAGCTTAAAGAGGAAACATTCACTTTGTAACAGAAGCAAAGATATCATCGAGTTCAACATAATCATCACCAACATCGAAGTTCAGGACACGGACATGAGACACTAATTAAGAGCATGAACTAGTGATGCTCCCTCTCAGGTAGAATAGCATAGAATATGTATAGCTCTCCTGATTCATCATACTGGAGCATGCAGATGAATCTGTCTCCTAATCTTGGGTTGCGCTTCTCCTTGCTGCCCCCTAGTACTTCTCTGCGATCGTTAACAGTTTTGCTCCAATCTTTCACTATTAAGCATTCTTCGCTTTCAGAAATCCTGAATGCACTCATGTGCAATGTAGGATATCTTGGTCGTAAGCTAACCATTGACATGTCACCTTTAGTCTCGATCCACTGAGGCACAACTGTCATCGGAAGTCCCTGTTGAAGAACACCGTATAGTAATTAATATACTAAGCAATGAAAGTTTAGCTTCAAAAATAATGTATGCAAAAGATGCACTAATTAAGGACAAATAGTTAAAATCTTACCATCTTTCGATTATAGATGTGACCGTAGTTCAATATGATCACCATTGGTCGCACGTTTTGAGTACTAACATTTCTAAGTTCAGGAAAAAAATTTGTCTTGACAGTATTAAGATCCTCAAGCCATGAAACATAATGACTTATCTTCTCGCGGTTTAGTTGAGCCCCGGAGCAGTAGTAGGTCCTGTCTACCAAGCGCCGGACATGTTTGCTTGAACCGAAATAAGCTGACAATACAAATTAGTTGTCAACTATTTTTGAATAAACTGTATCAAAGACATAAACATATGTATGCATGGTTGAGAAAAACTCACATAATGGTAGAACTGGAGGCGTTTGCACATCGACCCAGATGTCTATATTACCTTCAATATCATCTTCCGGACGAATATCAAAGGTGACAACCATACCAGGCTCAAATGCATAAGCCTTGCATAGTGCTTGCCAAGTTTTGCATTCAAAATGGGTGTATGTGTCTCCATTATATAATTTGACATTGAAAGTATACCCATGCTCCATCTTCAAGTAAACTCTCTTTACCTCCATATCATCTATAGCACTAAAACCTATCTTATCCAAGACAAAAAATTTTGCATGGCAGGGGATGCGCTAGTAGAATAGTGAAAATTTAAAATTATAAGTTGAAGCAAATGAAGCATAAGTTTTGCATTCAAATAATAATTGATAAAGTGACTTACTGTATCAACTTCGAATGTCTCATCCAGCTTGATGCTGAAGCGCCTACCATCAACAAGGAAATTTCTGTCGCACAGGCCGCACTGATCTTCACAGTGTTCGCACATAATGAAATCTTTTTCGTCGTCAGATGACATTTCCTATGTTCATATAGGTGAAACATTAAACACCTATTACTATCTAACATTAATTAATATCTAGCCAAATATATATTCATCTAACATTTGACATTAATATATCTAACTATATTCATCTCTAACAATTGACATTACTATATATTTAACTTTTTTATCTAATTCATCTAACATTCGACATTAATCTAACATTTATATAAACTCAAAATATATAAAAAATTAAATAAACAGAAAAACTCATTAACAAATAATATTTTAATTAGATCATCAAATCACATATACCTAAATTTTCTTACTAAAAATAAACTAGTTATATTAATTATTGAACTAGTTCAAATCTCATATACCTAAATAAACTAGTTATATTAATTATTGAACTAGTTCAAATCTCATACACCTAAATAGACAATTTTCTTACTAAAAATAAACTAGTTATATTAATTATTGAACTAGTTCAAATCTCATATACCTAAATAAACTAGTTCGATAATTTTCTTACTAAAAATAAACTGGTTATATTAATTATTCAACTAGTTCAAATCTCTAGTTCGACAATTTTCTATCTAGCTAATTCATCTAACATTCGACATTAATCAAACATTCGATCATCTAATTAACTTTTCTAAAAAACAGAAAATAAGTATAAAAAATGTGTGTGTGTGTGTGTGTGTATGTGTGTGTAGTGTGTACGTATATGTGTGTGTGTGTGTGTGCAGCCCCGTACGCCGCCGCCCCGTACGTACGGGCGGGGGCGCCGCCGTACGGGGCGGGGGCGGCGGCGTACGGGCTGGCGGCGCGGCGGGTATACGCGAGAGCGAGAGACGTACGGGACCGCGGCAGGACGACGACGCACGGCGGCACGCGGCGTTCGGGGCGGCGGCGCGAGATGGCGATGACGACGGGCAGCGGCGGGGACATCGATGACGAAGACGGACGACGGGCAACGGGCGGCGAGGACGGGTTCGAGCGGCGCGCGAGAGGTTGGAGACGAAAGAAGTGGGGAGATCTAACTGAATTTTCGTAAGTGTTGTATATATAGGAGAGGCCTTTAGTACCGGTTGGAGCCACCAACCGGTACTAAAGGCCAACTTTGGCCAGGCCAAGAGGCGGGAAGAGCAGGCCTTTAATACCGGTTGGTGGTTCCAACCGGTACTAAAGGGTGGTCTTTAGTACCGGTTGGAGCCACCAACCGGTACTAAAGGCCTCGCGCTGCCACCCCAAAGTTTAATCCCACCTCGCCGGGCGAAGGGCAGCCGCACTGGTTTATAAACCCAGCCGCGCCTACCTCTTCGAACTCCTCTATATAGCAGGCTTCTGGGCCTAATTAATTAGGGCGCGCTGCCCTGTGAGCATGCTGGCCCTTCTGGGCCTGCATTTGCACACCCTAGGTCTGGCAGGTACACTTGGCAGCGCGCCAACAAATTTTTTATATAGTTTTTTCTTTTCTGCATTATTTATTTTCTTCTATTTATTTTTGAGTAGTTTTTTATGTAGTTTTTTCTTTTCTGCATTATTTATTTTTTTTCTATTTATTTTTGAGTAATTTTTTTATAGTTTTTTATTTTCTGCATTATTTCTTTTCTTCTATTTATTTTCTTCTGGAAATTGAATGCTGCATACTAAACAATTAGGTAAATGACCGAAAAACAACAAATGATGTCAGAACATGTTGGAAATTGATGGCGTCGCTTTGAATGCTGCATATTGAACACAAAAAAAGTCCGGAGTTCAAATAAGTTTAAAAAACATTGAAGTGGCCGTGTAACAGATGAGTTCTTGTCCGAAACCCTGATACTCTGAAAGAGTTTGTCCAGTTTGTACATGAAGTGCGTCCAGTTTTTGCCGTGACCCTCTGTACTCTTTCCCGCATATTATGCGGGTGATATGATGATACCATGCCAAGTTTCAACATTTTCAGGATTCATTTTGTAGTGGTTTTTAATTTCACGGTCATTTAGCTCTCTAAAACAATTAGGTAAATGACCGAAAAACAACAAATGATGTCAGAACATGTTGGAAATTGATGACGTCGCTTTGAATGCTGCATACTGAACACAAAAGAAGTCCGGAGTTCAAATAAGTTTAAAAACATTGAAGTGGTCGTGTAACAGATGAGTTCTCGTCCGAAACCCTGATACTCCGAAAGAGTTTGTCCAGTTTGTACACGAAGTGTGTCCAGTTTTTGTCGTGACCATCTCTACTCTTTCGCGCATGCTATGCGGGTGATATGATGATACCATGCCAAGTTTCAACATTTTCAGGATTCATTTTGTAGTGATTTTCAATTTCACGGTCATTTAGCTCTCTAAAACAATTAGGTAAATGACCGAAAAACAACAAATGATGTCAGAACATGTTGGAAATTGATGATGTCGCCTTGAATGCTGCATACTGAACACAAAAGAAGTCCGGAGTTCAAATAAGTTTAAAAAACATTGAAGTGGCCGTGTAACAGATGAGTTCTCGTCCAAAACCCTGATACTCCGAAAGAGTATGTCCAGTTTGTACACGAAGTGCGTCCAGTTTTTGCCGTGACCCTCTCTACTCTTTCGCGCATGCTATGGGGGTGATATGATGATACCATGCCAAGTTTCAACATTTTCAGGATTCATTTTGTAGTGATTTTCAATTTCACGGTCATTTAGCTCTCTAAAACAATTAGGTAAATGACCGAAAAACAACAAATGATGTCAGAACATGTTGGAAATTGATGACGTCACTTTGAATGCTACATACTGAACACAAAAGAAGTTCGGAGTTCAAATAAGTTTAAAAAACATTGAAGTGGCCGTGTAACAGATGAGTTCTCGTCCGAAACCCTGATACTCCGAAAGAGTTTGTCCAGTTTGTACACAAAGTGCGTCCAGTTTTTGCCGTGACCCTCTCTACTCTTTCGCGCATGCTATGCGGGTGATATGATGATACCATGCCAAGTTTCAACATTTTCAGGATTCATTTTGTAGTGATTTTCAATTTCACGGTCATTTAGCTCTCTAAAACAATTAGGTAAATGACCGAAAAACAACAAATGATGTCAGAACATGTTGGAAATTGATGACGTCGCTTTGAATGCTGCATACTGAACACAAAAGAAGTCCGGAGTTCAAATAAGTTTAAAAACGTTGAAGTGACCGTGTAACAGATGAGTTCTCGTCCGAAACCCTGATACTCCAAAAGAGTTTGTCCATTTTGTACACGAAGTGCGTCCAGTTTTTGCCGTGACCTTCTCTACTCTTTCGCGCATGCTATGGGGTGATATGATGATACCATGCCAAGTTTCAACATTTTCAGGATTCATTTTGTAGTGATTTTCAATTTCACGGTCATTTAGCTCTCTAAACAATTAGGTAAATGACCGAAAAACAACAAATGATGTTAGAACATGTTGGAAATTGATGACGTCGCTTTGAATGCTGCATACTGAACACAAAAGAAGTCCGGAGTTCAAATAAGTTATTAAAAATAAAAAAGAGGTGCAATGCTGGTTAATTTGCTTCAAGCCATTCGGAATAGTGTAGACTGCACTGCACATAGCTTAGTGCAATCTATGCTATTCCGCAAGGCTTGGAGCTAATCAACATGTAGGTGAGCATTGCAACTCTTCGTCATTGTCTGTGCACTCACGGCTTATAAACCGCTCATACTACCTCTCTTTTGGCGAGGTGGGACTAAAAATCAGCTTACAAAGAAACTCTAGTACCGGCTCATGGCATGAACCGGTACTAAAGGTCTTCATGGGGGCCCCAGACTGACCATAGCCTGACACAGCCTCATTAGTACCGGTTCGTGGCATGAACCGGTACTAAAGGTTACCCACGAACCGGTACTAATGATGCTCGCCCGCCTAGCCGTTGGAACCGGCACTAATGGTCACATTAGTGCCGGCTCAATTTCAAACCGGCACTAATGTGCTTCACATTTGACCCTTTTTCTACTAGTGGGTGAAATTGGATCTCCCTGTCTCAACCCCTGTGTAGGGGAAAAGCTTTGCAGCATGTTCTCGTTGAAACGGACGGAATACTTCACAGATTTTACACACGTCATGATCCATTGTATTCATTTATCAGCAAAACCTAATCTCTTCATCGCCCCTTCAAGGTAGTTCCAATCGACTCTGTCATAGGCTTTTGCAAGGTCTAATTTATATGCACAAAATTTACCTTTTGCATCTGAGCTCTTCTGGATACTGTGTATACACTCAAATGCAATCAAGGCATTGTCTGTGATCATCCGCCCTGGAATGAAGACGCTTTGGGTTGGGGCCATCGAATCATGGAGCAATGGACGCAAGCTATTTACTAGAAATTTTGAAACAATTTTGTACACGACATTGCATAAGCTGATGGGTCTATAGTCTTTGAGGGATTTGGGGTTCTCCTTCTTTGGTAATAGCACTATGACTGTATTATTCACTCCCTCCGGCATGATGCCCGAGTTAAAAAAACTCCCTTACTGCCTTAATCACCTCCTCTTTCAGGGTACCCCAATGCCTTTGGTAAAATCTTGCAGGGAACCCATCCGCTCCAGGCATCTATTGTCACGCACAGTTCAATTATCATTTGTTGTCATAGTTCAATTGGTCCTAGAGCCAAACACCTCAAAGTACTGTAGTATTCTTGACATGCTTTCAAAATACTTTGTAACCTAACACACCATTATTTATTTTTCTAACAAATTAAAGTGCATCAGGTCATGGCCGATTTTGGAGGACCGGGAGGAGGTATACGATGTGGAGATGCTCAACCATGATCTCTTAGAGGCTCATCAATATACCATCAATAGCCTATAAGAGGTGAATGCCTCGCTGAAGGCGGAGATGGGTCAGCTGCTGAACGAGAAGGCTGATCTCTTTTCCAAGACTAATAGGATGAGGAACGAGAGAGATCAGCTGATCGAGGAGAGGGATAAGCTGAAGAATGGGAGAAAACTCCTCAGGGGCTAGAGGAATGCCCTTAAGATGGAGATAAATCATTTTAGAAAAGATGGAGAGAACAACATACACAAGATTCGTCAGTTGAAGTTAATCCTTGATGAAGAGTGGACTATTTAGTTTGTGAAGTTGAATTATGTAGATATTTAACTAGCTAGTAACTTTTGTGAAGTTGAACTTGTTAAGTTGATGAGTGTCTATTGAATTATGTAGTGGGCTAGTAACTTTTGTGATGTTGAATTATTTAGTTTGTGAAGTAGAATATAATATATTTTTATTAGCAAAAGATCAATTTGCTGGCGTTGGCCAACAAGGCATGACTGTGGTAAGGTATACTTACTGCTGGCGTTGGCCACGTGGCACGTCATCAGCATGTGAAATATTACTGACGTGAGCACCAACCACTGTCGGTGTCAAAATCGGCGGATCTCGGGTAGGGGGTCGCGAACTGTGCGTCTAAGGTTGATGGTAACAGGAGACAGGGGACACGAAGTTTTACCCAGGTTCGGGCCCTCTTGATGGAGGTAATACCCTACGTCCTGCTTGATTGATATTGATGAATATGAGTATTACAAGAGTTGATCTACCACGATATCGTAATGGCTAAACCCTAGAAGTCTAGCCTGTATGACTAAGGTATTGAGTATATCCTTTCCGGACTACACCCTCCGGTTTATATAGACACCGGGGGGATCTAGGGTTACATAGAGTCGGTTACATAAGAGGAAATCTTCATAGTTGTTCGCCAAACTTGCCTTCCATGTCAAGGAGAGTCTCATCCGGACACAGATATAGTCTTCGGTCTTCATATCTTCACAGCCCATCAGTCCGGCCCATAGATAACAGGCCGGACGCCCGAGGACCCCTTAGTCCAGGACTTCCTCAACCACCACTAATTTTTAGCAATGGCACCATATTGGCGGCGTCGGGTGTCCACACCAGCAAGACCGTTTTTGCCACACCACAACTAGGCTTTTCTGCACTAGTGCAAAAGCAGATGGAACATTTACTCGGATTTATAAGCTGATGATTTGTTGATTCATATGTATCCAAATTTTATTCACAACGAGAGCTTCCTGCTTTGGTTTGGAAGAATAAAATGTTGTATTTAAAGTGTATATGTCAATATATGGAATCCCTGACACTCACCCGCACACCTACATCGACATAATCTGTTGTGAATTTACTGCCTTATGCAACATGGAGGATGAACCATCAACAACAAAGAGAAAATGGAATAGTGATAGAAGATCACCTAGGCATAGTCCACAAGATGAGGAAAATGAATCAAGAGGACTTCATTAAATCTGGCCGAATAATGCACCATGGTTACACAAAAACATTAAAATTGGATATACATAGGCCAAGGGTTTCAGCCTCCTTTCCGAAGAGAGAAAACTCAACATTTGTGGAAAACCCATCATTTCCATTGTATTCCGAAGAAAAGTTAGTCTATCTTGCCATATATGTATTATGATGCATTTGGATGGTTGTGTTCGACCCTCGAATCATGAGTTGGTATTGTTTAGCCTCAAATACGGGTGTTTGGATGGTCACCGTATTGACTCTTGGAAACATGGCTCAATTCCAAACTCGACTCTCTCACAAATGCGTGCTCCCTCGCTCGATACCGAACCCGAGATGTATGTATTCCACAGAATCGTCTCGCTCTCGCAAAACGTACCGATTCGCTCGTCCCAAACAGAAATGAAGAAAGGAAGACACTGGACAGACGAGATGTGAGGACCTCCAACCTCGCAACCCCAAACACCTCCCTACCAAGCGGTCTGTTTGGTAAGCCACCAACAAAAACTTGCAACCCCCAACACCCCCTCTGGCCTCTGCACCCCCTCCCCCCCCTCCCCCCCCCCCCGTTCACCTCTCACTGCACCGACGATGATCTCCCGCCCCATGCCGCGCGAACTCCCTTCCTTATTGTCGTCGCAGCTCAACATCATGGTGCTGCGCCACAGCCTCTCCCCCGCCTTCCTCCCCGCACTGATGCGTCAGGCGCAGCCGGCTAGGCTCGATGCATCGTCCTTGATACCTACCGCCGTCCTCCCCGGCGGTTCCAGGTGAGATGGTTGACAGATCATGGGTGACCTCCTCCCCAAGGACGACTCCGTCTGGAACAAGGCAGGGGCTAGTAAGTGTACGATGACCAACTAGGAAGGTAAATGCAAACGGGCGGCGACTGGCTAGGAAAGAAACGCAGACGAGCATCAGTGACAAGGAAGATTGACAGAACAAATGCAATTCAGGACATGGTCATCCAAACAAAAATTGGAGTTGGGTGCCCTCCTCAGATTCCATCTGCCCAATACACGTACATCCGAACAAAAATTCTTGAATTTTGCAGTCCATTTCAATGCATTGGTTTATTTGGTATTGCATCCCAATTCAATTCAATGGGCTCAATAAAGACACCCAAAAAAATGTTAGATAGGTCCAACTTATAGACACAACAACTACTCTCCGGATTTCATTGAAGTGAAATCACTCCAATGCAATTATCCCATGATTGTGATATGAGTGCCTCCACCAGGAGTCCTGCTATGATCAGCAGAGTCCAAAAGCAAAAAAGAAAATGCACCCAAAAAAAAACCTAGCGCATGCTATTCTCGACAGCACTGGTTTCAAGTTTCAACCAATCTAATCTACCTACGTACCCCTTACCAAACACAACAAACTAGTAGCACACGCTTGATGCTGCCATTGATGCACATCTTTTTCACTGTTGAACACGCCTGTCATGATCCGATGATTGATGGAACCCCCTGAAATCAGAGGAAATCCACAACACTGGTCGCCATGCTATCATCCCAATCGACATCACTCCACCTACGGCCTACCTACCCACCCGACCCGCCTCACCCGGACCGGAGGGCCGGAAGTACCACATCTCCCTCACTGCCGATGGGCCTGGCCACCCACTCGTCACCTGTAAACCACGAGGCCCAGTTTCGTCAAACAATCCACGCACTAAATCAAAGACGAGTAATATAGAACGGAGGGAGTACGTAGTACTACATCTGTGTGTTGTGTACTCTCTCTAGTAGTAGCATCAGCAGAGATAGTGGCTGAAGACTTGGAGGCACGGGCACCGAATATGCCCGAGCTTGGAAGAAGCCTATAAATAACGGCAGGCTATAGCTCAGCTTCGTTAGCTTTTAGCTAGCTAACTTTGCGACTTCTCTCACGTCCATCTTCCTCCTCTGCTCAAGAGCGCACGGCACAAACACACTTGGTATACATACACCGGCTGGCCGGGAGTTCATCGTATAGACACCGCAGCGAGTGAGCTGCAGGAGGGCTGGGCGGTGGAGTTGGAGTAGTTGCCTAGTTGGGCTGCCTGCCCGCCGCCGGCCTGATACACATCGTCGGCGCCGGCCGGCCGGAGCGATCAAGTTGATGGGGAAGATGGTGGGGAAGAGCTGGCAGGAGTCGAGGCTGCTGTGGCACATCGCGTTCCCGGCGATCCTCACCGCCGTGTTCCAGTTCTCCATCGGCTTCGTCACCGTCGGCTTCGTGGGCCACATCGGCGAGGTCGAGCTCGCCGCCGTCACCGTCGTGGAGAACGTCATCGAGGGCTTCGCCTACGGTGTCCTGGTACGCACGCCACGCGCCAACCAACTCGCATATATGCTAACGCGCATTGCTACTTTTTTTGCTAGCTCATTTCGTACTGGTAGATACGTATATACATGTGCTTAGATGCTTCCATTCCATCTGTTGATTTGCACCAATTAACTTGGCAATTTTTTGGCGAAATCTAGTCGCACGTACGGATGCAGCATGTCTAAGTGCATGTCATAACTCTTGATTAACTGGATCATGTGTCGATCAATTCAAATAGGTTGTTAATTAGACTGCAGAATTTGCGAGGCACGTAGATATATATTAAGCGGTCAGCACTCGTAATCAAGATGCATGAAGCGCAGCTAGTAGGTATACATAGCTGATTAATTAAGCTAGGTAGCGAGCGAGCAATGTGCCGTGGGAATGTAGGGTGGTTTGGACGTCTCCATCTAGGTCAGCTCCCGTGCGTCGCAAATTAACACCCGAGTTTGTTCCTTCCCTTGGAGACTTGGGTCAGCAGGACGCCAGTAGAAACAAGGATTGATTGGCCATGCGCATAACCTAATTAATAAGGAACTAACAACATGTCTCTCTGTGCGTGCTTGCTCAACCATATAATAAAACTTGTAGCAATATAAAGAAAAGCCTAACATTTTGACGGATATTACGTACCAGCTTACGCATGAACTGGAGTGCTGGGGCTAGTAGTGATTGTTTAATTCTCAGTTTGCCTAGTGATCGAGACCATACCCGGGCTGGCTGGCCGCTGCTGGCCATAAGGACCGTCGATCGATCAAGCTAAGGATTCTGTTGTGCAAACATGCGTGCTCGCGTGTGCGTGCGCGTGTTTTCTACTAGCTCGGCATCGAGAAAAGCCTAAGGGGTCACATGCGATAAAGCTCAGAGCAGCTCCAATGGCACGTGGTGAGCCATGTGTGTCGACCTAGCTAGCTGGTAATTGCGCGACGGCCGACACTGCACCGTGAAGGGGCATCCATCCATGCATGCGAGTAAAGAGCCGTGCTTGCTTTCCTTCTTTAACACCGATGAAAGCAGCAAGATCGCGTTAGAAAACAAACCTCTGCTTTTGCTAGAACCTGCAACTCAAAGTACAGACGCTCTCTCCAGATCTACCTCAAAAGTTTCGGTGCAGCTGCGTGCACACAGATGTAAGTACGTGTCGTGCGTGCTCATCACTCGTCGTGCCGCTGCCGCCGCACCTACTTTCGTCGTGCCGGTGGCCAGCCAAATTCGGGCTGGGTTGACCGATGAGCGAACGAACGACAGGGACGAGACGCCACGACACGTCCGAGGGAGCCATTTTTCTGATTTCCCGGTGGTCGTTTTCCGTCGTTCGGTGCACGGGGAAAGTAGATGGATGCACCCGAACGGTCGATGGACGACAACGTACTCCATCCGAACTCGAGCCACGGAAACGTGGGGATTGTGGGTGGCGACGTATGCCGCCGTCGGAGTAGTGCATGTACACATACGGCGCGTACATATCGTTCGGTTTGGCCATTTCATTGTTTGTACCTTTTTTTCCCAAAAGGAGGGCATATTCCTCGGCCTCCGCATCGAGTGATGCATGCAACTCTTCTATTCACAATCCAATCACAAAAAATATTTAACATTAAAAAACTGCTGCTTCAAGAGCAAATTCAAAAGGAGAAGAGCTTCGAAAGGAGAACATCAGAAAATAACCATCATACATCACAAATTCTAGTAGTAGCCACCCAACGGGTGCTTTATATATAAAGCGGGACGAAAGCCTGTTTCAAGGAGTAGCCAGCCAACCAAATAGGCTAAACGAATTCTAATAGATCGTCTCCCATCGGTTGCCCCCGAAGGCCATTTCACTATCTAAGTGTGGCACATGACAACGGTAGTGTGGACCATGTAAATTGATTTTTTTCTCTCCTTTCTAAGTGGTAAAATTGGTTATCAATATGGATGTTCTCTTAGATACTTCCGCCTATTCTACTCTACGGTGGAAAAAACTATATCTTGTTTATTGCAACCAATACCAAGCATTCACTCACCTCTTCACCATGTGTATGTGCCGCTTTATTAAGTGTTTGGTCTTTATTTATTTATCTATTTATTTTCTATTTCACATTTCTCTTTTTATTCAAATATTATTTTGTTTTAATACATGTTTAATTTTTAATTTTAAGTAAATGCTTTAATATTCCCTACATTATATTGATACTTTTTCCTGAAAAATGTAAGGATTTTTTTAAAACAGGGATGTATGTTTTTAATTCTGTCAATATTTTTCCGACATACAATAATGTTTTTTTAAACACATGTTGTCTTTTAGATATTCATGGACATTTATTATATGCATAAAATAGGGGTATATTCCTCATGGATTTTCTGCAAGATTTTAATAGGGAAATTGCCAAGCCAAACAGACAGTGTGAGGCAGAAAACGAGCCAAGATCGTGAGGTCATGGCTCACCCTATTTTGACATCGATGGCCACCCCTCACGCGCCCACCTCCCAAGTGCACCTACCACACCTCAGATATCATATGAAAATGGGGAAATATGCTCCATCTAAAAATATGTGGAGATAGCTAATGGAGCTTGAGCTCCATGGAGCCTGGAATTTGAAAGATTCAAAAATCAAATTTGTAGGTTTCAAAGAATTCTGAAAATATATACACACACATATCTATGGATGTATGCTACTTGCCTGTAAAGTTTCATGAGCCATGAGTCACAACTCACGACCGTTCATAACTACCAAGTGGCCAGCTTGGTAAGCTACCAACAAAAAATTGCGACGGTTCATACCTGGACCGATTGGCATTTGAATTTTGCTCCTTCCCGCGCACACGTGTAATGTTGATGGGTTGCGTTTGCAGCTTGGCATGGGCAGTGCGCTGGAGACGCTGTGCGGGCAGGCGGTGGGCGCGGGGCAGGTGGACATGCTGGGCATCTACATCCAGCGCTCCTGGATCATCTGCGGCGCCACCGCGCTGGTGCTCGCGCCGGCCTACGTCTTCGCGGCGCCCATCCTCCGCGCCCTCCACCAGCCCGCCGCCATGTCCGCCGTCGCGGGGCGGTACACGCGGTGGGTCGTCCCGCAGCTGTTCGCCTACGCCGCCAACTTCCCGCTGCAGAAGTTCTTCCAGGCGCAGAGCAAGGTCTGGGCCATGACCTTCATCTCCGGCGTGGGGCTCACCCTCCACGTCGTGCTCAACTACGTCTTCGTCACGCGCCTCGGCCACGGCCTCTTCGGCGCCGCCATGATCGGCAACGTCACCTGGTGGATCATCATCGTCGCGCAGTTCGCCTACCTCGTCTCCGGCTGCTTCCCGGAGGCATGGAAGGGGTTCTCGATGCTCGCCTTCAGCAACCTCGCCGCCTTCGTCAGACTCTCCCTCGCCTCTGCCGTCATGCTCTGGTTGGTAGATACACGAATTTAATTGAAACCTCCTAGTAGATTGCCTGAGTATCATTTTGAACGGTGCTTATAGCTAGAATTTATATGTGTGTGTGTGTTGTCTAGCTTGGAGCTTTGGTACTACACTGCAGTGCTCATCCTTGTGGGCCTCCTGAAGAATGCTCAACTCGAGGTTGACATCATGTCAGTCTGGTAAGCAAATCTCCATTGACAAACCGAGTAACTGAAGTTTGTGTACATGTAAAGAAATGGTTCAGTGATTAAACAGTTTCTGAAACCTGCAGCATCAACTACCAGCTCTGGACCCTGATGGTTGCACTAGGCTTCAATGCAGCAGTGAGGTATAATGCGCGCAACAACACAAATATAGCACTGCTAACACAAAAACTGCAACTCTACAAAAGTAGACGAAATCCACTAGTGTTTGTGCTAATGCAAAAATAATGATAATAAAAAATCTATGACATGCAGCGTTAGGGTGTCGAACGAGCTAGGCGCCAACAGGCCGAAGGCAGCCAGGTTCTCGGTGATCATGGCGGTGTCAACGTCCGCCGCCATCGGGGCGGTCTTCCTGGTTGTGTTCCTCGTCTGGAGGACCGAGCTGCCGCGCTTCTTCAGCGACAACGACGAGGTGGTGAGCGAGGCCGCAAAGCTCGGCTACCTTCTTGCAGCAACCATCTTCCTCAACAGCATCCAACCTGTGCTCTCAGGCACGTACCGCTAACACTGATGAGTTACCAAATTAATCCAATGGCAATTGGAACATCTTAACAACAAGTTGTCACTGTGCAGGTGTGGCGATAGGAGCAGGGTGGCAGACGCTTGTTGCCTTCATAAACATTGGGTGCTACTACTTGGTTGGCATCCCACTGGGGGTCCTCTTTGGCTTCAAGCTTAAACATGGTGCATTGGTAAGGACAAAATCAGATCAACCTCCAAGATGGATGTATAACTATTATTTTTGAGAAATAGGACGGATGCACAATTATAAACGGGAAATCGGATTCTAACCTGCTCTGAATATACAACAATGTGTTTCTGCAGGGGATTTGGGTGGGCATGTCCATTGGCACGCTGCTGCAGACTGCTGTACTTCTCATAATTTGCTTCAGAACCAAGTGGGAGAAACAGGTGCCGTACAATGCAAACATCACCCGATCAGTCGATCATAGTTATTTTCTATATATAATGACCCAATCAGAGTTGAGAAGATCCTTATATATATATATAAAGTGTCTGAACTTTTAACGTGCAGGCTATGTTGGCCGAAGAGAGGATAAGGGAGTGGGGAGGAAGCAGTGAAACATTGCCGGCGGCGACAACAACAGTGACAAACGGTAGCATAGATAGATGATCAGATGGTTCCTGCATACAGATTGGACGATGCGCTATTTATATGTACATGGATAACACATATAGGTAGATTATATAGAAGTAATTAACCTGTACAGACTGAGATTGATCGAATGTACCTCGGCTTCGTCATTGGGGAAATCAGCCTTTTAGGATCTGTTTCGACCGGAGAAATGAAATTCAACTACTAATTCATGTTTAATGAGAATTAGAATTGGGCATCTATTTCAGTTCAGTTATATGGATGGAAACAGAGTCGCGAAACCAAATTAGCAGTGAAGTCAAATATAAGTTTTGTTTGGTTCAACACATTGAAGAATCGAGCGCGCAAACACACTGATGTATTTATTTATGTAGTGTACATATAACATACTACAAGTAAATATAAATAAAATACAAGTACTATTGACATGTACCAAATAATATTTTCTGAACATATAATATTATTATTTGCATAAATATAAGGCACATATATTGTAATTCTTATATTTATACAAGTTACTATTGATGTTACAGTAATGCATTATAAATTTTATATGAACGAATTTGTACAATGGATTGTACTAGTTTTTTTCCTTATATTTTATTATATGTCCACATAAATGTGCCTTTTTTTTGTTAGCCCATCATGTACTTTAAATATATAATAATACATTCTGAATATATTTAAATTACTATTTGTACCAACTCCGTTACAAAGGAAAAAAAGCTCCCACGAGTCCCTCATCATAGACGGCTTGTTCTTCATTGTCGGATTCAGTATACAAACTGGGCGTGGCGTGTGTATTACCAAGCTGGAGCATATGGGATGGCTGGAATGAGCAGCACTGTCCATGATCCGAAAACACTAGCAATTCCAATGACACATTCCGTGGCAGATCTTGGAACAGGGTCATGTTATATTTGTTGTGGGGTTGTCACAGTTCCAAGTTTGCACCAAACTATTGTTGAATTTAAGAACCAAAATTTGAAAACAAAAGCATTTTCCAAATGTCAAACAATATTTAAAATTCCAAAAACATTTTCTGAAAAATAAAAAAACTTGAAAACAAATTTAATAAAAACAAAACAAGAAAGAAAAGGAAAAAACAGAAAATTTGGTTCTTTTTTTTTGAGAAATAGAAAATTTGGTTCATAAACCTTCAGAGGGTTCCGAAAACCAGACAAGAACATGTTAGAAGGTTCCCAAAACCGAAATGAGCTAACAGATTAAATGGGCCGCCCCACATGCTTCACTGGTGTGGTTCACCTTCCCACAAGGCGCGGCAAATAGGAATTTCCCCTGTAACCAGGGGCATGGGAGCTCCTAATTGGCGCTGCAGGCGCCAATTAGGTAAGCTGGCGCTCACAGCCTGGAGCTCGTGGGCCGGTCCAACAAACAACTTCGCTCGACCGTTTCCTTTCGCTCGACCGCAACCCAGTTCCTTCGGTCGCTCGCAAGCCAAGTCATCTGTTGATCGGTCAATTTCTCAAAAACAAAAACTGTCAATCGTTCAAACCATTTGACCTTTGACTTTTGAAAAATAGATCTAAAAAAAGGTCAGCGATTTGAAAAAACATTTCACAAATTTGAAAAAAGTTCATCGTTTTTAAAAAAAAGTTCATCAAATTTGAAAAGAAAATTCACCGAATTTAAAAAGAGTACATCGATTTTGAAAAAAAGTTCATCGCTTTGAAAAAAGTTCATCAAATTTGAAAAGATTTCATGGATTTTGAAAAAAATTCAACAAACTTGAAAAAAGTTCATCGAATTTAAAAAGAGTTCATTGATTTTGAAAAAAGTTTATCGATTTTGAAAAAAAAGTTCATCGCTTTGAAAAAAGTTCCTCAAAATTAAAAAAAAGTTCATCAAACTGAAAAAGTATCGAGAACTTGAAAAGATAATCCGCGCATTTAAGAAATCAAAAAAAAAGAAAAAGAAAAACCGAGTAAACTGTCCAGAACAGTAGCGAACTCGAAAAACCTGGACAAGGAGAATAAAAAGAAAGCAAAGAAGAAAAAAGATCAAATGTACTGTGATGGTCTAGTGGTTAAAAGGCAAGAGAATAAACCGTGTCTTCTTCGTATCGTAGCTTTAGGTCACGTGTTCGATCCCCAGGGAAGCACCTTTTTTGTTTCTTTAAGAAGACAAAACGAAGGCAAACTGGGCCGGCCCAAAGCACAACGAGCGGGGGGTGCTGCAGGCGCCGGTTTGCAAAATTGCCTATAACTGGCGCCTGTGGCGCTAAATAGGATTCGCCGGCATGTGCCGCTTGATGCGACGCCTAGGGACGGCTCACCTGCACGGAGCCCGAACTAGGATGGCCCAGTAAGCACAAGCCGAGTCACGCTGACATCATGTGTGATTTTTTCCTTCACATTTTTATCTTTGTTTTTAATCAAAAAATTATATTTCGAAATATTTTAAATATACCACAAAAGCATTTTACATAATGTTTTTTAATTTATCTTATATTGGAAAAATCTTAAACATGTTTAAAAAAATATTCCTGGTGTACAGGAAAAACTGTATAACGTGAATGACAAAATTATAAATGTTAATCATGTGTATGAAAAATATTTTTGAAAATTAAAAAATGTATGTGACATTTAAAAAAATGTTTACAATGTAAAAAATGTTTGTGTAATTCAAAAAAAATAGTATATATAAAAATGTAAGTCACATTTAAAAAATATTCACAAGTTTCAAAAATGTGTTGTGGCATTTTTTTAAAAGGTTTTTTTTATTCAAAAAATGTTTAACATGTATTTAAAAAAAAGTTCATCACGTATTTGAAAATTATATTCAACACATGTTTTTTGGCAAAAATGTTAAACATGTATTTGAAAATGATGAACATGTATAATGTTTTTAAATGTATACAGAAAATATACAATGTGTATGAAAAAGTAGACATGTGTTGAAACAACAAAAACCAAAAAAGCGACAATGAAACAAGAAGAAAAGTGAAGAAACAATAAAAACCAAAAATATCGAAGAAAGAAACAAAGAAAACCAAAGTATAAAAAAAAAAGAAACATTGCAATAACCAAGAAAACCGAAATCATAATGAAGAAAAAAGGGAAATCGGCACAAAAACAAAGAAAACCAAATGAAAACAACAAAAAAAGAAAAACCCGGACTATATTGATCGAACGCAAGGACCAGACGTGGTGCGAAAGAAGCCATCGAGCGGTGTAGCTAATGGGCCGACCCATAGTCGTCCGCCCGTAGGCATTCCTTATTAGAAACCGATATGAGCGAGACGTAGGACTGGAGGTTACCCCTTGCAAGGAGGGGTGGGGGGCTTAAGGGGTCACTTTTGGTGCCTTGGGAGCATGCCAATGGTGCGTCTAGCTGCTGCCACATCTCGCGCGCTGGACGCTCCCTCTAGATTTTGTTTTTTTTTCTGTATGCATTGTCGGGTTTTAGATTTATTTGTCTATGTTTTTCAACTTTCGCTCGGTTTCCCTAGGTTTTGGAGAGACAAAGAAAATCTTGGGCTTCTTTTTGCATGGAAAAAAAGTTGTGCTTCCACGAGAAGCTGGAGGCAAAGTTTGCTTCGCGAGAAGCACATCTATACTTCTTGGAAAAGAAATATTGTGCTTCCACGAGAAGCTTATATTTACTTCCACGGCGGTTCTTCTCAAAAAGGGGGGAAAATATGCTTTCATGAGAAGCAAAGATGGAGACATAGATTTGCTTATGCGGGATGCATAATTGTGCTTCTCACAACGGAAAAAAGGTGAAGAAAACAAATAATTCCTTTCGGTCTTTTCTGATTTTTTTAATGAAAAAATCATTGAAACATCTACATGGGATCTAGTTTCCAAGATCTCGACGCACACAAAATTAAGAAGGAAAATAAAAATAATATAATATAAAAAACAATGATGGGAAAAGGAAAAGGATTTTTAAGGGTAAAAGAAAAATAATAAAACAATGGAAAAAAGAAATAGAAAAAACAGTGCAGGATGGCTTATACCGAGGAAGTGGCCCGTGGGGAGGGTATGCGTTGGGTTGCTATCCAACTACCCAGGCGTCAAATAGTAATCGCCTCCGTTCTTCTTCTACAAAAAGCAAAAAAAGAAGTTTATCTTCTATAGAGGGGGCGTCAGAGCATCTACTATGTCGTGCCTGGCATCCACATACATCAAATCCAGAATTTCAAATACATACAAATCCATTTATGTCCATCATACACGCTAATGCCGCACGTAAATAACAAATATTGATACCGAGTACATAGTTCTTATATAATTTTTATTTTAAGTGCACAACTCAAACACTGGCTCTTTGATTTCCATTGTGGATCCACATATACTCCACAAGATCACTGAGTAGTTACGCGTGCACATGATGATCTTGAAGATTTTGATGCATCTACAGAAAGTTCATAAACATCTTGATCTTCCGAGATTTGAACTTGTTCTTCAGGCGCTTCAAAATTATTGGTTTGGGCTACACCTTCATCCTCATACTCGACAATCATATTGTGCAAAATAACACAACGTGTCATCAGCTGCCATAAAGTTTCTGATTCATATCATTGCAGCTCCACGAACAATTCCCCAACAAGCTTGGAGCACTCCGTGGCCTCTCCACATCCTTTCTAACTGCTTTCTGAATTGTTGCAAAGTGGATTTGTTTGTTGCCTTTTGGGTCGAATATGGTCTACACAAACGCCGCGCTGAGGATGGATGACATCGGCAAGATAATATCCCACGTTGTAGTCACGACCGTTGACAGTATAGTTACACGGCGGCGATTTCCCATTACAAAGCCTCCTGAACAAGGAGATCGTTGAAGCATGTTGATGTCGTTACGAGAATACGACATTCCAAAGAAAGGATGCCAAATCTACAAGTCATGTGATGCCACTGCTCGGAACGGCTGCGGACCAAGGATTGCGACGAAGCTGCGGGACGTCGGGCACGGGGAGGAAGAAGAGAGTAGAGAGCAAATGGATCTGATAGGTTGAGGGGATGAATTTGATGCAATTTGTGATAGGGTAGGCATGTCGGTTCGGACATGGAGAAAGCGCCCAGGCATGCCCGGGCATCCCCATACCCCTCTACATTTGGACTGAATATAAGGCGTGTTGGTCAGCCTAGGCGTTTGAAGCTCGACAGGGTCAAGCTTTTTGACCGGATCGTTCGCCCGGGCGTTTGAGGGGGTTTTGGGTAGTAGATGCTCTCAGTTTACTATCTATATAATGTATACTCTCATGTAGTAGCATCGGAAGCCTATAAATAACCAATAATCCATTTTTGAGCCCTCAGCTGCATTCACGCTAATCAAAAAATGAAAATAAATATTAGAAAAATAAAAAAATTGTGTTGTAGATAAATTGATGTGTGAGGTTCGCTTTAATTTTTAACTTATTTGGACATTTGAGCAGCTCTCGATAAAAAAAAACAAATTCATGGTCTGTAAAAAAGTTTAGTATTCATGCACTATTCTAACATGATTTGTCTTTTTTGCTAAAAGCTGCTCAAATGTTTAAATGAGTTAAAAATTAAAGCGGACCTCACGTATCAATTTATCTATCACATAAAAAGAATTGACTTTTTTTAAATTTTCTAGTTTTTGTTTTGATTTTTTTTCTGCCCCGATACAGATGAGCCTGGTCACCGAAGCTTCATCAGCTTTATAGCTAGCTAACTCGGCGACTTGTCTTACATGTTCCTCCTCCGTTCAAGAGCGCATGCCACAAAAAACACACTCCTTCGTATACACCGGCCGGGAGCTCATATAGACACCGCACCGCGTGAGTTGCAGGGGAGTTGGACAGGTGGGTTTGGAGTAGCTGGCCTGCCGGCCGCCTGATACATCGCTGACGACGGCCGGCCGGGTCGATCAAATTGATGGGGAAGATGGTGTTGGTGGGCAAGTGCTGGCAGGAGTCGAAGCTGCTGTGGCACATCGCGTTCCCGGCGATCCTCACCGCCGTGTTCCAGTTCTCCATCAACTTCGTCACCGTCGGCTTCGTCGGCCACATCGGCGTGGTCGAGCTTGCCGCTGTCACCGTCGCCCAGAACGTCGTTGAGGGCTTCGCCTATGGTGTCCTGGTACGAACGCCACCAGCCAATTACTCCATCCGTCTTATAATATAAGAATATTTTTAACACTATAAAAACATTTTTGGCATTAATGTAGTGTTAAAAACATTTCTATAAGGAGTAATTTGCATATATGCTTACACATGCACATGCCCTCCGGTCCAGACAGGGACTAAGCAAGTAGAGACTTATTTCATCATTTAGACAGCTGCCGCCGCCGCCTCACTATTCTAAGTAGGACGCAAATCCTATAAACAAACTTAAAAGAACAGCTAAAAATGAAGGAACCCTTCGGCAACAGGCTTGTTACAAAATGGGCTGGTTCAATGCGGGTTCCATGGATGCCATGGCACCCCTCTGGAAATGCAAAAGGTTATTTTACCATATACTATCAGGCTAACAGATGTGTATTAGAAGTGATCAATCGCATGAGTGTTAAGCTCGGCAACCCAGCGATGAAGTTCTAGATCCGCCATTGGTTACGAAGGTATGTACGTGAGTTCATAAACACCTTGATTAACTGAATCATGTGTTCAATTCAGACTAGCTTGATCGGTTCTTAATTATATTCCAAAATTTGCAAAGCATGGACTAGATACATATTTTAAAAGGTTACTACTGGAAAGTTGTAATCCTAATCAAGATGCATGAAGTGCAGCTAGTAGGTAGGTATAGCTACACCACCAAAAAAAAAATCTATCTGTTGGCCCATTGTCAAATGGAGAGAGGAAAGAGAAGAAGGAAGAGAAAAAACTGGGTTTATGGTGGAGTATGGGGCTGAGTTGGCGATGTCCGTTATCCACCCGCATATGCGAACATTTGATGAGGCGTGTTGGATGGATAAAAATGTTCGGACCATCGGGTTTGAACATTTGGCATTTTGATGATCCGTGTTAAAGATACTAAAGAAAACAACATAGGAAGGTTTGGCAAGCATGAGCGCAAGACCCGCGGTTTGGCAAGCATTTTGACGATCCATGTTGAAGATGCTAAAGAAAACAACATGGCTCGTAATTGTGGTGGCCGACATGGCACCGTGCAGAGCATCCATCCGTATCCATATCCAAGTAAAGAGCCGGGCTTCTTTTCTGAACAGTGAAGCTGAGTCTAGATATCTGCTTTTGCTAGAACACAATCGTTCTCTCTAGGTCGATCTCCCTAAAAAATGTTTTGGGTGGAGCTGCGCGCACACAGATGTACGTGTGGTGCGTGCTCATCAGTCATCACTCGTCGTGCCGCGGCGGCCACACCTACTTCGAGTGGCCAGCCAAATTCGGGCCGACCCATGCATGATCGAACGAAGGACAAGGACTAGACGCCACGCCACGTCCAAGGGAACCATTTCTGATTTCCCGGCGGTCGTTTTCGATCGTTAGGTGCACGGGGCAAAATAGACAGATGCACACGCAGCCGGTCTATCCATGGACCACCCAAACTCCATCCACAAACACATGGGCACTAGCTACCTATGAATTTATTTTAAACACAATATAGACGTAAATGCTCGTACATACGCAGACGGTGCATGTACACGTACCGACATACATACGGCGCGTACATTTGGCCATTCCACTCTCTGCGTGTGGAGTAGGCAAGGGTAG
Organism: Triticum monococcum; assembly: GCA_034509565.1. Lineage (NCBI taxonomy): Eukaryota > Viridiplantae > Streptophyta > Magnoliopsida > Poales > Poaceae > Triticum > Triticum monococcum. The sequence continues at coordinate 50,070,350 of CM067844.1, forward strand.
TGCAGACCATGTCTCTCCTGTAATATACTCCCTCCGCCACAAATATACGATGTTCTAACTTTTTCTATGCGGAAAAGCCTTTTATTGTGAAAGCAATCGCTCACACATGTTCATCTGCATGGGCGGTCAAGTGAGTGCTCTGTCCCCTTTTTCACTTTTGTGTGTTTCTATCATCTTCTTTTTACATTTTTCCACTTCTATGTCGTTTTCCACAAAAAATCAATTTTTTTTCATTCTCCTATTCTGATTTCTGTGGGGTTTCATTTGTCTATTACACTTAAATATTTTTGTTACTTTTCTTCTTTTGGGGAGATGCGATGAAACTTTTTTTTAATGTTAACTTTTTTCTTTAATATATGAATATCTATGTTAAGATTTAAATACATGAATATATATATATGGATATTTATTTAATATATGAATAATTTTCTTTAATACATGAACATTTTTCTTTAATATATGAACATTTTCCTTAGACATGGAGCTCCAGAACTGGTAGGGGTACGAAACGGTCCGCATTTAGGGAGATGTGCCTAGACCGTTGACATCCCATGCCATGGTTAGATGCATGGCCAATCACCACGAACCGCCATTGGAGGAGCATGACGCCCAGCCCTAGCTGGCGTGAGGTGGCACGACTCTCTCGGCTATGGCAACTACACAACACAGCGCCCAACACCCGCACAACAAATGAGCCAGACTAGCGGCGACGCGCAGGGGAACCATATCTATTTGAAAAGGAGACTACTTGAACAGATGAAATGGAAGGAAGGCATGAAAGTTCGATCTACCAACATAGAGTCCGCCCCTCCTAGGAAGAAGAAATTTGCTACTTTGGCTCATCGGTCTGTCTATGAAGTTCGGTACTCAAAAAAGAGAAAAATAGTCCAAAACAAGCTTTTCCAAGCTCTACAAGACCTCCGTGTGTTGTCATTCAACTCCACACAAGCCTGTCATTGGGCTAGTTGCATCTTTGGCCGATACAAAGGAGAAGTGGCGGTCGGTGAAATAGCCCTCCAACTCATAGCTCTTCTTGCTTAACGTGAAAACTCCAATGCCGAAGAGGGGCCATGTGGAGCAGGGATTACCAGCAAATAGGGCAAGATCCACTCCCGAGACGATAAGGTCCGGAGACCATCGTGTTGAATCCTGGACGACGGTGTCAGAGGAAGCATGGGGTGACAACTGCAGACCATGGTTGGGAAGGAGAGGGAAAGGACGAAGATATTGCTGGATATAGTAGCACTTTTCTGATTAATTTAATGTCATGGAGAAGTTGCTTTCACCTTTATTGAACACACCATCCATCTCATAGAGATGAGAATGTATGAGCTCTAGTGACGGCAAGTGTCTCTCCATCATGGCCTTGTGAGGCTTGCAAGGTAGCTCAGATTGTATGCATGCATGACACTTAGAGCCTTTGGCTAGAGTGAAACTTGAGATTAAATTCAACTTAATTAGCTAGTTGTGTCATACAACCAAAATTAATATGACAAAGACGTGAATGCCAAACCTCATATTCGTTCACACTCGAATGAATATGGTTCACGACTTTATTACAAAAATTCACTAGGAAAAGGCGGAGTAAACTTCTACATTAATATCCTTCTCCAACAAAGAGTCCATATCTCGATATGACTACTCTATTATATACTCGAATACGAACTTAAAACCTTCCTTACATAGAAGGGATCCACTAACAAGATCCTTTTTGATAGCGGGACATGCTACATATTCTTTAGCTACACAATTTTCCCAAAGTAAACTTCGGACCCAATGTGCCAACACTAGGAACAAAAGCATGTGAGCCATTCCCCATCAGAACGGAGCAATCTCGTGTGCCCTGGTAAGAAGATAACAATGACACATCAGCACGCACATGAATATTTGCATCTGTATCAACCCACCAATCAATGGACTAACAAACTGTAAGTACAATAAAAAAAACTACCATACCCAGATACCCCCATTATCATTGTTGCTCATGGTCACACTGGCAGACTTGGAGTCCTGTGCTGGCTTCTTAAACTTGTTCAGGCACATTTCAGCCCAGTGACCATCATCACCACAAGTGAAGCAACCAACGTTCTTCTTGTCTTTCTTCTTACCTTTCTTATTGAATGTAGTATTTTGTTGGATCGTGTTCTTTCTCTTGAACTTGTTGAAATTCTTCTGCATCACATTTGCGCTAGAAGATCCCTTGGCCCCTTTCATGTGTGAGTCATTTGCTCTTGAAATCTGCTCAACCTCAGATGACCGATGACACCTCAACCGAGAATTCATGTCTTAAGTGCTTGAGAGAAGTAGCAAAGTTCCTTTGAGAAGGAGGGGGTTTAGCAATTATGCATCCCATGACAAACTTATTCGGTAATTCACACTTATAGAGCACGAGCTCCTTAGCGATCCAATGCATCACATGAGCCTGGTCCAGTACAGTACGACTATCAACCATCATGTAATCATAATCATAGAACTGCTCCATAGTATACATCTCACTTCTAGCATCGGTTGCACCGCACTTAGCTTTGAGTGCATCCCATAAGTTCTTCGCAACCCACATATGCAGATATGGGTCGACTAACATGTCTCCGATCACACTCAGAATGGCTCCCACAAAATGGTGGTGGCCTCCCTAAATGCCTTTTCGTGTTCAGGAACAATCATTCCAGTGGGGAAGCCACCAGCGACCCAAAATACATTCATTGTTGTGAGTCACAAGGTGCTCTTGGCCTATCAATGCTTAAAATGCGTACCTGTAAATGGGTCCGGTTTCAATGTAGCAAAAAACCTTGAATAAAAAAATGCCTATACAAATAAAGTTTTTGGATTGCGGGATATATTAACATTTTTTGATTAATTTAACAGTGTGAAGCTCATACAGATATTTAAACATGTGAGCGTGTAATGAACATAGAACCGAAACATCTATGAACAAAGTAAATACGACTAGCACATGAACAAGTAAATAGGGATGAACAGATCATATCCTCCACTAGACCAGGCTAAGGTCGTGGATGCAGCAGCGGCCGTAGCTTCCTGTGTAGCCTTCTTCTTGGTGGCGGCGGCATTAGCCATGGCGTTGGTGTCGGGGAAGTAGTTGAAGCAGAGGACGGGGATGAACAAGGAGCAGTCGCGCCGAGGCGCTCCCGAAAAACCTTATCGCCCTTCTCCCAGTGTAGGATCGCAAAGTAGGGGGTTCTGGAGGCCTACTCTTCCGAACGGCCATGAACATGGTGATGGGATGGGATCGCCTTAAGCATCATGAGTGGAACATTAGAGTGACAAGGAACTGAGTGTGTGGGCTGGAGTGTCAACACGTCCAATATAGGCCATCCTGTACGGGGTCATGGGCTTAGGCTTAGGCCCACACCCAAGTCGCCAAACAACTCACAGTCCAATGTCTTGGATAGTGTCACTTCCATTAGCAAGGCGGCGGCGGAGCACGTGTGCTCCAATAACATGTAAAAAAAAATCTCATATAAAAAGGTCTCAATTCTTTTTCACTAGTGGTATGGTATTAAACTTTCCATCACTTCATGACACCCTACATAGACATAGGCCTTAGAGATTAACAAGGAATTATTGTTCATATGGACCCAAGGCCCATCTATAATTCAACAAATATCTTCTTCGAGGTAAACTTGTTTAGAGCCTTCCGCACAGTGTATATGTTTTTTTAGGGAGTAACCAAGCTTTTATTCATCAAATGCCACAACAAGTGGGATACATCTCTGGTCATGGGGTTGGCCCAACCAAATGTGTCGCCCCGGACCTAAAGAAAAAGCATACTTGGCTAGTCTATGTGCCTCTACATTAACGGCACGACCTTCAAAAGTAAAAACACAACTTAAAGTAAAAACTCTACCGTGAATCTCAGCAATAATAGCCCGTGTCTGTTGGCTAAAGGCTAAACCTAGGCAAACATTAGGCCGGGACGAGCTTGTAAAAGCCCGATCATCTTTTCTCAAGCCCGAGCCTAACCTGAAGCCCGCAATACACTCTTTTATTGAGTCTGAGCCTGGCCAAAATCTTGTTTTTCAATGTTCACATGTGTAAGCCCGACCTGAAATACTGAAAAAGGGAAGCTCGAGCCCAGACTGAACTACCATCTGCGCTGCAAAACGAGGCCCAAGCCTAGCCTGAACGACAAGTATGGCCCAACTTCGCATGGGTTTTTCAGGCCGGACTGCCCGTGCTCAGGTCTACTAAAGGCTATCACACGATTAACGAGTTGAAAAAATGCTTTCATATCTGAATAGATCGGCGTTTGAATTTTGCTCTTCCCGCGCACGCATGTAATGTTGCAAGTAGAAAACACACTGATCGACGGTGTGGGTTGCGTTTGCAGCTTGGCATGGGCAGTGCGCTGGAGACGCTGTGCGGGCAGGCGGTGGGCGCGGGGCAGGTGGACATGCTGGGCATCTACATCCAGCGCTCCTGGATCATCTGTGGCGCCACCGCACTGGCCCTCGTGCCGACCTACGTTTTCACGGCGCCCATCCTACGGGCCCTCCACCAGCCCGCCACCATCTCCGTCGTCGCCGGTCGGTACACGCGATGGGTCATCCCGCAGCTGTTCGCCTACGCCGCCAACTTCCCGCTGCAGAAGTTCTTACAGGCGCAGAGCAAGGTCTGGGCCATGACCTTCATCTCCGGCGTGGGGCTCGCCCTCCACGTCGCGCTCAACTACATCTTCGTCACGCGCCTCGGTCATGGCCTCTTCGGCGCCGCCATGATCGGGAACGTCACATGGTGGATCATCATCCTCGCGCAGTTCGCCTACCTCGTCTCGGGCTGCTTCCCGGAGGCGTGGAAGGGGTTCTCAATGCTCGCCTTCAGCAACATCGCCGCCTTCGTCAAGCTGTCCCTCGCCTCCGCCGCCATGCTCTGGTTGGCAGATACACGAACTTAATTGAGATCAGCATACAGGTTGCTTAAAATGCACTATCATTTTGAATAGTACTTATAAATTTATACATGTGTGTGTTATCTAGCTTGGAGGTCTGGTACTACACTGCAGTGCTCATCCTTGTGGGTCTCCTGAAAAATGCTCAACTCGAGGTTGACATCATGTCAGTCTGGTAAGAAAATTTCCTCTGGCAAACTTGTAACTGAACTTTGTGTACATGTAAAGAATCGATTCAATGATTAGACTACATCTGAAATTGACAGCATCAACTACCAGCTCTGGGCCGTGATGGTTGCATTAGGCCTCAATGGAGCAGTGAGGTATAATGCGTGCAACAACACAAATATAGCAGCACCAACATAAGACTGCAATTGTACAAAAGTAGATGAAATCCATTAGTGTTTGTGCTAATGCAAAAAATGTCTGACATGCAGCGTTAGGGTGTCGAACGAGCTGGGCGCTAACAAGCCGAAGGCAGCGAGGTTCTCAGTGATCATGGCGGTGTCGACGTCCGCTGCCATCGGTGCAGTCTTCCTGGCCGTGTTCCTCGCCTGGAGGACCAAGCTGCCACGGGTTTTCAGCGACAACGATGAGGTGGTGAGGGAGGCTGCAAAGCTCGGCTACCTTCTTGCAGCAACCATCTTCCTCAACAGCATCCAGCCTGTGCTCACAGGCACGTACCACCGAGTTACCAAATCAAGCCATTATTCCCAATGGAAACTGGAAGATCTGAACAGCAAACTTTTCGGTGTCCTTGTGCAGGTGTGGCGATAGGAGCAGGGTGGCAGACGCTTGTTGCCTTCATAAACATTGGATGCTACTACTTGGTTGGCATCCCACTGGGATTCCTCTTTGGCTTCAAGCTTAAACTTGGTGCACTGGTAAGGACAAAATCAAATCAACTTCCAAAATGAGACGGGCAATCGGACTCTAACCTCTGCTCTGAACATACAACAATGTGTTTCTGGCTTTCTGCAGGGAATTTGGGCGGGCATGTCCATTGGCACACTGCTGCAGACTGTTGTACTTCTCATAATTTGCTTCAGAACCAAGTGGAAGAAACAGGTACAGTGCTATGCTAATATCACTCAATCCAAGATTTGTTTTCTATAGATATGATTCAATCGAATTTATTTCTTGACTTGATTGAAGTTGAGCAGATCTCTAATCTGAACTTCTAACATTGCAGGCTATGTTGGCCGAAGGGAGGATAAGGGAGTGGGGAGGAAGCAGCGAAACATTGCCGGCGGCGACAGACCGCATAGATAGATGATCAGATGGTTCCTGCACGCAGATTGGACAATGCTATTTATGTACATGGAAAACACATATAGGCAGATTATATAACTAATTAACCTGGACAGATTGAGATTGATCCAATGTACCTCGACTTCGTCATTGGGGAAATCGGTCTTTTAGGATTTGTTTGGATCGAAGAAATGAAAATCAACTACTAATTCCTGTTTAACGAGAATTAGAATTGGGAATCAATTTCAATTCAGGTATATGGATGGCGACAGAGTTGCAAAACCAAATTAGTAGGGAAGTCAAAGCTAAGTTTTGTTTGGTTCAGCACTTTGAAGAATCGAGCGCGCAAACACAAACTAATGTATTTCTGTATGTAGTGTTACATATAACATATTACAAGTAAATATAAATAAAATACAAGCACTAGACATGTACCAAATAATGTTAATATGAGGCACATATATTGTGCTTCTTATATTTATACTACAAAATACTATTGATGTTACAATAATGGATTACATATTTCTACGAACTAATTTGTACAATGGATTGTAGTAGTTTTTTCTATTATAGTTTATTCTATGTCCACCAGGGCATATATGTACTTTTTTGTTCTTGTTAACCCATCATATACTTTATAAATATATACGTAATACAGTATATAATCTATTCTAAATATATTTATATTACTATTGAACGAGCAGCACTGTTCATGATCCGAAAACAGACACAATTCCAATGACACATTCCGCGGCAGATCTTGGAACAGGATCATATTGTGGAGTTGTCACAGCAGATCTTGGAACAGGGTCATATTATGGAGCTGTCACAGTTCCAAGTTTGCACTTCAGACTTGAGAACTCAGGCTTTGATCTAGCTAGACATGGGAGCAGGGGCATCTGCTTGCTTTGTATGGCCAGCCATTTCCCTCTTTATGCAAAAAATAATAATGCCAGGTGTATCTTTTAGTAAATTTTAAAATCAGATTTCCTCATTCAATACTTGAACATACATATTTTACAATTGGCCCTTGACATGCATTTAGTTTAGCTCTGTCACTAATGTCGAAAATACAGGCAAGACATAAAAATGGAACTGCGTACGCACATACAGAAAGGCATTGCTTTCAGACATCAAAATACATTCAACTTCCTTTTTGTATATCGAATATTTACATTGTGCACACAATCATAAAATGAGACTGCCAAAGGTTTCTCATGCTTATCACCTTGGGAAATTCATATCTAAAGCACAACAGGAAATATCTCTGTAATTTATGGTATATGATGACTAAATCCTCATTTTTCTGTCTTCTATCTGTCATCTTATGCTGGTATGCCTAACTTTGAACCCAAAAAGCCCTCGTAGGATAGGATATGCGCCATGCTCACAAACTGAAGATGCAAAACCCTACCTCAACTTGGAAAAGAACCTGACCGCTTGATATGATCAAGGGTACCTCTCAAGCCATATCGTTCAACTGCTCGAATGCCAGCTCGAAACCCATCTCCATATATTGCAGAGGGGTCTGTTTCGATCTGGTGCTTGAAGAATTCTCCAAGTTTTTTCTCAAAGTCAGTCTTTTCACCCTTTTTCACCAAGGAAGATGGTGAAGAAGGTGTCGCTGTTGCTTCTGCTGCTACTGCTGCTTCTGCTGCTACAGCTGCTGCTTCAGATGTGGTTGCAATGCTACTACTTGAACCTGATACGATTTCAGACTCAAGCCAGAGATGAGCTAGGACCTGACAGATGCCTTCTTCAACCTCTGGACTACGGATTCGGTATCCTATAAATAAAGAGAAGATATCAATACGTAGATGCAGCAGGGTTTGATGGCACAAAAATACAAGTATGCATAAGATTCTGCAAAACGAAAATAGACACGTACAATAGTACCTTTAAGTCGAAGGTATGCATGCATCATCTCATGAGCTAGAATATAGCCTGTGAGCAGTCTGCAAGCAATTAATCAGTGGAAATCAAACATACGCACATTCGCAACAAAGGACTTCTTAACAGGTTCGTACACTGGTTGCAGAATCAACTTAAATCAAACATTAGCATCAACTGTGCTCAGTTTGGGAAACGTATGAAAATAACTAAATTTACCTTGGCAAAGCATATAGGACAAGAATTGCAGTCACTTCACACCGCCGAACTAGTTTCTGTGGTGCTATAGAAATGTCTATCATTTTGTTTCCTGGTCCAATTATTGGTCGTCTCGATATCTGTGTAGTGTATATGTTAATTTACCATGAATTCTCATAAGTATGAAGGTGACATACAAGAAAATGTTGTAAGAACTTACCATTCTGACAATTTGCTCTTCCGATAGGCAGAGACCCCTGGTTTCAGGAAGGTGATGCCCCTAATCAAGCAGGTTAAAAAATTAGTTAATCAACATACATTACAAAATGGTGAATATCATATCACTTACCATTTTCTCTACTTCCCTGGCTTCATTTAAACCTTGACGTTCAACCAAAAGCAAGGGGATCTGTTGCTCTACTTTCATGTTCAAACCCTCATAGAATTCCTGGATATCAATGTATACTGGTTGGCACTCGTCTGTGTCCATTATTGAAGTATATAGACACTCCAAGCAGAGCTTCCGGCCATCATCTAATGTTATGTACTTGATATCCTTTGGCTGGGGTTGATGATAAAAAATGGAAGACGCAAAATTCATTAGACCAATCAAATGTGAATATTTGCACTATGAATTGAAGCAGCTGTAAGCCTGTAACTGAAGTAAACTGCCAGTTAATTTCTGTTTGGTATAGCCATAACCCCAACCTCCATTCGTTCACAACTGCAACACCTAGGAGTACCGTCATTGTCATGCGAAGGACAATACTTCTGCATCCAGAAAGGATGGGCCCGGTATTCAATTAAACCATTTTTATTTGTTCGAATCTGGTCACAAAAATACAATCAGCACATTTCAACAAATAAATTAAAATTAGGCACCACCAAATACTCAAGCTCACTCATAAAGTTGAAACATCGGTTGCTTACAAAGTTCTTGCAAACATCACATTTTGGATGAAAGTTCTCCTTGTAGCAGGAACTGTGGTATGGATGATCTTCATGTACTGCAAACTTGCCAACAGAAAGGCTGACATTTATAATTTTATCACAACTTGAGGTATGTTAAATCAAATGTGTTAGTTTTTGTACCTCAGAGTCTGATATTGGCTCACTGCAAGCTAAACACCTGAAGCACTGAGGGTGCCAAACAGAATCCATACAACTGAGAAACTGTCCATGTCCAAGTGGAGTTTTACATCCAGCACAAACCCTACATGAGTTAATATGATGCACCATATCTGTTAAAAATGCTAAACAAAGAAGCTCCTGGCAAAAACAAATGGAGACAGAACCCAATGATTCTACCATCTTATAATATAGAGTTCTGAGAACCCAAGGTTTCCACTATTTTACTCTACAGTAAGGGTATTAGAACTCGAGGAGACAATTGATTTCAGATGGCAGGTATAAGAGCGTGACTTAACAATGGCAGCATGCAAAGAGAGAATTGTCTCATAACTTAAAGGTAGGTGGAAGATATATGTCACTATGCAGTTAAATTTCGAAAAGACTGTGACTACCAAAAGTATTTAAATTTGTCACCTGTAACAATATTGCTACCTTTTTGCAAAAAATATTTCATTCACTATAAATTTTTATATTTTTTACTAACATACTCGGATATGGATGGTCAAAGGTCTCTATCGAGACCACATTTAAGCCGGAAACAAGTAAAATGGAATGAAGGTAACTAATACATAATACTTGCGGGACAACGCATATGTTTACATTGGTTACCCATAATCAACCCAACCAACAAGTCAGTGCATACGCTCCCAACACTAATCAAACGTTCCTAATCGGGGAAAGTTCCGCCGTATAGCAGTCAACTGGATTACCTGCATCCACCGGTAAGCCTCAACACTACCCAAGTCTTTCCGAGCTTTACACTTTTACAACCATACGCTTGGAATAAAATGTGAAACTATACTAGTGATCATTGTTACATGAACGATTTTTCAGTGGAGTACAAACTCAATTTGAAACATATATATTGATCCCCGGTCCCAATCACACCCTGATCTTGGACTGAGCAGTATGATTTAGATCAGCAGTTTAGATAAGGTTTCTGCTGTTTCTATATTGTATAAAGCAGGTTGCAGAGTATGAACCACACATTCACAAGCCTGATGAACAGAATGCCCTAGTATTCGTTGTCATCCCACAGGCATGTACCTTCTCATATCATGCTATGAAGCTGGTCATGAATCAATGGCCTGATGCTATTTTATTACATGTCCTGAATTTTGCTTCATCCCCCAAGTTGATACATGAGGTTAAACATCCAAAATCGTATTCGTTCTCACCTTTTGTGAGATCAACAAATTACAGCAATGGATGTAAGTGAAGCACATCTCAACCAAATATATATGCATGTGTTTTTTGCTATAAAATCAATTAGTTAGAAAAACCAACACAGTAGATTGTTATTCACTGTTTCACACTAATGCAACATGCAATGCAAGCGCCACTCAGTGGTGTCAAGTGTCAACGAAAGAAAAACAAACTTTTCCATGTCCACAAGCTAAATTATCGTGAAACTAGAGATGAATCATAATGTACTATTATAACAAATACCTCGATCTACTTGATGGCAAGATATCTGGCAGTAGGCTAGTTGCTGGAGTACTATCTGAGTGAACTCCCCCCGCCGGAATCTTCTGACGAAGAGGATGTTTATCTTTCAAACTTTCTTGCAGAGCCCGTGCAAGCTCTTCATCTTCTTCTAAATGATCATCAGTATCTGGTTCATAAGTAAAAGCAAATGACAAAAACATTAAAAATATTCTTTCTATTAATTTTACATATTTGGACATGCTCATTAACCTAGAACTGCTATTCCAAACTAAGAAACTTTAATGACACATGCAACCAGGTAAAAGAATCTCTAAACTACTCCCTCTGTGCCAAAAACGTTCTTATATTATGGGACGGAGGGAGTAGAGATTATCAAAACTGGTTTAGTTGGGATAATACAAACCAATGGCCTTTCCCTTCCTTTGACCTTCCTCTGATAAGGATAATGCAATAGCACGATCTATGTCTTCATTGTCACTGGCATGTGTACCCTGCAGTATAATTGGAACCAAATTAGCAACAGTGAAGTAAATAAAGCTGTTCATTTTATCTTGGAATCATGTACCACGTTGTGCACCCTGATTTATATAAAAATGCAGTGGCTTCTGAAAAATAAAGCACAAATTGTTCGATCCCTCACTATCTATGCTTCTGTAGCATTCAAATTTAAACTTCCCACAACTGATTTATCCCATGTGATTTGTCACAGAGAAGAGCAATTTCAAATTGAGAGAGTAATGAACAGACAAGGAAGCGCATGATAAAATGATAATATATGATAGTCAGAATTAAGATTTGAAGAATCATGACTCGCTTCTATGCATTTTTAGGAATGAACATTTTACAGCTAGTTATTTCCAGCGAAGAAGAAGGCAAAATTGGGCAGTACATGTGACGTAGCGTGCTGGGTTGAATAGCCTTCACTAAAGTTCCCGTCGTACTGTCCTCTTATAACTTTATTTACCGAACTTTTAACAACTTTGCTCAGCCAACCCATGTATTTCTTTATTGGAGGATGAAGATCCATTTTGTCCACCCGATGATGAAAATCTATTTTGTTCAGCCGATGATGACGATCCCTTGGAGGATGACGATCCTTTGGAGGATGACGATCCCTTGGAGGATGACGATTCATTTTGTGCATCCGAAGGTGGAAGATCCTTGTGCCTGCAGCAAAAAGTAAATTCACGCAGAAATAAGGTAAGAGAAACCCGCATCTGAGTTTCTTATCTGCATTAAGGCTCTAGGCCGGCATCTCCATTAGTATCTCATTTAGTTCATTTTCCGCATAGATTTCAATAGTGGGCACTGATGCTAAATCTTGTTTCATACCCCCCCCCCCCCCCCCCCCATGCCTAGCAACTAGTTTCCCTCTGAAAAATTGATTTTTTATCAAATTCAGAAAACACATAGGGCAAAAGGCTGCGCCATGTTCCTACACAATCGGCACTCACAGAATTTATGGAGAACTTGGAGCAAGCAATTAGGCGAGATCTGCTTTGAAATGGAACATCGCAGGTACACAAAAAACGGGATAATGGTTCATTATCCATCTGAGGGTGGACTCGACAAGATATTTTGGTGGAAATGTCAACGGTAGGCTCCCACAGCCCAGAGGGATCAGATCATGGAAAAGAAGCCCCAGAACAGCATTGGAACCTCAGAAAGGGAAAGCCATGGCTTCTTTACCTCAGCGAAGGAGAGGTACGCGCCAGCGACCTTGGATTCAGCACAGCACAGACGGGGCTGGAACTGCGTCTGGGATGCTATATGAACCACAAGAACTTCCAGCCACACCGCGTGTCCGGTCTTCCGCGGCTATTCGTACTGCCTGTCGGCCGGAGACGGCCGGAGAGGCGCGGCGGAGTGCTCCGGCGGGGAAGAGAAGGGAGGCGAAACGGGTGCGAGTAGGAGGCGAGGAGAGCGTGACATGGACGGGCGAGTCAAGAAAATAAAATGCGAATCTGGTGTGGAGGCGAGCGACGGCTCTCCCGTCTAACTAACTCCCACCGCTCCGCGTCGCGGTCGCGGCGACGTCAACCCCCCGACGGTACCGGGAGGGGAGGGGAGGAGGCCCACACGCGGGGTGGTGGCGCAGCGGCGTCCCTCTCGGGCATTACGTCGAACGTGCTGTGGGCGTGCTAGTGGAGGGAAATCGCGTGGAAACGGCGGTCCGGTCAATTGGTTGGATCTGGATGAAAGAGTGTGACATACTCTCTCCGTTCCAAAATACAGTGCATCCGTGCTTTCAAGGTTTAATTTTGACCACAAATTCAACCAACAAGACCGACTATGCGGAAACAAAAATTATATAATTAAAGACTTTTTTTGAATACAAATTCATTGATATAACTTTTGCCCCCGCCGTAGTTGGTCTCGTTGGTTAAATTTATGGTCAAAGTTAAAATGCGGGAACCGAGGACGCACTATATTTTAGAACGGATGGAGTATATCTTTGGTATCCATACCATAACTCTAGATGACCTCAAGGCTAAAAGAGTAAACTGCATCTAGAATCATTGAACTTTGTCATGCATTTGCAATTTAGTCATAAACTTTAAAATTGTGATGCGCCGGTCACAAATTAAAAATTGGGATGCGCCAATCACCAAAGGTAGCAGAAGCAATTATAAAAACATAAAAGTTGAGTGAATATCACCATTGGTACATGAACTTGTACAACATTAACAGATCCATACACAAACTTGAAAAACCCATAAAAGCGGTCACCGAACTCATAACGCGGTAAGAGTTTGTTACAAAAGACCCAAGCAGTTGCTAGATTAGACACGTGGCACGTGCCAGCCCTGGGTTCTTTTTTAGAAACACCCTATCATTATGTAAATGCGTTATAAGATCCCGACTTCCCCATTCTGCAATTCTCAACCTTGAGCCCAAATTCCTAACCTGCACTCCCACCATCGAGGGCTTCCCGTGGTCGTGCAGCACGCCGGTATCGCATGGCTCCTGGCGTCACGAAAAAAGGTGGTGGTCGTGGGTCTCCCAGGCGGCAGCATGACCCAAGCAGTGGCGGTGGCATGAAACTCTCCCTGGCAGCGACAACAACACGGGCGGAGCGACGGCTTGAGGAACGACGACGGGGTAGGATTCTACACCTAATCAGTCGCTGTTGTGCATCTTATGTGTATCATGTAGCATGTTGTTGAACAATGAGTATTTGTCTGGTTGAAATATGTTATTGAAATTTGGTGGAATTTTGTACTGCAATGCTGACGGTGCTTTGTGTAATCTTGTTGAAGAATTCTTCCCTGCATATACAACAACAACCTCTATGGGGAGGGTTATCTGACCTACATTCTATTTTGTGGCAACATGGGGTCGTTTTTACAAGATTCCATTCCACCTCGTCGTCGAGGACTTATTGAAAATATATGTCATTTAATTAGGTTTTTTTCTTAAAAAAGAACCCAACGCTAGCATGCCACTCGCTAATGTGGCATCTAATCGGGCAACTGCTTGAGTCTTTTGTACCAAATTGTTACTGTTGACGTGGCGTCTGATCGGGTGAAAGCACAAGTGCTCCCTAGGTGGTTTTGATAATTGATGACAACATATCTCTTGTTGGACTAACGTTTTCATCTAGTATGTTTCAGATAAGTTCAACAATGGAGTGGCATGGACTAAAGGTTGTGGGAAGTTCTCCAAGATGCTAAGGACAAAGGATTGGCTAAAGCTTGAAGCTCAAGACTCTTCATTTTACATTTTAGTGATCCAAGATCACATTGAGTCCATAGGAAAGCCAATACTATCAAGGAGAGATGAGGTGTTGATGATGAACTCCTTGCTCTTGTGCTTCAAATGATAGTCTCCCCAACACTCAACTCTCTCACATAGGATTTGGATCTGGTGGAAAGAAGATTTGAGTGGAAAGCAACTTGGGAAGGCTAGAGATCAAGATTCATATGGTAGGAATGAAATATCTTGGCCTCAACACATGAGTAGGTAGTTCTCTCTCAGAAATAGGATGCTGAAAGTGTAGGCTTAGTCTGATGGCTCTCTCCACGAATGAAGAGGAGGTGGAGGGGTATATATAGCCTCCACACAAAATCCAACCGTTACACACAATTTACCAATCTCGGTGGGACCGAATCAACAAACTCGGTCGGACCGAAAAGGTAAACCTAGTGACCGTTAGAGATTTCGGTGGGACCGACTGGATCAACTCGGTGGGAACGATGTGCTAGGGTTAGGGTAAATCCAAAACTCGGTTTGACCGATTACTCAAACTCGGTGGGACCGATTTGGGTAATAGGCGAAACAGAGAGTTGGCCAAGCAAACTCGGTGTGACCGATTGCATATCTCGGTGAGACTGAGAATAATGCAATAGATAACAGAGAGTTTGCAAGCCCATCTCGGTGAGACCGAGATCCCATCGGTGAGACCGAACTGATTAGGGTTTCTGGCAGTGGCTATGACAAGTGAAACTCGGTGGCGCTGGATAGGAATAATCGGTAGGTCCAAGTTTGGCTTTAGGTTTAGGTCATATGTGGAAGTGGGAAAGTAGCTGAGGATTTTGGAGCATATCATTAAGCACTTGAAGCAAGAGGTTCATTAAGCAACACCTCATCCCTCCTTGATAGTATTGGCTTTCCTATGGACTCAATGTGATCTTGGATCACTAAAATGTAAAATGAAGAGTCTTGAGCTTCAAGCTTTAGCCAATCCTTTGTCCTTAGCATCTTGGAGAACTTCCCACAACCTTTAGTCCATTCCACTCTATTGTTGAACTTATCTGAAACATACTAGCAGAAAACATGGACTAATGTTTTCATCTAGTATGTTTCAGATGAGTTCAACAATGGAGTGGCATGGACAAAAGGACGTGGAACCCCTTCAAGATGCTGAGGACAAAGGATTGGCTCAAGCTCAAAGCTCAGGACTTCATTCTTTCCATTTTAGTGATCCAAGATCACATTGAGTCCATAGGAAAGCCAATACTATTAAGAGGGGATGAGGTGTTGCTTAATGGCTTGCTTGTGATATGCTCCAAAAGCCCTCAACTACTTTCTCACATCCACATATGTTGCAAACCAAAAGTCAAACTCGACTCCACCAAAATTTTCTATCCGGCGCCACCGAGTTCTCTTGACATAGCCACTGCCAGAAACCCTAATCAATTCGGTCTCACCGATGGGAACTAGGTCTCACCGAGATGGGCTTGCAAACTCTCTGTTGCCTATTGCAATAATTTCGGTCCCACCGAGACATGCAATCAGTCCCACCGAGTTTGCTTGGCCAACTCTTCGTTTTTCTTATTACCCAAATCGGTCTCACCGAGTTTGTGTAATTGGTCAAACCGAGATAAGGCTTTACCCTAACCCTAGCACATTGGTTCCACCAAGTAGATTATATCGGTCCCACCGAAAACCCTAATGGTCACATTTTGAACTAAATCGGCCTGACCGAGTTTCTTGATTCGGTCCCGTCGAGTTTGGTGTTTTATGTGTAACTGTTAGATTTTGTGTGGAGGCTATTTATACCCCTCCACCCACTCTTCATTCGTAGAGAGAGTTATCAGAATATGCCTACACTTCCAACATACATTTTCTGAGAGACAACCACCTACACTTGTGTTGAGGTCAAGATATTCCATTCCAACCACATAAATCTTGATCTCTAGCCTTCCCAAGTTGCTTTCCACTCAAATCATCTTTCCACCAAATCCAAATCCCGTGAGAGAGAGTTGAGTGTTGGGGAGACTATTATTTGAAGCACAAGAGCAAGGAGTTCATCATCAACACACCATTTATTACCTTTTGGAGAGTGGTGTCTCCTAGATTGGTTAGGTGTCACCTGGGAGCCTCCGTCAAGATTGTGGAGTTGAACCAAGGAGTTTGTAAGGGCAAGGAGATTGCCTACTTCGTGAAGATCTACCGCTAGTGAGGCAAGTCCTTCGTGGGCGATGGCCATGGTGGGATAGACAAGGTTGCTTCTTTGTGGACCCTTCGTGGGTGGAGCCCTCCATGGACTCGCGCAACCGTTACCCTTCGTGGGTTGAAGTCTCCATCAACGTGGATGTAGGATAGCACCACCTATCCGAACCACGGGAAAAACATCCGTGTCTCCGATTGAGTTTGAATTCTCCAAACCCTTCCCTTTACATTCTTGCAAGTTGCATGCTTTACTTTCCGCTGCCTATATACTCTTTGCATACTTGCTTGATATGTATTGTGATTGTTGAAATAATGCTTAAACTCCACTCAAACTGAAAAAGCTAAAAAATTGCAACTTTGGCATGAAGTGTCTAATCACCCCCCTCTAGACACATCTACTTCAAGGTCCTACATCGGGCAACTACTTCAGTCTTTTGTACCAAATTGTTACTGCATCGTGAGTTAAGTGACCACATTTATGGGTTTATCTCTAAAACCGTAATGCCACTTTATATAAAGCCAGGATTGTTGCCTCTAGCCAATGATGGTCATAAAGGGAATATTGAAAACAGAGAACCCAAGAAATCATCTTGGGGTCAAAAGTGGCATTACGGTTTTAGATATATACCCAAGAAATCATCTTGTGGTCAAAAGTGTCTTTGAGAAGGTTCATGGTTCCATGGGAGAGGTTTTTCCGGATTACCAATGTCATGCACCAAAGATCCAAAGAAAATCCAATAGAGTCAAGGCTCTTAAAAAAGGAAAAATCGGGAGGCAGATTCAGATGCCAAATTTCACAAAGTGATGTTCGGTCTGTGACAGGGTTTCAAGAGATTTCATCAAGTGAATGTCCCTCATTTTAAGTAGATCAAAAATCTATGCATTTTATTTAAATTGCTTTTTTAATTAGGGTTTGATGATTTAAACCATTTCGATCCATGTATTTTTTGGGGGGATGAGTCCATATACATACGTATGAGGTCCATGCCAAAACTTTAGGGTTGAGAAGGGCATTTTTGGCTCATTGAAGATGTGTTAGGGTTTTAACCTTTTAATAAAGTTGAGGGTTGAAAATATTGTTGGGGAACGTAGCATGCAATTTCAAAAAAAATTCCTACGATCACGCAGGATCTATCTAGGAGATGCATAGCAACGAGAGGGGGAGAGTGTGTCCACGTACCCTCGTAGACCGAAAGCAGAAGCGTTAGGTTAATGCGGTTGATGTAGTCGAACGTCTTCACGATCCAACCGGTCAACTATCGAATTTACGACACCTCCGAGTTCAGCACATGTTCAGCTTGATGACGTCCCTCGAACTCTTGATCCAGCAGAGAGTCGAGGGAGAGTTTCGTCAACACGACAGCGTGGTGACGGTGATGGTGATGTGATCCGCGCAGGGCTTCTCCTAAGCACTACGACACTATGACCGGAGGAGTAAACTGTGGAGGGGGGCACCGCACACGGCTAAGAGAACAACTATTGTGCTTTGGGGTGCCCCCTGCCCCCGTATATAAAGGAGGGGAGGAGGAGGCCGACCACCAAGGGGTGCACCAAACGGGGGAGTCCTACTAGGACTTCACTCCTAGTAGGATTCCCCCCCCCCTCACCTTTTTTCCTTCTCATGGAGGGGGAAAGAGGGAAGGAGAGGGAGAGGGGGAAAGGAAAGGGGGGCCGCGCTCCCTTCCCCTTGTCCAATTCGGACAACCCATGGGGGGTGCACGCCACCCCTTGTGGGCTCCCCTCTCTCTCTCCCCTATGTCCCATGTTGGCCCATACTTCCCCGGGGGGTTCCGGTAACCCCTCGGTACTCCGATAAATATCTGAAACGTCCTGAAACCATTCCGGTGTCCAAATACCATCGTCCAATATATCAACCTTTACCTCTCAACCATTTCGAGACTCCTTTTCATGTCCGTGATCTCATCCGGGACTCCGAACAATCTTCGGTCACCAAAACACATAACTCATAATACAAATCATCATCGAACGTTAAGCGTGCGGACCCTACAGGTTCGAGAACTATGTAGACATGACCGAGACACATCTCCGGTCAATAACCAATAGCGGAACCTGGATGCTCATATTGATTCCTACATATTCTACGAAGATCTTTATCGGTGAAACCGCAATGACAACATATGTAATTCCCTTTGTCATCGGTATGTTACTTGCCCAAGATTCGATCGTTGGTATCCTCATACCTACACTACAAAAAAAGACACATCCGTGACATTTTGGGCCAAACGAATTTTTTTCCTGTCATACTTATGACACTTCTATGACGATAATTGTGACAAAACCCGGTATCATCATAGATGTGGTGGGGTCCTACTTCAATGACAAAAAATCATGACAGAAAATGGGCTTTTCGTCCTGGGCGGGCCGGAGACGCAACTGCATGACATTCTTTGGGCCGTCCATGACGGAAAAAACCGTGGTAGAAGCCAGGGCGCGGAAAATATCGGGGAGTCCCCGGTTACGGTGGGTGGTCGGGGGCCGAGCGATGCGTGTTTCTCTCGTACGTACGCGCGTGTGTGCGAGGCGTTGGGCTCTAACTGAACCCGAGCGAGGCGTTGGGCTCTAACTGAACCCGAGCGATTGCACTGTAGGCTACGCGTTACTAAACCCGAGCGATCGATTGATGGCTGTTAACTGAACCCGATCGAGCGATTCCTTCGCTACTGCTGCTAACTGAAGCCGATCGATGCTGCCTTTGGATGAATAGTGAGCGTTGCGCCAGGGGGGGGGGGGTTGGATGAACAGTTCCTGGTGGGGGTGGATGAACAGGACCCCCGTGGTGTTGCCTCTGGATGAACAGTACCCCGATCGATCGAGCCGGTTGGGGCCGTATTTTCTTTCTTGCACACTGGTGATACGTCTCCAACGTATCTATATTTTTTATTGCTCCATGCTATATTATCTACTGTTTTGGGCAATATTGGGCTTTATTATCCACTTTTATATTATTTTTGGGACTAACCTATTAACCGGAGGCCCAGCCCAGATTTGCTGTTTTATACCTATTTCAGTGTTTTGAAGAAAAGGAATATCAGACGGAGTCGAAACGGAACGAAATCAACTGGAGAAGTTATTTTTGGAAGGAAACACACCTGATGGACTTGGACCCCACGTCAAGGAAGGAACAAGGTGCTCACGAGGGTGGGGGTGCCCCCCTAGGGCGCGCCCCCTGTCTTGTGGGGCCCCCGTGGCTCCTCCGACGTCCTCCCTGCACCCATATATATCCACGTACCCTAAAACTTCCAGAACGCAAGATAGATCGGGAGTTCCGCCGCCAGAAGCCTCCGTAGCCACCGAAAACCAATCTAGACCCGTTCCGGCACCCTACCGTAGGGGCAATCCCTCTCCGGTGGCCATCTTCATCATCCCGGCGCTCCCCATGACGAGGAAGGAGTAGTTCTCCCTCGGGGCTGAGGGTATGTACCAGTAGCTATGTGTTTGATCTCTCTCTCTCTATCTCTCTCGTGTTCTTGAGGTGATACGATCTTGATGTATCGCGAGCTTTGCTATTATATTTGGATCCTATGATGTTTCTTCCCCCCTCTACTCTCTTGTAATGAATTGAGTTTCCCCTTTGAAGTAATCTTATCGGATTGAGTCTTTAAAGATTTGAGAACACTTGATGTATGTCTTGCCGCAGATATCCGTGGTGACAATGGGATACCACGTGCCACTTGATGTATTTTTTGGTGACCAACTTGCGGGTTTCGTGACATTGGGAACCTATGCATAGGGGTTGGCACACGTTTTCGTCGTGATTCTCCGGTAGAACTTCGGGGCACTCTTTGAGGTTCTATGTGTTGGTTGAATAGATGAATCTGAGATTGTGTGATGCATATCGTATAATCGTACCCACGGATACTTGAGGTGACATTGGAGTATCTAGGTGACATTAGGGTTTTGGTTGATGTGTGTCTTAAGGTGTTATTCTAGTACGAACTCTAGGGCTGTTTGTGACACTTATAGGAATAGCCCAACGGATTGATTGGAAAGAATAACTTTGAGGTGGTTTCATACCCTACCGTAATCTCTTCATTCATTCTCCGCTATTAGTGACTTTGGAGTGACTCTTTGTTGCATGTTGAGGGATAGTTTTATGACCCAATTATGTTAGTATTGTTGAGGGAACTTACACTAGCGAAAGTATGAACCCTATGCCTTGTTTCCTAGCATTGCAATACCGTTTACGCTCACTTTTATCACTTGTTACCTTGCTATTTTTATAATTTCAGATTACAAATACCTTTATCTACTATCCATATACCACTTGTATCACCATCTCTTCGCCGAACTAGTGCACCTATACAGTTTACCATTGTATTGGGTGTGTTGGGGACACAAGAGATTCTTTGTTATTTGGTTGCAGGGTTGCTTGAGAGAGACCATCTTCATCCTACGCCTACTACGGATTGATAAACCTTAGGTCATCCACTTGAGGGAAATTTGCTACTGTCCTACAAACCTCTGCACTTGGAGGCCCAACAACGTCTACAAGAAGAAGGTTGTGTAGTAGACATCAACTGGCCGCTGTACGTACGTGTACATGTACGTGCGCGCCTCTACTATGACACGTGCGCGCCTCTACATCGACCAGTATGTACGTACACGTTCGCGACCAGAATGACAACGCTACGTACGCTTCGACCAGGTGGGTCCCGACTGTCAGGCACTTTCTTGCGTGCGAAGATGTAGCTGGTGGGTCCCAGCAGTCAGGGGGGCGAATCGTTTTTTTGCCCAGATGCACTTCCTTGCGTACGAAGATGTAGCTTGTGGGTCCCAGCAGTCAGGGGGAAATGTTTTTTTTCACGAAATACGGTGGCCCGTCTGGTGGGTCCTCGCTGTTAGGTGGAGCAATAATTATTTTGCGCGTAATAAGGAGGCACTTCCTTGCTGCGGCCGTGGACCCAGCTGTTAGCCTCTCCATGTACAGTCCACGTCCGATGGAAGCCGTTCCTTGACCACGTTGACCATGCCGCGCCGAGAGCACTAGGGCGGTGGACGACGGCAAGGCCTAGGAAGGGGACGACGCGGAGCCGGGGAAGACGCGGCAGTGGATGCCCACGCATAGAGGAGTACGAGGGTTCACTGGCACCGCAGAATAACAGGGGGTGTGGGTGAGTAGAGGGATGGCCTGGCCAGCGGTGGGAATAGTAGGGGGCGGTGAGGCCTCCGCGGCAGCACAACCGGCCATGGGAGGCAGGAGCATGCGGCACGACCGGCGCTGCTTTGGGTGGCTAGAGCAACAAGACCAGAGGTTGAAGAAGCACTACGGCCGTTGGATGAACATCGTACGGTCACTGGAGCTAGAATCGTTCATATTGACTAAGTTGACAAAGCACTCCATCCCTGTCAATTTAGTAGGCCCACAAGTCAGCCTCCCACCAAGGTGGGTCCCAACTAGCAAGGGGGGTATTCATTTTTTTGTGCGTAATAGGGAGGCACCTCCGGTGGGTCCGAGGTGACAGCGGGAGGAACTTTTTTTTACGGGAAATACGTTGGCCCGTCTGGTGGGTCCCAGTAGTCAGGGGGAAACGTTTTTTTCGCCAAATACGGTGGCCCGTCCGGTGGGTCCCTGTTGTCAGGTGGAGGAATAATTATTTTCCACGTAATAAGGAGGCACTTCCTTGCGGCTGTTGTGGACCCAGCTGTCAGCCTCTCCACGTACAGTACTCTTTCGGTGGAAGTCGTTCCTTGACCACGTTGACCACGCCGCGCCGAGAGCACCAGGGCAGTGGATGACGGTGAGGCCTAGGAAGGGGACGACGCGGAGCCGGGGAAGACGCGACAGTGGATGCCCACGCGAAGAGGAGTACGAGGGTTCACTGGTTCGCTGCGGTGTGAGGTTGCCGTCGCCATAGAATAACAGGGGGTGTGGGTGAGTAGAGGGATGGCCTGGCCAGCGGTGGGAATAGTAGGGGGCGGTGAGGCCTCCGCGGCAGCACAACCGGCCACGGGAGGCAGGAGCATGCGGCACGACCGGCGCTGCTTTGGGCGGCTGGAGCAAGAAGACCAGAGGTTGAAGAAGCACTACGGTCGTTGGATGGACATCGTACGGTCACTGGAGCTAAAACTGTGCATATTGACTAAGTTGACAAAGCCCTCCATCCCCGTCAACTTAGTAGGCCCACAAGTCAGCCTCCCACTATACTGGGTCCCAGCTAGCAGGGGGAGTATTCATTTTTTGTGCGTAATAAGGAGGCACTTCCTTGCGTGCGAAGATATAGCTGGTGGGTCCGAGCTGTCAGCGGCGGTAACGTTTTTTTCGTGAAATACAGAGGCCCTTTCGATGGGTCCCAGATGTCAGGTGGAGGAATCATTATTTTGCGCGTAGTAAGGAGGCATTTCCTTGCGTGCGGCCGTGACCCAACTGTCAGCCTCTCCACGTACAGTCCACTTCAGATGCATGTCGGTCGTTGACCATGTTGACCAGGCCGCACCGAGAGCACCAGGGCGATGGACGACGGCGAGGCCTAGGAAGGGAACAACACGGAGCCAAGGAAGACTCAGCAGTTGTTTCCCACGCGGAGGGGAGTACGACTGTATGAGGGTTTACTAGTTCGTCTGCCGTCGCCGAACAATAACAACATGCGTGGGTGAGTAGAGGGATGGCTAGTCCAGCGATGGGAGTACGGTGGGGCGGTGAGGCCTGCGCGGCAGCACAGCCGGCCGCGGGGAGGAGAGAGCAGGTAGTCCCGCCGGCGCTTGTTTAAGCGGCTGGAGCAGGAAGAGCAGAGATTGAAGAAGCATGATGGCCGTTGGATGGACATCCAACAATCACTGCTTGTGCGTCAACCTTTTTTTTAGAAAAGCCTCAAATCTGTGGAAAAAATCATACAACCCATCTGCCATTATTTCTAATAAATTACAACCTATTTGCTAATTTTTACGGGTTTTTTTGGAGCCCATATTCTTTTTGTTAGCATTACAACCCATATTGTGGCCACGGTTAAAAAATTATACAAAATTTTGCATATTTTGGTGCGGTCCGAACTGTTTTTAATCCCGAAATTTCGAGTCACGTTCAAATTGATTTTAAAAATAAATATATATCAATATAAAATCCAACAAATTTTCCACGCATAAAAATCAATGCAATTTAAATCTTGAAATGAAAAAAAGAAATTTGAAACTAATTGTCGTTTGATGTATTTAAAAAATGTACAACCCATTTCTCATTACTAATAGGCCATTTTCTTGGCCAGCCGAATGAAAGCTCTCCTTGTCTTGAAAGATTTGCAGCCCAACAGGCCTGACAAAACGACTTGGCAAATCACAAAAAAACTGGGCTGTGGCCATGGATCCAGCTGTCAGCCTCTCCACGTACAGTACTCTTCCGATCGAAGTCGGTCGTTGACCACATTGACCACGCCGTGCCGAGAGCACCAAGGCTGTGGACGATGGCGAGGCCTAGGAAGGGGACGACGCGGAGCCGGGGAAGACGCGATAGTGGATGCCCACGCGAAGAGGAGTATGAGGGTTCACTGGTTCGGCTGCGGTGTGAGGCTATCGTTGCCGCAGGGCCTGGCTAGCGATGGGAGTAGTAGGGGGCGATGAGGCCTGAACGGCAGCACAGCCGGCCACTGGAGGCAGGAGCAGGCGGTCTCGTCGACGCTGGTTTGGGCGGCTGGTGCAAGAAGAGCAGCGATTGAAGAAGCAGCAAGACCGTTCGATTCAAATCCAACGGTTACTGCTGCTGGAATCGTTTGTTGACTAAGTTGACAAGCCCTGCGTACGCGTCAACTTAGTAGGCCCACAGGGAGGGATCATTTTTTTTTGCGTAATAAGGAGGCAATTGATTGTGTGCGACCAGGCCAGCAGAGGGAGTAGGTTAGGCCGGGGAAGCCTGCGCGGCATCACAGCGGGCCACAAGAGGAGGGAGCAGGCAGTCCCGCTGGCGCTAGTTTAGGCGGTTGGAGCAGGAAAATCAGAGATTGAAGAAGCACGTCGCCCATTGGATGGACATCCAACAATCACTGCTGCTAGAATCGTGTGTTGACTAACAAAGCCTTGCGTAAACAAGTCAGCCTCGAAATCTATGGCGTGTACAACCCGTTTGCTATTATTTTTATAATTTTTACTCATTTTCTAATTCATATGGAATTTATTGCAGTCCGTTTTCCATTTTTAGAATTGCTGCCCATTTTCTAGTCAGTACCAAGGTTAAAAACATTAACTAAATATGTGGGAAATTTTGAAAATTCGCAAATTTTTGCTGGGGAACAAAATATTCTTTATCCAAAATTAGTAGCCATACTAAAACAAATTTAAAAACAAATTAGTACTATGTCATGTTAAATCCAATGAAATACGTATAAGATATCAGTGAAGAACAAAAACAAAAAAAGAAACTAATATCCCATTTGCTATATTATTTTTGAATTTTCAACCCCTTTTGATATTACTTTTAACAGACACTGACCATACTCTTTGGCCAGGCCGGAATGCATCCCTCCTCGTCTTGAAAGATTTGCAGCCCAGTAAGGCGGAGAAAACAAATAGGCCTAGTTTGGGTATTCTTCAAAAATAAATACTGGGCTACCTATTTTTCCAAAGAAAAAACTGATGGGCTGGTCATGTTGTTAGACGGGCCACAGAGAATCCCATAGAGAGAAAGACAAAGTGAAAGATGAGTAGAGACTGTGTGTGTGGCGGTGAAAAAGAAAGCTTAGGTACCTAGTGATACGAGAGAACGGTAGAGACATGGGAGATAATGAAAAATGTGTAATGTATAATGATAGGGAGAGTGTGACACTTCTCAAGGGAGACGTTGAGAGACCATGTTTGCGAGGATAGGAGAAACATGAAGTGAGCATGTGGGTGAGCTGGAGAAAAGAGAGTGATAGCTACATGAAGGAGCATGCATGCGAGAGAGATGGGCATGAAAGGAGTGAACATAAAAGGGATTCAAATATTTGAATTCGAGATGATGATACATGTAATCCATACTCGAACCAAAATTGATCTATCAAACATGCATACTCATATGAATTCACGTGCATCTATGTTATTTAATATGTAGATATTACTGATCCATACATTTTAGTAGAACATAATTTGGTTTAATTTTTTGAATTCAACCTTATGATTCTGAGATCATTGTATTTTTAAATCATATTATACATATAAAGGAGCAGAATTCTTTGTTGTGCTTTTGAAAGTATATATTAAAAGAATGATGTATATACAATTTTATTCCAATCGAAAATGGACCCCGCCCGAAAAAATAGAATACAAACGGGATTCGAATTGAGTTGGCACGCTAAACGTGCACTCTGCAAAATTTGAATGAAGCGGGGAAAGCCACAGTAACCGCCCGAAACCAAAATCTGTGAGATGGAAATTACTACTGCCTATCCCTGCCACGCAAAGCCTATCTGCTCGATTTCTATAGGTTTCGATAGGGGTAGGTTTGTAATTTCACTCGAACGTGACATAACCGCCTCTCACCCAGATTCATACATGGTGGGCGCTAAAACACAGTGTGTCCTCGGCCGAAATCGACTCCCTCCCCGATTCATACACGGTGGGCGCCAAAAACAAACTCTCGTTGGCAAATATTCGGTGTATGCGAGATTACCGTCCTATCCCCAACCGACTAATATTGCTGTGATGTAGGAAATTTGAAACGGGGGCTAAGTTTGTAAATTTCCTCGCATTTGAGACAAGCGCGCCCTGAAGACATGGTTCCCCCTTCCTCTCCACCTCCATTTCCCCATTCGTACTCCGTGGGCGCCAAAACACCCTCTCCACCCCAGCCTCCTCCGTCCGCCACCCCATCCACCGCCGTCCTCCTCCACCATGCCGGAGTTGATACCCTGACGCCGCCGTCCATTACAAGATATGGACCTCTCTCATCCACGACTTTGGACCGGGATCCTTGCATCCCATCCTCTCGCTTCATCCCCGCCGTCGTCCACCTTGCCGGTGCCGCTCCTACGACCATCTCGTCCACCGCGCCCCATCGCCACCGTCTACCCTCCTAGATCTGCTTCCACGCCACCGACAACCATCGCTACCGCAGCATCGTCAAATTCTCAGCAGATGCATACATGGCGCCGCACCAGAGGCGATACTCTTTCGTATCTGCTCAACTTATTTATCGCAGCAAGAAAATAGATCGGCACTGCTTTACTCTGATTTCTTGTCCATCACTTACTTGCTAGTTGAGAGAAAACATTGGTTGCGAAGTTGCCTTTGTCCGATTTGCACCTTCAGATCCGCCATGGCATGCTCAACACTATACTCCCAATGCTTATGGTTTTCACCTTTTATATTCCACACTAGTTAAATCACAGTAGACTAAATTTCAAAATTGGGTCAGTCGATTTTTCAAAGCTCGCCGGAGTTCACCGGTGCGAACGAAGGGGCTCGGGTGGGGACTTTGGTTGTTGGGGGGGGGGTGGTGGGGCCTCGCCGAACGAAGAAAACTCGACATGGGTGGGGGCGGGGGTGGGAGGGTGGGGTGGCGGAGGAACACAGGAGGTGGGGGCCGATGGTTCGGCCGGCGGCCCGTGCGGTGTTCTGTATGGGAAGAATCAGAGACAAGGAAGAAGAAGGGTTAGGAGACGTAGGATCTTCATCCAATCGCCTGAAATGGTCGACTGACCCAAATGCAGACATGCCTTTATATTCAGTACCATCATCGTACCTGCTTAGCACGTCTCCTGAATCCATCAAGCTAAACAATGTGCCACTCATAATTCCAAACTTGTTGCTCAAGTACGAATCTGATATGATGCTGATATTACTAAAACAGATAACATTTAATTGGTTAGCTAATGGTCCTACTTTACTTTTGAAAAAGCACGTGCACCACATATAGAGAGACAGTGGGGTTTTGCTTTCTTAATGCGCTCTGGTTCATCATGTGTGGGCACTGCGCAACGAACATTTTATTATCCAAAATCTGCTTGCTCTTCTTTACCATGTTTCTCTTCCGTTCTTCTTTAATAAGTACTCTCTCCGTTCCTCAATACAAGTCTTTGTATAGATTCCACCATGGACTACATATGGAGCAAAATGAGTGAATCTACACTCTAAAATGTATCTGGATACATCTGTATGTGATCCATAGTGGAAATCTCTACCAAGACATATATTTTGGAACGGAGGGAGTATGATAGTAGTACAATATGTTCCTTGTAGTGAATATGAGCAGGGACATTTGAAGTGTCGAGGTCTATATGGTCAGTTGGTATGGACACTTTGAACTCGTCGGTCCTCTTTTGATTCATAGGATTTTGTAAACACGGGAATAGGATTTGTAGTGGCCTGCCCACTTGAATCCTATAAGAATAGCAAGGAAATGCGGGGAGCTGTGTCGCCTTTGAGAGTTACACTGATATTAACAGTACCACACCTTCAGTTGAAGAGAGCTGGTATCCAAAGGCTTTCTAGCCGTACCGGCAATACTAGCACATATATTCCAGCAAGTTCCACTTTGCTGATTTTACTCTGATGCTTACGGTTTTCCCGTTATATCTACACTATGATCTGTGTAGCTGCTTTGTGTCGCACTAGCAGCAGTCCACTCTTGAAGCTAAACACCGCAATGACTTACAAAATTGGCACCAAGGCATTGAGTGCCATTCTGGATGCAATGAAACTCATACGCTCACCACCTGTTGATTCTTGTTTATAATATGATCCTAATGACTATTCTAACCTCGAGGAGTCAAAGGCACATGGCCTGTCCTGTTCACCCATCAAGGTGCCTGTTCTAATTTGGCAAGGTTTTATTGATTGCGCGTATCTTGCATATGTTGTCTTGCATTTCTTCTACTTTGTTGCACCGCCATCTGCTTAGTTTACTCATCATATATGTCGAGATGCCATGCCCATCCATTATCAATACATATTCCATCTGTCATCATACAATGTTTTTCCACTCAAATGTTGTTCATGTGCATCAGACATCAAAAAGGAAGAGGGTGATTGCCGAACCTGAAGGAGCACCAGCAAAGTCCTTGACAAACATGGTTGTGCCGGAGAAATCAGACATCACCCCACTTATATTGGCTGTACAACCAGCGACACAAAACATAGGACCAACTCCAGCAGACTATATCCATACTTCACTGGCCACACCACTAGCCGCACCACATAGGACCTGCACTCCAGCAAAAGGTATGCCGATTTTAGTTGCCATAGCACCAGCGTACCACAGAAAAATCCCACTCCAGCAAAAAGTACAGCAAGTCCACCGGCCGAAGACCTATCCCAACTGTAGAGACGGCCAATTCCTGCAGATTGGAACCCCAGTCCAGTTATTCCTAGTTTAAAAGACAATGCTTTCAATATTGTTAGGGACTACGTGCATATATTCCCATCATGGGAAGATTATAGTGAAGACAAACACCATTTTCACATCTTCCTATCCCACTTACGTGTAAGTGCTATTATTCATGGTGATTATTTTCCCGTTTTCTGCTGATTGAACACATCAATGATTTACATTACATTGTTGTAAGTAGGCGAGGGTCAATCTGGATAGTCATGACGAGCAAAGCTTGCTTGCGCTTTTCAATGAAGCATTGCAACCGTATCGGTGTTACCTGAGGAAATCACACTTTGATGGCAAGTCTATAAACGAATTTCTGGTGAAGTCTCCTGTGCTAAATTTAGAAGACATTGAATGGAAAAATCTTGTTATGCACTGGTCTCATTCCGAGGATGAGGTACTATCTATGATATCGCATGACAATTTGAACTTCTACTTTTCCGCATGTGCCTTACGGATCTTTTTTGCAGGAAATCTGCTCAAAAAAGAATTTCGGTTTGAAAAGAACGACAGGATATCGCAAATATGCTGCCCGCTGCTTTGCTCTTGTTAGTACCCGTTGTCGTGTATCACTGTACTTGCATACATACCTGGTTCATTATGTGACA
This sequence comes from Triticum monococcum, assembly GCA_034509565.1. NCBI lineage: Eukaryota > Viridiplantae > Streptophyta > Magnoliopsida > Poales > Poaceae > Triticum > Triticum monococcum. Next base: position 50,099,976 of record CM067844.1, read on the forward strand.
ACAATATGCATGATAGTTTGCTTATCAATTGTTCGCTCCAAATTATCTGATCTATATGAATGGTTACATTAGTGTAGAATATATCCAATGCCAATAAATTTTTTTAGCTCTGCATTGTTCTTGTAAGTACCTCCTGTCCTTTATCAGTACACTTATATTGATAGGTAGTTGTTCATGTACCATCACTTTGCAGCTTATTTTCCTTTTCCCTCCATTTTCTACACATAAGATCTATATTTACTATTACCATAAGGTTGGATAACACCGATGGTACTGAAGAAGTTTAGCTCTGCATTGCTCTTGGCTGTACCTTTTGCCTGTATCGCTATACTTACATTTATAACTACTTGGTTATGTAGCATCACTCTTCATCTTATCTTAAATATTCTCCATTTTTTATTATATTGTCACATCTATATTTACTCTTAACATAATGTAGAATAAAGGCAATGCTTATGAAGAAGATTCTGTGGTAAACTTCTTGAATTGCCGCCCCCCATCAGCATGGACAAGGGCTTTATAGAGCCTGCCTTCACCAATAATGTAAGTTTGTCCTTCTCAAGCCTTCAAACTTTGTTGTGTATATTTGGTTAGGCATGACTGCAACAGCTGTTTATTTTGGGGTTTGCATCAAATTTTGCATGTTTAAAGTTTATTATGTACTCCAATTCATAAACAAAAGTTTGTCCTTCTCAATTTACATTTTCAGTTGTACAACTAAGTTCCTTCTTCATACCATGTAAATTAAACTATACAGAGCAAGTGATCTTATTTTGCCAATCTGAAATGGGATAAATTGACAGCACACTAACCATTGATACTTATGAGTTCTTGATCTGTAATCCAGTGGCGTTGTGAAGCTGCCAACTCCTTCACAATGTCATTTCCTGCCATGTCTTGACCTGAACAATACCATATTGTGTTAATGCTATTTTAAACTGTGTCACTTTATTCGTCAGTAAGAAATGTGATGAATTGTCAGCACTGATACTTATATGTGCAAAACCTGTCATCTGTCTAATTGTTTATCTTTCAGAGTGAGGAGGATATAAGTGTCAAACAAGCGCAGTCTCACCAGCTTGCTCAGTTGCTTGCGCTGCAGCTCCCGAGCAGGGCTAACCTTTCTTGAACTCTTATTTTGTCGGTGTGTTTATTTGCACTGATGACGATCTTTGATGCCCAGTGTATGTAATCTGCTGTCTGCTTGTGCTTTATTATCATAGTGGCGAACTTTGATGCCTAGTGGATGTAATATGCCGTAATATCTTTATTGTATAGTCTAGGTTTTTTTTCTTATTCATGATGTTGCAGTTATTTTACTGAATATATATCCTGTCTTTACAGTAAACCGGCCAAATCGTAAAATTATGGTACATAATCGGGCCGTCATGCAAATCACCATGTATGATCCGCATCATGGGCCCTGTCATCTTGGTCCGTTAACAGGCCTAAATGTAAACTGGCCCACTAGTAGTTTCAGGCCTTTAATAGTAAACCACCGGCCTTATTTTCCCAAGAAAACTCAATGGGCCTTTAGGAGTGTAAGTGCATCTATTGCCACCCCTAGTTGGTTTTGGAGTATTGACGACAAACCTGGTTGAGGGACTAATGTGTTTGTGAGAATTGCAGGATAACACAGGTAGAAGTCCCTCATTGATTCGGTTTTCCTACCAGAGATGACCCCTAAAAATGTATGAAGACATTGAAGTCAAAGGTGGTATGTGAAGACATTCACATTGAAGACTATGACAAGAAAAGACATCGCATGAAGACTATGAAGCGCGAAGACTTAGTTGTTTCGTTGTTTCGTTTTCTTCTTTGTTGAGTCATAGGAACCACCGTACTGTTAAGTGGGGTCCAAGTGAACCAGTCAGAATGACTAAATGATGCTTAACCAAAATCCTATGTCTTCGAGCGAAGACAATGAGAGCGAATCTTATCCAGAGCTGGATAAGTCAGCTTTGCCTGTAGCCCAAGTAAAGTTGCCGTGTGTGTTTGAAATCTGACCATTGGAACACGTGTCAGTTCCTTAGTGACCCAGGGTCATTTCGGGCAAATCAGGTCGGGTTGCCTAGTGGCTATAAATAGCCCACCCCCTACAACCATAAATGGTTGGCTGCTCAGAGTTAGTGTACGGCTTTTGTCGTTTGAGAGCAACCCACCTTGAAGCCTTTGAGAGAGAATTCCTTGCGAGGATAAAGCCCTAAACACCCAGAGCCAAATAGTGTTAGGCATCACTGAAGTCTTCTTGTCTGTGTGATCTGAAGACTTATTACACTTGAGGACTATGAATCCTCCAGCCGGTTAGGTGTTGCGTTCTGAGCATCCAAGAGTCATTGTGGATCGCCGATGAACGAAGTCTGTGAAGGTTTGGAAGTCTACCTTGAAGACTTACCAGAGTGATTGGGCGAGGACTGGGTGTCCTTAGCTCAAGGGAAATAAGGTGAAGACGTAGTCTTCTAAGTTAAATCTCAGCCTCCCTAACCAGACGTACAGTTGTCACAACAACTGGAACTGGTCCAACGAATCATTGTCTTCAACGAGCCACTGGTTGTATCCTTCCCATCTCTTTATTTGCAGATTGGTCCTTGTGAAGTCATTGCCTGTTTGCACTATCTATTTGTCTTCACTATGTGACTGCTTGTTCTGATTGGCTTCATACTATCTTCCATCCTGATCTATACTGCCTAGCTGCTATTAGTCTTTGTGCTTTCATTTCATTGAATACTTGACTATGGCTTGCTTGGTGTAGTATACCTTCCGCTGCATGGTTATAGGTTTATTTCTACCGTTTGTCTTCGAAACTTCCATGTTTTGAATACTTTCATAAAAATCGCCTATTCACCCCCCTCTAGTCGATCACTAGCACTTTCAATTGGTATCAGAGCAAGGTACTCCCTTGTTCTGTGTGATTCGGTTTAACCACCTGGAGTTTTAGCTATGTCGACTGCAGGGATAATCAAAGTCTCCGCTGCGTGCCCAGTCTTTGATGGAACTGAATATCCCTACTGGAAGAATAAGATGCGAATGCATCTGGAAGCCATTGACGTCGACCTCTGGTATGTCGACAAGAATGGCGTTCCCAAGGCTGGTGAAGGTGTCACCGCTGCTGATGTCAAGAAGTTCGTTCAACTGGATTCCACTGCCAAGAACATCATCTGTGGTCGTCTGACCAAAGGACAGTATGGCCGTGTGAGTGCTCTGGAAACATCCAAGCTAGTCTGGGACTGGCTCTCCAAGGTCAACGAAGGCGTCTCAACCCAGAGAGATCAAAGAATTAGTGTCCTTCGCAACCTCTTCAACCGCTTCAAGAGAAACGACAATGAGAATGTTCAGCTGATGTTTGATCGACTCACTGACATCACAAATGAGCTTCAAGCCCTCAGCGCTACTGAGATCACCAAGCATGAAGTCGTGAAGACACTTCTGAGATCACTTGACAGCTCATTTGACACCCTAGCCCCGATGATTCAAGAACGCCCTGACTTCAAGACACTCGATCCGTCTGACATACTTGAAAGGCTCAACACACATGAGTTTTAGCTTTTTGAGAAAAGAGACATCTACGGTCCCAACTTTGGGCGAACTCGTGCTTTGAAGGCAAAAGCTATTCCTCATCTGAAGAAGAATCTGAGTGCAGTTCTGATGATCCTGAAGACATTGGAAAGGAGCTTGCTATGCTTGTGAAGAAGTTCCAGAAATTCACCAAGAAGAAAGGCTTCAGAAAGTCCTCACGATCTAGTTCAAGGAATGATGAAGCTTTTGCTCATGACTACAAGAAGAGAACATGCCACAAGTGCAAGAAACCTGGCCACTACATCTCTGAGTGTCCGCAATGGGACAATGAGAACAACAAGAAGAAGAAGAGCAAGGAATATGATTCTGACGACAAGAAGAAGAAATACTCAAAGTCTTCTTCCAAGTCTTCATCAAAGTCTTCATCACACAAGAAGAGCTCATCTGGCAAGGCTCGTGCGTTTGTTGGCAAGGAAATGGATTCAGAGGAGGAGTCTTCTTCTGAGGAGGCGGGGGAGGATCCGATTCTGGCATTGCAAGTCTGGCTATAGCCTACGTTGCCAAGTCCATCTTCAACATTGAAGACAATGACTTCATCACCGACGCCGATGCTAATGACCAGGACACCTCCGCTCCCACCTACTGCTTCATGGAACGCGGTGCCAAGGTAAACTCATGCACTACTCACTATCAAACATCTAGTGAAGATGACTCTGATTGTGGTTCCAAACCCAGCTACAAAACACTTACTAAAATTGCAACTGAACAACAGAAAGCTATGGAACATATTAAAAAACTGTTAGACAAAAGCGATGACCTGTTAGACGCTGAAATGACTCAATCTCAGTCCTTAATTGAAGACATAAAAAATCTTCATGTTAAGTATGAGGAACTTGAAAGTCATCATGAAACGCTCTCAACAACTCATGAAAAGATTTCCTATGATTATCTTCAAAGGAAGCAAGATCTTGAGAAATTGAGAGCGGCTCATGAAGATCTTCAAAAGGAAAACGAGTCACTTTGCGCCAAACAGATCAGTCCCGCTCAGGAAGGATTTGAACCACCATGTCTTAAATGCATTGAGCATGATAACGCTACTTCTGTTGCTGGATGTTCTACTGCTGTTGCAATATCTTCAACTGTTGATGTGGTAACTAAACCCTCTGCTGAGGATGCCACTGCTATTGCTGATGAAAATGCTAGGTTGAAGACATTGCTTGAAGAAGGGATGTACAAAGGTCTCAAAGGGCATCAGACACTATGTGATGTCCTCAAAAGGCAGATCCTGAACCGAAACCCTAGGAAAGAGGGTGTTGGGTTCGAAAGGAAAATGAATGCTGATGGCTCTTACTGGAAATCTGAGCAGTACCCCAAAACCACATGGGTTGCTGCAAAGGAACCTTCAGTGGATCCATCCACCCTATCTGGCTTCACTTGTGCTAATCCCATTATTATTGATGAATCCTTTGATGCAAACTATAAACTGTTTAAGAATCAAAATGGTGAAGTGTTTGCCAGGTATATTGGTACTAACAGCAGGTATGGGCCACCTATGAAGAAAGTCTGGGTGCCAAAAAAGTGTTTGGAAAATCTTCCTGTGTATGTCGTCATGACACCACAAGTGAAGAAGACAAACCCCAGACCGCGGGCTTCATATGGTCCAAAGGCTTCATACAGACAGAGGACTCACCTGAGTCGCACTAACGCAAATGTTTTGCAGGGAAACCATAGTCAGGCCTATGAACATGAGCACGTTTCATCAAACCGCCATGTTCATAAGACCAAGAACTACTCTGCTTATTCTTATGAGTACTATTGCCCTCCGGCAAGACTATTTGCTAGGGATTCAAAGCCAAAGTTCTCAGATGTTGCACTTAGACTCATTGCTTCGAACCACCCTTGAATATGTGGGTGGCTAAGAAAGCTTAATTCTCTTTTGCAGGGAAGGGTCTCTAGCCGAAAATCAAATTCGTCTGAAGCTATTGCTGGGGACCTTAAACATCTTGTAGGGTGCAAGATCAAATGCCCAAATGGTCTTATTGTGTACTTTGTTCCTAAGTCGCTTGCTACTTGCCCTATCAGTCCTAACCTCGATCTAAGCTTTCATAATCCACTTGCTCGTCAAATGTTTATGCTTCACAATTCTCTTCGTGAATCCTATCCCCTAACTGCACTGTAGGGTATGACACCAGCTGCTTCAGAATGGATTATTGATAGTGGATGTACTAATCACATGACTGGCAAGCGAAGTCTTCTCATGGACTCAACTTTACGTCCATCTGACAAGAGTCACATCACATTTGCTGATACTGGTAAAAGCAAGGTATTGGGTCTAGGTAGAGTTGCAATCTCAAGGGATCAACACATGAATAAAGTGATGCTTGTTGAATCCCTTGGTTTCAACTTAATGTCCGTCTCAATGCTTTGCGATTTAAACATGATTGTGATATTTGGAAAATATCGTTGCCTTGTTCTAATGGAATCTGACAAGTCTCTAGTCTTTGAAGGGTATCAAAAAGATGATTTGTACGTGGTAGATTTCTCAGCAGGACCACAACTTGCCATATGTCTTCTAGCAAAATCTTCAGAATGCTGGCTCTGGCATCGGAGGCTAGGGCATGCTGGCATGAGGAACTTGCACACTCTTGCAAAAAAGAAGCATGCCATAGGCATCGAGGGCGTCAAGTTCGAGAAGGATCACTTATGTGGTGCCTGTGAAGCTGGAAAGATGATGAGGGCCAAGCATCCCTCGAAGACAATCATGACAACGACTCAACCATTCAAACTGCTACACATGGACCTCTTCGGTCCCACTCACTACTCAACTCTTACTACTACTGCTTGTCTCTATGGCTTCGTCATTGTTGATGATTATTCAAGATATACATGGGTGCATATAATCCTCTACAAGATTGAAGTGCAGGATGTCTTCAGACGCTTTGCCAATCGAGCCATGAACAACTATGGCATCAAGATCAAGCACATCAGAAGTGACAATGGCACTGAATTCAAGAACACTGGCCTCAACACTTATCTTGATACTTTGGGCATCCCTCATGAGTTCTCAACTCCGTGCACGCCGCAGCAGAATGGCGTCGTGGAACGCAAGAACAAAACACTTATTGAGATGGCCTGGACGATGCTCCATGAATACAAGACTCCGAGAAAGTTCTGGCCTGAAGCCATTGATACTGCATGCCATATCATCAACCGTGTTTATCTTCACAAGCTTCTGAACAAAACATCCTATGAGCTCCTCACTGGTAAGAAGCCAAATGTCAGTTACTTCAGAGTATTTGGTGCCAGGTGCTGGATCAAGGATCCACATCACACTTCAAAATTTGCACCGAAGGCACATGAAGGTTTTATGCTTGGATATGGAAAGGATTCACACTCCTACAGTCTTCAACCTCTTTCACTATAAAGTGGTTGAAACTGTGGATGTGCGGTTCGATGAGACTAACGGCTCGCAAAGAGAGCACCTGCCAAATGTGCTAGATGAAGTTCCATCCATTGAAACCATCAAGCTTATGGGAACTGGAGAAATCATACCGTCTGAAGCTCAGCCTGAAGAGGAACTCATCATCTCTGCACCTGGTCAACTTGAAGACAATGCTCAGCTTGAAGACAATCCTTCCAACGATGACAATGATCAGCAAGAGCAAAATCTTCGTCCTGTTCATCCTCATGTTGCAAATGAAGTACATATTGAGAGAATAATTGATAGCATCAATGCACCTAGTCCACTCACTCGTTCAAGGGCAACACAACTAGCAAATTTCTATGGGCACTTCGCATTCATCTCAATATCTGAACCCAAGAAAGTTGATGAAGCCTTCATGGAACCTGAATGGATTTAAGCTATGCAAGAAGAGCTTCAACAATTTGAGTTGAATAATGTATGGGAACTGGTCAAGCGTCCTGATCCTCGTAAGCACAATATCATAGGCACTAAATGGATATATCACAACAAGCAAGATGAGCATGGTCAAGTTGTCAGAAACAAAGCTCGTCTCGTTGCTCAAGGATACACTCAAGTTGAAGGAATTGACTTCGATGAAACATTTGCTCCTGTGGCTAGGCTTGAAGCTATACACATACTGCTAGCCTATGCAAATCATCATAATATCCTTCTGTATCAAATGGATGTGAAGAGTGCTTTTCTCAATGGCAAGATTGAAGAAGAAGTGTATGTTGCACAACCGCCTAGCTTTGAAGATCCAAAACATCCTGACATGGTGTATAAGCTCAACAAGGCACTGTATGGCCTCAAACAAGCCCCTCGTGCTTGGTATGACACACTCAAAGACTTCCTAAAGAGCAAAGACTTCAAAACTGGTTCCCTAGATCCCAAACTCTTCACGAAGACATATGATGGTGAACTGTTTGTGTGCCAAATATATGTTATCTTCGGCTGCACGAATCAGAAATATAGTGATGAGTTTGGATACATGATGCAAGAGCAATATCAGATGTCCATGATGGGAGAGTTGAAGTTCTCCTTGGTCTTCAAATACGACAGCAACGCAACGACATCTTCATATCTCAAGAGAAATACCTCAAAGATTGCCTGAAGAAGTTTGGAATGCAAGACTACAAAGGTTACACGACGCCAATGCCAGCTAAACACCATCTGGGTCTCGACAAGAATGGTAAAGAGTTCGATCAAAAGGTATACCGCTCCATGATTGGTTCTTTGCTTTATTTATGTGCATCTAGGCCAGATATCATGCTTAGTGTTTGCATGTGTGCCCAATTCCAAGCGGTACCAAAGGAATCGCATCACTTAGCTGTGAAGCGAATTCTTCGATATTTGGCTCACACCCCAACAATAGGATTATGGTATCCAAAGGGCTCAGAGTTTGATCTAGTTGGATTCTCGGATGCTGATTATGCTGGTGACAAGGTGGATCGCAATTCTACATTAGGCACATGTCACTTTCCGGGATGATCACTTGTATGTTGGTCTTCAAAGAAGCAGAGATGTGTATCTCTCTCCACTGCTGAATCTGAATACATTGCTGCTAGATCTTGCTGCGCTCAGCTTCTATGGATGAAGCAAACACTCAAAGACTATGGCATTCATCTGAAACAAGTGCCACTCTACAGCGACAACGAAAGCGCCATCAAGATTGCTAACAACCCAGTTCAGCACTCGAAGACAAAGCACATTGAAATTCGTCATCACTTTCTCAGAGATCATGTCATGAAGGAAGATATTGATTGTTGGGGAACGTAGTAATTTCAAAAAATTTCCTACGCACACGCAAGATCATGGTGATGCATAGCAACGAGAGGGGAGAGTGTGATCTACGTACCCTTGTAGATCGACAACAGAAGCGTTTGGTTGATGTAGTCGTACGTCTCCACGGCCCGACCGATCAAGCACCGAAACTACGGCACCTCCGAGTTCTAGCACACGTTCAGCTCGATAACAATCCCCGGACTCCGATCCAGCAAAGTGTCGGGGAAGAGTTCCGTCAGCACGACGGCGTGGTGACGATCTTGATGTACTACTGTCGCAGGGCTTCGCCTAAGCACCTCTACAATATTATCGAGGACTATGATGGCAGGGGGCGCCGCACATGGCTAAGAATATGATCACGTGGATCAACTTGTGTGTCTATGGGGTGCCCCCTGCCCCCGTATATAAAGGAGTGGAGGAGGGGAGGGCCGGCCCTCTCTATGGCGCGCCCTAGGGGAGTCCTACTCCCACCGGGAGTAGGATTCCCCCTTTCCTAGTCCAACTAGGAGTCCTTCCATGTAGTAGGAGTAGGAAACAAGGAAGGGGCGCAGCCCCTCCCCCTAGTCCAATTCGGACTAGGCCTTGGGGGGCGCGTGGCCTGCCCTAGGCAGCCCCTCTCTCTTTCCCGTATGGCCCAATAAGGCCCAATACTTCTCCCGGCGAATTCCCATAACTCTCCGGTACTCCGAAAAATACTCGAATCACTCGGAACCTTTCCGATGTCCGAATATAGTCGTCCAATATATCGATTTTTACGTCTCGACCATTTCGAGACTCCTCGTCATGTCCCCGATCTCATCCGGGACTCCGAACTCCTTCGGTACATCAAAACTCATAAACTCATAATATAACTGTCATCGAAACCTTAAGCGTGCGGACCCTACGGGTTCGAGAACAATGTAGACATGACCGAGACACGTCTCCGGTCAATAACCAATAGCGGAACCTGGATGCTCATATTGGCTCCTACATATTCTATGAAGATCTTTTATCGGTCAGACCGCATAACAACATACGTTGTTCCCTTTGTCATCGGTATGTTACTTGCCCGAGATTCGATCGTCGGGCATCCAATACCTAGTTCAATCTCGTTACCGGCAAGTCTCTTTACTCGTTCCGTAATACATCATCCCGCAACTAACTCATTAGTTGCAATGCTTGCAAGGCTTAAGTGATGTGCATTACCGAGAGGGCCCAGAGATACCTCTCCGACAATCGGAGTGACAAATCCTAATCTCGAAATACGCCAACCCAACATGTACCTTTGGAGACACCTGTAGAGCTCCTTTATAATCAGCCAGTTACGTTGTGATGTTTGGTAGCACACAAAGTGTTCCTCTGGCAAACGGGAGTTGCATAATCTCATAGTCATAGGAACATGTATAAGTCATGAAGAAAGCAATATCAACATACTAAACGATCGGGTGCTAAGCTAATGGAATGGGTCATGTCAATCAGATCATTCATCTATTGATGTGATCCCGTTAATCAAATAACAACTCTTTGTCCATGGTTAGGAAACATAACCATCTTTGATTAACGAGCTAGTCAAGTAGAGGCATACTAGTGACACTCTGTTTGTCTATGTATGCACACATGTATTATGTTTCCGGTTAATACAATTTTAGCATGAATAATAAACGTTTATCATGAAATAAGGAAATAAATAATAACTTTATTATTGCCTCTAGGGCATATTTCCTTCAGTCTCCCACTTGCACTAGAGTCAATAATCTAGTTCACATCGCTATGTGATTAACACCAATAGTTCACATCTTTATGTGATTGGTTCACATCTCCATGTGACTAACACCCAAAGGGTTTACTAGATTCAATAATCTAGTTCACATCGCTATGTGATTAACACCCAAAGAGTGATCATGTTTTGCTTGTGAGAGAAATTTAGTCAACGGGCCTGCCAAATTCAGATCCGTATGTATTTTGCAAAATTCTATGTCTACAATGCTCTGCACGGAGCTACTCTAGCTAATTGCTCCCACTTTCAATATGTATCCAGATTGAGACTTAGAATCATCTGGATCAGTGTCAAAAACTTGCATCGATGTAACCCTTTACGACGAACCTTTTTGTCACGTCCATAATCGAGAAACATATCCTTATTTCACTAAGGATAATTCTGACCGCTGTCCAGTGATCTACTCCTAGATCACTATTGTACTCCCTTACCAAATCAGTGCAGGGTATACAATAGATCTGGTATACAGCATGACATACTTTATAGAACCTATGGCCAAGGCATAGGGAATGACTTTCATTCTCTTTCTATCTTCTGCCGTGGTCGGGCTTTGAGTCTTACTCAACTTCACACCTTGTAATACAGGCAAGAACTCTTTCTTTGACTCCTCCATTTTGAACTACTTCAAAATCTTGTCAAGGTATGTACTCATTGAAAAAACTTATCAAGCGTCTTGATCTATCTCTATAGATCTTGGAGCTCAATATGTAAGCAGCTTCACCGAAGTCTTTCTTTGAAAAACTCCTTTAAAACACTCCTTTATGCTTTACAGAATAATTCTACATTATTTCCGATCAACAATATGTCATTCACATATACTTATCAGAAATGCTGTAGTGCTCCCACCCACTTTCTTGTAAATACAGGCTTCACCGCAAGTCTATATAAAACTATATGCTTTGATCAACTCATCAAAGCGTATATTCCAACTCCGAGATGCTTGCACCAGTCCACAGATGGATCGCTGGAGCTTGCACATTTTTTTAGCACCTTTCGGATTGACAAAACCTTCTGGTTGCATCATATACAACTCTTCTTTAATAAATCCATTAAGGAATGCAGTTTTGTTTATCCATTTGCCAGATTTCATAAAATGCGGCAATTACTAACATGATTCGGACAGACTCAAGCATAGATACGAGTGAGAAGCTCTCATCGTAGTCAACACCTTGAACTTGTCGAAAACCTTTTGCGACAATTCTAGCTTTGTAGATAGTAACACTACTATCAGCGTCTGTCTTCCTCTTGAAGTTCCATTTATTCTCAATTGCTTGCCGATCATCGGGCAAGTCAACCAAAGTCCAAACTTTGTTCTCATACATGGATCATATCTCAGATTTCATGGCCTCAAACCATTTCGCGGAATCTGGGCTCATCATCGCTTCCTCATAGTTCATAGGTTCATCATGGTCAAGTAACATGACCTCCAGAACAGGATTACCGTACCACTCTGGTGCGGATCTCACTCTGGTTTACCTACAAGATTCGGTAGTAACTTGATCTGAAGTTACATGATCATCATCATTAGCTTCCTCACTAATTGGTGTAGTAGTCACAAGAACAGATTTTTGTGATGAACTACTTTCCAATAAGGGAGAAGGTACAATTACCTTATCAAGTTTTCTACTTTCCTCCCACTCACTTCTTTCGAGAGAAATTCCTTCTCTGGAAAGGATCCATTCTTAGCAACGAATGTCCTGCCTTCGGATTTGTGATAGAAGGTGTACCCAACAATTTCCTTTGGGTATCCTATGAAGACATATTTCTCCGATTTGGTTTTGAGCTTATCAGGATGAAACCTTTCCATATGAGCATCACAATCCCAAACTTTAAGAAACGACAACTTTGGTTTCTTGCCAAACCACAGTTCAGATTGTGTTGTCTCAACGGATTTTGATGGTGCCCTATTTAACGTGAATGCAGCTGTCTCTAATGCATAACCCCAAAACGATAGTGGTAGATTGGTAAGAGGCATCATAGATCGCACCATATCTAATAAAGTACGGTTATGACGTTCGGACACACCATTACATTGTGGTGTGCCAGGTGGCGTGAGTAGCGAAACTATTTCACATTGTTTTTAACTGAAGGCCAAACTCGTAACTCAAATACTCTTCTCTACGGTCATATCGTAGAAACTTTATTTTCTTGTTACAATGATTTTTTACTTCACTCTGAAATTCTTTGAACTTTTCAAATGTCTCAGACTTATGTTTCATCAAGTAGATATACCCATATCTGCTCAAATCATCTGTGAAGTTCAGAAAATAACGATACTTGCCGTGAGCCTTAACACTCATCGGACCGCATACATCAATATGTATTATTTCCAATAAGTCAGTTGCTCGCTCCGGAGAATGTAGTCTTAGTCATCTTGCCCATGAGGCATGGTTCGCAAGTATCAAGTGATTCATAATCAAGTGATTCCAAAATCCCATTAGCATGGAGTTTCTTCATGCGCTTTACACCAATATGACCTGAACGGCAGTGCCACAAATAAGTTGCACTATCATTATTAACTTTGCATCTTTTGGTTTCAATATTATGATTATGTGTAGCACTACGATTGAGATCCAACGAACTATTTTCATTGGGTGTGTAACCATATAAGGTTTTATTCATGTAAACAGAACAACAATTTATTCTCTTACTTAAATGAATAACCGTATTACAATAAACATGATCAAATCATATTCATGCTCAACGCAAACACCAAATAACACTTATTCAGGTTCAACACTAATCCCAAAAGTATAGGGAGTGTGCGATGATGATCATATCAATCTTGGAACCACTTCCAACACACATCGTCACTTCACCCTTAACTAGTCTTTATTCTGCAACTCCCGTTTCGAGTTACTAATCTTAGCAACTGAACTAGTATCAAATACTGAGGGGTTGCTATAAACACTAGTAAAGTACACACCAATAACATGTATATCAAACATACTTATGTTCACTTTGCCATCCTTCTTATCTGCCAATCACTTGGGGTAGTTCCGCTTCCAGTGACCAGTCCCTTTGCAGTAGAAGCACTTAGTCTCAGGCTTAGGATCAGACTTGGGCTTCTTCACTTGAGCAGCAACTTGCTTGCTATTCTTTTTGAAGTTCCCCTTCTTCCCTCTGCCCTTTTCTTGAAACTAGTGGTCTTGTCTACAATCAACACTTGATGTTTTTCTCGATTTCTACCTTCATCAATTTTCGCATTACGAAGAGCTTGGGAATCGTTTCCGTTATCCCTTGCATATCATAGTTCATCACGAAGTTCTACTAACTTGGTGATGGTGACTAGAGAATTCTGTCAATCACTATCTTATCTGGAAGATTAACTCCCACTTGATTCAAGCGATTGTAGTACTCAGACAATCTGGGCACATGCTCACTAGTTGAGCGATTCTCCTCCATCTTTTAGCTATAGAACTTGTTGGAGACTTCATATCTCTCAACTCGGGTATTTGCTTGAAATATTAACTTCAACTCCTGGAACATCTCATATGGTCCATGACGTTCAAAACGTCTTTGAAGTCCCGATTCTAAGCTGTTAAGCATGGTGCACTAAACTATCAAGTAGTCATCATATTGAGCTAGCCAAACATTCATAACGTTTGCATCTGCTCCTGCAATAGGCCCGTCACCTAGCGGTGCATCAAGGACATAATTCTTCTGTGCAGCAATGAGGATAAACCTCAGATCACGGATCCAATCCGCATCATTGCTATTAACATCTTTCAACACAATTTTCTCTAGGAACATATCAAAATAAACACAGGGAAGCAATAACGCGAGTTATTGATCTACAACATAATTTTCAAAATACTACCAGGACTAAGTTCATGATAAATTTAAGTTCAATTAATCATATTACTTAAGAATTCCCACTTAGATAGACATCCCTCTAATCCTCTAAGTGATCACGTGATCCAAATCAACTAAACCATGTCCGATCATGACGTGAGATGGAGCAGTTTCATTGGTGAACATCACTATGTTGATCATATCTACTATATGATTCACGCTCAACCTTTCGGTCTCCGTGTTCCGAGGCCATATCTGTATATGCTTGGCTCGTCAAGTATAACCTGAGTATTCCGCATGTGCAACTATTTTGCACCCGTTGTATTTGAACGTAGAGCCTATCACGCCCGATCATCACGTGGTGTCTCAGCATGAAGAACTTTCGCAACGGTGCATACTCAGGGAGAACACTTCTTGATAATTTTGGTGAGAGATCATCTTATAATGCCACCGTCAATCAAAGCAAGATAAGATGCATAAAAGATAAACATCACATGCAATCAATATAAGTGATATGATATGGCCATCATCATCTTGTGCGTGTGATCTCCATCTCCGAAGCACCGTCATGATCACCATCGTCACCGGCACGACACCTTGATCTCCATCGTAGCATCATTGTCGTCTCGCCAATCTTATGCTTCCATGACTATCGCTACCACTTAGTGATAAAGTAAAGCATTACAACGCGATTGCATTGCATACAATAAAGCGACAACCATATGGCTCCTGCCAGTTGCCGATAACTCGGTTACAAAACATGATCATCTCATACAATAAAATTCAGCATCATCTCTTGACCATATCACATCACAACATGCCCTGCAAAAACAAGTTAGACGTCCTCTACTTTGTTGTTGCAAGTTTTACGTGGCTGCTACGGGCTTAAGCAAGATCCAATCTTACCTACGCATCAAAACCACAACGATAGTTTGTCAAGTTGGTGCTGTTTTAACCTTCGCAAGGACTGGGCGTAGCCACACTTGGTTCAACTAAAGTTGGAGAAACTGTCACCCGCAAGCCACCTATGTGCAAAGCACGTCGGGAGAACCGGTCTCGCGTAAGCGTACGCATAATGTTGGTTCGGGCCGCTTCGTCCAACAATACCGCCGAACCAAAGTATGACATGCTGGTAAGCAGTATGACTTATATCGCCCACAACTCACATGTGTTCTACTCGTGCATATAACATCAACACATAAAACCTAGGCTCTGATACCACTGTTGGGGAACGTAGTAATTTCAAAAAATTTCCTACGCACACGCAAGATCATGGTGATGCATAGCAACGAGAGGGGAGAGTGTGATCTACGTACCCTTGTAGATCGACAACGGAAGCGTTTGGTTGATGTAGTCATACGTCTCCACGGCCCGACCGATCAAGCACCGAAACTACGGCACCTCCGAGTTCTAGCACACGTTCAGCTCGATGACGATCCCCGGACTCCGATCCAGCAAAGTGTCGGGGAAGAGTTCCGTCAGCACGACGGCGTGGTGACGATCTTGATGTACTACTGTCGCAGGGCTTCGCCTAAGCACCGCTACAATATTATCGAGGACTATGGTGGCAGGGGGCGCCGCACACGGCTAAGAATATGATCACGTGGATCAACTTGTGTGTATATGGGGTGCCCTCTGCCCCCGTATATAAAGGAGTGGAGGAGGGGAGGGCCGGCCCTTTCTATGGCGCGCCCTAGGGGAGTCCTACTCCCACCGGGAGTAGGATTCCCCCTTTCCTAGTCCAACTAGGAGTCCTTCCATGTAGTAGGAGTAGGAAACAAGGAAGGGGTGCAGCCCCTCCCCCTAGTCCAATTCAGACTAGGCCTTGGGGAGCGCGTGGCCTGCCCTAGGCAGCCCCTCTCTCT
This sequence comes from Triticum monococcum, assembly GCA_034509565.1. Classification (NCBI taxonomy): domain Eukaryota; kingdom Viridiplantae; phylum Streptophyta; class Magnoliopsida; order Poales; family Poaceae; genus Triticum; species Triticum monococcum. Next base: position 50,116,153 of record CM067844.1, read on the forward strand.
TTCCCGTATGGCCCAATAAGGCCCAATACTTCTCCCGGCAAATTCCCGTAACTCTCCGGTACTCCGAAAAATATTCGAATCACTCGGAACCTTTCCGATGTCCGAATATAGTCGTCCAATATATCGATTTTTACGTCTCAACCATTTCGAGACTCCTCGCCATGTCCCCGATCTCATCCGGGACTCTGAACTCCTTCGGTACATCAAAACTCATAAACTCATAATATAACTGTCATCAAAACCTTAAGCGTGCGGACCCTATGGGTTCGAGAACAATGTAGACATGACCGAGACACGTCTCCGGTCAATAACCAATAGCGGAACCTGGATGCTCATATTGGCTCCTACATATTCTACGAAGATCTTTTATCGGTCAGACCGCATAACAACATACGTTGTTCCCTTTGTCATCGGTATGTTACTTGCCCGAGATTCGATCATCGGTATCCAATACCTAGTTCAATCTCGTTACCGGCAAGTCTCTTTACTCATTCCGTAATACATCATCCCGCAACTAACTCATTAGTTGCAATGCTTGCAAGGTTTAAGTGATGTCCATTACCGAGAGGGCCCAAAGATACCTCTCCGACAATCGGAGTGACAAATCCTAATCTCGAAATACGCCAACCCAACATGTACCTTTGGAGACACCTGTAGAGCTCCTTTATAATCAGCCAGTTACGTTGTGACATTTGGTAGCACACAAAGTGTTCCTCCGGCAAACGGGAGTTGCATAATCTCATAGTCATAGGAACATGTATAAGTCATGAAGAAAGCAATAGCAACATACTAAACGATCGGGTGCTAAGCTAATGGAATGGGTCATGTCAATCAGATCATTCATCTAATGATGTGATCCCGTTAATCAAATAACAACTCTTTGTCCATGGTTAGGAAACATAACCATCTTTGATTAACGAGCTAGTCATGTAGAGGCATACTAGTGACACTCTGTTTGTTTATGTATTCACACATGTATTATGTTTCCGGTTAATACAATTCTAGCATGAATAATAAACATTTATCATGAAATAAGGAAATAAATAATAACTTTATTATTGCCTCTAGGGCATATTTCCTTCATTGATATCATACACGTCAACACTGAAGAGCAACTGGCATATATCTTCACAAAGCCCTTGGATGAGAAAAGGTTTTGCAAGTTACGGTGTGAGCTAAATATCTTGGAATCCTCAAATGTCTTGTGATCAGGCACACATCCTAACACTTATGCATGTTGATGACTTAGATATGCAACACACGAAGTAAAGTATGTATTCAATCAATGAATACTTACATTCTGAGTGTGAATATATTAACGTGGAATTTGACTTCGGAGCGCCACGATAATTGTGCGCCGTGTCTGGGTCTAATACTTCCTATACGGTGGGTAACGCCACCACCAAATTCTTCCCTTAGAAGTGTTTTTCTCATGGCGTTACATTTGCAAATCTCTGCATTTTGTTTGTCTTCAATATTAACATGGCCTCATGTTTATCTTCAATATACTGATTTAGTTTCTGTCCTATACAACATTCACTTATAGCTATGTCTTCATGTTGAATCTTTTGAACTAAGTGAATGTGATCGGACCCTAACCTTTCTATACTCCTGCCTCAAGTCTATCTATCCAAATCATATGCATTCTATTGAAACTGTCGAATGTCTTCGTTGTGTCCTTGTCAGCAGGATATAGAGACAAACATTAAATTTGTTTTAAATGCTCAATCCTTTTGCCTGAAACCCGAAGAAGTGGGAACGACCACCCGACAATCCAGGCGTGAGTGGGAACGTTGAACAACCTTCAATGTGTTGCATGAACGCCACGTGTCCTTCAGATGTGAACCGCCAGGGCACCTGCGTAATAACGCTGTGCCGTCCCTGTCTCTATAAATACACACCTCACCCTAGTCATTATCTCTTCTTCCACTCTCGCACGAACCCTAGCGCCGCCGCTAACCCTCGACGACGTCGGCGACGAAGCGCTTAGCTGCCGCGACCTCACCGATGCCGTCCTCACGACGGCCGCGGACATCGTCTTCTCCGCTGTCGCTATAGGTGTCATCCGTCGCCAAGTTAGGGCACGGAAGATCGAACTGCTCGACCTCCTCTCCCACTCCGTCTAGCAGTTCCTCGTGTGGTAAATAAAACCTCCTTTTTATAGTCTTTTTGATCCGGCAGATTCATCCTTTTCAACCACAAGTGGTTTCTATTCCCACAAGTTAGATCTATCTCATTCTGCATCTCATAGCATGCCTAGTATGTTCACTTATGCTTCACAAAGTAGTTAGATTCCTCACTTGTACTTATTCGTGGATTCATACAAATCTGGAACCAACTCTCTACATATGAGTGAATGTCTTCGCACTATGAGGTCAATGTCTTCTAAACTGATTTATCTTCAAAATCTTCTGACAATGCATATGACCTCTTCCCCTTCCCTCGCACCTTTAATGCTGTCACAGGTACATGTCCGTGGGAGAATCCCTTGGTTCTCATAGTCTGCATTCATTTGCAAAGTTCTTACAGCATCGTATAAATTCTCCTGAAGCCAGTTCTTGTCTGACCAGTAGACGGAAGACTTTGACAGTGTTGAAGCCTTTCAGTCTATACTTCATGGCAACAGAGAAATCTGCAAGAAAGGGTGGCAGACAGCGCCGTGGAAACACCTCAAGAGATTTGCCTCCTGACCTCTATGAGCTGTACAAGACAGATCCATAGGAGGACTACAATCAATGGAAAACCCGAATCCAATGGATTTGAAGATATTGGGCAGAACAATGGTACAAGTACAGGTTCGTGACCCAGGAATATGCTAAGAAGAATGCCATCAAGCGACCCTGGGGAGACATCTTGTACAAAAACCTTCAACCCAGGTCCAGAGCTGAAGCCATTGAACAAGGCTTCTATCCTTGCATGGTCCGTGGACCACAGCCTGCAGATGCAGACCCATCTTCATTGCTATGGTGTCATGACGACAATCTGTTCAAGCGCAACTTCTAGTTTGCCAAAAACTCAGCCAAAGAAAACAAGAAGTCACGGGGATTAGACTTCAATCCAGGCCCCTCTGCTCCTCGGGCCAATGGCACACGCGAAGCTGAACCCATTCTTGTTGGGCCCTTCTACAACCTAGAAGGTCTCATCACTCATATTATGGTTCAAGGGACAGCCGTGGACGAACCTGCAGACGACGCTGATTCTGACGAAGCGCTTGCAGCACCGAAGCCAAAGAAGCTGAAGAAACCTAAAGCTTCGAAGCCTTCCGCTGCACCAAAGGTTTCACAGGCGAAGCCTCTGGCCACTGCACCTCTTGAAGACAGTGTAGTCTGAAGATCTTTCACGCATCTCCAAGCCTGCCAAAGTGAAAAAGCCCATGCAACCCACTGGTCAAGCACTGACCCCTGCTGCTGTCTTGAGAAATGAGAATGATGCCATTGATCTGTCCAGCGACGACGATCTTGGCGATGACGCTCTTGAGCAGTTGATCAAGAGCAAGCAAGAGGCGGAAATCTTCAATGATCTTCCTCTCTTTGATGTGGAAATCTTAAACAAGTTCATTGATGAGTGGTTCGACAACCCAAATGTCAGCTTTGATGATCTTCAACTTCCAATTGGCCTCAGTGTCGCCTTCCATGGAGCCATTGCTCCTTAGCTGGCTCTAGCTCAGAAAATTGTTGAGCTGAAGCACAAGATCGATTATGAAAAGACTCAGTTCAAGAAGCACATGGCTAAGCTTAATGTTGAAGACATTCAAAACTTCAAGGTCATGATGCATGAGCTCAAGGAAGCATTCCACAAGAAATGCGAAGAAGCAAAAGGTTCTCATGAGCGCATGAAGGATCTTACTGCCAAATGTGTTCAAGGATACAATGAAGCTGAAAAGCGCAAGGCTTTGGGGAGACCAGGCATCGACCCCCGAATGGCTGCCAAGAAGAAGAAGAAGCCAGCTGTGGCAGAACCCGAAGCATCAAGGCAGGAAGAACCTCGTATCATCTTCCCAGCCAGTCTGACAGGCTCGAAGCCTAAGGTCCCCACAGTGGCTTCAGAACTCAAGAAAACAAGGGCAGCTAAAGCCGAAGCCAGAAAACGCAAGACCAAAGCCACCACTGATGATGCTCCCCCAACCAAGAAACGGAAAACAAAGAAGAGAGACCAGGCTACTCCCACAGAGCCCCTTGATGTCAAGCCAATCTCAGTGGCTCGTCCTACGTCCGAACATTGAGAGCGTCAGTTGATAGTTCATGAGCCTTCTTCCACAGAGGCTCCTGAAGCTAAAGACAATCCAGCTGTTGACCCCACCGTAGCTGAAGACATTTGTCCTCACAAAAATGTTGAAGATGATGAAGTCCTTCCTCAGATCAAGCAAAATTTGGTATCATCGCCTATGCTCACGCACAGCGAGCTCATCAGCATTGGTCGTCCTCTGACGCCAACTGCTTAGGATGCATCGTGGGCTGATCACCCACGACAACAAGACACCCCAAGTGCTCCCCAACCACAAGATGACGATGACTTTGAGGCCCAACCAACTCCATCTCCATAGGCATCGCCAGCATTCCGTAGGCTTCGCAAAGGATCAAGGCCCCAAGTCACTCCAACTGTGAACATCTCTGAGTCTGAAGCCAAAACGGCTGAAGATATTGCGGCTGCATCAGCCGATGAAGATGAAGAACCACGTGATGAAGACAGAGTTGCTACACCACCAACAATTCCTGAAGTTGTTCTCGAGGAGAATGTGTCCGACCCTCCAGCTCCTGAAGTGGAGGTTACCCATACTGAGGCAGCCACCAACATCAACACTGAAGCCAATGATGTTGTCATGGCTGAAGCTAATGTGGCGCCTGAAGCTAATGTGGCGCCTGAAGACAATGTGGCCCCTGAAGCCAATGCTGCACGAGATGTAATCATTCCTCCTGAAGCTATTGTTCCACTTGCAGCCCATCTCAACGACAATGCCAATGCTCCTGTACCCCCTCCAAGACCTCATACTGTTGAGCTGGCATTTGATCGTGGTCAGCCTGTTATGGTCCGATGGCCCATTCTGGTTCCTCCACCTGCTGCGGGTCCACAATTCGACTATCATGTCGAGCATAGGCCTCAAGTCCAGAAGCCCAAGCCAAGACTTCCAAGATTCCCAGGCACTGCAACCTCACCTGGGGTCTTCAATGTGAATGGCTTCGTGGCACATAACACCTTCTTCAACAGCGCCAAGAACCCTTACACCAAACCTCGCATTTCATCAGATCGGTTCTGGAGCTATCAGCAGCGCAACTACTATTCCTGCGTCTTATACAATCAAGGGCGCATATTTCCCCATATGCGTCTTCACACTGAAGCTCTAGCTGGCCCGCCCTGTCTAGAAGAAGCATTGGATTGCTTCAGAGATGCTGGACTCCTACAATTTGTCACAGATAAGGAACACTGGAATGAAGAGCTTCTGTTACAGTTCTATGCAAATCTTCACATTCGAGGCTACAACAGGGATCTAAAGACTTGGGTCCTTGAGTGGATGACAGACAATGTCCATCATGAAGCCAAAGCTCTTGATATCATTGAGCTCACAGGCCTGCCCACTCCTGGTTAATACTATGAACCAGGTTGTCAACAACACCAGAATGCTTTGGAGAGCATTTTCCAGAAGCCAGAACCCAACATGAGCCAAATGCTGAGCATGATGAAGCCTTTCACGACGCTGAATACCCGTTTGAATTCTTTGTTGAAGACTGAGGGAGTCCTGGATTAGGGGGTGTTCGGGTAGCCGGACTATACCTTCAGCCGGACTCCTAGATTATGAAGATACAAGATTGAAGACTTTGTCCCGTGTCTGGATGGGACTTTCCTTGGCGTGGAAGGCAAGCTTGGCAATGCGATATTCAAGATCTCCTACCATTGTAACCGACTCTGTGTAACCCTAACCCTATCCGGTGTCTATATAAACCGGAGGGTTGTAGTCCGTAGGACAGAATCAACTCCATACACAACAATCATACCATAGGCTAGCTTCTAGGGTTTAGCCTCCTTGATCTCGTGGTAGATCTACTCTTGTACTACCCATATCATCAATATTAATCAAGCGGGAGTAGGGTTTTACCTCCATCAAGAGGGCCCGAACCTGGGTAAAACAAAGTGTTCCCTGCCTCCTGTTACCATCCGGCCTAGACGCACAGTTCGGGACCCCCTACCCGAGATCCGCTGGTTTTGACACCGACATTGGTGCTTTCATTGAGAGTTCCTCTGTGTCGTCGCCTTTAGGCCCGATGGCTCCTTCGATCATTAACAACGATGCGGTCCAGGGTGAGACTTTTCTCCCCGGACAGATCTTCGTCTTCGGCGGCTTCGCACTGCGGGCTAATCCGCTTGGCCGCCTTGAGCAGATCGAAAGCTATGCCCCCGGCCATCAGGTCAGGTTTGGAAGCCTAAACTACACGGCTGACATCCGTGGGGACTTGATCTTCGACGGATTCGAGCCACAGCCAAGCGTGCCGCACTGTCTCGATGGGCATGATATAGCTCTGCCGCCGAACAGCGCCTTGGAGGCCGCACACGCATTGGTTTCGACCATTTATTCGGAACCTACTGCGCTGATCGAGGATCAGCGGTTGGACGCTGCGTCAGGGGCTGCGATCTCAAAGGCGATCGAGCCGAACTCCAGCCCCGCACTCTGCGTGGCCCGTGACTCCAAGGAGCCGGATTCCTCTCCGAACTCCGAGCCCCCCGCACCCCTGCCAATCGAATCCGATTGGGCACCGGTAATGGAGTTCACCGCCACGGACATCTTTCAGCATTCGCCTTTTGGCGACATCCTGAATTCTCTTAAGTCTCTCTCTTTATCAGGAGAGCCCTGGCCGAACTACGGTCAGCAAGGGTGGGATACGGATGGTGAGGAAATTCAAAACCCACCCACCACCCACTTTATAGCCACTGTCGACGATTTAACCGACATGCCTGACTTCGGCTCCGAGGACATCGACAGCATGGATGACGATGGAGGAGATACCGACGAACCAACGCCCATAGGGCATTGGACAGCCACCTCATCTCATGATGTGTACATGGTGGACACCCCTAAGGGAAGCGACAACGAGGAAAAAGGGGAGGGGACGAGAGATCGACCCCTCGAAAAGCAATCAAGGCGTCGGCGTAAACGCCGACCCAAGCCCCGCCTCGACAAAAACCCAGCCATAGAGCAGGACGAGCCGGTAGATGACGGGCAGGCCTTAGAGCAACCACCTCGACAAAACCCAGCCATAGAGCAGGACGAGCCGGTAAACGACGAGCAGGCCTTAGAGAAACTGTCCGAACAGGGCAACACGGATAGAGAAACCGAACATCCCTCCTCCGGTGAAAGCGGCATTCCGGACGACCTCACGCAGAATAAACTCACGGAGCAGAAGAATCTCCATGAGAGGCTCGTTGCAACTGCGCGCAGCTTAAAAAAGTAGAAGCGGAAGCTAAAAACAGTGGAAGATGCACTCCGGATCAGATGGAGGAAGGTAATCAATGCCACAGATAAGTACGGCGACAGTCGCCGCACTAGAAGCTATCCAAAAAGAAAGCTACTGCCTGAATTCGACGAAGAGGCCTTAGAGCCCTCGCATTCAAAAAATGAAAAAGCCACACGGTCGGATAGACGACCCCATAAAGCGACAAGCGGCACCGCACCTAAATCGGCACGCGACCCACTTAAGGATTTGCATCATGGCCCAGTAAGGTCCATTTATGGGCCAAGAAAGCAAGCTCTCGTAAGCAACGCTATGAAGCCATCATCAGAATCCGGCATACCCAAATACAGGGGTGCTGCACACCCCCTATGTTTCACCGATGAGGTCCTGGACTATGAATTCCCAGAAGGATTCAAACCCGTAAACATAGAGGCATATGATGGAACAACAGACCCTGGAGTCTAGATCGAGGACTATATCCTCCACATACACATGGCTAGAGGAGATGATCTCCACGCCATAAAATATCTACCCCTTAAGCTTAAAGGGCCAGCCCGGCATTGGCTTAAAAGCCTTCCAGAAAACACAATTGGAAGCTGGGAAGAACTCGAGGATGCTTTCCGAGCAAACTTTCAAGGGACCTATGTCCGTCCTCCGGATGCAGACGATCTTAGTCACATAACTCAACAACCCGGAGAATTAGCTCGGCAGTTCTGGAATAGATTCCTCACTAAAAAGAATCAGATAGTTGATTGTCCGGACGCCGAAGCCTTAGCAGCTTTCAGGCATAACGTCCGAGACGAATGGCTCGCCAGACACCTCGGCCAAGAAAAACCAAGAACGATGGCCGCACTTACAAGCCTCATGACCCGCTTTTGTGCAGGGGAGGACAGCTGGTTGGCAAGGTGCAACCCCAGCGACCCAAGTATATCCGAAACCAGGGATGGAAACAGAAGACCGCGATGCAACAAGGACCGTCACCAGACTAAGGACAAAAGTCCGAAGAGCACGACAGTCAACGCCGGATTCAAAGGCTCATGACAAAATCAGGAAAATCGCCCCTCCAGGATAACAGGGACGATCCATCCAACCTAAATAAAATCCTGGACAGGATATGTCAGATACACAGTACTCCCGCGAAGCCTGCGAACCATACCCACAGAGACTGTTGGGTCTTCAAACAATCCGGCAGACTCAATGCCGGACACAAGGGGCTCGACACACAAAGCGAAGACGAGGACGAACCCCAACAGCAGAGCACCAGGAAACAAAAGAACTTCCCGCAAGAAGTAAAAACAATGAACTCACTTCACATAACAAAAAGTGCGGTGCCCGTAAAGGTACGCACCACATGGCCCATCCCCAAAGGATCCTGCCACTGGTTGTCAAAACCGATCACCTTCGATTAGCTAGATTATTCTAGGAATATCAAGAATATAGGATGGACTGCCTTGATACTCGATCCAATAATTGGCAGACTCAAGTTTTCAAATGTCCTTATGCACGGCGGCAGGGGACTAAACCTGATATATCAGGATACAATACAGCACATGGGGATAAACCCAGCAAGAATCTATCGCAGCAAAACCTCCTTTCAAGGGGTAATACCTGGTCCGGACACCCATTGTACGGGTTTTCTCTGGCTCCCAGTCACATTCGGCTTTGCCGATAACCTCCACCGCGAAAAGCTGACCTTCCACGTCGTCCCGTTCTCAAGTCGCTATCAAGCACTACTGGGACGCGAAGCTTTCGCTCGATTTAACGCAATACCGCATTATGCATCTCTTACGCTTAAGATGCCCGGTCCACGAGGCACCATCTCTTTGATGGGAAAGCACTAAAGTGCGCCTCCCCAAGCGGAGGACAGTGCGGCCGCTTTAACAGCCCCACAGCAAAATGGCCTCACCGGCCAAAAAACTTCAAAATAGGTCATTTAAAGACCACGAACGCGGATAGACGAGTTCGGTGCAAAATCATCATTGATGCAGGCTTAGAAGCCGTATACCCCCGCACAAGGGGCTCCATGCATATACAATAAGAGACAATAAAGCTCCAACTTCCATATCTTACTTTATACTTTGCTTATTTTTTTGGCATGACCCGTTCTCAACTCAGTTCCTCTCTTTTACAAATGAACGTCGTGCAGCGCCCGTCCAGGATACGGCACAACAGAGACACAGGCGCAGACGTGCAGTAGGGACCCGTCCTAAAGGATTCTTTTTAGATTAAGACCCTGCGTAAACCTTTTTACTGTCTCTTGTTGCTACACATCCCCTGGTTTTTTCTTTCCAGTATAACCAAGGAGGAGGCTGGCGTCTTGGCATGTGGCCACGTCAGAATTTTTGCACGTACCTGGACACTAGGGGCTTTTTAATAAAGAGTGTTGTTTGGCCCGCACTCATAAAGACCGAACGCCTTAGGGAGTGTTCGGCTTCGCGAGTTTTGGCATTGTATGCATCAGCTCCGAATCATGTCTTTGGTCAAATGTTGGGTTGCCCGGCTCCTGAGTTCGGCTACCTTAAGTTCCGCTCTATCGGCTAAGGTAGCACCAGGAGAACTACTGCGATTGTGCCCCCGGTTCGGCCAGGGCGAGCACCTCAGTAGAGAAAGCCGAAAACTGACTGTCATGATGTAGCGTGAGACTGGTCAGCCACTCGATGACCGATCGGAATCTATCGGATTCCTCCGCTTTAACGAAGGGCCGCTTCCCGGTCAGGCACATACGCGCCCCAAATTCGGACGAGCGCAGTTGCCACCAAGGAGCTACCTAAAGAGTCTCATTTTCAAACTCCTATGGCTAAGTGAAAGTGTTAAAGCATTATAGTCCGGTTGCCTGGCCCACTGCGCTATCACCTCCTTTGTAGGACCAAGACGTTGGGTTAAGTGTAAAATGCGTCTTCTGCGAGCACCCCCGCACTATGTGCGTGGGGGCTGAAGCCAACGACTGCCATCTTTCAGATTCTATACATACATACATATATATATATATATATATATATATATATATATATATATATATATACAGCCGGTCTATTCTCATAACATTATGAGAATAATATTCTCATAACACTTCCGAACTGCATTGGAAAGCTATGCGCACTGTACCACAGAGACCAGCGAACTTCATGTTTGAAAAAACTGTACGTGTGGTTTTTTCGGTACCTTTTTTGCTCTAGTTTTTTAACCGTTTATCGGAATTATGCGTGTAATATACCGTTGAAAAACTATGGAGTAGACGCATTTCGCCATGTTGAACACTTTTCAAAATTCATCATAGTTTAAGAGCAGTTTCGAAAATCGTGCGGCTCACAACGAATGGCAGCGAGCGTTTTTTTGCTTTTTTTCTAAACCGCTCGTCGGAATGAAACATATGATACACCGTTGGAAAGATATCGTCGGCGCGCATCTTTTTCATATCTATTATTTTTTCTAATTCGCTATGGTTTAAGAGCAGTTTTGAATTTACTAAATCGCGGAATTGTGTTTTTCGATTTTTTTCAAATTTTCGGTACTGTTTTCACTCTAGTTTTCTAACCGTTTGTCGAAACAAGGCGTGTAATATACCGTTGGAAAGCTACGAACGAGGCGCAACTTTCATATGTTGAAATGTTTTTGAGATTCCTTACAGTTTTTAGTTAAATTTGAAAATCGTGCGTCTGACTACGAAGGGCAGCGGCCGTTTTTTCGTGAAATTTTTACAAAACATTGGTCGAAATGATCCAACTGATACACCGTTGGAAAGATATCGTCGAGACGCTACTTTTTCATATAGAACACTCCCTCCATTTCATTACGGTTTAAGAGCAGTTTTGAAATTACAAAAAAGCGGAAACTCTGTTTTTCGCGACAACAAAATCGACGCCTGCACTGCATTGGACAGAAAAGCGCACTGCTTCAAACTGAAAAACGCACTGCATCAGGCAGTCAATCGAACCTCATGATTTATTTTGTTGGACGTAGATTTTTCTCAGAGGAGTTTTGTTTACTTTTTTCCAACTTTTTTTTCGAAGGAAAGTGGACCGCAACACTCCCGAAAGTGAAGCGGAAACACTACCAAAAGTGAACCTCATGATTTGCTGTTTGTCTTTTTTTCGTACTAATTAATTTTTTACGTGCGTTGAGAAGTGTTGAGAAGTGAGCTGCTTTCTGATGTGTTTTTGTTTTTGGATCACCAAGTGAACCACAAAGGGGCCCTTGCGGCTACAGGCTGGATGGGCATCATTGCAGTTCGCATCCACGACGACTGCGATGGAGAAGGCATCCTTGCAGTTCTCTTCCCCCTGCCATGCATTATCAAGGCTGGATGCTTCAGCTGGGTGAACGGCGGCAGATCCCCCATGCGAGAGGCTCCGATCCGCGGGGGTGCTGCAGCTGGCGGTGCTTGAGGAGGCGGCGCACCAGTCATATTGCGGTAGTAGGAGCGCAGAAGCATGCCGCCGGCGCTGTCCGCTGATTTCGCGAAGGAGAGGAGCGGCGGCGATTTGGGGGCGATTGGGCGGACGAGAGGGGCGGCGGCGCTGATTAGGCGCTGCCCCCGAAGAAGGGTCGCGTGATTCGATCTGCATCCTCCTGGGCCGCCGTTCGCCGGCGCTCCGCGCAAGAAGGCGGGGAGGGGAGGGGGTCACCGCCGGCCGCGGGGGCTCTGCCGCGCTAGAAGGCGGGATGGGGAGGGGGCCGTCGTCTACGGACGCCGCCGCGCTAGAAGGCGGGGTGGGGAGGGGGTTGCTATCCTCGGGGCGCTGCCGCGCTAGAAACCTATGTTAAGTGGGGGGTGTTATGAGAATAAGGCCTTTGTTATGAGAATAAGGTCTTAAGGGGTGTTATGAGAATAGACCCACCCTATATATATATATATATATATATATATATATATATATATATATATATCTTAAAACGGCCGCATAGAAAGTGTTTACAATACTTGGAGGCACAAGTATAAAAAAGGCCACTACAGTTTATCAAAATATTACTTTATAATTACATATGCTATCATAACATAGCATCTTTCGGGCACTACATCTCTATTACACGAGCGCCTTCAAGAACTTCCTAAAAATAGTGCTCGGAGGGTACTCGACTTTGGTCGGAATCCAGGGACGCAACAACGGTGGTCTCCATCTCTGCCCAGTATGTCTTAACACGGGCTAGAGCCATCCTAGCCCCCTCTATGCATGCTGACCTCTTAATTGCATTTATACGCGACACCGCGTCAAGGAATTGCTGCACCAAGCTGAAATAACTCTTCGGCTCCGAACTCCTCAGCCACAGGTGACCCACGACGTACTTCATGGCGAGTCCAGACAACCTATTCAGTTCGGCCCATTGAGCCAAACGATCATCCACTGCCAGTGGACGCTCTGGATTGTGAAATTGCGACCAGAAAAGCCTTTCCACTTTGCGATCTTTCTGATCTAGAAAGTGTTCGGTTGCATCAGCAACACTCACTGCCAAATCCAGATAGGTGTCCTCCACACTCCACATCCGGTCCAACGGAGCAAACTTCGGATCACAAACCTTCCTTCGCAGCATAAAGGGCTTTCCAGCCACAATCTGTTCGGCCTGACGCAGCTCCTCCTTCGCAGCTCTCATCGCAGAGCGCGCGTCCTTGGCATTGGCGACGGCCTTCTCTAAGTCCGTCTGTTTCGCCTGGTCTTCTTTTTCAAGAAGTCGGCAACGGTCGGTAGCGCTTTTTAACTTTTTGGCCATCTCGGCCATCTCCTCTTTGCTTCGGCAATGAGCAGCCTGTTCGGCTCTCAGCTCTTCAAGGGCCTTCTGGGCAGCCGCATCGCTTTTTCTGGCTTGGTCCTTAGCTCGGGCAAGTCCTGCCCTAAGATTCTCCACGGCGGCTGTACCATCTGCGTCAAGCACACACATTGTAAGACACTGGCATGAAGCTCCTCTTACCTGGCGCCGCCCGAAGAATTACATACCTTGAGCCTCATCAAGCCGCTTGTTGATAAGCGCGATGTCGGCATCTGCCATGTCCAGTTGTCGCTTTAGTTCGGCAAATTCATCAGTTCGGGTCGATTCTGAACACCTCACCACCTAAATTCAAAGGCGACATCTTAGACCTGGGATGACGATCCTCCGCGTGCCGTCATTTCTTGACAATGCGCAGAGTCTCAGGGGCTGTTGGAAATATGCCCTAGAGGCAATAATAAATTGGTTATTATTATATTTCCTTGTTCATGATAATCGTTTATTGTCCATGCTAGAATTGTATTGACAGGAAACTCAGATACATGTGTGGATACATAGACAACACCATGTCCCTAGTAAGCCTCTAGTTGACTAGCTCGTTGATCAATAGATGGTTACGGTTTCCTGACCATGGACATTGGATGTCATTGGTAACGGGATCACATCATTAGGAGAATGATGTGATGGACAAGACCCAATCCTAAGCCTAGCACAAAGATCATGTAGTTCGTATGCTAAAGCTTTTCTAATGTCAAGTATCATTTCCTTAGACCATGAGATTGTGCAACTCCCGGATACCATAGGAGGGCTTTGGGTGTGCCAAACGTCACAACGTAACTGGGTGGCTATAAAGGTACACTACAGGTATCTCCAAAAGTGTCTGTTGGGTTGGCGCGAATCGAGACTGGGATTTGTCACTCCGTATAAACGGAGAGGTATCTCTGGGCCCACTCGGTAGGACATCATCATAATGTGCACAATGTGATCAAGGAGTTGATCACGGGATGATGTGTTACGGAACGAGTAAAGAGACTTGCTAGTAACGAGATTGAACAAGGTATCGGGATACCGACGATCGAATCTCGGGCAAGTATCGTACCGATAGACAAAGGGAATTGTATACGGGATTGATTAAGTCCTTGACATCGTGGTTCATCCGATGAGATCATCGTGGAGCATGTGGGAGCCAACATGGGTATCCAGATCCCGCTGTTGGTTATTGACCGGAGAATGTCTCGGTCATGTTTGCATGGTTCCCGAACCCATAGGGTCTACACACTTAAGGTTCGATGACACTAGGGTTATAAAGGAAGTTTGTATGTGGTTACCGAATGTTGTTCGGAGTCCCGGATGAGATCCCAGACGTCACGAGGAGTTCCGGAATGGTCCGGAGGTAAAGATTTATATATAGGAAGTCCTGTTTTGGTCACCGGAAAAGTTTCGGGTTTTACCGTTAACGTACCGGGACCACCGGGAGGGTCCTGGGGGTCCACCAAGTGGGGCCACAAGCCCCGGAGGGATGCATGGGCCAAGTGTGGGAGGAGACTAGCCCCAGGTGGGCTGGTGCGCCCCCCCACCAAGGCCCAAGGCGCAAGGGAGTGGGAAGGGGGGCAAACCCTAGGGCAGATGGGCCCTAAGGCCCACCCTGGTGCGCCTCCCCTCTGCCCTCCCCTTGGCTGCCCCTAGATGGGATCTAGGGGGCTGCCACCACCCCTAGGGAGGGAACCCTAGGTGGGGGCGCAGCCCCTCCCCTTCCCCTATATATACTTGAGGTTTGGGCTGCCCACAACACACAAGTTCCTCTCTATCTTGGCGCAGCCCTACCCCTCTCTTTCTCCTCATATCTCGCGGTGCTTGGCGAAGCCCTGCTGGATCACCACGCTCCTCCACCACCACCACGCCGTTGTGCTGCTGCTAGATGGAGTCTTCCTCAACCTCTCCCTCTCCCCTTGCTGGATCAAGGTGTAGGAGACGTCACCGGGCTGTACGTGTGTTGAACACGGAGGTGTCGTCCGTTCAGCACTAGGATCATCGGTGATTTGGATCACGACGAGTACGAATCCTTCAACCCCGTTCTCTTGAACGCTTCCGCTTAGCGATCTACAAGGGTATGTAGATGCACTCTCCTTCCCCTCGTTGCTGGTTTCTCCATAGATGGATCTTGGTGACATGTAGGAAAATTTTGAATTTCTGCTACGTTCCCCAACAGTGGCATCATGAGCTAGGTCTATTGCGTAGATTCTATGCACGAGTAGAACACAAAGTAGTTGTGGGCGTTGATTTTGTTCAATATGCTTACCGTTACTAGTCCAATCTTGATTCGGCAGCATTGTGGGATGAAGCGGCCTGGACCGACCTTACACGTACTCTTACGTGAGACTGGTTCCACCGACTGACATGCACTAGTTGCATAAGGTGGCTAGCGGGTGTCTGTCTCTCCCACTTTAGTCGGATCAGATTCGATGAAAAGGGTCCTTATGAAGGGTAAATAGCAATTGGCATATCACGTTGTGGTTTTTGCATAGGTAAGAAATGTTCTTGCTAGAAACCCATAGCAGCCACGTAAAACATGCAAACAACAATTAGAGGACGTCTAACTTGTTTTTGCAGGGTATGCTATGTGATGTGATATGGCCAAGAAGAATGTGATGAATGATATGTGATGTATGAGATTGATCATGTTCTTGTAATAGGAATCACGACTTGCATCTCGATGAGTATGACAACCGGCAGGAGCCATAGGAGTTGTCTTTATTTATTGTATGACCTGCGTGTCATTGAACAACGCCATGTAATTACTTTACTTATTGCTAACCGTTAGCTATAGTAGTAGAAGTAATAGTTGGCGAGACAACTTCATGAAGACACGATGATGGAGATCATGATGATGGAGATCATGGTGTCATGCCGGTGACGATGATGACCATGGAGCCCCGAAGATGGAGATCAAAAGGAGCAATATGATATTGGCCATATCATGTCACTATTTGATTGCATGTGATGTTTATCATGTTTATACATCTTATTTGCTTAGAATGACAGTAGTAAATAAGATGATCCCTCATTAAAATTTCAAGAAAGTGTTCCCCCTAACTGTGCACCATTGCGAAAGTTCGTCGTTTCGAAGCACCACGTGATGATCGGGTGTGATAGATTCTTACGTTCGAATACAACGGGTGTTGATGAGCCTAGCATCTAAAGACATGGCCTCGGAACACATGCAAAACACTTAGGTTGACTTGACGAGCCTAGCATGTACAGACATGGCCTCGGAACACAAGAGACCGAAAGGTCGAGCATGAGTCGTATGGTAGATACGATCAACATGAAGATGTTCACCGATGTTGACTAGTCCGTCTCACGTGATGATCGGACACGGCCTAGTTGACTCGGATCATGTAATCACTTAGATGACTAGAGGGATGTCTATCTGAGTGGGAGTTCATAAGATGAACTTAATTATCATGAACATAGTCAAAAGGTCTTCGCAAATTATGTCGTAGCTCGCGCTTCAGTTCTACTGTTCAGACATGTTCCTAGAGAAAATTTAGTTGAAAGTTGATAGTAGCAATTATGCGGACTAGGTTCGTAAACTGAGGATTGTCCTCATTGCTTCATAGAAGGCTTATGTCCTTAATGCACCACTCAGTGTGCTGAACCTCGAACGTCGTTTGTGGATGTTGCGAACATCTGACATACACATTTTGATAACTACGTGATAGTTCAGTTAAACGGTTTAGAGTTGAGGCACCGAAGACGTTTTAAAACATCGCGAAACATATGAGATGTTTCGAGGGCTGAAATTGGGATTTCAGGCTCGTGCCCATGTCAAGAGGTATAAGACCTTCGACGATTTTCTTATCCTGCAAACTAAGGGAGAAAAGCTCAATTGTTGAGCTTGTTCTCAGACTATCTGAGTACAACAATCGCTTGAATCAAGTGGGAGTTGATCTTCCAGATGAAATAGTGATAGTTCTCCGAAGTCATTACCACCAAGCTGCTAGAGCTTTGTGATGAACTATAATATATCAGGGACATATATGATGATCCTTGAGATATTCGCGATGTTTAACACCACAAAAGTAGAAATCAAGAAGGAGCATCAATTGTTGATGGTTGGTGAAACCACTAGTTTCAAGAAGGGCAAGGGCAAGGGCAAGGGATACTTCATGAAATGGAAAATCAGCTGCTGCTCTAGTGAAACCCAAGGTTGAACCCGAACCCAAAACTAAGTGCTTCTGTAATAAGGGGAACAGCCACTGGAGCAGAATTACCCTAGATACTTGGTAGATGAGAAAGGCTGGCAAGGTTGATAGAAGTATATTGGATATACATTGTGTTAATGTGTACTTTACTAGTACTCCTAGTAGCACCATGGTATTAGATACCGGTTCGGTTGCTAAATGTTAGTAAAATTGAAATAAAAGGCTGCGGAGTAAACGGAGACTAGCTAAAGGTGAGCTGGCGATATGTGTTGGAAGTTTTTCCAAGCTTGATGAGATCAAGCATCGCACGCTCCCTCTACCAACGAGATTGGTGTTTGCGTTGAGCATAGACATGATTGGATTATGTCTATCACAATACGGTTATTCATTTAAGGAGAATAATGGTTACTTTGTTTATTTGAATAATACCTTCAATGGTCTTGCACCTAAAATGAATGGTTTATTGAATCTCGATCGTAGTGATACACATGTTCATGCCAAAAGATATAAGATAGTAATGATAGTACCACCTACTTGTGGCACTGCCACGTAAGTCATATCGGTATAAAACGCATGAAGAAGCTCCATGTTGATGGATCTTTGGGCTCACTCGTTTTGAAAAGTTTGAGACATGCGAACCATGTCTATTGGTGTATATGCATGAAGAAACTCCATGCAAATGGACCATTTGACTCACTTGATTTTGAATCACTTGAGACATGCAAATCATACCACATGGGCAAGATGACTGAAAGCCTCGTTTTCAGTAAAATGGAACTAGAAAGCAACTTGTTGGAAGTAATACATTTTGATGTGTGCAGTCCAATGAGTGCTGAGGTATGTAGTGGATATCGTTATGTTCTTACTTCACAGATGATTTGAGTAGATGTTGAGTATATTTACTTGATGAATCACGTGTCTGAATTATTGAAAGGTTCAAGTAATTTTAGGGTGAAGTTGAAAGATCGTCGTGACAAGAGGATAAAATATCTATGATATGATCATAGAGATGAATATCTGAATTACGAGTTTGGCACAGAATTAAGACATTGTGGAAATTGTTTCACAACTAATACAGCCTGGAACACCATAGTGTGATGGTGTGTCCGAACATCATAACTGCACCCTATTGGATATGATGCATACCATGAGGTCTCTTATCGAATTACCACGATAGTTTATGGGTTAGGCATTAGAGACAACCACATTCACTTTAAATAGGGCACCACGTAATTCCGATGAGATGACACCGTATGAACTATAGTTTAGAGAAACCTAAGCTGTCATTTCTTAAAAGTTTGGGGCTGCGACGCTTATGTGTAAAGTTTCGGGCTGATAAGCTCGAACCCAAAGCGGATAAATGCATCTTTATAGGACACCCAAGACAATTCGGTATACCTCCTGTCTCAGATTTGAAAGAAATAAGGGATTGTTTCTAGAATCGGGTCCTTTCTCGAGGAAAAGTTTCTTTCAAAAGAATTGAGTGGGAGGATGGTGGAGACTTGATCAGGTTATTGAACCGTCTCTTCAACTAGTGTGTGGCAGGGCACAGGAAGTTGTTCCTATGGCACCTACACCAATTGAAGTGGAAGCTTATGATAGTGATCATGAAACTTCAGATCAAGTCACTACCAAACCTCATAGGATGACAAGGATGCGTACTACTTCAGAGTGGTACGTAATCCTGTCTTGAAAGTCATGTTGCTAGACAACAATGAACCTACGAGCTATGGAGAAGCGATGGTGGGCCTGGATTCCAAAATGGCTCGAGGCCATATAATCCGAGAGAGGATCCATATATGAAAACAAAGTGTAGACTTTGGAAGAACTACTCGATGGTCGTAAGGCTGTTGAGTACAGATGGATTTTTAAAAGGAAGATGGACAATGATGGCAAGTATCACCATTAAGAAAGCTCGACTTGTCGTTAAGATGTTTTCCGACAAGTTCAAGGAGTTGACTACGATGAGACTTTCTCACTCGTAGCGATGCTAAGAGTCTGTTGGAATTATATTAGCCATTACTGCATTATTTATGAAATCTTGCAGATAGGATGCCAAAAACCATTGTTTCCTCGACGATTTTTGAGGAAAGGTTGTATGTGATACAACCGGAAGGTTTTGTTAATCCTGAAAGATGCTAACAAGTATGCAAAGCTCCAGCAATCCTTCTAAGGACTGGAGTAAGCATCTCGGAGTTGGAATGTATGCTTTGATAAGATGATCAAAGTTTTGGGTGTATACAGAGTTTATGAGAAACTTGTATTTCCAAAGAAGTGAGTGGGAGCACTATAGAATTTCTGATTAATATATGTTGTTGACATATTGTTGATCAGAAATGACGTAGAATTTCTGGAAAGCATATAGGGTTATTTGGAAAGTGTTTTTCATTGGAAAGCCTGGATTAAGCTACTTGAACATTGAGCATCAAGATCTATAAGGATAGATCAAAATGCTTAATGGTACTTTCAAATGAGCACATACCTTGACATGATCTTGAAGGTGTTCAAGATGGATCAGTCAAAGAAGGAGTTCTTGCCTGAGTTGTAAGGTATGAAGTTAAGACTTAAAGCTCGACCATGGCAGAAGAAAGAGGAAGGACGAAGGTCGTCCCCTATGCTTTTGTCATAGGCTCTCTACAGTATGCTATGCTGTGTACCGCACCTGAAGTGTGCCTTGCCATGAGTCAGTCAAGGGGTACAAGAGTGATCCAAGAATGGATCACAGGACAGCGGTCAAAGTTATCCTTAGTAACTAGTGGACTAAGGAATTTTCTCGATTATGGAGGTGGTAAAAGAGTTTGTCGTAAAGGGTTACGCCGATGCAAATGTTGACACTAATCTAGATTATTCTGATTAGTAAACTGGATTCGTGTAGTAGAACAGTTATTTGGAATAGCTCCAAATAGAACGTAGTAGCTGCATCTAGGAGATGACATAGAGATTTGTAAAGCACACACGGATCTAAAAGGTTCAGATCCGTTGACTATAACATCTCTCACAAGCATCACATGATCAAACCCAGAACTCATCGAGTGTTAATCACATGGTAACGTGAACTAGATTCTAGTAGACTCTTTGGGTGTTAGTCACATGGGGATGTGACCTTGAGTGTTAATCACATATCAATGTGAACTGGATTATTGACTCTAGTGCAAGTGGGAGACTGTTGGAAATATGCCCTAGAGGCAATAATAAATTGGTTATTATTATATTTCCTTGTTCATGATAATCGTTTATTGTCCATGCTAGAATTGTATTGATAGGAAACTCAGATACATGTGTGGATACATAGACAACACCATGTCCCTAGTAAGCCTCTAGTTGACTAGCTCGTTGATCAATAGATGGTTACGGTTTCCTGACCATGGACATTGGATGTCATTGGTAGCGGGATCACATCATTAGGAGAATGATGTGATGGACAAGACCCAATCCTAAGCCTAGCACAAAGATCATGTAGTTCGTATGCTAAAGCTTTTCTAATGTCAAGTATCATTTCCTTAGACCATGAGATTGTGCAACTCCCGGATACCGTAGGAGTGCTTTGGGTGTGCCAAACGTCACAACGTAACTGGGTGGCTATAAAGGTACACTACAGGTATCTCCGAAAGTGTCTGTTGGGTTGGCGCGAATCGAGACTGGGATTTGTCACTCCGTATAAACGGAGAGGTATCTCTGGGCCCACTCGGTAGGACATCATCATAATGTGCACAATGTGATCAAGGAGTTGATCACGGGATGATGTGTTACGGAACGAGTAAAGAGACTTGCCGATAACGAGATTGAACAAGGTATCGGGATACCGACGATCGAATCTCGGGCAAGTATCGTACCGATAGACAAAGGGAATTGTATACGGGATTGATTAAGTCCGTGACATCGTGGTTCATCCGATGAGATCATCATGGAGCATGTGGGAGCCAACATGGGTATCCAGATCCCGCTGTTGGTTATTGACCGGAGAACGTCTCGGTCATGTCTGCATGGTTCCCGAACCCATAGGGTCTACACACTTAAGGTTCGATGACGCTAGGGTTATAAAGGAAGTTTGTATGTGGTTACTGAATGTTTTTCGGAGTCCCGGATGAGATCCCGGACGTCACGAGGAGTTCCGGAATGGTCCGGAGGAAAAGATTTATATATAGGAAGTCCTGTTTTGGTCACCGGAAAAGTTTCGGGTTTTATCGGTAACGTACCGGGACCACCGGGAGGGTCCCGGGGGTCCACCAAGTGGGGCCACAAGCCCCGGAGGGATGCATGGGCCAAGTGTGGGAGGGGACCAGCCCCAGGTGGGCTGGTGCGCCCCCACCAAGGCCCAAGGCGCAAGGGAGTGGGAAGGGGGGCAAACCCTAGGGCAGATGGGCCCTAAGGCCCACCCTGGTGCGCCTCCCCTCTCCCCTCCCCTTGGCCGCCCCTAGATGGGATCTAGGGGGCTGCTGCCACTCCTAGGGAGGGAACCCTAGGTGGGGGCGCAGCCCCTCCCCTTCCCCTATATATACTCGAGGTTTGGGCTGCCCACAACACACGAGTTTCTCTCTATCTTGGCGCAGCCCTACCCCTCTCTTTCTCCTCATATCTCGCGGTGCTTGGCGAAGCCCTGCTAGATCACCACGCTCCTCCACCACCACCATGCCATTGTGCTGCTGCTGGATGGAGTCTTCCTCAACCTCTCCCTCTTCCCTTGCTGGATCAAGGCGTAGGAGACGTCACTGGGTTGTACGTGTGTTGAACACGGAGGTGTCGTCCGTTCGGCACTAGGATCATTGGTGATTTGGATCACGACGAGTACGAATCCTTCAACCCCGTTCTCTTGAACGCTTCCGCTTAGCAATCTACAAGGGTATGTAGATGCACTCTCCTTCCCCTCGTTACTGGTTTCTCCATAGATGGATCTTGGTGACAGGTAGGAAAATTTTGAATTTCTGCTACGTTCCCCAACAGGGGCTACTATCTACACAGGGCGCATCTTACTTATGCGCAACTGACAAAAGTGTAGATCATCTAACATACCTCAAAACCCGTCAGCAAGCTTTTGACGGCCTCATGCAATCCGTCTTCTATGGATGAAATCCTTTCAATCACCGTGCCCTTCAATGCACGGTGCTCCTCTGAGATAGAAGCTCGCCCCAGCAGAATCTTTAGCTCCTCTAGCCGAGCACCATACGGTGCCGGACTTGTCCTATGGCCTCTTTCGAAGGCCGGACACGGAGAACTTCGGGGGGCCGCACTGCCACCTTCTGCCCCTGCCGGATTCGAAGAAACCCTCCGCGACGACGCCTCAGGGTCGCCCGCCTCGCTAGGCGGCACGGCAGGGGGAGGCGTCCCGCTCTCCATCATCTCCGGAAGAAGATCCCCCGAAGACGAGGTCTGCTGAGAAGGGCTGAGGTCCGAGCTACAAGGTAAAATTTCGGTTAATCTTCTCAGATATAAATCAAAGATTTCTCTCATCCCTCAAAAGGAAAACCTCTCTCTACTTTCGGCTCGCTGGAGGGCTGATCCCCTTGAGGGCATAGTCCGGCCGAGGAATTCCTCGGCGCGGACCCTCTAACGAGGATTTTCTCCCCCGTTTCAAGACCATGGTTTCCGGGTCATCAGAGGCGGCTCTCTTCTTCCCCTCGGGAAAGGAATTGTCGGTTCCTCCCTTCGGGGCAGCCTCCTTCGAGGAGGCCATAGCTTCCTTGTCCTCCCCCTCCAAAGGCACTATCTCCAGCATCCTGACCAACACGGGATCCGGCCTGGTTTTAGGAAGGGGAGCCGGACACCTGATCAGCTTTGCCTTCGCTATCCACTCCTGTTTAAAAAGACGACTCTTTTAGGGGCAAGTTTTTGACAATTATACGGATAGAAGGTCCGGGCACAAGGTTGCTTACTTGAGTATCCGGGCGATTGCAGGTTAGACTTGTGTCCTCGGTTAAATCCGGACACATCTCTTGTGATCCGAAGAACAGTCTATACATCTCCGCGGGCGTTGCGCCCATGAAGTTCTGGAGAGCTCGCGGTCCCTCTGGATTACACTCCCACAGGCGAAGGGGGCGACGTTTGCCGGGCAATATTTGGCGAATCAGCATGACCTGCGTCACCTTGACCAGGTTGAGGTCTCCTTCTAAGAGATCCCTAATGCGGCCCTCCAGCAGGGGCACGTCTTTGGATAACCCCCAATCTAATCCTTTGTTAACCCATGACGCTAGCCGTGGTGGGGGACCCGAGCGAAAGGCAAGAGGCGCCACCCACTTGGCTCTCCTGGGGGCGGTGATATAGAACCACTCTCGTTGCCACAAGCCGAGCTCCTCTTGAAAGGAGCCCTCGGGCCATGGAGCATCGGCATTCTTACTTATGACAGCACCTCCGCACTCTGCGTGCCATCCCTCGATCATCTTCGGCTCCACTCCAAAAGTCTTGAGCCATAATCCAAAGTGGGGAGTAACACGGAGGAATGCTTCGCACACGACGATGAATGAAGAAATGTGGAGGATAGACTCCGGGGCTAAGTCATGAAATTCCAGCCCGTAATAAAACAGCAGCCCCCTCATGAAGGGATCTATCGGGAAGCCTAACCCCCGAAGGAGGTGAGACATGAACACTATACTCTCGCCGGGCTGGGGATTGGGAATAGCCTGCCCTTGAGCAGGCAACCTATGCGGAATTTCGGCGGTCAAGAACTTAGCCTCTCTCAACTTTAGCACGTCCTCCTCCATGACGGAAGAGGGCATCCATCGGCCTTGAAGATTGGAACCGGACATTGTCGAAGGTCTGAAGCGCCCGGAATCTAAAGCCTAGGGTGTTGGAACTCGAGGTGACGGGCGAACTCGTTTGAGATTGGAAAAAGGAGTAAGGCCTTGGTCTTTTTATAAGAGGTCGAATACCAGGAGCCCTCCCTGTTACCGTTTGGGACTCGCCTTTAATCGAGAAAAAGTGCTAACGGGCACGATTGGGTTACCCACGTCCGTATTGATGAGAATCCCGTGAAAGGGGGGTACACGATCTCTGCTTTGACAAGACGTGCCAATGAAACCGCCTCGTAAAACATGCTGAGGTGGAAAAGTAAAAACGATTCGAGTAAAGGACTTGGCTGTAATGTGATGGTGCACTGCAGAATACGTCAGCAGATTTGATTTGTGTTAATGTTATTCTCTCTATGGCAATATGTGGAAACTTATTTTACAGAGCCGGACACTACTCTTGGTGATTACAATCTTCTATGAAGGACTTGGAGGAGGAACCCGCCTTGCAATGCCGAAGACGATTTTGCGCGCCGGACTCGTCGTCATTGAAGCCTGGTTCAGGGGCTACTAAGGGAGTCCTGGATTAGGGGGTGTTCGGGTAGCCGGACTATACCTTCAGCCGGACTCCTGGATTATGAAGATACAAGATTGAAGACTTCGTCCCGTGTCCGGATGGGACTTTCCTTGGCGTGGAAGGCAAGCTTGGCGATGCGATATTCAAGATCTCCTACCATTGTAACCGACTCTGTGTAACCCTAACCCTATCCGGTGTCTATATAAACCGGAGGGTTGTAGTCCATAGGACAGAATCAACTCCATACACAACAATCATACCATAGGCTAGCTTCTAGGGTTTAGCCTCCTTGATCTTGTCGTAGATCTACTCTTGTACTACCTATATCATCAATATTAATCAAGCAGGAGTAGGGTGTTACCTCCATCGAGAGGGCCCGAACCTGGGTAAAACAAAGTGTTCCCTGCCTCCTGTTACCATCCGGCCTAGACGCACAGTTCAGGACCCCCTACCCGAGATCCGCCGGTTTTGACACCGACAAAGACCTAGAGTATCTGCCTTGCACCATTTATCATATCATCAGAAAAACTCTATGGCCTGTCAAAGGACATTCGTCTGCAGCGAAGCTTGAAGGAGTAATGAAGACTTTGGTTTTCTATATCTTCAATGGCATCAACTTCAATGCTCAAGACTTTTTCATCAGGCAGTTGGCTGCATATGGCTCAGACATTTTTGGTTTGAAGTTCTATGCTCCATGGGTAATGCGTCTTATCAAGCTGCACTCTGCCTTCAACTATCAGCCGTCTGCGTGCAATCATCTTGTATTCTTGCCAGAGGTTGATCTGTCTGTTGAAGCTATTTACCCAGAGCCTGCTAAGGATCCGATTTATCTTCACAATGTTGATCGTCAAAGCTTCACCCAGCCCATTGAAGGAGTTCAAGCAGTCTCTCGTGTCTATACTTTGGCTGGTAACACATGTGCGCCTCGCGCTCAAACTGACACCACTAGAAGCACCATTGCCCAAAGGCCTCAGAAGCGATCTCGTGTTCTCAATGACCGAGAGCTTCTCGTCGCACTACATCAGAAACAGGATAAGCATCATAACTGGCTTAAGCGTCAGATGCAAAGCCTCTTGGTGGACGTCAATCGCATTTGCAATCTTGCCACCAAGAATGCCTTTGTTACACATGAAACCTGTCGGAGGTCTTAGAAGAGTTTGACATTGCTTAGTGCTGAAGCTGATCTGCAAGACGATGGCTTCACAGAAAGATTCAACTTTGACTCAACTCCTCCAAGGAATGCTCACTTGCGTCGGACTCTCTCACTTGAAGACTCTGACTATTCTTCCTCAGCTGCGACGGTGAATGCCAGAGTCATCGATGACCAAGATGATGCCACTTCACCTCCTCCAACTTCAGCGTGTGTCGACACTGCACCAAGTTCTTCTGCACCACCGGACCTCAACAACGACCCTGCTGCCTCGCCTGCACCTCATGGGATGTCTTCAAACCTTTTTGGTCCTTACTGACAAAAGGGGGAGAAGCATATGAGTTGATAGTCTTCAAGCGGGTCCATATGGGTGGTTGCTTTACTTTTTGCTACTTTTGTCAAGTGCTTACAATTCTTGTTTTTCTTGATGCATTTGGTTCTTTGAGTTGTAACACTTAAACTCGATGGCCGTCTGCTACTTATTTGCTATTCTGTGATGCGATGATAAATTCCGCATGTGCGATGATAACTTCCGCACTTAGGTCATTTTGCAAATGTCCATTTTTCATTATGCATGTCATTATCGTCATAATATTAAATCTTGCATGATGAACTGTCATCATAAGTTGAAGAGGATCTCCACAAGTACAACCTGCCATGTGCATTTGCATTCCAAAAGCAAATTACTTATATGCACATCTTCAGGGGGAGCCTTTGCCACTTATGAAGACAATACTATCCTTTACAATTTCACATATTTTATTCCCCGTTGAAAACTTCAACCAGTTTGTCATCAATCACCAAAAAGGGGGAGATTGTAAGTGCATCTAGTGCCACCCCTAGTTGGTTTTGGAGTATTGATGACAAACCTGGCTGAGGGACTAATGTGTTTGTGAGATTTGCAGGATAACACAGATAGAAGTCCCTCATTGATTCGGTTTTCCTACCAGAGATGACCCCTAAAAATGTATGAAGACATTAAAGTCAAAGGTGGTATGTGAAGACATTCACATTGAAGACTATGACAAGAAAAGACATCGCGTGAAGATTATGAAGCGCGAAGACTTAGTTGTTTCATTTTCTTCTTTGCTGAGTCATAGGAACCACCGTACTGTTAAGTGGGGTCCAAGTGAACCATTCAAAATGACTGAAGTGATGCTTAACCAAAATCCTATGTCTTCGAGCGAAGACAATGAGAGCGAATCTTATCCAGAGCTGGATAAGTCAGCTTTGCTTGTAGCCCAAGTAAAGTTGCCATGTGTGTTTGAAATCTGACCGTTGGAACACGTGTCAGTTCCTTAGTGACCCAGGGTCATTTCGGACAAATCAGGCCGGGTTGCCTAGTGGCTATAAATAGCCCACCCCCTACAACCATAAATGGTTGGCTGCTCAGAGTTAGTGTACGGCTTTTGTTGTTTAAGAGCAACCCACCTCGAAGCCTTTGAGAGAGAATTCCTTGCGAGGATAAAGCCCTAAACACCCAGAGCCAAAGAGTGTTAGGCATCACTGAAGTCTTCTTGTCTGTGTGATCTGAAGACTTATTACACTTGAGGACCGTGAATCCTCCAGCCGGTTAGGCGTCGCGTTTTGAGCATCCAAGAGTCATTGTGGAGCGCCGGTGAACAAAGTCTGTGAAGGTTTGGAAGTCTACCTTGAAGACTTACCAGAGTGATTGGGCGAGAACTGGGTGTCCTTAGCTCAAGGGGAATAAGGTGAAGACGCGGTCTTCTAAGTTAAATCTCAGCCTCCCAAACCAGACGTACAGTTGTCACAGCAACTGGAACAAGTCCAACAAATCATTGTCTTTAACGAGCCACTGGTTCTATCCTTCCCATCTCTTTATTTGTAGATTGGTCCTTGTGAAGTGATTGCCTGTTTGCACTATCTATTTGTCTTCACCGTGTGACTGCTTGTTGTGTCATACTATCTTCCATCCTCATCTATACTGCCTAGCTGCTATTAGTCTTTGCGCTTTCATTTCATTGAATACTTGACTATGGCTTGCTTAGTGTAGTCTACCTTCCGCTACATGGTTATTGGTTTATTTCTATCGTTTGTCTTCAAAACTTCCATGTTTTGAAGACTTTCATAAAAATTGCCTATTCACCCCCCCTCTAGTCGATCACTAGCACTTTCAAGGAGGCTAAAAAGTAGGTTGGGCCTAAAACGTGCCGAACTGCTCACGGGTCGGCAGCAGGCCGAAATAGACACTGGCCCATGAATGTGCCAATCAAATCATGGGCTTATAACAGGCCAAAATTGTCTCGGTCCTTGTTTGGCCCAATCAGATTATCGGCTGCGAGCAGGCTGGATGCATACCGGGTCGTAGTTAGGCCCAACTATATGACGGGCTTTTAACAGGCCAAAATTAATATAGGGCCGAAATGTTAAACGGGCCCTTAACAGGCCAAAACTAATATCATGCCGAATTACTAAATGGGCCTTTAGCAAATGGGCCCAAAAGCATAGCTTCCAGTTGACGGGCCGAATCTGATATGGGCCATAATATAGCCCAAAGCCTCTTAAAGGGCCGGACCTGATCTGGGCCGTAATTTGGCCCAGAACGTGGTAGGCTTTTAACGGGCCGGATCTCATATGGGCCATTATTAGGCCCGGAACGTGGCAGGCCATTAATGGACCGGATCAAATATGGCCCGACATTTGGCCCAAAACATGGCAGCCAGTTAACGGGCTGGCCTACTAGGGTCCTCAAAATCTTGTGGGCCTACAGTTGGGCCGGCCCATTAATGTCAACAAAATCTCGTGGGCCTTTATCTGGGTCGAACCCATTATGGTCCACAAAAATCTTGTGGGCCTTCACCTGGGCCGGCCCATTATGGTCCGAAAAAATCTTGGGGGCCTTTACCTGGGCCGGCCCATTATGGCCCGCAAAATCTTGTTGGCCTTTAGCTGGGCCGTCCCATTATGGTCCACAAAATCTTGTGGGCCTTTAGTTGGGTCGGCCCGTTTAAACTTTATGGGCCACTTTTGGGCCGGTCCACGTGTTAACATATCATAGGCGCATCTCGCCCATTGGATGAGTGACACATGTGCCAACACGGAGCTGACACGTGTTTCCTCCAGCCAATGATGATTTTACACATGGAAAATCCCCATTGGTCGGGGCTGTTAACGGGTTATCAGATCCAAAACCGGACCCGATAGCATAATGGCGTTCCGTTACGGTGGATGCCATGTGTCGGTCACCCTTGACGAAAGCACTTCTGTGATGCGCGATTTATCGTCATGGAAGTGGACACTTCCATGATGATAATTTTGGTAATGTCATGGAACACTTCTACGACAACACATGTATGACTATCTTGATTCTGTCATAAATTTGTCATGGATGTACATGCATGACAGAAAATGTGACCTACTGTGACAAACACGTATCATCACGGAAGTGTATTTTTTTTGTAGTGATAGTTTTATATAGACTTGTGGTGAAGCCTGTATTTCCAAGAAAGTGAGTGGGAGCACTACAGCCTTTCTGATAAGTATATGTGAATGACATATTGTTGATCAGAAATGATGTAGAATTTTCTGGAAAGCATAAAGGAGTGTTTGAAAGGAGTTTTTCAAAGAAAGGCCTCGGTGAAGCTGCTTACATATTGGGCATCAAGATCTATAAAGATAGATCAAGACGCTTGATAAGTTTTTTCAATGAGTACATACCTTGACAAGATTTTGAAGTAGTTCAAAATGGAACTGTCAAAGGAGGAGTTCTTGCGTGTATTGCAAGGTGTAAAGTGGAGTAAGACTCAAAACCTGACCACGGCTGAAAATAGAAAGGGAATGAAAGTCATTCTCTATGACTCAGCCATAGGTTCTATAAAGTATGCTATGCTGTGTACCAGACCTTTTGTGTACCTTGCCATGAGTTTGGCAAGGGGGTACGATAGTGATCCAAGAATTGATCACTGGACAGCGGTCAAAGTTATCCTTAGTTACCTAAGAGGACTAAGGAAATATTTCTCGGTTATGGAGGTGATAAAGAGTTCATCGTAAAGAGTTACGTCGATGCAAGCTTTGACACTGATCTAGATGACTCCGAGTCTTGATCTGGATACATATTGAAAGTGGGAGCAATTAGCTAGAGTAGCTCCATGCAGAGCATTGTAGACATAGAAATTTGCAAAATACATACGGATCTGAATATGGCGAACCCGTTGAAACTTCTCTCACAAGCAAAACATGATCACACCTTAGTGCTCTTTGGGTGTTAATCACATAGCGATGTGAACTAGATTATTGAATCTAGTAAACCCTTTGGGTGTTGGTCACATGGCGATGTGAACTATGGGTGTTACTCACATAAAGATGTGAACTATAGGTGTTAAATCACATGGCGATGTGAACTAGATTATTGACTCTAGTGCAAGTGGGAGACTGAAGGAAATATTCCCTAGAGGCAATAATAAAGTTGTTATTTTATATTTCCTTATATCATGATAAATGTTTATTATTCATGCTAGAATTGTATTAACTGGAAACTTGATACATGTGTGGATACATAGGCACCGTGTCCCTAGTAGGCCTCTACTAGACTAGCTCGTTAATCAAAGATGGTTAAGTTTCCTAACCATAGACATGTGTTGTCATTTGATGAACGAGATCACATCATTAGGAGAATGATGTGATGGACAAGACCCATCCGTTAGCTTAGCATGTCGATCGTTAAGTTTTATTGCTATTGCTTTCTTCATGACTTATACATATTCCTTTGACTATGAGATTATGCAAATCCCGAATACCGGAGGAATACCTTGTGTGCTATCAAACGTCACAATATAACTTGGTGATTATAAAGATGCCCTACATGTATCTCCGAAGGTGTTTGTTGGGTTTGCATAGATCGAGATTAGGATTTGTCACTCCGAGTACCGGAGTGGTATCTCTAGGCCCTCTCGGTAATGCACATCATGATAAGCCTTGCAAGCAATGTGACTAATTACAGGGCGAGTAAAGAGACTTGCCGGTAATGAGATTGAACTAGGTATCAAGAAACCGACGATCGAATCTCGGGCAAGTAACATACCAATGACAAAGGGAATAACGTATGTTGTCATTATGGTACGACCGATAAGGATCTTCATAGAATATGTGGGAACCAATATGAGCATCCAGGTTCCTCTATTGGTTATTGACCAGAGAGGTGTCTCGGTCATGTCTACATAGTTCTCGAACCCATAGGGTCCGCACGCTTAACGTTCAATGACGATTTTGTATTATATGAGTTATGTGATTTGGTGACCACATGTTGTTTGGAGTCCCGGATGAGATCACGGACCTGGTGAGGAGTCTCAAAATGGTCGAGAGGTAAATATTCATATATAGGACGATAGTATTCAGACACCGGAAGTGTTCTAGGGGTACCGGATATGTATCGGGTCACCAGAAGGGGTTTTGGGCAACCCCCGGCAAGCTATATGGGCCTAACGGGCCAAGAGTTGGACAGACCAGCCCCAAAAGGGGCTGGTGCGCCCCTTATGGGATGAATAGGAGGAGATGGAAAGGAAGGAAAGGGAGAAGGAAAGGGGAGGATTCGGCCTCCCCCTTTCCTTCCCCTCCCCCCTTCTCTTTCCTTCCCCTCCCCCATCTCTTTCCTTCCCCCTCCGATGGATATGGAATGGGGGGATGCCAACTTGGAGGAGGCTGCTACCTCTTGAGCATGCGTTGGTTTTTCCTTGAAGAGGAAAGGGTGATGCAGCAAAGTAGCGTCAGTATTTCCCTCAGTTTTTGAGAACCAAGGTATCAATCCAGTAGGAGACTACACACAAGTCGCCTAGTACCTGCACAAACAATCAAGAACCTCGCAACCAACGCGATAAAGGGGTTGTCAATCCCTTCACGGTCACTTACAAAAGTGAGATCTGATAAAGATAATAAGATAAATATTTTTGGTATTTTTGTTGTATAGATTGAAAAGTAAAGATTGCAAAATAAAATAAATAGTAAACAAGAATTGTAGATCGGAAACTTATATGATATAAAATAGACCCGAGGGCCATAGGTTTCACTAGTGGCTTCTCTCATGATAGCATGTATCATGGTGGGTGGACAAATTACTGCCGAGCAATTGATAGAAAAGCGCATAGTTATGAGAATATCTAGGCATGATTATGAAATATAGGCATCACATCCATGTTAAGTAGACCGAAATGATTCTGCATCTACTACTATTACTCCACACATCGACCGCTATCCAACATGCATCTAGAGTATTAAGTTCATAAGAACAGAGTAATGCTTTAGGCAAGATGACATGATGTAGAGAGATAAACTCAAGCAATATGATATAAACCCCATCTTTTTATCCTCGATGGCAACAATACAATACGTGCCTTGCTGCCCCTACAGTCACTGGGAAAGGACACCGCAAGATTGAACCCAAAGCTAAGCACTTCTCCCATTGCAAGAAAGATCAATCTAGTAGGCCAAACTAAACCGATAATTCGAAGAGACTTGCAAAGATATCAAATCATGCATATAAGAATTCAGAGAAGAACCAAATATTGTTCATAGATAAACTTGATCATAAATCCACAATTCATCGGATCTCGGCAAACACACCGGAAAAGAATATTACATCGAATAGATCTCCAAGAACATCGAGGAGAACTTTGTATTGAGGATCAAAGAGAGAGAAGAAGCCATCTAGCTAATAACTATGGACCCGAAGGTCTGTGGTAAACTGCTCAAACATCATCGGAGAGGCTATGGTGTTGATTTAGAAGCCCTCCGTGATTGATTCCCCCTCCGACAGATCACCGGAAAAGGTCCCCAGATGGGATCTCACGGGTACAGAAGATTGCGGCAGTGGAAAAGTGGTTTCGTGGTTCCCCTAGATGTTTTTAGGGTATAAGGGTATATATAGGCGAAATAAGTACGTCAGTGAGCAATGAGGGGCCCACGAGGGTGGGGGCGCGCTGTAACACCCACGATGCGGCTATATCTCCCACGTGTCGGGGCACGACTTAGAGGCATAGCCGCATGGTAGGTTTATCGCAAGAGGGGTAATCTTCACACAATCCCATGTACTGAATAAGAAAGGGATAAAGAGTTGGCTTACAATCGCCACTTCACAAAAATACAAGTTAAACATACATCATCCAGAATACAATCAAGGTCCGACTACGGAACCAAATAAAAGAAGAAAACCCCAATTGCTAGATCCCCGATCGTCGCAACTGGGCTCCACTACTGATCAACTGGAAACGAAACAACACAACAAACATGATCTTCATCGAGCTCCCGCTTGAGCTCAGTTGCATCATCTGCACTGGTATCATCGGCACCTGCAACTGTTTGGAAGTATCTGTGATCCACGAGGACTCAGCAATCTCACACCCGCGAGATCAAGACTATTTAAGCTTATGGGTAGGGAAGGGTAGTGAGGTGGAGCTGTAGCAAGCACTAGCATATATGGTGGCTAACATACGCGAATAAGAGCGACAAGAGAAGCAACACAACGGTCGTGATATAGAAGTGATCAAGAAGTGATCCTGAAACTACTTACGTCCAAGCATAACACCAAAGCCGTGTTCACTTCCCGGACTCCGCCGGAAAGAGACCATCACGAATACACACGCAGTTGATTCATTTTAATTAAGTTAAGTGTCAAGTTCTCTACAACCGGACATTAACAAATTCCCATCTGCCCATAACCGCGGGCATGGCTTTCGAAAGTTCAAACCCTGCAGGGGTGTCCCAACTTAGCCCATCACAAGCTCTCACGGTCAATGAAGGATATTCCTTCTCCTAGGAAGACCCGACCAGACTCAGAATCCCGGTTACAAGACATTTCGACAATGGTAAAACAAGACCAGCAAAGCCGCCCGAATGTGTCGACAAATCCTGATAGGAGCTGCACATATCTCGTTCTCAGGGCACATCGGATGAGCCAGATGTCGGGTTGGCATAGACCTTGGTTGCCCAGGGGGCACCGTACAACGCTCAGGTTGGACCAACACTTAGAGAAGCACTGCCCCCCCCCCCCCCCCCGGGGGGGGGGGGGTTAAAAATAAAGATGAGCCTCGGGAGCGCGACTCCCAAGGGAAAAGTAGGTGGTGGTGAGGCAAATGGTAAAACCAAGGTTGGGCCTTGCTGCAGGAGTTTTATTCAAAGCAAACTGTCAAGGGGTCCCCATAACACCCAACCGTGTAAGGAACGCAAAATCAAGGAACATAACACCGGTATGACGGAAACTAGGGCGGCAAGAGTGGAACAAAACACCAGACATAAGGCCGAGCCTTCCACCCTTTACCAAGTATATAGATGCATTAATTAAATAAGATATATTGTGATATCCCAACATATTCATGTTCTAAACATGGAACAAACTTCAGCGTCACCTGCAACTAACAATGCTATAAGAGGGGCTGAGCAAAGTGGTAACATAGCCAAACAACGGTTTGCTAGGTAAGGTGGGTTAGAGGCTTGTCATGGCAATATGGGAGGTATGTTATAGCAAGTGGTAGGTATCGCAGTATAGCAAAAGAGCGAGCAACTAGCAAGCAAAGATAGAAGTGATTTCGAGGGTATGGTCATCTTGCCTGAGATCCCGCAAGGAAGAAGAACGAGTCCATGAAGAAGACAACCGGACGAAGTCGAACGAATCCTCACAAATGCGGCGTTATCGGAACTAGCCCGAAGAAGCAACACCAGAAAGAAGCAAACAACATGGTAAACAACCCTCGCATGAACATGGCATGATGCACAACCAAGTATGATGCATGTATGGTTTAATGAGGCATGGCATGGCAAAATGCACAAGCAAAACTACAAGTTAACTGGAGCTCAATATGCAACGAGTTGCATATTGACGAAACACCACATGACTTATTTAGTTCTCTCTTGTTTAGGTACCCATCAATATTAAATGTTCTTAAACATGGCAAGGGGTGGAGCAAAAGAAAACTACCTATCTAGGCAAGTTTAAATGAGGCCGGAACAACAAACAACAAGTCCGGAAACTCCTCATGTGCATATTTTAGGATTGGTACTGTTCTACCCTATAAACCATATTTTAGATTTGTTAAACATGCTAGATGAGTGCACCATGTTAAACTAGGCATTTTTCTACCCCATTTACATATAAAGTTCATTTAAAATTGAGCTACGGTTAATTAGTTATGAAATAAAACATTTTAACATGGCATAGGAGCAAAATGAACAAATAGCAAGGTTAAACATTTTAGACATGGATGAAAGTTGCAAATTATGAAATTAGACAAAATTCTAAGCATGTTTCATATATAACTTATTTTAATCCGATGCACGGTTTTGAAGTTATTATATGCATGAACATTAAGGGGTTTTCTGAAAAACTGCTCTCTCTGGAATAAAAGATAAATTCGCAGACAGGGAAAAAACATGCACTGGGCTGGATCTGGGATGAACTGGGCTGCACAGGATCATGCGCAAGAGAGAATATCTCGTCCAGGGCGATGGATAGCATGAGGGCGCTCACCCTGGGCCTAACGGGCCTGCTGATGACGGGCACGGGGTCGGGGCCGGTTGGGACGGATCGGGCCAGACCGGTTCGAGCGAGCCGGCAGGACCGAGCGGGTTCGGCTGGTTCGACCGGTTGACAGTGTTCAGGGCAGAGGAGGCCTTGTCAACGAAGGAACCTGCAGCGACTGCAACTCCCGCTCGCTGCAGCCAAAATGCAGCGCGACGAGGGACTTGGCGCGGAGGCGACCACCAGCGACAAGTGGGTGGCGGGGACGACGGGATTTGGCTGTGAGATGGCGAGAACCAAGGCGAGGAAGGGAATCGAGCGGGCGAGGTCAACGTGGGCAGGAGGGGCGTGTCTTTGGCCTTGTTCGCGTGCAGAAGCAGGGGAGGCAGCGCATGATGCAGAGGCTGGACGGCGGCCGGACTTGGCGCGAACTCCGGCAAGGAAGTGTCGGATCGAGGCGGAGAAGAGCAGATCCGGTCGGTCCCGTCCGATTCCGACGAAAGAAGTGGCGAGGGAACTTGAAGCTTGGAGCATCATGGCTCGAAGAAGTCCTCGCGGTGAAGAACTCTGGGAAGCAGGGAATGG
Organism: Triticum monococcum; assembly: GCA_034509565.1. Classification (NCBI taxonomy): domain Eukaryota; kingdom Viridiplantae; phylum Streptophyta; class Magnoliopsida; order Poales; family Poaceae; genus Triticum; species Triticum monococcum. The sequence goes on from CM067844.1 coordinate 50,151,997, forward strand.
GGCGACGACGAGATCGTCGGAAGGCGCGGGCAGGACGCCGGTTGATCCTTGGGGCCTCCATGGATGACTCTATCGCGAGGAAAATTAGCACTGGGGCGAAGTCTCAGACGACAGACATGCGACGAGGAGGTCGTCCATGGCGTCGGCCTCCTGTGAAGGTGAGCGAGAGAGAGAAAGAGAGAGATCATGAGACGAGAGGGAGATGGAGAGGAAAAAGGGAAGGGCAGGGGAACAGCCTGGCAGTGGTGGTTCCGATAGAACTCCAGTGAGGTCGCCGACCGGTGGTGGCGCGCGGGGTCGAGCAAGGCTCTCGGGCGGAGGCGGTTGGATGGATGGATCGATGGAATAAGTGGCTGGTTGGCTCGGCACTGAAAACAAGGAGAAAGAGGATTGTGGCGACGGCGATGGGACAAACTGCCTAAAATCTAGGGTTAGGCTATTTATATAGGTAGGTTGGCTAGTTTAGGGGCTACTCGGTCCCTCTGATCAGAATCGGACGGTCACGAATAAATAGCTTAGAGAGCCCAAAAAATAAAACGAAGATGTTTTATAGATGTTTCAGGATGATCCGAATCCAACGGTGACGACTTCCCAGGTCGGGTCCGGGACAACTTTCGGACGCACGCGCGAGGAGGGCCGTGGGCTGACGAGAGAGGTTAGGTTGGGCCTGGCGGTAGGTAGTGGGCTGTGCAGAAAGCCTTGGGCTGAGAGAAGAGAAGAGAGAGACCCGACGACTGTTTCCGGAGACCGAAAACATCCGACGATAGACCGACTATATTGCCGCTATAAATATCCGTTGGGGCATCAAACGAACTCTGATTGAGATGAAACTTAGCAGGCGGTCTACCTACACTGTAACAAGACCGCACGCCAACTCTCATCCCATTCCGAGAATATTCTTTGGACATTTATAAAAAAGTATTTCGGACATGCCGCGGGCGCGTGTAAGTGTGTCTAGGCTCAGAACGGACAACAGAGAGAACTGGGAGAACCCAGACGGATGCAAGTTTTGAAAACAGGATGATGCAATGCACATGATGACATGATGAAATGCAACACGCAAGCAAATGACATGGCAACGTCGGCGAATAACTGGAAGACACCTGGCGCATCGGACTCGGGGCGTCACACGCGCCTACCCCCTGGGCGCGCCCTCCTACCTCGTGGCTGCCTCGTTGCGGCTCTCACTTCCACTCCAAGTCTCTCGGATTGCGTTCGTTCCAAGAAAGATCCTCGCGAAGGTTTCGTTCCGTTTGATATTCCTTTTCTACGAAATACTGAAATAGGCAAAAAACAGGAATTGGCACTAGGCCTCCAGTTAATAGGTTAGTTCCAAAAATAATATAAAAGTGCATATTAAAGCCCATTAAACATCCAAAACAGATAATATATTAGTATGGAACAATCAAAAATTATAGATACGATGGAGACGTATCAGGGATAATTTTTGATTGTTCCATGCCAATATTATACAACTTCCATAAACTTTTGGCAACCTTTTATACTAATTTTGGGACTAACATATTGATCCAGTGCTCAGTGCCAGCTCCTGTTTGTTGCATGTTTTTTGTTTCACGGTAAATCCATATCAAACGGAGTCCAAACGGGATAAAAACTGACAGAGATTTTTTTGAATATATGTGAATTTTGGGAAGTGAAATCAACGCGAGACGATGCTCGAGGGGACCATGAGGCAGGGGGTGCGCCCGAGGGGGGTAGGTGCGCCCCTGACCCTTGTGGCCACCCCATAAGGCGGTTGGTGCCCTTCTTTCGCCGCAAGAAAGCTAATATCTGGATAAAAATCATGTCCAAAATTCAGCCCAATCGGAGTTAGGGATCTCCGGGAATATAAGAAATGGTGAAAGGGCATAATCTGGAACGTAGAAACGGAGAGAGACAGATGCAATCCCGGAGGAGCTCTCGCCCCTCCCATGCCATGGAGGCCATGGACCAGAGGGGAAACCCTTCTCCCATCTAGGGGGGAGGTCAAGGAAGTAGAATAAGAAGAAGAAGAATAAGAAGAAGAAGAAGAAGAAGAAGAAGAAGGGGGGCTCTCTCCCCCTCTCTTCCGGTGACGCCAGAACGCCGCCGGGGCCATCATCATCACCACAATCTACACCAACAACTTCACCGCCGTCATCACCAACTCTTCCCCCCTCTATGCAGTGGTGTAACCCCTCTTTTACCCACTGTAATCTCTACTTAAACATGGTTCTCAATGCTATATATTATTTCCCAATGATGTGTGGATATCCTATGATGTTTGAGTAGATCCATTTTGTCCTATGGGTTAATTGATGATCGTGATTGGTTTGAATTGCATGTTTTATTATTGGTGCTGTCCTATGGTGCTCTCTGTGTCGCGCAAGTGTGAGGGATCCCCGCTTTAGGGTTTGTAATATGTTCATGATTGTCTTATGGTGGGTGGCGTGAGTGATAGAAACACAGACCCGAGTAAGTAGGTTGTTTGCGTATGGGAATAAAGAGGACTTGATGCCTTATAATGCTATGGTTGGGTTTTACCTTAATGATCTTTACTAGTTGCAGATGCTTTCTAGAGTTCCAATCATAAGTGCATATGATCCAAGAAGAGAAAGTATGTTAGCTTATGCCTCTCCCCCAAATAAAATTGCAATAATGATTACCGGTCTAGTTATCGATTGCCTAGGGACAAATAACTTTCTTGTGTGACAACAAGCTCTCTACTAAAACTAACTTAGTCGTGTCTTCATCTAAACATCCCCTACTTTTTATTTACGCACTCTTTATTATCTTGCAAACCTATCCAACAACTCCTACAAAGTACTTCTAGTTTCATACTTGTTCTAGGTAAAGCAAACGTTAAGCGTGCATAGAGTTGTATCGGTGGTCGATAGAACTTGAGGGAATGTTTGTTCTACCTTTAGCTCCTCGTTGGGTTCGACACTCTTACTTATCAAAAGAGGCTACAATTGATCCCCTATACTTGTGGGTTATCAAGACCTTTTCTGGCGCTGTTGCCAGGGAGCAATAGCGTGGGGTGAATATTCTCGTGTGTGCTTGTTTGCTTTATCACTAAGTAATTTTTTTTTTCTGTTCTAAATTGTTCTCTATCTTTAATTATGGATATGGAACATGAAATACCAAAAAATTTAGGTGTACTTGCTACTCATGGAGATGGGGAACCTCCTAAAACCCTCGATGCTCATTATGTGAAAGATATTATGTACTACTTTGATAATCCTGAGAAAACTCTATGGGAGACACGTTGGATCAACGTGAATACTTTAGGGATTATCGCTTGACTCAAAAAGGGAAACTATTATGGGATCAAATTTATATGTTGCATTGATATGCTCAGCAACTATGCTTGAAATTGATTATACTTGTTGCTCTAGGATGAAGGCTCCACATCTTCCCTTTTCATGCAAATTTAATGATAATGAAATCTTAGCTTCTTATTCTAATGGTATAAATGATTACTATGATGTGGAACGAATAGAAGAATTCGTTGCTTTTATGGGTGCTTATGAAATCGAATCTTTGTTTAAAGAGTGTGAAAATCTTGATGATGCTATTTACAGACCTGAATTTTTTTCTATACTTAGATATTGCTATGTGAATTATGAATTCAATTCCGATATTGATGATTTTATTAAGAGAGTCTCCGCTGTCCAAGAAGAGACTAATATTTTGCAGGAGTCTATGGAAGAAGAAATTGATGAAACTGTGAGCTCATTGGATGAAAAAGATGATGAGAGCGAGGAACAAAAGGAGGAAGATCGGATTAGCTACCCGTGCCCACCTTATAATGAGAGTAAATCTCCAACTCATACATTATTTAATGTCCCTTCGTTCTTACCGAAGGATGAATGCTATGATGATTGTTATGATCTCATTGATTCTTTTGAAATATCCCTTTTTGATGATGCTTGCTATGCTTGTGGCCAAGATGGCAATATGAATTATGCTTATGGAGATGAACTTGCTATAGTTCCTTATATTAAACATGAAATTGTTACTATTGCACCCACACATGATAGTCCTATTATCTTTTTGAATTCTCCAAACTACACTATATCGAAGAAGTTTGCTCTTATTAAGGATTATATTGATGGGTTGCGTTTTATTACTACACATGATGATTTTGATAGATATAATATGCATGTGTTTGCTGCTCCTACTTGCAATTATTATGAGAGAGGAACTACATCTCCGCCTCTCCATGTTTCCAATATGATAAAATTGCAAGAAACTGTTTATACTATGCATTGGCCTTTACTATGTGTGCATGATTTGTTCTTTTATGACATGCCGATGCATGGGAAGAGAGTTAGACTTCGTCATTACATGATATATGTCGCTTTGTGATCACTACTAAACCACAAATCGTTGTTTATTAAAATTGGCTTTGATATACCTTGGGATCCAGGTGGATTCATTACTTGAGCACCTTATGCCTAGCTTAATGGATTTAAAGAAAGTGCTGCCAGGGAGACAACCTGGAAGTTTTAGAGAGTCATTTATTTCTGTTGAGTGCTTTTATATAGTTTAAAAACAAAAAAATAAAGAGGGGAACCCAAAACTTTTCAAAAAGGGAAGTGAAAGTGAGAGAGACAAGCATTGTTGAAGTGGGGGAGCTCCTTGAACTTGGTTCATGCTCATGGAAACTTTGTGAATCTTGATTACAGAAACTTCTCAACAAAAATAATTATCCCCTTGTACAATTCCATTGTATTATAAAAATAATGTGCCAAGATTTGCCTTTAGGATGTTTACATTGCTTGTTGGTTTGTGCGGTGCAGAACAGAAACTTTGGCTGTAGTGTGAGATTTTAAATTTTTTACTGGAACGTCAAAAGGTTCTGAAACTTTTTTCATTGTCTTTATATACAAATTTATTATTTTTTCTAAAATTTTCAGAATTTTTGTAGTACCATAAGTATGGTGAATGTTCAGATTACTACAGACTGTCCTGTTTAAGACAGATTCTGTTTTTGATGCATAGTTTGCTTGTTTTGATGAATCTATCAATTTCTATCAGTGGATTAAGCCATGGAATAGTTATATTACAGTAGCTACAATGCAAAAATAAAATATGAATTGGTTTGCAACAGTACTTAGAGTAGTGATTTGCTTTATTATACTAACGGATCTTACCGAACTTTTTGTTAAGTTTTGTTTGATTGAAGTTTTCAAGTTTTGGGAGAGATCACGATGGATGAAGGAATAAGGAGTGGCAAGAGCCTAAGTTTGGGGATGCCCGAGGCACTCCAAGGAAATATTCAAGGACTCCCAAGCAACCAAGCTTGGGGATGCCCGAGGCACCCCTCTTTCTTCTAACAATCATCGGTAATTTTACTTGGAGCTATATTTTTATTCGTCACATGATGTCGTGGTTTTGTCACGACAGATGTCCTAGAGAAAGGACTTAGTCATGGAGCCATCGCGACGGGTTAGCTTGAAGGGGTTAAAGCGGACACAGGGACGCAAGAGATTTTATACTAGTTCGGCCCCTTCGATGAAGGTAAATGCCTACGTCTAGTTGTGATGGAATTGATGGGGTTTCGATGACCAGGGAGCAAACAAGCTTCGCCTATGTCTCGAGTTGTTGTCTGTTGTCCTTGAACCGCCGCCGGGTCGTCCCCTTATATACACGGGTGACGCCCGTCGGTTCGCAGAGTCCCAATACCGGCTCATAGATGTGTCCGGTTTGGTCTCTACTTATTCCTAACTTAAAATACAAGTCAAATACCAACGCCGGTTTACGGCCACAGGCCTTGAACTGACTATGGGCCTTGAGCCCTCATCTGCCTTCTTGGGCTTTTAACGTACTTAACTACGGACGAAGTTAACCCGGCCCAGATAGGCCGGTTTACACCCAGTAGTGATATCCACAACACATGATATGCGTAAATCTTGGAGCGTCTTTTGCATTTAGTTTTCACTTTTCTTTAATGCACCATGTTGTTATGAGATAGCCCTTGGTTGATTTATAGAATGCTCATTGCACTTCACTTATATCTTTTGAATATGGATTTATAGAATGCTTCGTGTGCTTCACTTATATCTTTTGAAGTTCGAATTGCCTGTTTCTCTTCACATAGAAGACCGCCATTCGTAGAATGCTCTTTTGCTTCACTTATATTTGTTAGAGCATGGGCATATCTTTTGTAGAATGAATTAAACTCTCTTGCTTCACTTATATCTATTTAGAGAGATGACATGAATTGGTCCTTCACATGGTTAGTCATAAAATCCTACATAAAACTTGTAGATCACTGAGTATGATATGTTTGATTCCTTGCAATAGTTTTGTGATATAAAGATGGTGATATTAGAGTCATGCTAGTGGGTAGTTGTGGATTGTAGAAATACTTGTGTTGAGGTTTGTGATTCCCGTAGCATGCACGTATGGTGAACCGTTATGTAACGAAGTTGGAGCATGAGGGTATTTATTGATTGTCTTCCTTATGAGTGGCAGTCAGGGACGAGCGATGGTCTTTTCCTACCAATCTATCCCCCTAGGAGCATGCGCGTGGTACTTTGTTTCGACGACTAATAGATTTTTGCAATAAGTATATGAGTTCTTTATGACTAATTTTGAGTCCATGGATTATACACACTCTCACCCTTCCATCATTGCTAGCCTCTTCGGTACCGTGCATTGCCCTTTCTCACCTCGAGAGTTGGTGCAAACTTCGCCGGTGCATCCAAACCCCGTGATATGGTACGCTCTATCACACAAGAGCCTCCTTATATCTTCCTCAAAACAGCCACCATACCTACCTATCATGGCATTTCCATAGCCACTCCGAGATATATTGCCATTCAACTTCCACCATCTTCATATACATGACTTGAGCATTTATTGTCATATTGCTTTGCATGATCGTAAGATAGCTAGCATGATATTTCATGGCTTGTCCTTTTTTTGATGTCATTGCTACGCTAGATCATTGCACATCCCGGTACACCGCCGGAGGCATTCATATAGAGTTATATCTTTGTTCTAGTATCAAGTTGTAAGTAAATAAAAGTGTGATGATCATCATTATTAGAGCATTGCCCCATGAAAAAAAGAGGCCAAAGAAGCCTAAATAAAATAAGCGGACCAAAGAAGCCCGCCAAAAAATAAAAAATAAAAAGGGGGCAATGTTACTATCCTTTTACCACACTTGTGCTTCAAAGTAGCACCATGTTCTTCATATAGAGAGTCTCTTGAGTTATCACTTTTATATACTAGTGGGAATTTTGTAGCGACCCGACCTCAGACGGTCAAGTCTCTGTGTATCTGTGCTATCCCTGGATCGGTATGCTAGCGCACACAGTACATCAATGTATATATCAAAGTGCAATCATAGGTATAAGTAACAAAAAAATTGATATATACCTTAAGAATCTCAGCGGAAACAGGCAAATGGGTGTGGAGTCCCATCAACGCCATCGACAAGTTGAGTGCGGACCGTAACCCTATTGTATCACTTACTCGTCGGATAATACCTGCAACATAATAAGTTGCAGCCGTGTAGGTCAGTACATTGAATGTACTGGCAAGTCACACCACAAGAGATGAATAAATGTCCTATTTATACATGCAATATGGCTGGTGGATGGTTCTAAACTTAATTTGCATAAAGCTGATTTTTCCCTATCATCAAAAGAATATCATATTGTTACTACATAATTCATCATAATATGATTGAGATGGTTGCTCCATTCAATCTATACCCAAATTCATTAAGACCCATTAATTTAATTAAGAGTGATGAGATCACTCAATTCCCACTTTCCAGATGCTCAAATTGTCCATAACCGGGGACACGGCTAATCGATTAGTTTTACACTCTGCAAAGTTTTGCACACTTTTCCCCACAAGACTCGATCACCTCCTTTGTAGTCCTCGCACTGCCTGGTGTTTGAGAGCCGGAAGATCGAGACATAGTCTTTCTGAAGTGTTCCCTCTTAACCCTGGGTAGACCGGTACACCTACATATATAAGTACATCTGCTAGTCTACCACCATAAGAGGTCACACAACGTACTCAACTAAGCCAGAGCCCATAATAGCTTGTGGCTGTGCAGGTAAGCTTCTAGTCATGAAAATTGATGAATCCCTTTGAGCCTGGGTGGCAGTCCATAGGATGATCACACGGATACTCCGGGATCCCCTGGGCAAGTCCATTGGTTTCTCCAGGGTGCCCGGGCAAGTCCACTGGTTTCTCCAGGGTGCCCCTTACCAATCCACCCAGATGTGTGTTAATGTTGCCACCTTAAGGTTACCCTTAATTATTATATCACTCGCAACTTTCATGATCTCACATACCAATCCCCGTCGACAATGGCATAGCAAAAATCCCTACAACGTTGGCGACAAAGAAGTAAAGGCTCAGACCTACCTCATTGCACTACTAGGTTTATAATATAGCCAACTAACATATTCATGCAAACCCTACATGAAAGAACTAAATGCATATATAAAACATAGGTATAAAAAAACATGATCAAGATGTAACTTGCCTTGTACTGTTGATGAAGATGAAATACTCTATTGAGTCGTCTCTCCTTCTCGTTACGATATATCTAATGATATAAGAAAGTACTTTAACACACAACAACATCCAAATAAAGATCCAAATAAAATATTCAAATTACAATACAAAATAAAAAAGAGTTAATTACACAAAACCACAACTTCAGAGTAACTTATAACACTTTACCACAACTTTTGAGTTTTTAAACAAAAAACCACAACTTCAAGTCAACTTACAACACTTCATCACAACTTTTGTGTTGTTTTAACACAAAACCACAACTTCTGAACTAATTCTCAACATTGAGCCCAAATATATTAGTCAACTTCTTTTAATAGCCAATCTGATTGATTGGGCCCACATGTTAGGACCTAAGTAGGAAAAAGGTGGCATGTGCACATCTCCTATGTGGCCTACCATTTCCTCCTCTTGCCATCCCATACCGGCGCTATGAACTCCACCGACACATTGAGCAGGGAGCTGGGTGTTGGTGGGGTGGTCGAAATTCCGCCACAGGACGATCACGCCGAGCGTCCTCGAGGGCGAGGTTCCTAGTGTCGCAAAGTCGTGCCCGCATGTCACTGTCGTTTGAAGTGGAATTCAAAATGATCTCGACGTCGTAATCAGTGAGGATGAGCATGTTGCAGTGGTCGGAAGCATGAGGTGGCAGCCCTGATTGTGCACCACATGGCGGCATGGATTTGCTGGCAGCGCCCGTTCGAAATATGGCATGATCGGTCAGGGAGCGCGAACTAGACAGAGAGGTCCTGGGGAGGACGAGCATGTCTCTACGGTCGTGGAGCATAAGGCAGGAGCCTTGTCTATGCATGACGCGGTATACTGTATGTGATAGGCGCGGCTGTCCAGCGACAACATGGTTGGGCAGAGTGCGCTAGACGAAGAAGGTGAAGACCATGGATTTTTTTTCTTTTCCGAGGTAGATGGCGTCGAAGCTGCAGGTGAATATGTCATCGAGGAGACGACGATGTCGTATGCACACTGCTATGTTACACATATTCAGTCAGCGCCACATAGGAGGGAACTTGCCACCTACTCCCTCCATTCCAAAATAGATGACCCAACTTTGTATTAAGTTTGTACTAAAGTTAGTACAAAGTTGAGTCATCTATTTTAGAACGGAGCGACTAGATCCTAACATGTGGGCCCAATCATTCAGATTGGATGTTAAAAGAAGTTGATCGATAGATTTGGGCTCAATGTTGAGAATAAGTCCAACAGTTGTGGTTTTGTGTTTGAAAACTCAAAAGTTGTGGTAAAGTGTTATAAGTTGCCTCGAAGTTGTGGTTTTGTGTTAAAAAACACAAATGTTGTGGTAAAGTGTTATAAGTTATCATGAAGTTATGGTTTTGTGTAATTAACTCAATAAAAAACATTCCTACATAAGTTGCTAGGACTTGTTTACAGGTTGATATAAGATCAAGAATGAAAATATGATATAGGTTTTGTTCTAGGGTTGGGTCAAAGTGAAGATCACGGGTTGAAGAGTTGTGAGGCAAGGTTCTATGACAAAGTCTATAATGTAAATGGTAGACGGAGTTTGTGGCATAAAGGTTTATGTTACAAAATGTATGTAACATCTCGTGAAGTCTAAATTTGTATAATGATAGCATATGACTGGAGAGGTTCCTAATGATCTTCTCAAGAAAGTTGAATCAAGAATCAAATTAAACTAATGATGAAATTGAATTACGATAAAAAACTATATGAAGTGTTAAGGTTGAAACAGTGGCTAGACATAGATGAACAATTAGGAAAAAAAATTATAACAACGAGATATGAATCCAAAGATCAATTTTTGTTGAAGGAAACATTTTCAAAAGAATTACAGATTAATAGATATAGCAAAAATAGTTAAATACAAATTTTAAATTTGTGTCAAAATTAATTTACCAAAAGTGAAATATTTTTGTCTCATGATAAACTTCGTGTTTCAACGAATCTGTGGGTATAAAATTTGTCGAATTCGGACTTACGGTCTAGGAGATATGAATTTCCGAAGTTTGAGTATTTTTCTGAAAAACAATTACGGGATTTACACATTGCTCACCGGAGTTTCGCCGGAGTTTCGTTGTAGTTGGAGAAGAAAAGGTCCCGACATCAACGAGTGTCCGAACGGTGGAGAGGAGGCCGGGGCGAACTTGGGAGATGCAGAGGTGAGACCGTCCTCGTCCTCGGGCGCGGTGGAGAAGCCGCCGGAGTTGCGAAAACGGATAAATCCCGACGAGCAATTCCTCTCGGAATAGAGAGATATAAAGAGGGGTTTTCAGGGAGAGGGATGAGGGCTTCGAGGCGCTCCTCAGGGTTCCTTTTATAGAGAAAGGGGAGGCCGTGAGATGGAGATCAAGAGAGCTCATTATGGCCAATAATGGCATTTACTGCGTGTACGTTTCACGGCTTCGTGTGTCCAATTAAAGCAACGAAATTGAGTTTTAATTCCCTAAATAAGTTCTCTTGACATTCCTCAATAATTTTTGTATTGGTGGCAAGTCGTAATGGGGAATGAAATGAGTGAGAGGAGGAGAGGAAGAGGTGGGGAGCCATGGCCGTTTCTGTTCTCCTCAAGATTGAAACATAGAGAGGAGGAAGAAGGGTTTCCTGGACTTGGGCTAAGGAAAAAAATAAGATGGGCCTTAGTGGGGAACCAGGCCCAAGGGAGAAAATGGAAAGAGAGAATGAAAAAAAAATAGAAGTGGGCATGGTCCAAATAGGCTTAGGACATAATTACAAAATAATATATTTTTTGTGCAAAATTTTTTAAAACAGCAAATAAAATAAATGTTCACATACTCGTAACTATAGTTTGGTGCCTACAAAATATTATTTGTGTGCACAAGCTAGAATACATTTTTTATGGACATAAGGACTATTGTAAATTAACAAAAGGACAATTGTACCGTATTAAATATTTCCAAATATATTTTTGGAGAAGTCACATTATCTCATCTCATTAAATTTTATTTGATTAATTTGGAAATATTTAAACGATAGTAAAACTCCAAATAATATCATATTTCAATTGGAACTCCAAAATCCAGACAAACTCCATATGAAATATTCATCCACCACATTTGAGAAAGTCATCTTATTCTCACTCCAAAATTGTGATTGTGGTTTCCAATATTTAAAAAAAAGTCAAACAAAAATTAAAGCCCTTTGATTTCTTGAATAATCTTCCCCAACCATAGTTTTCTTTATTGGACAAAATGTTACCCAACTTTTATAACATTTAGAAAAAGTGTTAAACAAGAACTCAAAAGGTTTTAATTCTCATGAAAATAAAATAATTTCACACAATCCATCACACAACAATCACACAAACAATCCTATTTATTTATTTAATATAACATTCCAAAATATAGAATTTTGGGATGTTACAAACCTACCACACTTAAAATGAATCTCGTCCTCGAGATTCGGAAAGGCTAGAAAGAAAAGGTTAGGGTTGGGGTCTCCTTGCAATTCCATTGATCATCATGAAGGTCCCGGGTGCTGCCACACTTAAAATAAACTCATGCATCACCTCTATAGTGTTGACAACATATTTCTCCTCAAATTTCTTGTAATAACTCCTTCATTGATGCTCTCCTGTTAGAGGCATAACATTTCCTTCAATATCCTGGGTCTTTGCATCAAAATGAAATTCTCCCGGGACTGCATCTTCTCATCTAACATGTCTAGCGCCAATGCTAAACAACTATCGAAAAATCTCATGGAGGTTTGCCATTACTGGTTCCCTGCAAGAAATGGGTCTTGGCTTCATTCTCACCGTGTAACCTATGATTGGCAGCTGCTGCCATGTACATGGGTTCCTCATCATACCATTCTATGGCTTAAGCAAGGCTTCAATGGGCGTCGACACTTTACTGTGGGTAAGTCACTCAGATTTACCATTCCAAATAACAAGAGCGAATGATAAGAGTAAGTCGTCATGGTGGCCAAGCCATGTCGCACCCAAATCATTACCCTGTATAAGGTTTAGTGAATCTCGCATCCTAACACTCAGGCATCATCACAGGCATTGCAGATTTCTCTTGTCCACGAACTGGGTTAGGATAAATCCATCGATTCTCCGAGCCAAACGGAAACAACTATCATTTCAACAAAACCCTCTGGTTTTACGTATCCTCCTATGGAATAGCTATAAATTGATCGGTAGACGTTTCATGGATCCTTCATAATTCTTCCTTCAACAAGATTGTGCTTGTTCCTCGGTAAATCCTGGGCTTGTGGGTTATGGCCCACTTCAACATTTGTATAGCTTTTACTCATCCTTGGAGTTACAACTGATCCATATTCTCTGGTAATTCACATACCACTTCATTTCCTTCATCTCCTTGTGGTAACCAACATAACAAAAACAAAACGCCAACCTTTTTTGTCCATCTCCTTTCTACTAATCGACATGAACACCACTTTTCTTCATTGACCATGTGGTTTTACGAAATACTACCACACTTAAAATGAATAGCACTTATTCCTCCATAGACCATATTTCTCATATCCTCGAAAATGGTCAAAATCTAAGAGAGCGGCAACTCTTACAATTGAACATGGCACTCACAATTCAACTTTATTGATCCATGAAATATTACATTATCCAAGACTTCCATTACATAGGTCAACTCAACCTACTCATGAAAATAAAATTGCTTCCTACTACTTATTACTGATATCATAATCTCGACTACTCAATTTTAGCTTTCTTTTGATTCGAACATTCCCTAGCATAATGTCCCACTTCCTTACAACGAAAGCAAATGGCTTCTGACTTGTCTCGAGGCTTCCTTGTGATTTTCTGGACTCGTTGAGTTCTTGGCTTCTTGTCCGAACATTCATGGTAGTAGTTCCATGAGTTCTTGCACCTGAAACATGTGATATGACTCAGGTCCTTCTCTGCAGAAATTGGGTTACTCTAGGGAGGTAGTCGTTTCCTCTTCGGGGACTTCTTCGTACAGATCAGGGCTTCTATTTGATGTGGATCAAATTTCACTTCTTCTATCGGGAAGTATTCTGGATTCTCTTTTGTTTCCTTGGTGCAATACTGTGAAAAATGTCCTTTTTCTCCACATGAATAGCAGACTTTGGAATAAAATCTAGTTAGGCCTTCTCCATCAGGGTCTTCAACTTCGTCCTTCATCACAGATTCTTCCATACCTTCTCAGAGGGCTTCCTTCATTCCTTCCTTCTGCTTCCGGGTAGTTTGTTGTACCACGGGATAAATGTGACACTAAGCAGGGTAGTGATCCGTTCCTTCACATAAGAAACATGTAACCTGCTAGGTTGGGCATTCTTCGGTTGGGTGATTTTCTTCACAATGTGGGCATCCGTCCTTGTGCTCTTTATGGGTGTGTCCAATTTCTCTGCTTATCTTACATGCACAAGGTTTCTTCATCATCTTACTATCGTAGGGCTTCCGGGTAAGACGAGACCTTAGCAGAGTCATCTTGAATTCTTCCCAAGTCTTTGCTCCATTCCATCCTTGTATGGCTTGATGCATTTTCCACCATGTTGCGGCACTTCCTTCAAAGTACTGAAGAGCATATGGTACTTCATCCTTTCTTTCAACAAGGTTGATCCTCAAGTGATTCCCCATGTTACGAATCCATTGCTTGGTCTCCAACTGAGTCTTGGGCCCCGAGAATTTGAGTACATCTTCATTCATCATCTATTGGGTCCAAGGGTTTTGAGATGAGATGGAGTTGGAGGAATAGAGAGATACACACATCACACAAGTCAATCATGATTCACACATTCATTTAATCAAACATTAATATAGTACTATCGCCCACATAAGTTGGTATGGTCAGATACTCAAATCGTAAACGTTCAAACTTATTTTCTCATGGTGGTCTACTACTAAACTAACTTCTCCAGATCTTGGTTCTGGTCTCCACGGGGCTTCTTCTGCTTGTGTTGGATATTCTCCATTTCTTCAGCCAGATAATCTCTATCGAGACGGAGTTTCCTGTGGCGTCCCAATATGTCTTGGAGTTGATTCTTGAGCTTCTGGATCTCAACATCTTTGGCATGAGCTATGGTCCTGCTGTTCTCTAGTTCTTGAAGAATATTACGAACTTCAAGGTCTTCCTCCGCATGCTTGGTTACCTGCAGCTTTTGGGCCTTGAGTTCTTCATGCAGTGCTTCCTTATAGAATAAGACTTCGAGAAGGTCCATTTGGAGGTTCTTGATGTAATGCTCCAAGTCTTGGTTATACACCGTCAGAGGTGAAAACTTCAGCTTTTTCTCCTTCGTCAGTAAGATATGTGCTCCACCAGCTTTCTGCCATCCAAGCTTTCCAAAACTGTTCTTGCTTAGGTCATAATGATGACGATAGCATAGGCGTGCAATTGCATCATGAATGGCAATGTTGATTCCCATATCCTTGTTGCGGGCTATCATCTCATATGTGATGTCTCCTTTCTTGGGTTCTCCTTGATGTCCAAAAACTCGAGTCTTAATGCCACATGTTCCGGTTCTTCTCTTGGTCACCTTGATCTCCGGTATCGGCAACTTCAGCAGTCTGACCAGTACCATGAGGGTCAGACCACAAAGAACATCCTTGTAGTGCCCTCTGATGTTCAGGGTGAAATTCTCCATCTAAAATTTGGAAATTAGAAGAGTTTTGGTCAGGGGTTTAAAAGATGAGGGAAAATTCCAAGGCAAAAATTGTTCTCTTGGGGTCTTGCTGCTACTAAGCCATTTCCTAGGGTCACGTCCTACAGTCAACATGTGCTCTGATACCATTTTTGTAGAGACCCGACCTCAGACGGTCAAGTCTCTATGTATCTGTGCTATCCCTGGATCGGTATGCTAGAACACACAGTACATCAATTTATATATAAAAGTGCAATCACATGTATAAGTAACAAAAAAATTGATATATACCTTAAGAATCTCAGCGGAAATAGGCAAATGGGTGTGGAGTCCCATCAACGCCATCGGCAAGTTGAGTGCGGACCGTAACCCTATCGTATCACTTACTCGTCGGATAATACCTGCACCATAATATGTTGCAGCCGTGTAGGTCAGTACGTTGAATGTACTGGAAAGTCACACCACAAGAGATGAATAAATGTCCTATTTATACATGCAATATGGCTGGTGGATGGTTCTAAATTTAATTTGCATAAAGCTGATTTTCCCTATCATGAAAAGAATATCATATTGTTACTACATAATTCATCATAATATGATTGAGATGGTTGCTCCATTCAATCTATACCCAAATTCATTAACACCCATTAATTTAATTAAGAGTGATGAGATCACTCAATTCCCACTTTCCAAATGTTCAAATTGTCCATAACTGGGGACACGGCTAATCGATTAGCTTTACACCCTGCAGAGTTTTGCACACTTTTCCCCACAAGACTCGATCACCTCCTTTGTAGTCCTCGCACTGCCTAGTGTTTGAGAGCCGGCAGATCGAGACATAGTCTTTCTGAAGGGTTCCCTCTTAACCCTGGGTCGACCGGTACACCTACATATATAACTACATCTGCTAGTCTACCACCGTAAGAGGTCACACAACGTACTCAACTAAGCCAGAGCCCATAATAGCTTGTGGCTGTGCAGGTAAGCTTCTAGTCATGAAAATTGATGAATCCCCTTGAGCCTGGGTGGCAGTCCATAGGATGATCACACGGGTACTCTGTGATCCCCTGGGCAAGTCCACTGGTTTCTCCAGGGTGCCCGGGTAAGTCCATTGGTTTCTCCAGGGTGCCCCTTACCAATCCACCCATATGTGTGTTAATGTTGCCACCTTAAGGTTACCCTTAATTATTATATCACTCGCAACTTTCATGATTTCACATACTAATCCCCGTCTACAATGGCATAGCAAAAATCCCTACATCGTTGGCGACAAAGAAGTAAAGGCTCAGACCTACCTCATTGCACTACTAGGTTTATAATATAGCCAACTAACATATTCATGCAAACCCTACATCAAAGAACTAAATGCATATATAAAACATATGTATAAAAAACATGATCAAGATGTAACTTGCCTTGTACTGTTGATGAATATGAAATACTCTATTGAGTCGTCTCTCCTTCTCGTTATGATATATCTAACGATATAAGAAAGTACTTTAACACACAACAACATCCAAATAAAGATCCAAATAAAATATTCAAATTACAATACAAAATAAAAAAAACATTCCTACATAAGTTGCTAGGACTTGTTTACGGGTTGAGATAAGATCAAGAATGAAAATATGATATAGGTTTTTTTCTAGGGTTGGGTCAAAGTGAAGATCACGGGTTGAAGAGTTGTGAAGCAAGGTTCTATGACAAAGTCTATAATGTAAATGGTAGATGGAGTTTGTGGCATAACGGTTTATGTTACAAAATGTATGTAACATCTCGTGAAGTCTAAATTTGTATAATGATAGCATATGACCGGAGAGGTTCCTAATGATCTTCTCAAGAAAGTTGAATCAAGAATCAAATTAAACAAATGATGAAATTGAATTACGATAAAAAACTATATGAAGTGTTAAGGTTGAAACAGTGGCTAGACATAGATGAACAATTAGGAAAAAAATTCTAACAACGAGATATGAATCCAAAGATCAATTTTTGCTGAAGGAAACATTTTCAAAAGAATTACAGGTTAATAGATATAGCAAAAATACTTAAATACAAATTTTTAATTTGTGTCAAAATTAATTTACCAAAAGTGAAATGTTTTTGTCTCATGATAAACTTCGTGTTTCAACGAATCTGTGGATATAAAATTTGTCGAATTCGGACTTACGGTCTAGGAGATATGAATTTCCGAAGTTTGAGTATTTTTCTGAAAAACAATTACGGGATTTACACATTGCTCACCGGAGTTGTTTCGTTGGAGTTGGAGAAGAAAAGGTCCTGACGTCAACGAGTGTCCTAACGGCGGAGAGGAGGCCGGGGCGAACTTGGGAGATGCAGAGGTGAGACCGTCCTCGTCCTCGGGCACGGTGGAGAAGCCGCCGGAGTTGCGAAAACGGATAAATCCCGGCGAGAAATTCCTCTCGGAATAGAGCGATATAAAGAGGGGTTTCAGGGAGAGGGATGAGGGCTTCGAGGCGCTCCTCAGGGTTCCTTTAATAGAGAAAGGGGAGGCCAGGAGATGGAGATCAAGAGAGCTCATCATGGCCAATAATGGCAGTTTGTGCATGTACGTTTCACGACTTCGTGCATCCAATTAAAGCAACGAAATTGAGTTTTAATTCCCCGAATGAGTTCTCTTGACATTCCTCAATAATTTTTGTATTGGTGGCAAGTCGTAATGGGGAATGAATTGAGTGGGAGGAGGAGAGGAAGAGGTGGGGAGCCATGGCCGTTTCTGTTCTCCTCAAGATTGAAACGTACATAGGAGGAAGAAGGGGTTCCTGGACTTGGGCTAAGGAAAAAAATAAGATGGGCCTTAGTTGGGAACCAGGCCCAAGGGGGGAAATGGAAAGAGAGAATGAAAAAAAAGTGGGCATGGTCCAAATAGGTTTAGGACATAATTACAAAATAATATATTTTTTTGTGCAAAAATTTTAAAACAGCAAATAAAATAAATGTTCACATACACGTAATTATAGTTTGGTGCCTACAAAGTATTATTTGTGTGCACAAACTAGAATACATTTTTATGGACATAAGGACAATTGTAAATTAACAAAAGGACAATTATACCGTATTAAATATTTCCAAATATATTTTTGGAGAAGTCACATTATCTCCTCTCATTAAATTTTATTTGATTAATTTGGAAATATTTAAACGATAGTAAAACTCCAAATAATATCATATTTCAATTGGAACTCCAAAATCTAGACAAACTCCATATGAAATATTCATCCACCACATTTGAGAAAGTCATCTTATTCTCACTCAAAATTTGTGATTGTGGTTTCCAATATTTCAAAAAAGAGTCAAACAGAAATTAAAGCCCTTTGATTTCTTGAATAATCTTCCCCAACCATAGTTTTCTTTATTGGACAAAATGTTACCCAACTTTTATAACATTATTAGAAAAAGTGTTAAACAAGAACTCAAAAGTTTTTAATTCTCATGAAATAAAATAATTTCACACAATCCATCACACAACAATCAGACAAACAATCCTATTTATTTATTTAATATAACATTCCAAAATATAGAATTTTGGGATGTTACAAATTTTCATTATAGAACTTGTCTTGTATATTCCAACGATGGGCTTCCTCAAATGCCCTAGGTCTTCATGGGAAAGCAAGTTGGATGCACACCCACTTAGTTTCAGTTTGAGCTTTCATACACTTATAGCTCTTAGTGCATCTGTTGCATGGCAATTCCTACTTCTCACATTGACATCAATTGATGGGCGTCTTCATAGCCCATTGATTAGCCGCGTTGATGTGAGACTTTCTTCCTTTTTTTTATTCTCCACACAACCTCCATAATCATATTCTATTCCACCTATAGTGCTATGTCCATGGCTCACGCTCATGTATTGCGTGAAAGTTGAAAAGGTTTGAGAACGTCAAAAGTATGAAACAATTGCTTGGCTTGTCTTCGGGGTTGTGCATGATTTGAATATTTTGTGTGGTGAAGATGGAGCATAGCCAGACTATATGATTTTGTAGGGATAACTTTCTTTGGCCATGTTATTTTGAAAAGACATGATTGCTTTATTAGTATGCTTGAAGTATTATTATCTTAATGTCAAATGATAGACTATTGCTTTGAATCACTCGTGTCTTAATATTCATGCCATGATTAGATTACAAGATCAAGATTATGCCAGGCAGCATTCCACATCAAAAATTATCTTTTTTATCATTTACCTACTCGAGGACGAGCAGGAATTAAGCTTGGGGATGCTGATACATCTCCGTCGTATCTATAATTTTTGACTGTTCCATGCCAATATTATACAAGTTTCATATACTTTTGACAACTTTTTATACTATTTTTGGGACTAACATATTAATCCAGTGCCTAGTGCCAGTTCCTGTTTGTTGCATGTTTTTTGTTTTGCAGTAAATCCATATCAAACGGAGTCCAAACGGGATAAAAACTGACAAAGATTTTTTTGGAATATATGTGAATTTTCTGAAGTGAAATCAACGCGAGACGATGCTCGAGGGGCCCATGAGGCAGGGGGCACGCCCTAGGGGGGCAGGCATGCCCCTGACCCCCGTGGCCACCCTGTAAGGCGGTTGGTGCCCTTATTTCTCCGCAAGAAAGCTAATATCCGGATAAAAATCGTGTCCAAAATTCAGCCCAATCGGAGTTACGGATCTCCGGGAATATAAGATACGGTGAAAGGGAAGAATCTGGAACGTAGAAACAGAGAGAGACAGAGAGACAGATCCAATCTCGGAGGGGCTCTCGCCCCTCCCATGTCATGGAGGCCATGGACCAGAGGGGAAACCCTTCTCCCATCTATGGGAGAGGTCAAGGAAGAAGAAGAAGAAGGGGGGCTCTCTCACCCTCTCTTCCGGTGGCGCCGGAACGCCGCCGGGGCCATCATCATCACCACAATCTACACCAACAACTTCACCGCCATCATCACCAACTCTTCCCCCCTCTATGCAGCGGTGTAACCCCACTTTTACCCGCTATAATCTCTACTTAAACATGGTGCTCAATGCTATATATTATTTCCCAATGATGTATGGCTATCCTATGATGTTTAAGTAGATCCGTTTTGTCCTATGGGATAATTGATGATCGTGATTGGTTTGATTTGCATGTTTTATTATTGGTGTTGTCCTATGGTGCTCTCCGTGTCGCACAAGCGTGAGGGATCCCTAATACGTCTCCAACGTATCTATAATTTATGAAGTATTCATGCTATTATATTATCACCCTTGGATGTTTTATATGCATTTATATGCTATTTTATATGGTTTTTGGGACTAACCTATTAACCTAGAGCCCAGTGCCAGTTTATGTTTTTTCCTTGTTTTTGAGTTTTACAGAAAAGGAATATCAAACGGAGTCCAATTGATGTGCCAATTTTTGACGATTTTTTATGGACCAAAAGAAGACCCCGGAGTAAAAGAGTTGTCAAGGAGAGTCCCGGGGCGTCCACGAGGGTGGGGGGTGCGCCCCCCAGGTGCATGGGCCTGCCTCGTGGACGCCTCGGGCACCGCCTTGACGTCAGACCGATGCCAAAAATTCCTATAAATACAGAAACCTCGGAAAATTAACCTAGATCGGGAGTTCCACCGCCAGAAGCCTCTGTAGCCACCGAAAACCATTCTAGACCCTCTCTGGCACCCTGCCGGAGGGGGCCATCATCACCCGAGGGCATGGAGGAGGATCCCGGAGGGGCCATCATCACCATGAAGGCCAAGGACCAGAGGGAGAACCTCTCCCCATCCAGGGGGAGGTCATGGTGGAGGAAGCACAAGGGGGAGAACCTCTCCTCCTCTCTCTTGGTGGTACCGGAGTGCCATCGAGAGGGGAATCATCGCCGCGGTGATCGTCTTCATCAACATCACCATCACCATCATCATCATCATCACCCTCATCTCTTTTACGTGGTCCACTCTCCTGCACCCCGCTGTAATCCCTACTTGAACATGGTGCTTTATGCCACATATTATGATCCAATGATGTGTTGCCATCCTATGATGTTTTGAGTAGATATCTTTTGTATTTGGGTTGATTAATGATCTATATTGGTATGAGTTGTATGTTTTACTTTGGTGCTGTCCTATGGTGCCCTCCGTGTCGCGCAAGCGTGAGGGATTCCCGCTGTAGGGTATTGCAATACGTTCATGATTCGCTTATAGTGGGTTGGTGAGTGACTGAAACACAAACCCGAGTAAGGGGGTTGTTGCATATGGGAATAAAGAGGACTTGATGCTTTAATGTTATGGTTGGGTTTTACCTTAATGATCTTTAGTAGTTGCAGATGCTTGCTAGAGTTCCAATCATAAGTGCATATGATCCCAGTAGAGAAAGTATGTTAGCTTATGCCTCTCCCTCATATGAAACTGCAATAGTGATTACCGGTCTTGTTAACAATTGCCTAGGACAATTCCGCACACCGATCCACCATTATTCCATACTCGCTATTTATAATATTTAGTAATATATTTTAACTTTATGATAACATCACCTACTTTCATATTTTAGGTCTCCGGTATCATGCAAGCTTATTGTCGGTGTCAAAACCGGCGGATCTCGGGTAGGGGGTCTCGAACTGTGCGTCTAAGGCGGATGGTAACAGGAGGCAGGGAACACGAAGTTTTACCTAGGTTCGGGCCCTGTTGATGGAGGTAAAACCCTACGTCCTGCTTGATTAATATTGATGATATGGGTAGTACAAGAGTAGATCTACCACGAGATCGGAGAGGCTAAACCCTAGAAGCTAGCCTATGGTCTGATTGTCTGTTGTAGTTGTTGTGTCCTATGGACTAAAACCCTCCGGTTTATGTAGACACCGGAGAGGGCTAGGGTTACACAAGGTCAGTTACAAAGGAGGAGATATACATATTCGTATTTCCTAGCTTGCCTTCCACGCCAAGTAGAGTCCCATCCGGACACGAGACGAAGTCTTCAATCTTGTATCTTCATAGTCCAACAGTCCGGCCAAAGGATATAGTTCGGCTGTCCGGAGACCCCCTAATCCAGGACTCCCTCAGTAGCCCCCGAACCAGGCTTCAATGATGATGAGTCCGGCGCGCAGTGTTGTCTTCGGCATTGCAAGGCGGGTTCTTCTCCAACTTTCAAGTGTTCGTAAGCAGTGTCCGGCTCCATAAATGTTGAACCTCTTGGCTTATGTGCCCAATAAGGGCTATCTCCCATGCGTCGAATGAATATGAGGCGCCAGGGTGTTTTTACATTCGCCCCCCTAGCCAGATAAATAAATTGTCTATTAAAGGGATGGGGATTCTTAGATCCAATCCATATCATCCTCCCCCAGCGAGAATTCATCAGAGTGTGCTTCAGAAAGATCCGTTCCAGCATGGCTGACCTCCGCAACTCCTCCTCCCGCCCCCGTAGCCCTAAGCCCGGTGATTGGGAGAGGTGTTCAGTCCCACACAGTCGATTAGTCGAGGTGCGGACTAAGGGATTTCTCCCTCCGGCGTACATGGTGCATGTTCGAGCCGGGCTCGCCACCTATAATGGCGGGGAGCAAGCGGAGAACTTTCCCTGTCCCTCCATGGGGGAACGGGTTTGCCTTGTTCCTTACTTACTAAGGGGACTCGGATTTCCAATTCATCCGTTCCTCCGCGGGCTCCTGGAGTTCTACGGTCTCCAACTACACAATCTCACCCGTGCCTCCATCCTACACATCGCCGACTATGTTGCTCTCTGCGAGTTGTTCCTGGGCTGTGAGGCTCACTTCGAGCTGTGGAAAAGGCTATTCTGCCTTGTCCCTCGCACACAGAGGGAATCACTTTATCAAGTGGGCGGAGCCGAAATATGGCGCATCGCCGATACCAGATACCTGTCCGGTACCTTGAAGAAGTCGTCCGAAGACTGGCCTTCGGAATGGTTTTATATGGAGGACGTCCCCCTTCGGGACCCTGTTCGGCGGGGTCTACCCGAGTTCAACAATGCTCCTCTAAAGAAGCGCCGAAGTTGGTGCCCACGGAGCCCCCAGGTGGAAGACAACGGAGAAGTCCTCTATCTGATGAACCAGATCAAAGCACTAGCTCGATCCGGATTGACAATAATCGAAGTTATGTCGATTTTCATAATGAGGGGAGTGCAACTACTCCAATATCGTGGGCACCCCTTGTGGTGTTATAACGGGGCGGATGACGCCACCCGCTGCGGGCGTAAGGGTCCGGACAATGCTGCCCCTCTAGCGAAGATTCTGTCCGAACTGTTCAAGGGCGAGGAAGAGGAGTTCACCCGCATCAAGCCACGGGATGGATTCTCTATGTACAATCCTCCAAGCTGGGTAAGTTATATTTCCCTGCTCCCATTTTTCCCGCATTCTTAGTCGTAAGTATTCACCTTGTCACCTTGCGGCAGGAACTGCGAAAAGACATAAAGGAGGTCAGAAGCCTTCTCCACAACCAGAGGACCCTGACCGGGCCATCGATTCCGGACTCGAAGAATATCCGGTTATCTCCGTGGAACTGATAGACCGGCAGTTCTATCAGTTAAGCTGCGACGTTGCCCCGGTGGCCATTACGGCCGATTATCCCGAACTGCTCCCTGCATCGCAGGTAAGAAAAATCAAAAAGTCCCAACTCCAAAACTAGGATCCCCTTTTAGGCTCTTCACCCACCATATACACATGGAATCTTTTACAGGGAAGGCATTCGGGACGCCCTGCCGAACCCGTGGAAACTCGCCAACAAGAGGTGCCGAGGCCGGGTAGGCCAAAAAGGAAGGCGGCCAGGACGGAGACGCTGGCACAAAGGTATAGGAAAACCCTGCTCCGTGGTTGTCGTCTTTCTCAAAATGTAATGACGCCCACGTTTCTTTAACAGAAAGAATGCTCGCCGGAATATGTCCGGTGATGCTGCCAATCAAGCTTCCACCAGTCGGGCGCCAGGACCGGACATAGAGGCAGAAGGCAATATGGGGCAGGCGCCGGATAATCCCCCCACAGAGGATGCGGATAGATTGTCCGCTACAAACTCAGAAGTGGAAAGCGCCATGAATCATAGGCGTCGCCGGGCCGTACTCTGCGACGCTGGTTTCTCACCAGAGGCGTTCGACGCCTTCAATTCTGGAGAGGCGTACCTCTGTGCTGCTCAAGATGGTCTAGCCAGAGCCACGGATCAGTATGTAAAGGATGTACGGGTGAGTAAATCTGATGATTTATATGTATCAGTAACCCCTGAGACTTGAACCAGTTAGCAAAACTGATTTAAGGATCATCTGTAATGTGCAGGTTCTTACAGAGAAGAATACTAGGCTATCCCAGGAGCTGGAGGAATGCAATACCCAATTGGGGGCCGCTCTTGCCGCATTGCAGGAACAGAAAAAGCCTCCCGCTGGTAACATTTACTTTAAAGAATAGTGGTTACCATATAGTGTGCAGCGTGTCTGCAGATCAAACAATTGATTTTGCAGATGAGTCCGGAGAAAGTCCAGGGGACCAGCATGTTATGCGACAGCTAGAGGCTGGCAAATGCATGCTGAGTAAGGTTATGCTGGAGAAAAACAGTCTCCAAGATGCCAATGTTAAGCTGAGCGTTGAACTAAAAGACATTCGGGCCAGCTTGCGGACTTCGAGAAGGAGAATAAGTGGCTTCGGCGCGGCATTTTTAGTAAGTGCTTGAATGAATCCTGCTAAAGGAGTTCGGCGAAGAAGTCGACTAACAAAGTTATGTCTGTAGGTATGCTGACGGGTCGTCCCGCGGAGGAAATGCCCGGGTCTGCGGGTGATCTTCTGTCCGAGCTATCATATCTGCACGAACAAGTTCGGCAGGTGATGCAAGGTGTTGCCCAGGCATTGTGGACGTCTATCTCCTTGCCAGAGGGCGTTGCAGAGCTTACGGAGAAGCTCAAGGGAGCACGGCGGCACCTCCGATTATGGAAGATATCGGCCTGCCGACAGGGTGCCAGAGAGGCCTAGGCCATGGTGAAGACTCGGTATACCAAGGCACACCCAAATCACATGGCCGAGGTCGGACCTGTGGGGCCTGACGGAAAAGAGATCCCTGTTAGCTTAGTTTATGGGCAAGTAGAATTAGCCGCAAAGTATTCCCAACAGGATTGTAAGCTAGACCGCCTGTTGGATGGTATAGAAGAGGAGTTTAGTCAGTCTGCATGACTATGTAATTAAAGTGACATGTATAATGCCTTCTAGCCGGATTGTAGATCATTTGTTGTTGCGGACCTTTTCGCTTCAACCTCCGGGTCCGATGGTCCAGAGTGAATCTGAATACCCGCTCAGTTATATAAGAACCGGGGTATGCGTGGAGACTAGGCATAGGGGTCATTAGTGCTTTATCAGACAAGTTCCCAACTAGTTATGTTATATTACATGGGTAGTAAGAAACATCTTCCAGGGAGAATAGTTCCGTTAAGGGTTCCTTTCCCTGGGTAAGCATGCCCTAAAGTGCATGTCCGGACTGCGATAAGAAACGCGGAAAAAGCATCTGGGGGCAGATATGGACAATAAATAAAAATCATCTTTTGTTCACCGACCGAATATTCTCTTAAGAACGCTAGCTTTCGGCTTCACCCAGTCTGAGGTACACATCCGGCTGCCCCGGCAGTAACAATCGCAGGGGTGCTCCCCTTATGCCCTAGCCGAATTAACGGGAACGTGGGACATAAATACAAGAGCCAGGCAACCCAACTTGGCCAAAACTTAAGTCATATCGATGCATATAATGGCAAAAAAGGTACATGCGGAAGTAGAACACATGTGTTGGGCATGAAGCCCAGATAAATAATTTAAGCTTCTGTGAAGGAGGCCCCCAGGTATGAAGAGTGCGGCTAGCGCATTTGTAGTGTGCAAACAGGGCACAAGGTGACCCATGAAGGCCTAGAGAAATAAGAAAAGAAAGAACGAAAGGAAAACAAGACAGATAATGTATTTGTGAAAAAATGGACAAAGGGAGGGGACTAACATAGAGTCCGATGCTAGGCGTAGAATCTTCAGAGCCTGGCCGCGTTCCATGGGTTTGGCTCGAGTCGACTAGTCGATGCATCCCGCAGTCGGTACGCTCCACCGGTCAGAACTTGGTCAATAATGAAGGGACCTTCCCATTTGGGCTCGAGCTTGTTCTTTTTCTTATCCGGCAGGCGTAGAACTAGTTCGCCAACGTTATAAGTTTTGGCTCGTACTTCTCTGCTTTGGTATCTGCAAGCCTGTTGCTGGTAAAATGCAGAACGGGCTTTGGCTACGTCGCGCTCCTCCTCCAGGGTGTCCAGACTGTCCTGCCAATCGAGCTCGGCTTCTCTTTCTTCGTACATGCGCACTCTAGGTGAGTCGTGAATTATGTCACAGGTCAAGACTGCCTCTGCGCCGTACACCATAAAGAAGGGTGTATATCCGGTACTACGATTCGGCGTGGTCTGCAGCCCCAGAGTACGGAGTCGAGCTCCTCTACCCAGTGCGTGTTAGACTCCGTTAAGGACGCACTAATCTAGGTTTAATGCCGCTCATTATAAGACCATTTTCTCGCTCGACTTGACTGTTGGTTTGTGGGTGATAGACTGAGGCATAATCGAGCTTGATGCCCATTTTGCTGCAACAGAGTTTTACCTCGTCGGCCGTGAAGTTTGTGCCATTATCAGTGATGATGCTGTGGGGGACACCATAATGGTGTACAACCCCGGATATGAAATCTATTACCGGTCCGGATTCAGTTGTTTTAACCGGTTTGGCCTCTATTCATTTGATGAATTTATCCACCATGACCAATAAGTATTTTTTCTTGTGGGTTCCCCCTTTAAGGGGTCCAACCATGTCAAGCCCCCAGACCGCAAAGGGCCATGTAATGGGGATTATTTGGAGGGCGGTGGGTGGCATGTGGCTTTGATTTGCAAAAAGGTGGCAACCGGCGCAACGTTGGACCAAGTCCTGTGCATCTACCCGGGCCGTTGGCCAATAGAATCCTGTACGGAAGGCCTTGCTTACAAGAGCCCGGGCTGCGGCGTGATGACCACCGAGTCCGGCATGAATTTCTGCCAAAAGATTCCGCCCTTCCTGTTCGGAGATGCACCTTTGAAGGACTCCGGTAGTGCTTTTCTTGTACAATTCTCCCTCATGGACCCTGTAGGCCTTGGATCGCCGCACTATGCAGCGTGCCTCATTTTGGTATTCCAGAAGTTCCGGTCTAGATAGGTAGGCCAGGAATGGTTCTGTCCACGGGGCAATAATGGCCATTATTTCGTGGGCTGAAGGTGTTATTTCGGTGGCAGAGCCTTCGATTGTGTCAGAGAGTTCAGTATCGGGTATTTTGGCCGGGTCCGGACTGTTGTTACTGGTGTCCCCTTCCCATGCTACGGATGGCTTGAAGAGCCTCTCCAGGAATATGTGGGGGGGGGGACCGCATCGCGTTTTGCGCCGATGCGGGCGAGGATATCCGCCGCCCGATTGTTTTCCCGAGCCACATGATGAAATTTGAGTCCCTCGAACCGAGCTGACATTTTTAGGATGACATTTCGATAGGCCGCCATTTTTGGATCCTTGGCGTCGAAATCTCCGTTTATTTGGGATATTGCGAGGTTTGAATCCCCACTCACCTCCAGGCATTGAATGCCCATGGAGACTGCCATCCGAAGACCATGCAACAGCGCTTCGTATTCGGCTGCATTGTTGGAATCTGTATACAATATTTGCAGTATGTATCGAACAGTATCTCCGGTTGGGGATGTCAGGACGATGCCAGCCCCTAGACCGGCCAGCATTTTAGAACCGTCGAAGTGCATGATCCAATTGGAGTATGCGCCGTACTCTTTAGGAAGTTCGGCCTCCGTCCATTCGGCGACGAAGTCGGCCAGTACTTGCGATTTAATGGCTCGGCGAGGTTTGTATGTTATGTCGAATGGGAGTAGCTCAATGGCCCATTTGGCAATCTGGCCCATAGCGTCGCGGTTGTTGATAATATCATTAAGTGGCACTTCCGAGGCTACTGTAATCAAACACTCTTGAAAGTAGTGTCGCAGTTTCCGCGATGCCATGAATACCGCATATGCTATTTTTTGGTAATGCGGGTACCGTGATTTGCATGGAGTGAGGACAGTGGATACATTGTATACCGGCTTTTGAAGAGGGAATTTGTGTCCGTCCGCTTCCCGTTCCACAACGAGCACCGCGCTTACAACTTGATGAGTTGCCGCAATGTACAACATCATTGGTTTGCCGATGTTTGGTGCGGCCAGGATCGGGTTGGTTGCCAGAATGGCCTTTATTTCTTCCAATCTGGTTGTGATCGCGTCCGTCCACTCGAAGTGTTTGATGCGCCGAAGGAGGCGATAAAGGGGTAAAGCCTTTTCTCCCAAGCGGGAGATAAAGCGGTTTAGAGCCGCCACGCATCCAGTTACCTTCTGGATTTGTTTGAGGTCTGTTGGGGTAGCCAACTCTGACAACACTTGGATTTTGGCCGGATTAGCTTCAATACCTCTACTGGAGACAATGGATCCCAGGAGCTTTCCGGCTGGTACGCCAAAAATGCATTTTTCCGGATTGAGCTTGATGTCATATGTTCGGAGGTTGTCGAATGTGAGCCTCAAGTCGTCTATCAAAGAGTCGACGTGTTTGGTTTTGATGACCACATCGTCTATGTATGCCTCTACTGTTTTGTCGATTTGTTTCTCCAGACATGTCTGAATCATTCGCTGATATGTTGCGCCGGCATTTTTGAGCCCAAAAGGCATTGTGTTAAAACAGAAGGGACCATATGGTGTGATGAATGCCGTTGCGGCTTGGTCAGACTCCGCCATCTTGATTTGGTGGTAACCAGAGTATGCGTCGAGGAAACACAATGACTCGTGTCCTGCAGTAGCATCAATGATTTGATTGATGCGTGGGAGGAGGAAGGGATCCTTTGGGCAAGGTTTATTGAGGTCTTTGAAGTCGACACAAATGCGCCAGGATTTGTCCTTCTTTGGTACCATCACCAGGTTTTCTAGCCAGCCTGGGTGTTTTATTTCTTTGATGAATCCGGCCTCCAATAACTTGGCTAGTTCCTCTCCCATGGCCTGTCTCTTAGGTTCAAAGAAATGCCGAAGAGCTTGCTTGACAGGCTTGAATCCCTTTAGGATATTGAGGCTATGCTCAGCCAGCCTACGTGGGATTCCTGGCATGTCTGAGGGATGCCAGGCGAATATGTCCCAGTTCTCGCGCAGGAACTCTCGTAGTGCGGCGTCCACAGCGGGGTTTAGTTGTGCCCTGATGGAGGTTGTTTTTGTAGGGTCCATTGGGTGGACTTGGAATTTGACTATTTCATCCGCTGGTTTAAAAGAGGTGGACTTGGATCTCTTGTCGAGTATCACGTCGTCCCTGTCCACTGTGGAGCGTAGCGTAGTTAATTCCTCGGCCGAGAGGGCTTCGGATAGTGCCTCGAGGGCCAATGCAGCTGTTTTGTTTTCGGCGCGGAGTGCTGTGTCCGGATCGCTGGTGAGAGTGATGATTTCATTGGGCCCGGGCATTTTGAGCTTCATGTACCCGTAATGGGGTACGGCTTGGAAGATTGTGAATGCCTCCCGTCCTAAAAGAGCGTGATAACCACTGCTGAACGGGGCCACTTGGAATGTAATTTCTTCGGACCTGTAATTATCCGGCGTGCCGAATACCACATCTAGTGTGATTTTCCCAGCACAGCGCTCTTCCCGACCGGGGATAATTCCTCTAAAGGTTGTGCTACTTTGCTCGATGCGGTTCTAGTCTATTTCCATCTTTTGAAGGGTTTCCTCATAGATGAGGTTTAGCCCGCTGCCGTCGTCCATGAGTACTTTGGTGAGTCGAAAGCCGTCCACGATTGGACTGAGGACCAGTGCGGCTGGTGCTCGGGCTGTTCGGAATTTGGGTTCATCACTGGCATTGAAGGTAATAGCCGTGTCACTCCATGGATTTGTTGCTGCTACGTGGCAGATTTCGTCCATGCTGCAGAGTGTTTGCTTGCGCCTGTTATTTGACGCAAAGGTCTCAAACACTGTTAACACCGTATTGTTATCCACTGGATGGTGCTCCGTGGTATGTGGGATAAGAAGATCCTCACCACTTTTGGCCACCTGCCGAAGTATCCAACATGCTCTAAGGCTGTGCATTGGTATTGTATCCGCTGTACTATGAATTTTGCAGGGCCCGTTGAGCCATCCTTCCAGTACGGTTCCATACCCTGTAGAGGGTTTTTGCTTTTTGGTAGTTGACCCGGGTGTATTGTGATAATGCACCCTTTTGTTTCG
Source organism: Triticum monococcum (assembly GCA_034509565.1). NCBI lineage: Eukaryota > Viridiplantae > Streptophyta > Magnoliopsida > Poales > Poaceae > Triticum > Triticum monococcum. The sequence goes on from CM067844.1 coordinate 50,182,333, forward strand.
GACTGAGTTTGTATTCAGGGACGGATTATCCCAAAAGTTTACTTCGGTTTTCCAAGCACTTTCCATCGCACAGTACTTTCGTACTATGGACGCCAAGTCAATGAAGCGTGTTATCTCACGGCGATTTATGGCGTTAAGGATTCCCTTTTCCGTGCAATTATTGCAGAAAAATAGGATTGTGTCTTCCTCGCGACAGTCCTTAACCTTGTTCATCGCAAGGAGGAATCTAGCCCAATAGTGATGTACTGTTTCCTGGGGCCCTTGCCTGATGTGGGAAAGATCGCTTATGTTTGGGTGGGTGGGCGGAATTGAATCCAAACCCTCACCTGATCTGGGATCCAGGGGCCGAGGAATTCCCAATTTTGAAAGTTCCGGTTTCGGGGAGTGACCCAATAATCCTGGCCCGCTGCCTGACTCTAAGTTCAGGGATTGGGTGTTGTCCTCCCGTGAATGGGCGTCCGACTCGGAGAGCTAGGGAATCCGGACATATTTCGTCCTCAGGATAGAGGAAAGGTCGCCGCATTGTTCCTCCACCACTGCAATATGATGGGTGACCGGTGGAGAGTTAATCTCCCTTTGATCGGGTTTAAACCCAATCCGATCATAGTCCGTAGCGACTCGCAAGGCGGCGATGCGATCCAAGAGCTCGTTTAAGGAGGAGAGCTCCATTGGATCCATCTGTTCGGCGAGTGCCGATTTGACGTGGAGGCTGTTTTCGATGACCCGAGAATTCATCATCAGCACGGCGGCCGAACAGGCAGTCATGATGAACCCGCCTAGCTAGAGAGTTTGGCCGACAGCCAAAGCTCCCCCAACAGTAGTACCGTCTTTAAACACGATACGAGACATCCTTCCTTCTGGCGACGGCACAGAGGAACTCTCAATGAAAGCACCAATGTCGGTGTCAAAACCGGCGGATCTCGGGTAGGGGGTCCCGAACTGTGCGTCTAAGGCGGATGGTAACAGGAGGCAGGGAACACAATGTTTTACCCAGGTTCGGGCCCTCTTGATTGATGTAAACCCCTACGTCCTACTTGATTAATATTGATGATATGGGTAGTACAAGAGTAGATCTACCACGAGATCGGAGAGGCTAAACCCTAGAAGCTAGCCTATGGTCTGATTGTCTATTGTAGTTGTTGTGTCCTACAGACTAAAACCCTCCGGTTTATATAGACACTGGAGAGGGCTAGGGTTACACAAGGTCGGTTACAAAGGAGGAGATATACATATCCGTATTGCCTAGCTTGCCTTCCACGCCAAGTAGAGTCCCATCTGGACACGAGACGAAGTCTTCAATCTTATATCTTCATAGTCCAACAGTCCGACCAAAGGATATAGTCCAGCTGTCCGGAGACCCCCTTATCCAGGACTCCCTCAGTTATCCTCTTCATACCCACAACGTAGTTTTATTTCTCGTTTCTAGTTGGAAGCAAACGTTCGGTGTACGTAGAGTCATATCAGTGGCAGATAGGGCTTGAGAGACTATTGATCTTACCTTTAGCTCCTTGTGGGTTCGACACTCCATACTTATCACGTCCACCTTTGGAAATTGCTATGATGATTCCCTGCACTAGGGGATTATCAAGCTCTTTTCTAGCGCTGTTGCCGGGGAGCAATAGCGTGGGGTTGATATTCTCGTGTATGCTTGTTTGCTTTCTTACTAAGTAGATTTTGTTTTTTGTTTTTTTGTTTCTATTTAGTTGTGGGTGAAACATAAAAAATAAAAGAATGAGAATACCAAAAAAAGTACTTGCCTCTCATTCCTAAAAAGTTTTTCAGAAAGAGAAGTGATTGGAAAGTTATGCATTGAAGAAGTGAGGGTTGACCTTGAGCACTTGTGTTCATGCTCACGGAAACAATGTAGAATTTTTCATGGAAGTTTCTCTGTAAATAATTATCCCCTTATATATATCCATTGTATTATAAAAATAATGTCCCAAGCTTTGGTATTAGGTTGATTAGATTGCTTGTTTACTATATGCAGAACAAGAACAGAAACTTTGGCTGTAGCGCATGATTTTACATTTTTTACTAGAAAGTAAAATGGGTCTGAAACGTTTTTCACATAACTTCTGTATAAAATTTTCAAATTTTCAAATTTATTTCATAATTGTTGGAGTTACATAAGTTTACTAAACCTTCAGATTACTACACACTTTCCTGTTTTAGACAGATTCTGTTTTTCGTGTGTTGTTTGCTTATTTTGATGAATCTATGGGTAGTATCGGGTGGTATGAACCATGGTGAAATTTGAATACAGTAGATATAGTTCTAATATGAAATTGGAATGAGTTTGCAACAGTAACTAAAGGTAGTGATTTGCTTTATTATACTAACGGATCTCACAAAGTTTTTGTTAAAGTTTTTTGGGGATGAAATGTTCGAAGAACGAGGAGTTACCGATGTGAGAAGAATAAAGAGAGGCAATAGCTCAAGCTTGGGGATGCCCAAGGCACCCCAACTAAATATTCTAAGGATACTCAAGCATCTAAGCTTGGGGATGCCCCGGTTGGCATCCCATCTTTCTTCTTCAACAATTATCGGTATACCTCAGTTTTTTGTTTCGTTCACATGATTTGTGTCCTTTGTTTTTTTGTTCTTCCTTTATTAACCATGCTAGTATTAGATAGCCCTTCATTGATTTATAGAATGCTTCATGTGCTTCACTTATTGTTGGAAATATGCCCTAGAGGCAATAATAAATTGATTATTATTATATTTCCTTGTTCATGATAATCGTTTATTATCCATGCTAGAATTGTATTGATAGGAAACTCAGATACATGTGTGGATACATAGACAACACCATGTCCCTAGTAAGCCTCTAGTTGACTAGCTCGTTGATCAATAGATGGTTACGGTTTCCTGACCATGGACATTGGATGTCATTGATAACGGGATCACATCATTAGGAGAATGATGTGATGGACAAGACCCAATCCTAAGCCTAGCACAAGATCATGTAGTTCGTTTGCTAAAGCTTTTCTAATGTCAAGTATCATTTCCTTAGACCATGAGATTGTGCAACTCCTGGATACTGTAGGAGTGCTTTGGGTGTGCCAAACGTCACAACGTAACTGGGTGGCTATAAAGGTACACTACAGGTATCTCCGAAAGAGTCTGTTGGGTTGGCGCGAATCAAGACTGGGATTTGTCACTCCGTGTAAACGGAGAGGTATCTCTGGGCCCACTCGGTAGGACATCATCATAATGTGCACAATGTGACCAAGGAGTTGATCACGGGATGATGTGTTACGGAACGAGTAAAGAGACTTGCCGGTAACGAGACTGAACAAGGTATCGGGATACCAACGATCGAATCTTGGGAAAGTATCGTACCACTAGACAAAGGGAATTGTATACGGGATTGATTAAGTCCTTGACATCGTGGTTCATCTGATGAGATCATCATGGAGCATGTGGGAGCCAACATGGGTATCCAGATCCCGCTGTTGGTTATTGACTAGAGACTCATCTCGGTTATGTCTGTATGGTTCCCGAACCCGTAGGGTCTACACACTTAAGGTTCGATGACGCTAGGGTTATAAAGGAAGTTCGTATGTGGTTACCGAATGTTGTTTGGAGTCCCGGATGAGATCCTGGACGTCACAAGGAGTCCCGGAATGGTCCGGATGTAAAGATTTATATATGGGAAGTCCTGTTTTGGTCACCGAAAAAGTTTCGGGGTTTATCGGTAACGTACCGGGACCACCGGGAGGGTCCCGGGGGTCCACCAAGTGGGGCCACCAGCCCCGGAGGGCTGCATGAGCCAAGTGTGGGAGGGGACCAGCCCCAGGTGGGCTGGTGCGCCCCCCACCAAGGCCCAAGGCTCAAGGAAGAGGGGAAGGGGGCAAACCCTAGGGCAGATGGGCCCTAAGGCCCACCCTGGTGCGCCTCCCTCTCCCCCTCCACCTGGCCGCACCCTAGATGGGTTTTTGGGGGCTGCCGCCACCCCTAGGGAGGGAACCCTAGGTGGGGGCGCAGCACCTCCCCTTCCCCTATATATACTTGAGGTTTGGGCTGCCCAACATACATGAGTTCCTCTCTTTCTTGGCGCAGCCCTATCCTTCTCTTTCTCCTCATATCTCACAGTGCTTGGCGAAGCCCTGCTGGATCACCACGCTCCTCCATCACCACCACGCCGTTGTGCTGCTGCTGGATGGAGTCTTCCTCAACCTCTCCCTCTCTCCTTACTGGATCAAGGCATGGGAGACGTCGTCGGGCTGTACGTGTGTTGAACGCGGAGGTGCCGTCCGTTCGGCACAAGGATCTCCGGTGATTTGGATCACGACGAGTACGACTCCATCAACCCCGTTCACTTGACCGCTTCCGCTTAGTGATCTACAAGGGTATGTAGATGCACTCTCCTTCCCTTGTTGCTGGTTTCTCCATAGATAGATCTTGGTGAAACGTAGGAAAATTTTGAATTTCTGCTACGTTCCCCAACAGTGGCATCAGAGCTAGGTCTATTGCATAGATTCTATGCACGAGTAGAACACAAAGTAGTTGTGGGCGTTGATTGTGTTCAATATGCTTACTGTTACTAGTCCAATCTTGATTCGGCGGCATTGTGGGATGAAGCGGCCCGGACCAACCTTACACGTACGCTTACGTGAGACCGGTTCCACCGACTAACATGCACTAGTTGCATAAGGTGGCTGGCGGGTGTCTGTCTCTCCCACTTTAGTCGGATCGGATTCGATGAAAAGGGTCCTTATGAAGGGTAAATAACAATTGGCATATCACGTTGTGGTTTTGCGTAGGTAAGAAACGTTCTTGCTAGAAACCCATAGCAGCCATGTAAAACATGCAAGCAACAATTAGAGGACGTCTAACTTGTTTTTGCAGGGTATGCTATGTGATGTGATATGGCCAAGAAGAATGTGATGAATGATATGTGATGTATGAGATTGATCATGTTCTTGTAATAGGAATCACGACTTGCATGTCGATGAGTATGACAACCAACAGGAGCCAAAGGAGTTGTCTTAATTTATTTATGACCTGTGTGTCAACATAAACGTCATCTAATTACTTTACTTTATTGCTAACCGTTAGCTATAGTAGTGGAAGTAATAGTTGGCGAGACAACTTCATGAAGACACGATGATGGAGATCATGATGATGGAGATCATGGTGTCATGCCAATGACGATGATGATCATGGAGCCCCGAAGATGGAGATCAAAAGGAGCAAAGTGATGATGGCCATATCATGTCACTATTTGATTGCATGTGATGTTTATCATGTTTATGCATCTTATTTGCTTAGAACGACGGTAGTAAATAAGATGATCCCTCATTAAAATTTCAAGAAAGTGTTCCCCCTAACTGTGCACCGTTGCAAAAGTTCGTCGTTTCGAAGCACCACGTGATGATTGGGTGTGATAGATTCTTACGTTCGAATACAACGGGTGTTGACGAGCCTAGCATGTATAGACATGGCCTCGGAACACATGCAAAACACTTAGGTTGACTTGACGAGCCTAGCATGTACAGACATGGCCTCGGAACACAAGAGACCGAAAGGTCGAGCATGAGTCGTATGGTAGATACGACCAACATGAAGATGTTCACCGATGTTGACTAGTCCGTCTCACGTGATGATCGGACACGGCCTAATTGACTCGGATCATGTAATGACTTAGATGACTAGAGGGATGTCTATCTGAGTGGGAGTTCATAAGATGAACTTGTTTATCCTGAACATAGTCAAAAGGATTTTGCAAATTATGTCGTAGCTCGCGCTTTAGTTCTACTGTTTAGATATGTTCCTAGAGAAAAATTAGTTGAAAGTTGATAGTACCAATTATGCAGACAGTAAAAGGCTTATGTCCTTAATGCACTGCTCAGTGTGCTCAACCTCGAACGTCGTCTGTGGATGTTGCGAACATCTGACATACACATTTTGATAACTACGTGATAGTTCAGTTAAACGGTTTAGAGTTGAGGCACCAAAGACGTTTTGAAACGTCGCGAAACATATGAGATGTTTCGAGGGCTGAAATTGGGATTTCAGGCTCGTGCCCACGTCAAGAGGTATAAGACTTCCGACGATTTTCTTAGCCTGCAAACTAAGGGAGAAAAGCTCAATTGTTGAGCTTGTGCTCAGATTGTCTGAGTACAACAATCATTTGAATCGAGTGGGAGTTGATCTTCCAGATGAGATAGTGATGTTTCTCCGAAGTCATTACCACCAAGCTGCTAGAGCTTAGTGATGAACTATAATATATCAGGGACACATATGATGATCCTTGAGATATTCGCGATGTTTGACACCACAAAAGTAGTTTCAAGAAGGAGCATCAATTGTTGATGGTTGGTGAAACCACTAGTTTCAAGAAGGGCAAGGGCAAGAAGGGATACTTCATGAAATGGCAATTCAGCTGCTGCTCTAGTGAAGAAACCCAAGGTTGAACCCAAACCCGAGACTAAGTGCTTCTGTAATAAGAGGAACAGCCACTGGAGCAGAATTACCCTAGATACTTGGTAGATGAGAAGGCTGGCAAGGTCGATAGAAGTATATTGGATATACATTGTGTTAATGTGTACTTTACTAGTACTCCTAGTAGCACCATGGTATTAGATACCGGTTCGGTTGCTAAGTGTTAGTAAACTCGAAATAAAAGGCTGCGGACTAAACGGAGACTAGCTAAAGGTGAGCTGGCGATATGTGTTGGAAGTTTTTCCAAGCTTGATGTGATCAAGCATCGCACGCTCCCTCTACCATCGAGATTGGTGTTTGCGTTGAGCATAGACATGATTGGATTATGTCTATCGCGATACGGTTATTCATTTAAGGAGAATAATGGTTACTCTGTTTATTTGAATAATACCTTCAATGGTCTTGCACCTAAAATGAATGGTTTATTGAATCTCGATCTTAGTGATACACATGTTCATGCCAAAAGATATAAGATAGTAATGATAGTACCACCTACTTGTGGCACTGCCACTTAAGTCATATCGGTATAAAACGCATGAAGAAGCTCCATGTTGATGGATCTTTGGGCTCACTCGTTTTGAAAAGTTTGAGACATGCGAACCATGTCTATTGGTGTATATGCATGAAGAAACTCCATGCAAATGGACCGTTTGGACTCACTTGATTTTGAATCACTTGAGACATGCAAATCATACCACATGGGCAAGATGACGGAAAGCCTCGTTTTCAGTAAAATGGAACTAGAAAGCAACTTGTTGGAAGTAATACATTTTGATGTGTGCAGTCCAATGAGTGCTGAGGCGTGTAGTGGATATCGTTATGTTCTTACTTCACAGATGATTTGAGTAGATGTTGAGTATATTTAGTTGATGAATCACGAGTCTGAATTATTGAAAGGTTCAAGTAATTTCACGGTGAAGTTGAAAGATCGTCGTGACAAGAGGATAAAAGATCTATGATATGATCATAGAGATGAATATCTGAATTACGAGTTTGGCACAGAATTAAGACATTGTGGAAATTGTTTCACAACTAATACAGCCTGGAACACCATAGTGTGATGGTGTGTCCGAACATCATAACTACACCCTATTGGATATGATGCATACCATGATGTCTCTTATTGAATTACCATGATAGTTTATGGGTTAGGCATTAGAGACAACCACATTCACTTTAAAAGGGGCACCACGTAATTCTGATGAGATGACACCGTATGAACTATGGTTTAGAGAAACCCAAGCTGTCATTTCTTAAAAGTTTGGGGCTGCGATGCTTATGTGAAAAAGTTTCAGGCTGATAAGCTCGAACCCAAAGCGGATAAATGCATCTTCATAGGACACCCAAAACAGTTGGGTATACCTCCTGTCTCAGATTCGAAAGCAATAATGGATTGTTTCTAGAATCGGGTCCTTTCTCGAGGAAAAGTTTCTTTGGAAAGAATTGAGTGGGAGGATGGTGGAGACTTGATGAGGTTATTGAACCGTCTCTTCAACTAGTGTGTGGCAGGGCACAGGAAGTTGTTCCTGTGGCACCTACACCAATTGAAGTAGAAGCTTATGATAGTGATCATGAAACTTCAGATCAAGTCACTGCCAAACCTCGTAGGATGACAAGGATGCGTACTACTTCATAGTGGTACGTAATCCTGTCTTGGAAGTCATGTTGCTAGACAACAATGAACCTACGAGCTATGGAGAAGCGATGGTGGGCCTGGATTCCAAAATGGCTCGAGGCCATATAATCCGAGAGAGGATCCATATATGAAAACAAAGTGTAGACTTTGGAAGAACTACTTGATGGTCGTAAGGCTGTTAGGTACATATGGATTTTAAAAGGAAGACGGACAATGATGGTAAGTATCAGCATTAAGAAAGCTCGACTTGCTGTTAAGATGTTTTCCGACAAGTTCAAGGAGTTGAGTACGATGAGACTTTCTCACTCGTAGCGATGCTAAGAGTCTGTTGGAATTATATTAGCAGTTACTGCATTATTTATGAAATCTTGCAGATAGGATGTCAAAACCATTGTTTCCTCACATTTTTCTTGAGGAAAGGATGTATGTGATACAACCAGAAGGTTTTAACAATCCTGAAAGATGCTAACAAGTATGCAAAGCTCTAGCAATCCTTCTAAGGACTGGAGTAAGCATCTCGGAGTTGGAATATACGCTTTGATGATGATCAAAGATTTTGGGTTTATACAAAGTTTATGAGAAACTTGTATTTCCAAAGAAGTGAGTGGGAGCACTATAGAATTTATGATGAATATATGTTGTTGATCAGAAATGACGTAGAATTTCTGGGAAGCATATAGGGTTATTTGGAAAGTGTTTTTCAATGGAAAGCCTGGATCAAGCTACTTGAACATTGAGCATCAAGATCTATAAGGATAGATCAAAAACGCTGAATGGTACTTTCAAATGAGCACATAGCTTGACATGATCTTGAAGGTGTTCAAGATGGATCAGTCAAAGAAGGAGTTCTTGCCTGAGTTGTAAGGTATGAAGTTAAGACTTAAAGCTCGACCACGGCAGAAGAAAGAGGAAGGACGAAGGTTGTCCCCTATGTTTTTGTCATAGGCTCTCTACAGTATGATATGCTGTGTGCCGCACCTGAAGTGTGCCTTGCCATGAGTCAGTCAAGGGGTACAAGAGTGATCCAAGAATGGATCACAGGACAGCGGTCAAAGTTATCCTTAGTAACTAGTGGACTAAGGAATTTTCTCGATTATGGAGGTGGTAAAAGAGTTCGTCGTAAAGGGTTACGCCGATGCATACTTTGACACTAATCCAGATTATTCTGAGTAGTAAACTGGATTTGTATAGTAGAACAATTATTTGGAATAGCTCCAAATAGAACGTGGTACCTGCATCTAGGAGATGACATAGAGATTTGTAAAGCACACACGGATCTAAAAGGTCCAGACCCGTTGACTATAACATCTCTCACAAGCATAACATGATCAAACCCAGAACTCATCGAGTGTTAATCACATGGTAATGTGAACTAGATTATTGACTCTAGTAAACTCTTTGGGTGTTAGTCACATGGGGATGTGACCTTGAGTGTTAATCACATATCGATGTGAACTGGATTATTGACTCTAGTGCAAGTGGGAGACTGTTGGAAATATGCCCTAGAGGCAATAATAAATTGATTATTATTATATTTCCTTGTTCATGATAATCGTTTATTATCAATGCTAGAATTGTATTGATAGGAAACTCAGATACATGTGTGGATACATAGACAACACCATGCCCCTAGTAAGCCTCTAGTTGACTAGCTCGTTGATCAATAGATGGTTACGGTTTCCTGACCATGGACATTAGATGTCATTGATACCGGGATCACATCATTAGGAGAATGATGTGATGGACAAGACCCAATCCTAAGCCTAGCACAAGATCATGTAGTTCATTTGCTAAAGCTTTTCTAATGTCAAGTATCATTTCCTTAGACCATGAGATTGTGCAACTCCCGGATACCGTAGGAGTGCTTTGGGTGTGCCAAACGTCACAACGTAATTGGGTGGCTATAAAGGTACACTACAGGTATCTCCGAAAGAGTCTGTTGGGTTAGCGCGAATCAAGACTGGGATTTGTCACTCCGTGTAAACGGAGAGGTATCTCTGGGCCCACTCGGTAGGACATCATCATAATGTGCACAATGTGACCAAGGAGTTGATCATGGGATGATGTGTTACGGAACGAGTAAAGAGACTTGCCAGCAACGAGATTGAACAAGGTATCGGGATACCGACGATCGAATCTCGGGCAAGTATCGTACCACTAGACAAAGGGAATTGTATACGGGATTGATGAAGTCCTTGACATCGTGGTTCATCTGATGAGATCATCATGGAGCATGTGGGAGCCAACATGGGTATCCAGATCCCGCTGTTGGTTATTGACTGGAGAGTCATCTCGGTCATGTCTGCATGGTTCCCGAACCCGTAGGGTCTACACACTTAAGGTTCGATGACGCTAGGGTTATAAAGCAAGTTCGTATGTGGTTACCGAATGTTGTTCGGAGTCCCGGATGAGATCCCGGACGTCACGAGGAGTTCCGGAATGGTCCGGAGGTAAAGATTTATATATGGGAAGTCCTGTTTTGGTCACCGGAAAAGTTTCGGGGTTTATCGGTAACATACCGGGACCACCGGGAGGGTCCCGGGGGTCCACCAAGTGGGGCCACAAGCCCCGGAGGGCTGCATGGGCCAAGTGTGGGAGGGGACCAGACCCAGGTGGGCTGGTGCGCCCCCCACCAAGGCCCAAGGCTCAAGGAAGAGGGGAAGGGGGCAAACCCTAGGGCAGATGGGCCCTAAGGCCCACCCTGGTGCGCCTCCCTCTCCCCCTCCACCTGGCCGCACCCTAGATGGGTTTTTGGGGGCTGCCGCCACCCCTAGGGAGGGAACCCTAGGTGGGGCGCAGCCCCTCCCCTTCCCCTATATATACTTGAGGTTTTTGCCCAACATACATGAGTTCCTCTCTTTCTTGGCGCAGCCCTATCCCTCTCTTTCTCCTCATATCTCATAGTGCTTGGCGAAGCCCTGCTGGATCACCACGCTCCTCCATCACCACCACGCCGTTGTGCTGCTGCTGGATGGAGTCTTCCTCAACCTCTCCCTCTCTCCTTGCTGGATCAAGGCATGGGAGACGTCGTCGGGCTGTACGTGTGTTGAACACGGAGGTGCCGTCCATTCGGCACTAGGATCTCCGGTGATTTGGATCACGACGAGTACGACTCCATCAACCCCATTCACTTGAACGCTTCTGCTTAGCGATCTACAAGGGTATGTAGATGCACTCTCCTTCCCTCGTTGCTGGTTTCTCCATAGATAGATCTTGGTGAAACATAGGAAAATTTTGAATTTCTGCTACGTTCCCCAACACTTATATCTTTTAAGTATGATCTTATAGAATTGCTCTTTGTGCTTCACTTAAATCTTTTGAGTATGGTTTTATAGAATGCTTCGTGTGCTTCACTTATACATTTTGAGCTTGGACATTGGTTAGTTTATATTAATTGTAGAATGCTCCATGAACTTCACTTATATCTTTTGGAGTCTGAATAATACTATCATCTAAAGCGGGTTTGGAAGAGTGTCAACTCTAGGAACTAGTGATCCCGCTATTCTAAATGAGAAGAATTTTGCTTATGTGGAGAGTAGAAAAATTTCTATGCTTGTAGATCATGAAAAGAATGCTTTATGTGATGGTTATGTTGTTGAATTCATTCGTGATGCTACTCAAAATTATTATGAAGGAGGAATATATGCTTGTAGGAGTTGCAATAATATCAAGTTTCCTCTATATGTGCTTAAAGTTTTGAAGTTATCCTTGTTTTTCCTTCCTATGCTAGTTGATTCTTGTTCCCATAAGTTGTGTACTCACAAAATCCCTAGGCATAGGAAGTGGGTTAGGTTTGAATTTGCTAGTCATATTCTTCATGATGCTCTCTTTATGTTTCAATTCTTATCTTTTATGTGAGCATCATTGAAATCATCATGCCTAGCTAAAAGGCATTAAAGAAAAGCGCTTGTTGGGAGACAACCCAATATTTACCATTAATGTTTTTTGTGTGTTCTCATGATTAAGCTACTGTATTAATCATGTATTATAGCTTTTCTTTCAATAAAGTGCCAAGTAAGACCTTTGGGAAGAATTGGGTGAAAGTTAATGTGATCTTGCTGTAAAAAACAGAAACTTTGCGCTCACAAGATTTTCTGCCATTTTTTATTGGAGAGTGCGATTAGGTTGATTATTTTTGAAGAAGATTAATAGACAAATTCCTCACGTCTGCCAAGTTATTTCATAATTGTTTGAGTAGCATAAGTATGGTTAGTGTTCATATCATTACAAACTGTTCTGTTTCTGACAGATTCTGTTTTCATTGCATAGTTTGCTTGTTTTATAGTTTCTATGACTTATATTTCTAAATATAAATTGTAGAAATGATATGGTACAGTAGGAATTGTGTGAGAAAATTTATGAACCTTGTCTTTGACAGTACCAAAGTGAATGGTTTACTCTTTATCATACTAACCTATCTCACGAAGTTCCGTTAAGTTTTGTGTGATTGAAGTTTTCAAGTTTTTGGTGAGATATCGATATGAGGAGAATAAGGAGTGGAAAGACCCTAAGCTTGGGGATGCCCGACGCACCCCAAGGTAATATTCAAAGAAGACTCAAGCGCCTAAGCTTGGGGATGCCCCGAAAGGCATCCCCTCTTTCGTCTTCAAAACTATCGGTATACCTTACTCGGAGCTATATTTTTATTCGTCACATGATATGTGTTTTGCTTGGAGCGTATTTTCAATTTTACTTGCTGTTTGAATAAAATCATTGGATCTGAATTATTAAATTAAAAACAATCTTCCCATGGCTAGTTAATTATTTGACTACTCAGTGTCCTTCACTATTATCTTTTGGTGTAGTTTGTCATTTACTCACGTGCTTCACGTATATCCTATGAGTAAATGGTTGAATAATTGAATATCATAAATCTGAATTTATATATGTTTCATATGCTTATACTGTAACGCCCCGAGACCGATGTGTCAGGTGTCCTCCAGTTATTCGCTATCGTTGCCATGTCATGTGCTTGCGTGTTGCATCTTGTCATGTCATCATGTGCATTGCATCATCATGTTTTCAAAACTTGCATCCGTCCCGGCCTCCCCATTCCTTCCGTTGTCCATTCTGTGCCCAACCACACTTGCACGCGCCCGCAGCACCTCCGAATTATTATTTTATAAGTGGCTGACAAATGTTCTCGGATTGGGTTGAGAGTTGGCATGTGGTCTTATTATAGTGTAGATAGACCGCCTGTCAAGTTTCATCGCAGTCGGAGTTCGTTTGATAGCCCAACCGTTAAATTTATAGCGGCACCGTTGCCGGTATTTTCGCCGGACGTTTCGGTCTCCGGAACAGTCGTCGGGCCTCACTTCTCTTCTCTCCTCTTAGCCCGAGGCCTCTCTTCACAGCCCACCTAGTCCCCCCTCTGTCCGAAGCCGCATGATTGCGATCGTACGGCTCGAAAACCCCTCCTAACCCCCAAACCCTAGCAAATTTGCTATATATGGACACCCCTAGTCCATTTTGGGCAAGCTAGACCCCTTCCCCTACCTCTCGCCGCAGCCAACCCCCTCCTCCTCGGATTCAGCATCGCCCCACTCCACCTTCGCCACTTGTCACCGCCGCCGCCACGTCCCGGACCAATCCGGGCGCGACACGTTGCCTCCCGGCGCCCTGCAGCCAACCCCAGCGCGCCACGTTGCCTCCCCAGTGCCCCCACTTTGTCGCGGCCCGCCTGGGCCATCCGCGGCCCGCCCCTGGGCCGAAGCGGGCCCAAGCCGCCACTGCACGCCCGCAACTCCCCCGCGCCCTGAGCTCCACCTTCGCTCTGCCCGCGCCCGATCCCCGCAGGCGACCAGCGCCTCGCCGACGACGACCACCAGGCTGAATCCCGACACCTGCTCCTCTCTCCTTCCCCTGCCTCTGCTTCTTCCTCTTCCTCTCCTCACCAGCTCTCTCCCTCCCTCTGTTGCCACAGGAAACCGCCGCCGCCTCCATGGACGAGCTCCACCTCGCTGGATCCTGCATCCCCGAGCGCCGTCGACCACCTGTGTCACCGGATCTGGAACACCCGTCCTCGGATCCATCCATCCCCGCCGTCCTCCGGCTCCCTACGCGTCGCGCCGCCGTCCCCATCACCGGCAGCCGCCGCGCCATGCTCCTGCCTCTGCTCGAGCAAAGGAGGACGAGCGCTTCCCTACTGGGCCACCTTCCTCGCGCGCATGTAGGCCAACCACGCCCAAGGCCAGCGTGCCCTACCAGGCCGCCTCCTCCACAGATCTGGGCCAAGCCCATGGTGAGAACCCCCCTTCAGATCTCTGTGCGGCTGGGCCAGCCAGATTCGGCCCATGTCACGTTTCTTTTCCGTTATGCGATTTGTCCATTTATCCAGGGAAAACCAGTTTTGCAGTTTAGCCCCTAGTACTATGCATCTAATAACTTCTCACCCATGCATCGGAATTAAACAACTTATATATGAAACTTGTTTAGAATTTTGTCTAGATTCCTAATATCCAACTTTCATCTATGTTTGAAATGTTAAAAATGTTGTTTGCATTATTTTGCTCCTATGCCATGTTAAGATGATTTATTTCATAACTAAATAACCGTAGCTCGGATTTTAATAAACTTTATATGTAATTGGGGTAGAAAAATGCCTAGTTTAACGTGGTGGCCTTACTTTGTATGTTTAACAACTCTAAAATTATGTTTAGGGCAGAACAGTACTAAATCTAAAATAATGCTATGGGGATCTACCGGAATTGTTGTTCGTTGTTTTCGGCCTCATTTAAACTTTCCTAGATATGTAGTTTTGTTGTGCTTCACCCCTTGCCATGTTAATCAACATTTAATATTGTTGGGTACATAAACGAGAGAGAACTAAATAAGTCATGTGGTGTTTTCTTCAATATGCAACTCTGTTGCATAATGAGCTCCACTTAATTTGTAGGATTGTTTGTGCACTTTGCCATGCCATGCCTCATTAAACCGGACATGCATCATACTTGTTTGCGCATCGTGTCATGTTGTTGTCGTGGTTGTTTACTATGTTGTGTGCTTCTTTCCGGTGTTGCTTCTTCGGGTTGGTTCCGATAACGTTGCATTTGTGAGGATCCGTTCGACTACGTCCGTTTGTCTTCTTCATGGACTCGTTCTTCTTCCTTGCGGGATTTCAGGCAAGATGATCATACCCTCGAAATCACTTCTATCTTTGCTTGCTAGTTGCTCGCTCTTTTGCTATGCCTATGCTGCGATACCTACCACTTGATTTTCATGCCTCCTATATTGTTGAACCAAGCCTCTAACCCACCTTGTCCTAGCAAACCGTTGATTAGCTATGTTACCGCTTTGCTCAGCCCCTCTTATAGCGTTGTTAGTTGCAGGTGAAGATTGAAGTTTGTTTCTTGTTGGAACCATGGAGATGTTGTTCCTTGTTGGAACATGTTTATTTTGTTGGGATATCACAATATCTCTTATTTAATTAATGCATCTATATATTTGGTAAAGGGTGGAAGGCTCGGCCTTATGCCTGGTGTTTTGTTCCACTCTTGTCGCCCTAGTTTCCGTCATATCGGTGTTATGTTCCTGGATTTTGCGTTCCTTACGCGGTTGGGTAATAATGGGAACCCCTTGACAGTTCGCCTTACGTAAAGCTCCTCCAGCAATGCCCAACATTGGTTTTACCATTCGCCGCCTAGCCTTTTCTTTTCCCTTGGGGGTCGCGCGCCCAAGGGTCATCATTATTTTAAACCCCCGGGCCAGTGGTCCTCTGAGTGTTGGTCCAACTTGTCAGCCGCCGGTGGCCACCAGGGGCAACTCTGGGCTGGCCTACCGGAAGTTTAGATAATCCGATGTGCCTTGAGAAAGAGATATGTGCAGCTCCTATCAGGATTTGTCGGCACATTCGGGCGGTGTTGCTGGTTTAGTTTTACCATTGTCGAGGATGTCTTGTTGTACCGGGATACCGAGTCTGATTGGAATGTCTCGGGAGGAGGTCTATTCCTTCGTTGACCGTGAGAGCTTGTCATGGGCTAAGTTGGGACACCCTTGTAGGTATTTGAACTTTCGAAAGCCGTGCCCGCGGTTATGGGCAGATGGGAATTTGTTAATGTCCGGTTGTAGAAAACCTGAAGTTGACCTTAATTAAAATGCATCAACCGCGTGTGTAACCGTGATGGTCTCTTTCCGGCGGAGTCCGGGAAGTGAACACGGTTGTTGGAGTTATGCTTGACGTAGGTTGCTATAGGATCACTTCTTGATCATAGTTTCTCGACCACGCTTTGCCTTCTTTTCTCACGCCCTTTTGCGAATATGTTAGCCACCATATATGCTAGTCGCTTGCTGCAGCTCCACCTCATACCTTTACCTTACCCATAAGCTGAAATAGTCTTGATCGCGAGGGTGCGAGATTGCTGAGTCCCCGTGGCTCACAGATACTTCCAAACCAGTTTGCAGGTGCCGATGAGTCCGTGCAGATGACGCAACCAAGCTCGGGAGGAGCTCGATGAAGATCTTGTCTTTTGTGTTGTTTCGTTCTAGTTGATCAGTAGTGGAGCCCGGTTGGGGTCGATCGGGGGACCTTTGTCGCATTTGGGGTTCTTCTTTTATTTTGGTTCCGTAGTCGGACCTTGATTGTATTTGGTTGATGTAATGCTTTATCCATGTAATTGTGTGAAGTGGCGATTGTAAGCCAACTATGTCTCTCTTTCCCTTATGTATTACATGGGTTGTGTGAAGATTACCTCACTTGCGACATATGCCTTCAATGCGATTATGTCTCTAAGTCGTGCCTCGACACGTGGGAGCTATAGTCGCATCGAGGGTGTTACATATACCATGGGGAGTAATGACTTCACATAGAATAAGTATAGGTAGTAAACTTATTGAAAGTTAGCAAATGTAGAATTGATCACTTGAACAATTCATGAAAGAATATTGAAGGAAGAGAGATGTCACATATAAATATACTATCTTGGACATATTTTGTAATTGTGAGCACTCATTAAAATATGACATGCTAAAAGGTTGATGTCGGACAAGGAAGACAACGTAATGGGTTATGTTTTCTTATATCTGAAATAAAGTATATTGTCTTGGATCATCCAACATGTTTAGCTTGCTTTTCCCCCTCATGCTAGCCAAATTCTTTGCACCAACTAGAGATACTACTTGTGCTTCCAAACATTCCTTAAACCAGTTTTGCCATGAGAGTCCACCATACCTACCTATGGATTGAGTAAGATCCTTCAAGTAAGTTGTCATCGGTGCATGCAATAAAAATTGCCCTCTAAATATGTATGATCTATTAATGTGGGGAAAATAAGCTTTATACGGTCTTGTGATGTGGAAGAAATAAAAGCGACGGACTGCATAATAAAGGTCCATATCACAAGTGGCAATATAAAGTGACGTTCTTTTGCATTAAGATTTTGTGCATCCAACCATAAAAGCGCATGACAACCTCTGTTTCCCTTTGCGAAGGGCCTATCTTTTACTTTTATCTTCTACCTTATGCATTGTGTTGGAAAGATCCTGATATATATATATCCAATTGGATGTAAGTTATCATGAACTATTATTGTTGACATTACCCTTGAGGTAAAAGTTGGGAGGCGAATCTATAAGCCCCTATCTTTCTCTGTGTCTGATTAAAACTTTGAACCCATAAATATCACGTGAGTGTTAGCAATTGTGAAAGACTAAATGATAGTTGAGTATGTGGAGTTTGCTAAATCAAAGCTCTGACATAGACCCTTCCTGAAAATAAGATGAATTGCAATTGTTTGATGACTGAGAATATAGTTTGTTAGTTCAAAGAGGGTTTATGATCTATACTTTAACATGTGAATAGCTTGTTACTTGATCATGAAAAGTTTTATGAAAATGAGCTACTGTTATGATATATAATTCTGCTAGAAAAAGTGATTGGAACTATCATTGATGAAACTTATGCACTTGCTAGCATTCACACTTCATAAATTATTTCTTTTTTATCATTTACCTACTCGAGGATGAGCAGGAATTAAGCTTGGGGATGCTGATACGTCTCCAATGTATCTATAATTTATGAAGTATTCATGCTATTATATTATCAACCTTGGATGTTTTATATGCATTTATATGCTATTTTATATGGTTTTTGGGACTAACCTATTAACCTAGAGCCCAGTGCCAGTTTCTGTTTTTTCCTTGTTTTTGAGTTTACAGAAAAGGAATATCAAGCAAAGTACAATTGATGTGCCAATTTTTGACGATTTTTTATGGACCAAAAGAAGACCCCAGAGTAAAAGAGTTGGGCCAGGAGAGTCCCGGGGCGTCCACGAGGGTGGGGGCGCGCCCACCCCCCCAGGCGCGTGGGCCTACCTCATGGACATCTCGGGCACCTCCTTGACGTGAGACCGACGCCAAAAATTCCTATAAATACAGAAACCTCGAAAAATTAACCTAGATCGGGAGTTCCGCCGACAAAAGCCTCCGTAGCCACTGAATACCAATCTAGGCCCTCTCTAGCATCCTGCCGGAGGGGGCCATCATCACCCGAGGGCATGGAGGAGGATACCGGAGGGGCCATCATCACCATGAAGGCCAAGGAACAGAGGGAGAACCTCTCCCCATCCAGGGGGAGGTCATGGAGGAGGAAGCACAAGGGGAAGAACCTCTCCTCCTCTCTCTTGGTGGCACTGGAGTGCCATCGAGAGGGGAATCATCGCCGCGGTGATCGTCTTCATCAACATCAGCATCATCATCATCATCATCACCCTCGCCTCTTTTATGCGGTCCACTCTCCCGCACCCCGCTGTAATCCCTACTTGAACATGGTGCTTTATGCCACATATTATGATCCAATGATGTGTTGCCATCCTATGATGTTTTGAGTAGATATCTTTTGTCTTTGGGTTTATTGATGATCTAGATTGGTATGAGTTGTATGTTTTACTTTGGCGTTGTCCTATGGTGCCCTCCGTGTCATGCAAGCATGAGGGATTCCCACTATAGGGTGTTGCAATACGTTCATGATTCGCTTATAGTGGGTTGGTGAGTGACTGAAACACAAACCCGAGTAAGGGGGTTGTTGCTTATGGGAATAAGGAGGACTTGATGCTTTAATTCTATGGTTGGGTTTTACCTTAATGATCTTTAGTAGTTGCGGATGCTTACTAGAGTTCCAATCATAAGTGCATATGATCCAAGTAGAGAAAGTATGTTAGCTTATGCCTCTCCCTCATATGAAACTGCAATAGTGATTACCGGTCTTGTTAACAATTGCCTAGGACAATTCCGCACACCGATCCACCATTATTCCATACTCGCTATTTATAATATTTAGTAATATATTTTAACTTTATGATAACAGCACCCACTTTCATATTTTAGCTCTCCGATATCATGCAAGGTTATCCTCTTCATACCCACCACATAGTTTTATTTCTCGTTTCCAGTTGGAAGCAAATGTTCGGTGTACGTAGAGTCGTATCAGTGGCAGACAGGGCTTGAGAGAATATTGATCTTACCTTTAGCTCCTTGTGTGTTCGACACTCCACACTTATCACTTCCACCTTTGGAAATTGCTACGATGATTCCCTGCACTTGTGGGTTATCAATCCCCGCTGTAGGATTTGTAATATGTTCATGATTTGCTTATGGTGGGTGGCGTGAGTGATAGAAACACAGACCCAAGTAAGTAGGTTGTTTTCATATGGGAATAAAGAGGACTTGATGCCTTATAATGCTATGGTTGGGTTTTACCTTAATGATCTCTAGTAGTTCCAGATGCTTGCTAGAGTTCCAATCATAATTGCATATGATCCAAGAAGAGAAAGTATGTTAGCTTATGCCTCTCCCTGAAATAAAATTGCAATAGTGGTTACCGGTCTAGTTATCGATTGCCTAGGGACAAATAACTTTCTTGTGTGACAACAAGCTCTCTACTAAAACTAACTTAGTTGTGTCTTCATCTAAACAGCCCCTACTTTTTATTTATGCGCTCTTCATTATCTTGCAAACCTATCCAACAACCCCTACTTTCTAGTTTCATACTTGTTCTAGGTAAAGCGAACGTTAAGCGTGTGTAGAGTTGTATCGGTGGTCGATAGAACTTGAGGGAATATTTGTTCTACCTTTAGCTCCTCGTTGGGTTCGACACTCTTACTTATCAAAAGAGGCTACAATTGAGCCCCTATACTTGTGGGTTATCAATCCCCAAGCTTAATTCCTGCTCATCCTCGAGTAGGTAAATGATAAAAACGAAATTTTTGATGTGGAATGCTTCCTAACATAACTTTTAATGTAATTTTATTTATTGTGGCATGAATATTCAGATCCGAAAGATTCAAGACAAAATAATAACACTTCAAGCATACTAACCAAGCAATTATGTCTTCTCAAAATAACATAGCCAAACAAAGCTCATCCCTACAAAATCATATAGTTTGGCCATGCTTCATTTTCGTCACACAAAATGCTCCTATCATGCACAACCCCGATGACAAGCCAAGCAATTGTTTCATACTTTAGTTTTCTCAAACTTTTTCAACTTTCACACAATACATGAGCGTGAGCCATGGACATAGCACTATAGGTGGAATAGAATATGATGATGGAGGTTGTGTGGAGAAGACAAAAAAGGAGAAAGTCTCACATCAACGCTGCTAATCAATGGTCTATGGAGATGCCCATCAATTGATGTCAATGCAAGGAGTAGAGATTGCCATGCAACGGATGCACTAGAGCTATAAATGTATGAAAGCTCAACAAAAGAAACTAAGTGGGTGTGCATCCAACTTGCTTGCTCACGAAGAAATATGGCATTTTGAGGCAGCCCATTGTTGGAATATACAAGCCAAGTTCTATAATGAAAGTTCCCACTAGTATATGAAAGTGACAAAATAAGAGACTCTCTATTATGAAGATCACGGTGCTACTTTGAAGCACAAGTGTGGAAAAATGATAGTAACATTGTCCCTTCTCTCTTTTTATTTCATTTTTGGGCCTTCTCTCTTTTTTTATTTGGCCTTTCTCCTCTTTTTTATTTCCTCACACGGGACAATTCTCTAATAATGATGATCATCACACTTCTATTTATTTACAACTCAAAAATTACAACTCAATACTAGAACAAAATATGACTCCATATGAATGCCTCTGGCGGTGTACCGGGATGTGCAATGATTAAAGAGTCACATGTATAAAAAATCATGAGCGGTGGCTTTGCCACAATACAATGTCAACTACATGATCATGAAAGGCAATATGACAATGATGAAGCGTGTCATGATAAACGAAACGCTCGAAAGTTGCATGGCAATATATCTTGGAATGGCTATGGAAATGCCATAATAGGTAGGTATGGTGGCTGTTTTGAGGAAGATATAAGAAGGCTTATGTGTGATATAGCATATCATATCACGGGGTTTGGATGCACCGGCGAAGTTTGGACCAACTCTCGAGGTGAGAAAGGGAAATGCACGGTACCGAAGAGGCTAGCAATGATGGAAGGGTGAGAGTGCGTATAATCCATGGACTCAACATTAGTCATAAAGAACTCACATACTTATTGCAAAAATCTACAAGTCATCAAAAACCAAGCACTACGCGCATGCTCCCAGGGGGATAGATTGGTGGGAAAAGACCATCGCTCGTCCCCTACCACCACTCATAAGGAGGACAATCAAAGAAACACCTCATGCTTCAAATTTGTTACACAACGGTACCATGCGTGCATGCTACGGGACTTGCAAACCTCAACACAAGTATTTCTCAAATTCACAAATACTCAACTAGCATGCCTCTAATATCACCATCTTCATATCTCAAAACAATCATCAAGTATCAAACTTCTCATAGTATTCGATGCACTCTATATGAAAGTTTTTGTTATACCCATCTTGAATGCCTATCATATTAGGACTAATTTCATAACCAAAGCAAATTACCATGATGTTCTAAAAGACTCTCAAAATAATATAAGTGAAGCATGAGAGATAAATAATTTCTATAAAATAGAACCACCACTGTGCTATAAAAAGATATAATTGAAGCACTAGAGCAAAATTATCTAGCTCAAAAGATATAAGTGAAGCGCATAGAGTATTCTAATAAATTCCGATTCATGTGTGTATCTCCCAAAAGGTGTGTACAACAAAGATGATTGTGATAAAATAAAAAGCAAATACTCAAATCATACAAGACGCTCCAAGCAAAACACATATCATGTGGTGAATAAAAATATAGCCTCAAGTAAAGTTACCGATAGACAAAGACGACAGAGGGGATGCCTTCCGGGGCATCCCCAAGCTTAGGCTTTTGGTTGTCCTTGAATTTTACCTTGGGGTGCTTTGAGTGTTGGGGAATGTAGTAATTTCAAAAAAAAATCCTACGCACACGCAAGATCATGGTGATGCATAGCAACGAGAGGGGAGAGTGTGATCTATGTACCCTTGTAGACCGACAGCGGAAGCGTTAGCACAACGCGGTTGATGTAGTCGTACGTCTTCACGGCCCGACCGATCAAGCACCGAAACTATGGCACCTCCGAGTTTTAGCACACGTTCAGCTCGATGACGATCCCCGAATTCCGATCCAGCAAAGTGTCGGGGAAGAGTTCCGTCAGCACGACGGCGTGGTGACGATCTTGATGTACTACCGTCGCAGGGCTTCGCCTAAGCACCGCTACAATATTATTGAGGATTATCGTGTAAGGGGGCACCGCACACAGCTAAGAATATGATCACGTGGATCAACTTGTGTCTAGAGGTGCCCCTGCCTCCGTATATAAAGGAACAAGGGGGAGGTGCCGCCGGCCAGGAGGAGTCCTACTCCCACCGGGAGTAGGATTCCCCCCCTTTCCTAGTTGGAATCGGATTCGGGAAGGGGGAAAGAGGAGAGAGAGAAGGAAGG